>CM077033.1:38152250-38752250 GCA_039090855.1 Macrothele yani | reverse complement strand
AACAAAAAGTTATTTTGTTTACTACATACAGAATGGAGATAATGCATATACAATCTCATGTTTTTTTAACAACTCCGAAATATATTACATCTATCTAAATATTTTCTCGGAAGAAAAATGCGCAAGTACTAATTCTGCTTTAAGGCTGTTCAAATACTGCTCAGACCCATTTATTTCATTAGAATTTCAAAATTGGTGTACGTTAATAAAGAAAGTGTTCTTTCACAAATAGGAGACGACAATTTGTTTAAAAAATGTGATTATTATAAAATTTCGTCAGGGAACTTTTTGGCGTTAGGAGCAATGTAAATATGACATTAAGCGATTTTTTATTCGCTGAAATTTGCATTATTCGGAGAAGTAGGTGTATGTACCGTCGAAATGAGTTAAATTCATAAGTTATTGGTTTCAGTGAAATGTGAAACTTATGAATACCAACTTCAAAACTTCACAAGATTATATCGCACTGGAGTGTATTTACCACAGTGGTCTGATGGACTTGTGAGATAAACAAAAATTTTGTTCCAATCGAATAAGAATGACACACGTTAAAAATATTTTCCTTAGATCTTCATTTTAAATAAAAGGAAACGACACCTCTCTTTACTTCATGTAAGATCCGGATAGGACTTCTCCTTTTTATTCATATATTCAGTATGTAAGATCAAGTGATGCACAACATAATACAGATTTTCCTTGACGAATGCCAACCCCGCCTTCTCGTGGTGCATCCTGTTCCCACTAAAGGGGCTCTGACGACCTTCAATAGCCGTATGACTATGCCATCGGGATTACAGGAAATGCCGTCCCATACTCACCAACCAGCTTGGTGAGCATGATGAGTTATTGACAAACCCCTCTAAAATGACTCAACAACTTAAATCTTGGCCCTCAGTCTCCTGCAGCTGGAATGTATCTGGCCAAGTGGGACACGAAGGCAGAGGGTGCTAAGAATCAACGGAGAACCAGACAAGGCTGTCATCTGATGCTGACCTTGGCTACGTATAATGGACGCTCCCATCTTCTGATTCAAGGCTCCTTGAATTAAAAGAACTACTACAAAGGATCAAGTGGGATATCGTCGGGCTGCGTGAGGTAAGGAGAAAATGAGATCTCATTGAACTGAAAAGTGAACATCCCTTCTATTATCGTGGGACAGATACTGGCCAAACTAGTGGTGTAGGATTTATACTAAACACGAAACTGAAGGATAAAGTGGTATAAGTGGAAAGTTACTCTGAAAGAGCTGCACGACTTGTTACCCAACTCTCGAGAAGATACCAGGCTCAAATTATTCAAGCTTATGCCCCCGCAACAAGTCATCCTTAAGAACAGATTGAAGAAGTTTATGAGGAAATTCGTCATCTAAATAATAAAGTCAAGCAGCACTTGAAGATCATTATGGGATATTTCAATGCAAAATTATGGCAACAGTAACAGACGAAACTTCAGTAGGCACATTTGGTCACGGCAACAGAAATATGTGTGGAAATATTCTCGTAGAGTTTGAAAAAGCAGAAGGGTTATTCATCATGAACTCCTTTTTCAAGAAAAAGCCGCAAAGGAAATGGACATGGAGGCAGCACAATGGTTTGACGAGTGAAAATGATTTTATTATGTGTAACAAGAAGTTTGTCATGGAAGACTGCAGTGTGCTAAACAAGTTCAACACAGGTAGTGACCATTGAATGGTACGATGTAAAATGCACCTCAACTCTAAACTCGAGCGTGTCAAGCTCAAAAAGCAAACAAAGTGTATTGAGATGACCAATCTTAAAAAACATCGCAATACCTTCAAATTGGAACTGAGGAACATATTCTCTGCTCTAGAAGGTCTAACGTCGGAAGAAGTGGATATCTCTGAAGTTAACAGGAAACTAACCAAAGCTCTTATGGAAACCGCAACAAAAAAAGCTGGTGCTAAGAACAAGTAGCATACGAACAAATTTTTAAGAAAAACCAAAATTATAATGCAAAAAAGAAGAGAGATAAGGAAAACTAAAAAAATGTGACTTCCAAAGTGGAATATATAGAGCTATGCAAGACGGTATGAAAAAGTATCACTGAAGATATAAGGAAATTCAAATGTGAACTAGTGAAGAAAGCAACTGAAAACAACCAAAGCCTAAAGAGAGCAAATGGACATCTGAGTAAGGGAAGAAAACATTATGGTTATGAGAAAAGAATATGGTTCTGGAACAACAAATAGAGCTGAAATTTTGACAAGATTGAAATACAGTATTTCTTCTCAAAACTATATGAAAGGGATGATACATGTACTCCAGACATTACGAAAGGTACCAGTGCCAGAGTAATTAAAGTCCTCCCAGCAGAAGTTGCACATACAATCAAGAACATGAAACGGGGAAAAGCTCCAGGAGATGGATTACAATTAACATCATAAAAGAAGCAAGTGGTGAAATTGAAACAGTTCTCGCCCAAGTTTTCACTCCGTGCCTTAAGGAAGGGAAGATACTTAAGGATTGGAACAATGCTACAATGATCCTGCTACATAAAAATGTGACATTGAGGATTTCAGGAACTACAGACCTATCAGCCTCCTATCAGTGGTTTATAAAATATTCTCTAAAGTTCATTTACACCGCTTGAAGGTAACACTGGACATATCTCGGCCGAGAATACAAGCTGGATTCAGAAGTGGCTACAGCACTATAGATCATATCCACGTACTGAGGGTACTAATTGAAAGAGCGAGGAATATGAACTTCCAATATGCATGGCTTTCATCGATTATGAAAAGAACTTTGTTTCGGTGAAACCATCAGCTGTTACAATGGCTTTGAATCCGTGGTATTGAAAATACATACATAAATATCATTAATAACATCTATGAAAATGCAGGTGCAAAGATTCGGCTATTTGAGATTACAGCAACCATAAAAATTGGAAAGGGAGTGAGACAAGGTGACACTATATGTCCCAAATTCTTTGATGCCACTTTAAAGAATGTCTTTCAATCATTGAACTGGGAAAACAAAGAGATAAAGATTAATGGAGATTATCTAACTCACCTTCGTTTTGCTGATGACGTAGCCTTTTTGCAACTACCCCATCAGAGCTTCAGAGTATGATCCACGAACTTGCTGACAAGAGTAAAGAACTGGGATTAAAATGAACTTTCAGAAGAGCAAAGTGATGTACAATGCTTTTACAAAAAATGAAGATTTATAAATTAATGGGGAAAAGCTGGAGATAACCAATACCTACATTTATCTTGGACAACAGATATCAAGTGATGGTCACATTGAAGAAGAAATTAATCGGCGTATAAAACTTGCCTGGAGAGCTTTTGGAAGAAACAGTATAATATTCAAGAGTAATTACATAGTGAGCGCTGTCGTTTTCTCGAACGGTTTCTAGAGGACATTTCGACAAGTGAAGACGACCCAAAGTCGCAAGATGCGCAACAGGAGATATGGGCATGCCGAAATCCGTAGTAGACACCGACGCATGTGTGAGCTCGCGGAAGTAAGCTGAACAGCTGGCGATTAGCAACAAGAACATTAACACACACCTGCATCAACTTGGGAGTATGGATAAGAGAAGAGTTTGGGTACAAATTCAATTCACAGTTGAGCAGAAAGCAAATCGCATGAGCTTCTGTTTTTGCATGTAACGAAGTTGAACCGTTCGTGAACCGTGTTTTACAGATGATGCGTAATGGACCTGGATGATAACGCCAGTGTCCGGAAACAGATGTTGGACCCAAACCGATTCACTACCTATGAACAATTTTTTACCAGCATTGAATTCTATGGGAAATAAATGTTTAGAATCACTACTGAAAGAAAATTATTTAATGCTATAGTTCTAATTGAATGCTGTGCAGAAAAAAAACCCCAGAAGAAATCTATTACTGTATAGTGCAAAAATATCTTCAATGTTTTTTTTATCGTAAAATATGATTAATCAAACAGATGATGTAGGAAAACGCCAACAAAGTGTGTGAATACTTCATTTTGTTAAATTGCAATGCAAAAGGACAAAGAAATTGATGAAAATCAGAATACCCAAAAAATTATAATGGATCTTTTGAAGAGCTCTATCCCTCATTCTGTCCTTCAGATGCAACTTTTGTAAATTTGAAGCTGGCCCTCTTTTAATGCTTTCTTTTAGACAAGTTGCCAACCTTTAGATTTTGATTTATGAACATAAGCCTCTGTACGGAAGAATCCAGGGTTTCCGAGCCTGTGAAGCAAAAATAATTTACAAATGACAAACACTTTCCTGAAACACAAGAAAAATATGTTAACAGTAGAAAAGCTCCCATGAAACGTGAGTATGTGCAGCAGTTCAACCTGCACTGGGACAGACTGACACGTTGCAAGATTAAAATTATTTGCTTTAATTTAGACCTGGAAGGACTAATGTTATACTGGGCTGCTTTTCCCAGGAAACCTCACTATTTCATGAATTCATTTTTACAGGGATTTCGGGTGTTTAACATAAGAACTAATGGTGGGAAGGTCCCAAAAAATCCGCCAATGGAAATGCAGAAGAGAGACCGAAAATTGCATTGAACTGTGCAAATGCATGCGTGGAAATTATCGTACAAGTAGCCGCCAGTTTCTGTGGAAACTCTTATGCGCTATTGTAACAAAACGTTGTGAGGAGAAATGACGCGTCTGTTGAAATGAATGGCTTTGGAATTTTCAAGACTATACTTTCGCCCCATTTACTTCAGAGTTTTCAGTTACTTTAAATGGCGACAGGAATCATTACATTACATTTACCAAAGATGGAGTCGTTGGCTTCGACCAAGGGCCTGAATGAGCCTCGATCACCCTCATTTTTTACTTTTTTTGAGACTCCCATGAAAGGACAGTTTTGACAGCCATAAAAATGATAAAATAACATCAGTTATTTTAAAAATTCCCATATAAAATCCCAAAGTTATCCTTTACTTCTGGGAATTGCAATTGAATTAAATATTACATCACATCAGTATCAGTATACCTACACATCGAAAAATGAACCCCCGCACGGGGATAACTGGTTTTCCAGTTATTTGGGGAGCGGCGCCCCCACGGCCCGAGCTGACCTTGTGACTGGTCAACATCTGGTGTCATGCCACAGCTTGTTTTTTTTTTTTTTTTTTTTGTGCTGTTGGTGTTTGCAGGGACGGCTGTTCATCCAGCTGTTGGGGACTCGCGGCCCCACTATCCCGAGCTGGTCTTGTGTCTCGCTTTTTCGTTTTTATTTATTTTCTCCACTGGCTAGTTGCCTGTGTGGTATTCTCTACCTAATCGCTACCACGTTATGTACTAACACCATGGTCTTGTGGTTTTGTTGCCCTCCACCACTAACTGATTTATATTAACCGCTCAGTTCGTAGGTTGCTGAGATTCCGTTTAGGTTCCCTGCCAGGATTTGTCTTCTTTAGATTTCTTTTTTCCTTTTAGCTGGTTTGGGTGCTAGACCTACCTGCATGTTTGCCGCGTGCGGAGACCCGTGAGGCGGAAATGGGATGTCTGGCGGCTGAGGTCGCAGGAGACCGGTTAAGTGCCTCCTGTGTACCAACACTCCTCTTCGACCCCGGCTTCGCTGTAAACGGGAGGCTAGAGACTAACCCACCTCTAGTCAGACGTCTTGTACCAAGTTGTGTACACGGCTTTAGCGGCTTTTTGTCGTATAGCACGGCAGGGTAAGCCCGGGGCTGTGGGATCATGCCAAAGGCGTTGGCATGACGGTACCCGGAGGCCGAAGTGTCCGCCGAGTGCGTGTGATCACAGCCAACGGACTATATCTGCAACGTATAAGCTCCAGAACTGTGTCCAGCGTCATTTTCTTGACTTGCAGACCTCCAGTTCTCCCTCGTAGGGCTCGGTGGTGGGTGGAGTAGTTTGCAGACGAATCCTCTTTCTTTTTTCCATGGGTAAAAACAAAAAGAAAAACTCCAAATTTAAGTCGCCTGAGAAAATGATTATTGACAATGACTCTCCTTCGTCTTCTCAACCTACCAAGTCTCATAACCTTAAACGATCTTTAGACCTTGACCTAGACCAAGAATGTGGAACCTCTTCTTCGGCAGCTGTTACAGTCGCTCCGAAGCGTCGTCTCCTCGTTTGCTGTGACTACGCATGCTACACACTTAGTTGTGGAATCCATCGATCCGAATGAGAGACTGTCTACCAAATCTCCCTTTTTCATTTCTAAAGCTTTGGACGCTGCGGTTGGCCCCTTGAGGTCTGTGAAGAAGCTTCGCTCTGGGGACCTGCTTGTCCAAACTTGCAGTGTTTCTCAGAGTAACACTTTTCTGCATCTCACTAGTCTTCAAGGCATTCCTGTCAAAGTGACACCTCACCCGTTTCTTAACACCTCTCGGGGTGTTATTTCGGAGTTTGATCTCTTGCCATGCAGTGAAGAAGAATTGGTGACTGAACTTGCAGATCAAGGTGTTATTGCTGCTCGTCGTATGATGTTCCGGCGCGATGGTTCTTTGATTAAGTCAAAAAATGTCATCTTGACTTTTAACTCTCCGAAAGTTCCGACCGAAATCAAGGCTGGCTACTTGGTCTGTGGAGTTCGCCCGTACATTCCCAGTCCTCTGCGCTGTTTCAGGTGCCAGAGGTACGGGCATTCACAACGTTTCTGTAAGAGTTCCGCTCGTTGCGCAAATTGTGGCTCCAGTGAACATGACGGGGATGGTTGCACTTCTGCGGCCTGCTGTGTTAACTGTGGTGAGGCCCATGCAGCTTACTCCCGCAACTGTATGAAATGGAAGGACGAGATGGCGATCCAGCGCCTCAAAACCCTGGAAGGCCTCTCGTACCCTGCTGCCAAGGCCAAGTTGGGTATACCCACCACCCGACAGCGTACTTTTGCCGCAGTAGTTCAGTCTCTGCCACAACCCGTGCAGCCCTTTGTTCCGCGCCCTGTAGCTCTCGCCGCCCTTGCCAAGCGATCTACAGCTGACCAAGCGACACAGGTGTTTTCCCCGAGCTCGAGATTTTTCGAATACCTGATTCTGGGCCTTCTCTTTTGCTGCCGACCATCTCTTCCAGTTTCCAGCCGAAAGCCTGCACGTGCGGAAAACCCGGCCCTCAATCCGCAAAGGTGTGCAGTGTCCATCCAACTGTCTCGGCCTCAGCAAGGTCCCCACCCTCAACCAACATTATAGAGGAACATGGGGGGAGGAGAGTGACAGTTCGTCCCCAGCCTCAAACAACATTGCAGAGGAACATGGGGGGAGGAGAGTGACAGTTCGTCCCCGCCCTCTGCCAGCATTGCAGATGAGTGTGGGGGGAGGAGAGTGACTCATCCTTTGTGTAGTTGTGTTTAAAGAAAAAAAAATTATAATTATAATAGTAAATTAATAAATTTTTATATAAACCTGATTAACTAAATTGTCTTCATGGCTTTCATCATGCTCTTTTTCAACTTTTTCCAAGCCTGTCTGCTCTTAATCATTTTCCACGTTTTTTAAAAATCTGTGGCTGATAGTTCTTTGTCTGGCGCTCTTTGGCCAAACCTGGCCCTTGCGCCAATAAAATCCAACAACCAACCAACCAACCAAAAATGAACTTCAAATTTTGTTTTCTTTATAAAGTGGCGGCATGTAACTTTAACTTAGTGAGAAAATTGTTCTCCATTTTTCATGTACTTTGTCAGTTTTGGAAATAAAATAATATAAGAACATAGCCACTCGGATATATGTATTACCGCAGACTCTTGCTAATCCAGCTCTTAATAATAATGCCTGCAGCTCGGGCTGAGACATGAAAGAGGCGGGGTTGCGCGACCTCGTGAAAAGACGATCGTGGGTCATCTTTAGACGATCTGTTGCTACCCAGGTAGCATCTCGTTAGTGCTGTATTACAGTTGTACGTATTTTTCTTATGTTTCATAGTACATGCATATTGTACTCAACTTTACTGATACCAAAAGATCATTTCGTTGTTGTAAATCAGACAGTATAGTACATACTGACGGTGTTCTTTTATCATTATTTATTTACCTTGTCCTTTATTTATGTTTTCTTTTACATACGTATGTACTACATACTGTAAGTTGTAACACTGAATTTAATAAAGCGTTAAACTAAATTTGTGTGCATTTTAAGTAGCCCGGGACTATTGCTAATCTGACACCTCTCTGTGCAAGGAATGTTATGATTAGTAACGAGTCCTGTGTATGCACATCTGAGCGAAACATAGTAACCTCTTGATACATTCCGACTGCTCTTATTTTTCCATGAATAGGATTTCGAATTTAAAGCTTGCTATGAAAAAAAGTAATTACTTTATCGCTAGAACCCTATATTATTTCAATACTTGAAAATTAATTTTATGATTATTCGTTTCACTAAAACGGAAATTTACTGCATTGATAACTTAAATTGAAATCCTGTATCCTTATTTACCTAAACGTATTTATCTTCGGCCATGAGAAATAATGAAACATCGAGACGTTAATTTCAACGTAATTACAAAGAGGTTCTTGTTCCGGAAGATTTGAAATTTAAACTGACTCATATGTTTTGTCACAAAACTGGTGAGCTGAAATTACTTTAAAACACTCTGAGAATTTGTAATTCTATTCTGTATTTCTTCACAAGCAACAGAACAAGATCTCTAGGTTTCTCAATTATATGCATGTGTATCGTTTTTGGGACAGTCAATTGCTCTTTTGAGAAGGATAACACGTAATCTGAATTTAAGGTGAGAGTTACACATGGTTCTGTACTTTATATGTGCTCTAACTAGTTGAATACAGAAGACATTGAGAAAGTGAAATGTATTTATGTTGTCCAGTGGTCTTCACATTATAACGATGGCTCTTGGCCGCATATTCAGGAGATGCTTCAGAAAATGGTTTATTATAATGATATCATCATCGTCATCATGATCATTGTCATCCATTATCAATTCAACGCTGGATGAATGTCCCGTCAAGTCCCTTCAACAACGGTCTGTCTTGAACCAGTCTCCTCCATGTCACTCACGTAAGATTTCCAGCAGTAATTTGAATACTATCGAAGTTATGTTAAAGTCAATTTCTGTGTTTCACAGGAATGTTATCCTTTATTATTCGAAAATTAACTCTTTTGGTTGATGCCTCTTTTTAGATAAATTTAGAACATCAGGAAACCAGTTAGCCCATGCTATTAAGTATGCGTTTGCACTGCAGACACCAGAAAAATGGTGAAAGTATAACTTTTCTGTGTCTAGCCTAGACACCAGAACAGTACATGACTAATATAATTACAAAAATGCTACAGGTAAGTTTCATTTGTCTTCGTTATGTTAAACTGTGATAGTTACATGCACTGTGTTATTATTTAAAATATTATTTAAAAAAATGCACAATTAATTAAACCGGATTGCTGCAATATGCTTCCTTCCTGCATTTGTTTGCAAAAAGAAGTCATCGCGTCTTTCATTGCAGCTAAATTCTAAAAAGAAATAGCCAATTCATGTGACACCATTTCTCGGCAATTGTTACATTTACTGATACATTTCTACTGGCGCCCAGCTAATGCATAAGTACCCAAATTGCTTTATTCTCCAGCTTGTATTTAATTGTGGAGAAAAGGCAAAAGGTAAACCACTAATTTCTAGCTAATAACATCATGTCTTGTAAAGAGCGCAACGTGTTATTTTATATGTTAAAAAAGAAGTATGTGTACAAATGTATGGATGAAAAATGTTCTTGCACTATAACCGAGTACAGATGCTTTTCTCTCAATGTAGTATGTCAGATTTGAATTTGTATGCCATCCCTTCATATTCGTGGCAGCATTACCTAGGCAACTATTAACAACGTAATTTGTAGACGGGTCCCATGGGTTTCCCAGAGTCAACGGTCATCAGCGAAAAAAGCTGCCAGCTCTTTCCGCAATATACACCCAAGACTTACCTGTCTCTCCCAATGGATTTTGAAATTGCTTCTGTTAGGACATTACCCAAATCTGTTGGGAATAATTGAAATATAGTTTGTAACAGTCAAGCCTCAGTCAGTGCTGACTTGATAAATACTCCGCTCGCGATTGTACTCGTCACTCCTGGTCAAAGAAGCGTGTGACAACCTGGAGAACTTTCTTACCAGAGATGGTGAACAAACCCCGGATGCAGTGGAAGATATACGAAGGGTGTTGAACCTGATTGTAAACAATAACTACTTCTAGTTCCTAGGAACACACTTCAAGCAGACAAAAGGTGCCCCCATGGTGTCTCCAATATCAGAACTGCTCGCGGAAGCTTTCCTACCCCCGCTAGGGGAAAATATCTTCTCAAGCAGTGGCAATAAACTGATATTTTGGCTTATATATGTGGACGATGTGTTCTTAATTTGGCAACATGATGACAGAGACCTCGAGGAATTCCGACAGCGAATCAACACCATCCACCCCTCCATTAAATTCACTTAACAAAAGGAAAAAGACGGGAAGCTTCCGTTTCTTGACGCTGAGTTAAGCAGATCCCAAGATGGCCGCTTATGCTTAACCGTATATTACAAACCAACAACAGTGACGAATTTCATCCCTCCTAAGTCTGTTATCTCCTAGCTCATATAAAATGGTGGCATTCCGTACCCACTTCAATAGAGCAATCACGATTTCCTCCACCAAAGAAACGAGGGACAGAGAAATAACAAATATCATCAACAAAGGGATCACTGCTGTGTTCTCGGAACGAAATCTGCAATCCATATCCCACAAGATGATAACCAGGAGCCACAAGAA
Organism: Macrothele yani; assembly: GCA_039090855.1. NCBI lineage: Eukaryota > Metazoa > Arthropoda > Arachnida > Araneae > Macrothelidae > Macrothele > Macrothele yani. Next base: position 38,741,545 of record CM077033.1, on the reverse strand, counting down.
ACCATGTCCAGGAGTCGACAACTTGCAGTTTGCTGGATCCATTTAATACATCCCGAAAATTGTGTTTGTGTTTAAGAACCTAATGAAGCGCCATGGATTACGCATTGGAATTAAATCACCAATGTCCATCGCCACAGCAACAACAAGTACACATAAGGACCCTGACGGGAATTCTGGAGCTGTGGTGTATGAGATACTATTAGAATATCCAGATGACTTGTCTCTACCATACATCGGAATGACCAAAATATCCCTTACAATTAGGGGAAAAGAACACATAAGGGACATTAAAGCAGAAAAAAACACAAACAGCGCTTTGCAAAAGAAGTAGCCCAATATGACGCCTTACGGATGTGAAAAACCATGAAGATGATCGCTCGGTACACTGAATACAGAGGAACACTGACTAGAGAAAGCGTCGAAATATTCATGCACCCCAACCCTTGCAACGGGAGCTCTTCCAAAAATTTTCACATCTATATAGCTTATATAAAAGTGAAAGTTTGTATATTTGTTTGGTCCCTCGAACTCTCGGCTGCGTGGAAGATTCTACTGAAATAGGACATTAGGGGGAAAAGGGGAGAAAATGTCTGAAAGGTAGGTCGCGAGACACCACCTTCCGCGAGACGCAATATCACCTAGACACGTAGTAGATACGCGCTACAAGATTTCAAATTATCGTTGTTCTCGAAAATATTCTTGTGTTCACTGGCCTTGAGAAAGCCTACCGTTCGGAGTGTGAAAGCTCGGCACTTGGTCGTTGTATGTTTTATAAATTGTTACACCATTCAATACGGAATAAACATTTCAAGTTGTATAAACAGAGGGATGTTTGTTCTTGGTATATACGCAAATCACAGAAATTAAGTGAACACCTGTAGGGTAAGAATTCTATATTCAGAATTCCGTCGTCCTCGCTATCAACTTCAACCTTCTCTCTCTTGTAAACAGCAATGACATTTTCAAGTAGTTTTGCAGATGGTTGAAATGTATTGCAGCATACGTTTCGTAACTTCAGGGAGTATCAAATCATCATTATAGATTGAACGTCTCAGCTTTCATTTCATTTCTCAGATCAGTTTTTAGAACCATCGTCATTGAAAACATATTCTCCACAGCTTTATGGTAAAGTAATAAGGTTTAAATAAGTTTTGTAAAAACTTTATAGAGATATTCTCCCGCAGAATCTATAAAAGTCATTACCTCATTCCAGAATTTAGGAGGTTCTGCACTGGTATCTCAGTCTTGAAGTTTCAGGTGAGGTAACTGATTTTCAAATTCACCTTCGAAACGGTAAATGGCAAGTGTTTCAGAAATTCCAGATCTTTATTCACCAAAAATAACAGCATCACATTGGTCCTTAAAACTCCAATAAAAAAATGCTGATATTCTTTCGTCCTTAATTCCTGACTTTTTTCATTTTTTTCTGTCATAACCGAAATTCCTTTGAAGTTCATCATTCCAGAAACTGAAATATCACCAATAATCGTAAAATTATACTAAATTCTGAAAGCAATGTTTTCGGTTTCTTCTTTCGCCACATCAGAAACTTTGGATGAACGTATCACACAACCATAAAATAAAATTTGAGCTAAAACTATACCAGCAATATCAAATATGTAGCACAATGTTTTTGATTTTAAACTGAAACCTGAAATTTCGGGTATTATTCCCAGTGTGATTTACTTTACATACTACTTCTCTTTCATATCTGGTGAAATTGCCGTAAAAGATTTGCTTGGATGGTTTTCGAAATTTATTCAGTGTTGGTAAATAAAACAATTGTGCTCTATTTATCTTACTCTCAAGGTTAGCATCCGAATAACTGATTCTTCTTAACATATTTACTTTGTGTCAATGTTTGGAGAAAAATCTAGTAACTGGATAGAAAAAGCTGAATCGTTAGTAAGTTTGCATATCGTGGTCTGTTCATTGTTCCGAGTATGATGGTTCAGTGAACTAAAACATAAACATAAACTATTTAAATATTGTTTTTGAATTATATCCCGCTAGTTGAGAAAAAGTAGTTTTAAAGATTATATGCCAATATTTCGGGAAAAAAGGGATTTGGGAATGTGTGCTTAAGCTATTCCCAGTTAAAGAGCAGGTGCTCAGATCACTTTACTGAATCACCCGCAATATTGAATATTTCCAACCATTGCAGTAAAATTATCAGGATTATTAGCTTGCGATTTATGGGGAAATACGTTACCCTTTGTGTCACTCAAGCACCATAAAAATGTACAAGGGTAATCACGATGCAAGAGGAGGTGATAGATGTTAACGATTTCCATGTAGTTGTTTTGTTCCCACATCGATTTGAACGAAACGCAATCCCAAGGTGTGACTACTTCCGTAGGTACACACCCTTGCTGTTGTAACGCACAAATTGTTTTCACATGAAGCAAGTTATAATTATAGGAAACACTTAAACCTTACTCCAAAGTAAAATTATTTTTTAATTTGGTTCAGGATACTGGTATTGTTTAGGGTTTGCTTCATTCTGATGTCCTAATTCAAGAAAGCCTTTAAACCACCTTATCCACAGTGGAACGCAACTCGTCTGCTATAATTTGTTTTATATTCGGTGCTATTTCGTGTTTCAAAATCGCCAAATCGGTAGCATTTTCTCGAAACAGACAGTCTCTGATGTGTCCTCTTAAGCAAAATTTCCGAGTTCAGATCAGACTAAGAGGTGCTTAAATTTAACGAAATGCATGACTAATGTCTCTGCTTTTGGTAAACACTGTTGTCATTACAATAACTGTGTCAACAATACAATATGACGAAGTGATTCATCGTGCATAAATATGACTTCATCACTGCGGAAGTGCGGTAACACGGATTTATTGAGTATCTTTGGAAACCTACAGGAATGCGTGGCACAAATTGTTGTTCCCGTTGGGTGAATTTCTTGGAAAAAATACGTTCCGATTGTACAGCGTTTCATAACACGACACCATATCATGGCTGTCAGCTATCTAAACAGGATCTCTTGGCACACACGAGGGTTTTCCTCATACAATGTTCTGTAGATTTCAGTGACATCACTGTCGTGAATGTGCAACTCAGGCTCATCCCTCCACAAAATATTTCAGGTTCTTGTATCGTCCACGTCCATGCAAGACAAAAATGTCAGAGAAAACATGCCTTTATGTTTTTGTATTTCCACGAAAAAATTGTTGACTGAGGTTGATTTTGTGCGGATAAAAATACGAAACTTTGCGAAACGTCCTCTGAACAGTGTTGTTATCTATTATTGTGCTCGTGCCCACCTGGTACCTAGTGTGTGACCTAAAGCATGAGCAACTTCATCAGCCGTCTATTTCCTAATCAGTTTGCTTACTCGCCCTGTTCTCACTGCTAAAGATCAAGTGATCTGAAACCATACAGTACTTTTTCAGAGATTTGCAATCTTCATTATTCCTTTCTTCATATAATTCAATCGCGACACATTTCCGAAGTGCAGTTGTTGCATAACTGTTTAGGTCAGGTAATAAAGCTTGACTAGCAACGCATTTTAAAGAAAAAGTAGGAGCCACAGCAAGTACAACTAGCTGCGTTCTCCGTTCTAATGATATTCATTCAATAACCGGAGGACAACCCATGATTTTGATGTTTAGGATGAGAGTAGCAAATGTATCCTGCTGCCAAAAAAGGGACATTTTTTTCTGTTCCTTTTTAAGAACCCTGAAAGCAAGCACATATTCGTCCAAGTATTCTTGCTTAGTTTGGTTGCTTTTGGTTCCATAGTTGTTTTGTAAAAGGATTATGATTATCTAAGCTTTAATTTTCATCACCCAGTATTTTAACACACACTATTAAATGCTGGTTGTGCACCTCTTCCGCAAAAACATAATTTTTAGTGCACCTGTCTGTATTTGGTTAAAGTAGTTTCCTAGAGTCTAACATTTTTTCTAAACGAATGCAATTTGAGATACTACCAGATTTGAAGATTTTTCAGCATACTATGGCGCTAAAAGCAAACTGTATTCCAGGGAAACAATCCCGCGAATACAATCCGGTGCACAATAAAATTTAATATATAATTACCTTGGAAATCATGCCAGTTCCGTGTACCTCTGACTATGAACAATCAAAAGTGGCTATAGCGTAATAACAATACGTTTATTTGCTTGCGTTAAAACGTTTATGCAACCGACATTGTTTTTACCTTTTAAACTGCGAAAAAGTATTTTTACAGCATTTTAAGCGTTTTTCATTGTTGATTAATTATATGGCTAGAGGTACGGTCTAATATTATAAAAATATTGAAAGTCTCTTCCTTGGTACAGAAACACAAGGCTCCTGCAAGCTAATTCTTACAAAGTAAAGTAAAATCCAGCGTTTTAAGTATAATTATTTAAGCTCTTTAATACAATGCATAACAGAAGAAATTTAAATACAAGTTTCCATCTTAATACTTTGAAAGGCACAATGGCCTTGGTGGAACGCCGGTTAGAGTGAAAACAAAATCACGTTATTTAAAGTATATATTTACTAATGTAGATTTAGTATATTTCAGTACAGTTCAAACGTATGTGAAAAAAGTCTGCATAATACAACTTATGATTAAAATTTCAACGGAGTTTTACCATAAATAACATCTACTGATTAATTGGGAAAATTAGGAATGTTACATTACTCGTGCTAATCATTCACTGAATTCTAAACCTCATTCGGTGTTCTGAATTCGGTCTACATATATTTAGATTACTGTGTTCAGCGTTCTTCCAGATTTCCCTGCAACTATCAGAACGTAAAATACTGTTCCCAATTTTCTCAAACTAATCTATACTTCGTTGATGTATATAAACCTACAATAGAAAAATGACACGATAAAAAATTATTTACGTTTACACCACACTTAACCTCACCATCCATGCCGTTTCGCCTATCGTTTTGTGAATTCTTTGGAATACAGTTTAGTAATTGCAGTCGCCCATTTTGCCACATCTGCGGCTACCAGTATTTCATGAGATTTCAAAGCTGTACAATTCATTTAAGTTCTCTGTTTGATCTTACACGGAAAGTCATTTTCTTTTTCTGTAGATTTTCTGTCTGTATTTCCACAATTTATTTGTAACCTAATTCATAAACTCATGAGATGATTACAAAGACACTCGTGGAAGATTTGATTACGGAATAGTATTTCCGTTTCTTTAATATATACCTCATGTCCGGCAATTACAAAAGAACCGACGCATGAGGGACTCTTAAAGAATTGTGTAAGGAAACAATTAAACTGTTATCTATTTATTTTTCACTTAAACTGAACATCCACTCAATATTTTAGTAAAAACAATAATTTTAATTTTAATCATTCTTATGAAATTTGAAAAAGCTTTAGATATGGATCCCATGGTAATACACAATTTCTCTCACTTCCATGCAGAGCAGACAACCAACTGAGGAGGTGGGAGCCTGCACAAGAGTTTCCGCTTGTGAAGGGAAGTGAACAATTTCTCTAGAAATCCTTACTTGAACACTCTACATACACTTAGTAAGAGGTTCATTGCAAGGTATTTCAGGAAAAGAAAACCTGTAAAATTTTGAGAATACACAAACAAAAATTGTTTGCATACTTTAAAGATAGAATAGTGATACAATGAGAAGAGCACAGAAGGTGTAAAAAGTGTAGTATATGACATCAAAGGACCCATTTTCTATCAATTTTCCATATGATCATTTTTATTATTTGTTTTATGAAATTTCAATTTTGCTCTAGTGTGCATTAAAAAAATTTATTACGCTTCCCAGTAAATTATTGTTATCTTTATTTTTAATTAAATAAACAATTTATTAAACATTTTTTTTCCAAAAATTACTAAAAAGATATCGAACATAACGGGTTTTTATTAGGTGCCATTTACTTTAAGTAAACATTTTAGATTTTCAAGAGCTGCCATTTGTTTGTAAAAATTCTTAGCTTCTTTAAGAAATTTTGATATAAAATTTCTTAAAAAGCCTTTAAGACGCTCTGAACTTAGATTTTTAACCTGGACTGTTTTAGATTTCAATTTTTTCATTCTATGATTTTATCCAGATCTCCTTCACCCTAAACAGGAAGTGTGAAAAGTGAAATATAAAACTTGAAAGGATCCCTTTTTTACTTAGTTTCCTTATTATAATTTCCATTATTTGTTTAATGAAATATTCAATCATGCTAAGGTATATGATAAAACTTATTATTATGTTTACCAGTCCATTATTACAAATTTCTATATAAAAAAAACGAATTATTTATTAATTTTATTTTTCCAACAAATTAAAAATTAAAAATCAAACAACACTTTTATGTTAAGTAGCAACTACTTTAAATTGACATTTTAGTTTTATTAACAACTATTATTTCTTTGTAAAAAAATTTAAAATTCTTTAAGGGATTATAATATATTAAGACTTTCAAGATACTCTGATTTTCAACTTATAACTTAGTCCTTTTAGGTTAAAAATGCTTTTATTCTGTTATTTTGTTTAGACTTCTTTCACCTTTTTTTGTAGACAATTTGGTCTACCGATTTCCACTTATTATTTTTTTGGCGCTCCAAATATTCTTGTTTGAAATTTTAAATATCTTCTGAAATCCCAAGTAACTGCTATTTTAATTGTTTCTTGTTTTTAAATTTTTGTTCAAATGATTGTTCGTTTCTGTTTTTCCATATGTCATACTTGGTAATTGCTATAACATGATGCATAGCGATTTTTTTGCAGAGGTGCATGATATAGTATTTGTTGAAGGGTAAAAGTTTGCTAGCAGTTTAAATACGTCTTTATTATATTTTTTGTTGAGCTCCGAATGTTCTTGTTTGAAATTGTAAATATCTTCTGAAATCGCAGATGTATTTTGAGAAATTGCATTCTACAAATAAGTGCTTGAGTGACTCCTCTACATTGCAATATACACAATTAGGATTCGCTATTAATTTTATTCTATATAACCATTTTCTATTCGAAAATATATTGTGTGCTATTTTAAAATTGTAAACCTCGAATGTGAGTACTTAATTTTCCTTTGGATTGTAGGTTCCAAATAATTTTCACTAAGTTTGACTGCAAAATCTATTCTAATTTCGTAGGGAATTTCCATTGAATGCTTGATATATTTTATTTAATTTATCATCATGAATTATATTATGCGAGATTGATTTTCAGTAATTCTTTCCCAAATGTTGTTCATCAATAAATATTTATCTTTAGAAAAATATTCAAATTGTTTCTGTGGTGAATAGCATAAAACCATCAAGTGTGTAACTTGATGGTTTTATCATTTACTGTAAAAAAGATGAATCAGGTTCATACTGCATATTCTAAGTGAGGATCACCTCAGTCTACAAATTAAATTTAAAAAGACGCAGAACGGTATTAAAAAAATCATTTTATATGTAATTCATGTTTCAAAGAAATTATTGAACGAAAGTTAAAATGGTAAGGAACGATATACATTAATCACCCAGATATAAAATTTACTTCGAATTCTAGTATAGAAATCCTATTGAAACCAAATTTTATTCAGTTATTAATATATAGAAAGCATGTAGGTACGGAGGGGACACTTCAATATACTACCTGAAATTTTATGAGCCAGATATCTCTAAGCTGAGGCTACTGAGCTGAAGTAATGTTACAATGCGGATTTGATCTAATATCACATAACGTAATTTTTTTTAAAATAATTTTAAACTTGCGAACTCGGTAGCGCACTGGTCTGACCAATGGCCTCTGATCATTCGTCCGAAAGGGGTCCGGGTGCGAATCGCGGTGAGGGATGGTTGTTGTGTTTCTCTTACGGCACTGTCTGTCTCCGTTCCCTGGATCCAGTGACCCTAATTTAGGGACACGCGACGGCCTATAGCCCATTTGATTGCTCATGGTGGTCGTTAAACCTCCAATACAAAATAAACTTCTAACCGTTTCATCAATGTGTGGTAACTTAAACAAATCCCACAACATATTTCTTTTCTCATTCGTGTGTTGTTTTCAATGTAAATCGACATAGGTACAAATTAGTATGAAGGGTTTCTCTTCTGTAAAATACAAAACAACAGATGTATATTTTGATTAAGAAAATCTAAGATCTTAACCCGAGAAATTGCTGTTTCGTTATATTCGACCAACTCATTTTGGAGGCTCAGGACAAATTTCTGAAGAATTTGCACTATTTGAGAACCCACTGCTTTGCTATGCGCATTTCTTAATAACTGCAAAAAATATCAAATTTTCTGTACTTCGCATGTATTTACTTTATTTTAATGTGTTTTCTGATTGCTTTCTTTGCAATTAATTATTCCTAAGAGTTCGTGCACGCCCTCAATTGTAATGCTTTTATGACACAGTCGTACAAATTTCATTATAGGAATGTTTTATTCTACAAAAAAATCCTTCAAACGAGAATGTAATTCCATTTTTTCATTTTCCATCTTTGAAAGCCTGCATGATGGACACTACGCAATCTATGATGAGTGCAGTTGTTCATTTGCTTCTGCCGTCATTCCCCAGTTATGCTGTTGCAAGCAACATTTGCAATCGATATTTATATCCCGGCATATTTCAGATATTGCACATATCCCTCATGGTGCTTAGTTTTAGCTGAAATTTCTTCCACGTAGAATAAAAAACATTAGTTTCCATAATATCTTAAAATAGAAGTACACAATTCCATGAAAATATTTTAACCTCACTACTGGGTATCTTCTTCACATGGATGTTAAAAGTCTCCTCTTTGTAAAGCCAATTTGAAGTCTCCTTTTAGTAAAGCCTCCGTCTCTAATTAAAGGTCACTGGTTTCAGGGAAGGGAGAGATCTGCAGCCATAAGGCAAACTGAACATCCATGCCTCACAGGGATCCGACCCAGGACTCATCTCGGACGAATGATCATAAATCATCACTTGGACACATCGCTCTGCCACCGGGGAGGTACAAATGTCTTCAACCCCTGGAGCAGAGGAAGTTAATTTAGGCTGAGCAGCAGAAAGGGCACCTTCGGAATTTCAAAAATGCAGATATATTGATAATGACGTTATATTCTTGATTGCGACAGCCTTGCTGGAGAAAGAAGAAGCAAATAAGGTATGATACGTATTAGGACATCAGACGGGTTATCAGGATAACCTCCATGAGTGGGAAAAGTAATAAAAGTAATCTTAGCCTTCGAAAGAAATTCAGTATTGAAGTAAACATTCCCATTTTGAACTGTTAATAACTGCATTACACAAGAAGCTGAGAGCAAATATGGAATTTAAGAGTACTTTCCTGCAACCAAAAGCACACAGGAGAAAACTTAAAATAAAGTAAGTACACGTGGTAGCAGAAAAATTATATTTTTGAAGTTTTCAGATATTATCTGACTTAACATAGATGTCGTATTTACATAAAAAAAAAAAAAGATAAAAAAAACGGATTCACATCTTCCAAATTTGTATTATTTGGAAGACCCCGAATTTAATACATTGATGCACTGAATTTTAACTTCAAGACAATTACTTTACAAAATACATTTCACTTTCTTCCTTTATTCGTGTTTACAGAATGTGTTAAAGTTTTATTCCCATCTCTCATTATTAAACATTTCATGGCTACAAAGATGTAGTTATCGAGCAAAGTGCCAGTTTCTATATGATGGGATTTTTTCACGATTAAAAAATATTATAATTAAGCTGCAAAAATTGAGTTGGATTTCGATGAAATGTAATGTTAAGTAGCAAACTTATAGCCTTGAACACATAGTTTTTCGAAGATCATTTTTATGAATGAAGCGTTTGCAAAAGACTAATTTATTAAATTGTTGAATAATAACCCAAATCTACCTTCATTTCTTGAAAAACAGCAAAAGGAAAAGTGGAACACGCTTTTTGTCATAGGGAATAAAATTAAAAAACCATGCCATGTAAAAAGTGTGAAAAATCTGCAAGAAAGCAATTGATTTGGAAAATAGCCATTCCTATTTTTAAGGTAATCTGAACTTCACTTAGACATCATATCCAAAATTAGGAAGTACGAAACATCAAAAGCATTACCCCAAAGCTAACAAGCTAACCAGTTATTTCCTCTGTCGGAACTGAAGAGCGAGAACTGCTGGGAAACACAGTTTGTTTAATAAATCTACAGTTAAAGGACATAGATACTAGCATTAAAATATAGCAAGCACAAACGAGATTTTTCTTTGCCTTTTTCTGTCAACGCAGTCACTTTCTTGCACTGCATATCTTTAGAAATAGGTTCAAGAAAGAAATGATGAAACCAGAATGAATTTATTTATGTAAAATTCTTTATTTCGCTCTTTCGTATCTGCAGTTTTCTCTGGTTTTTTGGATTTCAAAATATATATGTACATGTGTATACAAATTAAACCTAGACGCTATTCTCTACGCGCACTTCGTATAGTGAACGAACCCTACGTGAAGGGTATCTGGAACAAACCATATAAAGCATATCCTTGTTCCAGAAGTCAGACATATGACAAAGCTCATGCGACACATGTGAGAGCTTTCATTTCATTGGAAATGGAAGTTATGTTTACTTTGGTCCTCAGTAATTGCCATTGCAACCAAGGTGTAATAGAATAATCTGGAACACATAAAGAGAGATGCAGTTCAACAAATACTGATTTAAGGTAAGCACTTTGAATTTTGTCACTTGGAATACAGAACACACCAAGTGAGCTCATTAAACCGTGTTCAGAATAAAAGATTAAACGTGAAAAACAAATCTCTCTTCTGCTTTTATACGCGTTGATGCAACAATTGAGGTTTCGGAAGACCAGACAAACCAGTTACAAAGAAATGTCGACGAAAAGAGTTTTTTAAGCCAGCACTTTTTTCTGATTCTGATCTTTTATTGGAAGGAAATTTCGTCCGCAACCTACAAACAAACATATCTCATTGGGAGAGACTCCATCTGATGCGTGTATGAATATTTTCCCACGGCCGCAAATGTTATTCAATCTCTTTTGTTGCAGCATCTATTAAAATAAGACATTCCGTCTGAAAACTGTCTCGAATTCAAAATTCTGAATTTAAGTAATTCAAAAGAATAGGCTTGTTTGTGGGTCTGCTAGGTATCATATGCCACACAAAGAATCGACTTGATATCGGTGCACACTTTTTGAAAAGTACATGATAATTAGAATTTTTATATTTTTCCAATTTCATTTGCTCCAAACCAACGCACACACCATCAATATTTTACATGTACTTTGTAGTCATTTCCACAAAGTTTTGTTTAATCTGGTTTGTATTATGGTTCAAATAGCATACTGTATAAAGCCATTATCTTGTGGAATAATCTCCCAGAGAGCATCAGATCCCTGGAAAATATCAAAAAGTTTTCCTTGTCTCTGCGAAATTACATTGTAAATCACCCTGATCTCCATAACGAATCTGAACCCTATCATTAAATTGTAGTGCCAAGCCTGCTGCTAACAGTGGGGCTTCTGTTATATTCATCTTACTTACTTTCATATATGTTATATTCTTTTTCTTACATCTGATAGGGGGAATCGCCTTACAACCAATATGTTCAGTTTCCTCCTGGTGTATTGCATTTTCATATAACTGTAAGTTCTAAATGTGTGCAATAAATAATTGTGATGTATTGCTACCCATCGTCTACATTTTAACTTGTGAGTATTTAGGAATAATGCTGTTAAAGAAAAAAAAATTAGGAATTCTGACTAGAAAAATGCTCTTTTTCTCGAATGTGTTTCAACATGATTACGAAACTTTAGAAGAAAATTGATAGTTATTGTTCTGCTCATGTGAGGTGTGTTGACGATTAAATATAAGATATCGTGCTTTCTATTTTGAAGACTACAGCTTTTCATACGAGTTGGAAGTTATGCTTTTGCTGATGTAGATAATTCCCTGAATATCAGTAGATTTTTTATTTGTTTGCTATATTGGCATTCCGTTTGCTTAAAATTTTGCACAATTTGTGATTGAGGTAAGAATAAAAAATCCAGTTTTTTATTTTATATCTCTTCGTGAGAGATTACTTCTTATGTGCATTAATGAATTCACATTTACGAGGAGAGAAACTTCATACGTGAGTAGACTCAAGGACGATCAGTTCGACGTTTTGAAATCTTTATAACACCGGGTATAAAAAATTAAATCGCGGTTGACCTCAGTAGTGTACAATGTCTCCGAAAATGTCTCCGCTCTTGTGACATACACAAGAGCAAGGATACGTGCATGGTTCTCCAGCTTGTTGCAACTATGTGAATCTTAGTACTGAAAATTTCATTAAAAATAAATTGGCGAAATGCCACATTCCACGAAAGATCGACTTTTCACTTCCTGTTACAAAGTGTATTACATCACCCTTTGATATGTTACTTATGTTTCTAACAAAATACTAAAAGTACATAGGTCTTTTTATGATCTTTTTATATTTTATTGGTATTTTAAATAAAGATAGAGCTTGCAAAATGAAAAGAAAAAGTTATTCTCTAAGGATACTTGGTGGTTATAAAGATAGTTGTAAAACAATATTTATCTATTCAACAAGGAAATTACTTTCTAAAATTGGTAATCGACACAAGTAGATTGTGTTTTCTCCTGGAACGCCTAAGACCGCCACACAACGTTGTGCGCATACATTAGGAGGTTATGAAGCAGGTGTCCAGATTCGGCGTATCGGGCGGATTTCTGTGCAGTACTGAAACGGAATGGCTGGCTGGCATTGTCACAGGAGAAATTCTGTCAGGCATATGGTCAAATCGATGCTGCGACGTGTACAGGATGTCATTTTTGCGCTAGAGCAAGACACGTGTGCTATTAGCGATGGATCTCGAATTTTTGTTCATTGAATATGTACCTTGTAAACCGCAGACTTGCAGTATTGCGTAAAGAAAGCGACTTATAAATAAAGGGATGATCTTCAATCAGAGTATGTGGAGGAGACTAAATTTGTTTCAGTAGGTATTCGTAATATCTTAAATTGCTTCTTTCTGTCAAAATATCGATTCTTGAATTTAGTTCTAATATTGGAACCTGTTTTTTTTATACCTCAAGTCTTTAATTGATTCAATCTTTGCAGTGCGTTGGTAGTATTTAAAATCTGTACTCTCTTCAATAATGCCTCCTGATTCCTATTGCCATGAAATACACGTCGTATATTATATAATGCATACATTTTGAATTAGCGTAAATTGCGGCTTAAATACTGTTGCTATGAAAAAAATAGTGACCCACAATTTTCAATTCCTCGCACCAAACGTAATACAGAAATATCAAGATATTTAGATAAACACGTAATTTTCAGACTTCGTTACACCTTTTATTAGTGCTTATGACTTCGAACAGAATTGCAGCTGGACCACATTGTGTTTGAAGAAAATGCAGCAATTTAACTTTATCTTGGCAAAACATGTGATTTGTGCAAGGAATTCCAGCTATTGAAAGTTTTGCCGTAGATGCATTCGTACACAACTCAAAGGCAATCACGACGACACCGCGTGCGTCATCAGTTATGTGTTGTAATGGAGCATGGCTTGTTCAAACAATTGTTACTAAATATGACAAGAGTGTACCTAATTACAATTGAGAAAGTAAAGACGAGTGGTTCATATTAAATCCTTTTGATATCTTTGTTTTCCTTTTTTAGAGAAACTGCAAAGCCCAAAAAGAAAAAAAGGAAATCCTAGCAAGGTCTGTTTCGGATGTGTGAAAAACTGTCTCAGCAACTTTCATTTTCTCGCGAGCAACGATAAAATACAGATGACTGTAAGAACACACGGACCACTGTGAAAAAGATTATTCATCGGAAAAGACAACCATTGTTGTCAAAGAAGTTCTACTGTTGCATAATTAGTCTTGCGGCACACATTATTCCCCTTAAATGCTCCGTACTGGAAAATTCTTTCTCATATTCTTTTACAGCCCAGGTTTGATTCCATCACACTTCAAGCTCTAAATCATCATCTTTTGGATTGTACCTTCCTTTATATTTTAAAATGAGATGTAATAATTTAATATAAGCATTATATAAATGGAAACCAAATTATTATTCGACTGTTAAAAATTACTCTTGTGGATCACAAGAAAATATTATAAAATCCATGTGTTTTCAAATTGGATTACTAAACACCTTTCAATTTTACTCTATCAAGTTTCCAGGCGGAAGTTGCTGGCATGGAAATCAGAATGTACTGTTACGTTATCAAAAATTCATCGTAGAAAAATTATAAATCGAATGAGATAGATTTTGAAAAGTATATTACATGTTTAAGCAAATCTCTGTTTTCACTCCAGAATACTTCAATGCACTTTTCGCACTAAATGTCGTTGGGGATGGATGTTTTTGTTTTACGCAAGGGATATGTGAGAGCATTTAGGAAACAGAATGGATCATAAAAATCAATTTCAAGATGAAAATTTGTTTAACGATATGCACAAAAATTTAAACGAGACTCAATTCTTCTTACTCCCCCGTGCTTTTTGTCACAATTCACGTGAGGGTAAGAAGAAATATTAAAAGTTAAACGAAAAAGCTGTTCTGATGTTAAAGTACCATACTAAAAAGCTGTTCTGATGTTAAAGTATCATACTATAAGTTGTGTGCTCATATTTTGACATTTTAATTTAAGTTTTTTATTTTAAAGTCGTGTGGCTCCGATATGATACAAAATAATAAAATAATGTTAACACATAATAAACAAAATAAAGTTAGTTTGGTAAACTCCTGGGACAACGTGTTTTATTAATTCTGGTTTAAACATTTCTTAGTTTTTGCTTCATCTTCCGATTATTCAATTTCATTAGTTACTCTAAATGGGAAATAAATGCATGATCGAAAGATAGAAAAGTTGATAAGCAATTCGAAGAAAAAGCGAAAGATACATGTAATGGGGATGTAAAGTCAGGTGATGCGTAACATCACAGCCTCTCCTTGACAAATGTCAACCCCGCCTTCTCGTGGTGCATCCTGTTCCCACTAAAGGGGCTCTGACGACCGCCAATAGCGGTATAACTATACCATCGGGATCAGAGGAAATGCTATCCCACACTCACCAACCCGCTTGGCCAGCGTGGTGAGTTATGGCCAAACACCTCCAAAATGACTCTACAACTTAAATCTTGGCCCTCAGTCTCCGGCAGCTGGAATGTACCTGGCCAAGGCAGCGGCCAGTGCGTCATGAAGGCAGAGGGTGCTAAGAATCCCCGGAGGACCGGACTAGGCTGCCATTTGATGCTGACCTTGGCTACCTATAACGGACGCTCCCTATCTTCTGATTCAAGGCTTCTTGAATTGGAAGAGGAACTACAAAGGATCAAGTGGGACATCGTCGGGCTAAGTGAGGTAAGGAGAAAAGGAGAAGATCTCATTGAACTGAAAAGTGGACATCTCTTCTATTATCGTGGGACAGATACTGGCAGAACTAGTGGTGTTGGATTTATAATAAACAAGAAACTGAAGGATAAAGTGGTAGAAGTTGAAAGTTCCTCTGACAGAGCTGCACGACTCGTTATCCAACTCTCGAGAAGATACCAGGCTCAGATTATTCAAACTTATGCACCCACCACAAGTCATCCTGAAGAAGAAATTGAAGAATTTTATGAGGAAATTCGTCATCTAAATAATAAAGGTAAGCAGCACTTGAAGATAATTATGGGAGATTTCAATGCAAAAATAGGGCAACGGCAACAGAATGAAACTTCAGTAGGTAAATTCGGTCACGGCAACAGAAACCAGCGTGGAAATACTCTCGTTGAGTTTGCAGAGGCAGAAGGTTTTTTCATCTTGAACTCCTTTTTCAAGAAAAAGCCACACAGGAAATGGACATGGAGACATCCAATTGGGACGACAAGTGAAATTGATTTTATTATGTGTAACAAAAAATTCGTCATCGAAGACTGCAGTGTGCTGAACAAGTTCAACACAGGTAGTGACCATAGATTGGTGAGATGTAAGATGCACCTCAACACTAAACTGGAACGTGGCAAGCTCATAAGACAAACAAAATGTATTGACATAACCAACCTTAAAAAACACCATAATACTTTCAAGTTGGAACTGAAGAACAGATTCTCTGCTTTAGAAGGCCTAACATCGGAAGAAGTGGATATTTCGGAAGTTAACAGAAAAGTAACCAAAGCTCTAATGGAAACAGCAACAAAATTAGCTGGGTCTAAGAACAAGTTGCATGGGAACAAATTATCAGGAAAAACCAAAATGTTGATGCAAAAAAGAAGAGAGATGAGGACAACTAAAGAAGATGTGACTTCCAAAGTAGAATATATAGAGCTATGCAAGACAACACGAAAAAGTATCACTGAAGATGTAAGGAAATTCAACTGTGAGCTAGTGAGGAAAGCAATTGAAAACAACCAAAGCCTTAAGATAGCAAAGGGATATCTCAGTAAGGGAAGAAAACAGATTATGGCTCTGAGAAAAGAAGATGGTTCTATAACAAGAAATAGAGGCGAAATTTTGACAAGAGTGAAAGATTTCTACTCCAAATTATATGAAAGGGATGATACATGTACTCCAGACATCATGAAAGGTACCAGAGTTCTTCCAGTCCTCCCAGCAGAAGTTGCTCATGCAATCAAGAACATGAAGCGGGGGAAAGCTCCAGGAGAAGATGGAATTACTATAGACATCATACAAGAAGCAAGTGGAGAAATTGAAACAGTACTCGCCCAAATTTTCACTCGATGCCTTAATGAAGGGAAGATTCCTGAGGATTGGAACAATGCTACAATGATCCTGCTACATAAAAAAGGTGACATTGAGGATCTCAGGAACTACAGACCTATCAGCCTCCTATCAGTGGTTTATAAAATCTTCACTAAAGTTCTTTCACACCGCTTGAAGGTAACACTGGACATGGCTCAACCGAGAGAACAAGCTGGATTCAGGAGTGGCTACAGCACAATAGATCATATCCACGTACTGAGAGAACTAATTGAAAGAGCGAGGGAATATGAACTTCCATTGTGCATGGCTTTTATCGAATATGAAAAAGCCTTTGATTCGGTGAAACCATCAGCAGTTACCACGGCTCTGAAATCCTGCGGTATTGAAGATGCATACATTAATATTATTAATAACATCTATGAAAATGCAAGTGCAAAGATTCGGCTGTTTGAAAATACAACACACATAAAAATTGGAAAGGGAGTGAGACAAGGTGACACCATATCTCCGAAGCTCTTTAATGCCACATTGGAAAATGTCTTTCAATCACTGAACTGGGAAAACAAAGGGATAAAGATTAATGGAGATTATCTAACCCACCTTCGTTTTGCTGATGACGTAGTCATTTTTGCAACTACCCCATCAGAGCTGCAGAGTATGATCCAGGAACTTGCTGACAAGAGTAAAGAAGTGGGATTAAAAATGAACTTTCAGAAGACAAAAGTGATGTTCAATGCTTTTACAAGAAATGAAGATTTATCGATTGATGGAGAAAAACTGGAGATAACAGATACGTATGTTTATCTTGGACAGCAGATATCAAGTGAGGGTCACATTGATGAAGAAATTAATCGGCGTACAAAACTTGCCTGGAGAGCTTTTGGAAGAAACAGCATAATTTTCAAGAGCAATATGCCATTATGTCTTAAAAGAAAAGTGTTTGATCAATGCATCCTTCCAGTGCTTACGTATGGTGCAGAGACGTGGACCTTAACTAAAAGAGACATACAAAGGCTGCAGACAACTCAAAGAAGCATGGAGAGGTGCATGCTTGGTATAACCAGGAGAGATAAGAAGAGGAACTCGTGGATCCGAAAAATGACGAGAGTGGAAGACATCATGATCAGAGTTAAATCCCTGAAATGGCAATGGGCTGGACATACTGCCAGAAGGACAGACCATAGATGGACAGCCGAAATTTTAGATTGGATTCCAAGGGACAGGAAAAGACCCAGAAAAAGACCACATGGGAGATGGGTGGATGAAATTCGTAAATATGCGGGAGTGACATGGAGGAGACTGGCACAAGACAGACCGTTGTGGAGGAAACTTGGGGAGACCTTCGTCCAGCAGTGGATTGATAATGGTTGACAATGATGATGATGATGATGACATGTAATGAAAAAAATTGTTTTTCTGTATGTTTTTGCAAAATATGGTACATATAATAATAAATCTAGTTTCGAATAGGGATTTTTGTACTCCTTATGGAAGTTACAGAAGGTGTGGAAATAACGACCTAAGAACAGAAGCAGATGTAATAAATGTTAATTATGTGTCTTACAGATTAAGTTAACATAGAGCATATTGTAACATACACAATTCATAAATCTTCAGATCTTCAATGGTATTTTGAAATAGCTTCTTTTACATATGCTTAGATAAGAATTTACTGAAAGAAAAAGAAATACATTTCTTATCTGAAGTACATGCCACAAAAAATATCGAACTGCATCGCTCACGTTTTTTAGTTCTTTTAATAAACAACACATTCTTTCGAGGGGAATTTCCGACATTCCATAGTAGTTGCAATTTTCAAACAAAAGTTTTCTTAATAGTATATTTCCGGAAAATGAAATAGGTAAATACAAATGACAAAAAGCAAATATCTCTTTACCAAAAATTACAAGAGACACCAACGTACGAATCCTTATAATCAGCAGTTAGATGTTTTACAGTTTTGTTCAACTTGGCAAGAAAGAATGAGAATTTCATGATAACATGGTCTCCGCATTCACAAGATGTACAGGATAAGCAAAAAAACTAGATCAAAGGAGACATCGGATTTAAATATTTTCGGGAAAATTAATGATGTAGAACAATATTTTCGAAGAAAATTACAGTAGAAGCCTTTAATTTAAAAACGGAAAAAATAGGTTCCCCTTTTGTTTTCCACAAAGACCAATAAAAGAAAGATTTTGCAAATAAGAATTTGTGTACGCTACCATTATCTCTATAGTCAACACCATTCTGCACCTTACATGTCTTCCACAACTTTCTGTTTTAAACTTGTCATTCGTATGATATTCTAACATTCCTGGGAATTTTATACACCATCTACAATATATGATCCGCTCTATCGTTTCCTGATCTTTGGAATCCAACCTAGTATTTCAGGTTTCTAAATGTGGTAGGTCTCTTAGCAGTATGTCCATCCTATTGCTATTTCAGTGATTTTCCCCTAAACACGTTCACATATTTCCGAAATATACCAATCATTGTTGTCCCATCAGAATCTTGTTAATTGCAGCTTTTGAGACTTCTTTTCAGTTAATCCAAAATTAATGAATTTAAGGAATCGTTAAGTAAGCACATCTCATTTTATAAAAAAATGCAGTAACATACAGTCAAGTATATTGTTTTTTAAATTATTATTTTTTGCTAATTGTACGGTTTTTTAAATTATTATTTTTTATTAATTATACTGTTTTCTTTTAACTGAGCTAAAACTGGGTCCTAAATGTCTATTAAGTATTTCTTCGATGTAGCCCTTAAGTGATATTTGCTATCCAATATAACAGTAGACACTAGAGTCATCCATACTTATTCCAATAAACAATAAAGTATCAAGTCTTGAAAAGGCCAAAAATAAAGTATCAAGTCTTGAAAAGGCTAATAAACAAAACTTGTATCTGCCTAACTAATAACCAAACTTTCATCTGCCTAACTAATAAACAGGTTCATATTAACATAAATAACCCGAAAAATGTTATTCCCTCACTACCACCAATACTTTTATCTTTTCATCCGAATGCCGATGATGATGCCGCCCCGGTGGCGCAGTGGTCTAAGGCGCTGGTCTCTGATCATTCGTCCGTAAGGGTCCGGGTTCGAATCCCGGTCAGGCATGGATGTTTTGTTTGTCTTACGGCACTGGCTCTCTCCCTTCCCTGCAACCAGTGACCCTAAATTAGGGACGGGCGACTACTTGTAGCCCATTGAGTTGCTCACGGTGGTCGTTAAACCTCCAATCAAAAAAAAAAAAATGCCGATGACACGACTCACTCATCTCAAAAAGTTGGCGAGGCTCCAACAAGCAAGTACTAATAAGGAAAAGTATTTTACAGGTGCATGTATATATCTCCACCGCTGTCAAGTGGTCTCAAAGTCGGAGACCCGACAGTCTCATGCTCCGCCGGCGTACGTATATCTTCTCATTAAACGTGGTTGGTATCATTTTCTAGATTAAATACAGGGGCTTTGCAGCCCGTGTCGTAAGCAAATTCGAAAGAGCATGTTGGAAAGGTGAGACAGATCCTATTTTCAAACTACGCAGAAATTATTGAGTAATATTTCAGAACTGAACGATCATTGTTTTCCAGATTAATCATGTGTCATTCCAAATGGAAACAACACTGTAAAGTTCTTTGTCCTGCGATACGAATTTGTCCAGAGGGCCGTAATTTGACTATCTTTAACTTATAGTACATTTCGTTGATGTTATGTTTGCAGGCTTAGCGTATCTGATGCTCTCCAAGAACAATCCTTAATCGGAACGCAAAGACATTGAAAAATGCTATGTAAGAAAAACTAAAAGATGTGAATGAATCATTGAGCAAAAACAGCTCGTTAACAAAATGCCTAGGGTATATCAATTACTTTAAAAAACAATAGACGGCAACTTAATAAACTAAGATTTTCGAGTAATTTATTGAAAAATTTATAATTCGCAAATATGGGACAATATAATTGAAATTTAGATAATCGAATTTAATTTAAATGAACTGTTTAACTTCCATAAAAGTGCTATTCAGGCAAACATACATTTTTTTAAAGCACTAAATATTTCACATGACATAAAATCTACAATTATCTGGAACGTTGCCTAGGTTCGTACCACCCTTAGAAACAGAACCAGTTTTACAAAATAAAAGCTATATTTTGTAAAATAGGTTCTGGCAATTGAAACCGAAATTACAAAAGCATGAATGCGATAGCATAAAATAAAATTGGTGCTTCAAACGTAAAATCCGAGGGGGTATCAAATATTTCGCGCACTCCCGCAAAATTATTAAAGCTACGGAAACGATTTGTGTTTTATTTTGTTATATATAAATTCAGTATACCGTACAACATAAATAATATGTAACAACCCCTCTTTTTTCTCAGGAATCGAAAAATCCGTGATCATGGAGAAAGTGGAATTTCGCAGTGTTGTCACGTTCCTTCATCCCCAAGGA
Organism: Macrothele yani; assembly: GCA_039090855.1. Classification (NCBI taxonomy): domain Eukaryota; kingdom Metazoa; phylum Arthropoda; class Arachnida; order Araneae; family Macrothelidae; genus Macrothele; species Macrothele yani. The sequence continues at coordinate 38,720,443 of CM077033.1, read as the reverse complement.
AAGTTAGCAAAAAAAATCCATCAAAAATGTTAAATGTATATGGAAATAACTGTGGCAAAGGTCACAATAAATTTTCAAAGTCGTCATAGGACCATTTTCGACAAACCAAGGTCCGAACAACCAACCCTGACAATTCGACATACAGTTGTGACCAAAGACGAGAAGTTAATTCTTGAACATATGACCAACTCGACGTGTCCCAGGTCTCAACGCAATGGGTACCTAGAACTCGCCCACCACTGCAAAAGCAAGCTCTGCCACAATCCGGGCGAAGAGTGTTGGATCTTCGTAACGCGAATTCCGAAGATTTTTTGACCGTTTGATTACTATGGATGGATGTTGGTTGTAGCTCTATAATCCAGAAACCAAAGAAATGAGCAAGCAATGGAGACATCCCTCTTCACCACTCTCAAAAGAGACAAAAGTGCAAAAGTATGCAGCTAAAGGAATACTGTTTTCTGGAATAATGGAGGTGTTATTTTAACAAACAACTTTCGACTAATTTTCCAACCTACTGATCAAATTAAAAGCAAAAGACGTAGAAGGATCACAAAAGGTGTCCATTTGTTGGACGACAACGCACCAGCTCCTTCAACAGTCAACACCATTGTCACCGCGATTCGTCTTGAATACAATACATTGCCTCATCCTCCATATTCTGCTGATATTGGCACCATGCGGCTTTTTGTTCCATAGGTGAAACGTCTACTACGTGAGAGACGATTTCATGACACTGATGACGTCATTTTTGAGGTAGAACAGTGGTTTCAGACGCAATCTGAAGAATTCTGCACAGGGGAAATAAACAAGGTCAAGCGAAGGTGGCAGAAATGTGTTACGCTGGGTGGTGCCTAAGTAAAGAAGGCCCAAAGTTTTTTCTTACCTCTTTTATTTCTTGGTGATTGCAAGAACATTTTGATATCCCGTCGTACGTGGGTATAATAAACAATGGAGCACATATTGCTGATGTCTTTCTTACCAGCTGTCATCCGGTACATCGTGGTTTGGGTCGTGGCCGCCCTAATATCTATTTTTACACGTCTGCACGAATAAGTAATGATACTAGCAAGCACAGTAATACGGATATAGTTTTAGTAGAAAGACAAAGTTGTGACGAACGGAATTCAAGGGTACGGAGCCTATTGAAGGAAGAACGCATGGGAAGATACAATAGATCGTTCCCCGATACAATAGACAAACTAAGACTCTGTTTTTTTTAGGCATACAGGCTCATGTTCGTAAGAACTAGATCACCTGAAAAAGTAGAAAGAGGACTGTGATTTTTACAGGATGTCTTTCGTTAGGCAAAACAAGCGGTTGATTGTTATTTCGATATCATAGGTTCCAGGTGCGTTCATGTAATTAATAATCTTGTGGCAATCTCCTGCTTTTATCACCAACTGTACGCGCTGAGGACTTTGAATCAAATATTGTGCGAATATTGTCCAGTGGAATAGTCATGCAGGCCTCATAGAACCACGTCTAAAGTTCATCGAACGTTGCTGGCAAACGCTCGTACCAATGCACCTCTCGTTTGAGCATGTCCTAGAGATTTTCTAAGGGAGACAAACCCAGCTACCTAGCAGGAAACAGTAGAAGTGGACAGCAGTTATCCGTGAAGAAGGCAGACGTTTTGGCCTACAACATGCAGTGCGGCATTATCATGCAAAATATATAACATACGGTAGACAGGTACGGAAAAGAAATCGGTCATGAATATCATTGACGTAAATGGCACACGTTGTAGTTGTGTGGTCACGTACGAGAAATGATCTGCTTTCGCACCCGATAGCACTCCAGGCCATGAAGTGTCGTCTTAATGTGGTATGCCTGGTGGGTACAAACTCTTCGCGACGTTCTCCCACTGTCCTCGGCAAGCACAGATGCAGCATAATTTTCGACTAAGCAGAAGCGAGTTTCGTCCGAGAAAACGATATTGTAACATTCGTCAAGTCACACCCTTTGGTCGATGCACCATGGCAACCTGGCAGTCCATTGCTACGGTGTCAACGACCCTACGAACTTGTAGTACGAAATGCAATAACCGGAGACGTATTGTTACAGTTGAGATATGAAAATGTATCACAATTCCCCACAACCGCGATAACGCCGTTGCTGATAGAGAACGGTTACTCAAAGTCATCTTCATAGTATTACTGTTGTCCCTGGGGTTTGTATGTGAATGACGACCAGATTTTTTGTCTTACCCACTTCATGGTACCATTCTCTGCACCAACGTATGCAAGGAATACTACATGACGGCCACACTACGCTTACACGACGGGCAATTTCCCGGAGGAAAGCTTTACAATCTCTCATACTCGTAATGCGATCTTTGTCGTACTCGATCATGTGTCTGTAGAACTGTTCTACGCAAAGGCAAAGCATCCTTGCCCACTGCGGATCACGTACTGACCTGCAGACCAAGCCACGAGGCGCTTTTGACTGAAAGGCCGCCGGTTTCTTGTCTGCGATGTGGTGCAATCTAATTTGCTCTGACGCGGTACGCTTTCGCTGATGATGCGGCAGTGCTCATTATTGTGTGATATTAACTGATTAGCATATTCTGTAGAAATCAAAGTCGTATCTGGACTCTTTTCAGATGTTCTGTTTTTTATGAGCATGAGTATATCAACTAGGAATGAAGATATGTTCTTTCGGTGGAATTGAAAATTTTATTCGTAAAAAGCATATCTCTAAGCAACAATGATGGAAATAAAAATTTTGGAGATGACAATCCGATTTTTGGTGTAAATGTGACAAGGATGGTAAGTCAGATAATATCCGAAAACTTGAAAATATCTTCGTCCTGGAGCGGGACTCGAGTCCGCGTCTCCCATAGAGCGTCCGGATATGCCAACCACTACACCACCCAGAACGATCAAGTCTCAAGTTTCCGATTAATTTGAATATAACCAACACAGGATTCGCTAGTCGAAGCAACCGGCATTCATGTTTAGCGAATCTTGTTAGAGTGCTAATAAATTTTGATGCTGTACACATGCCAATAATTAGGTACGAGCTCAAGAGAGTATGGGAATATATGTCTGCACATCTTCAGAGAAATACTTAGAAATCCAAAATTGTACTGTCCTTGAAACCTTGCTTTCAAGCCGTTTTTTTCTTCTAAGACATTTTATAAAGAAATCCAAAAGAAATGTTATTCTTTGATAACTGACTGTTCTTTTTAACATCTCAATTTCATTAAAATTCAGTGAAACATTTACGAAGTAATTGTTGTCTCAAAATTCATTTATACATAGACACTTCTTTATCTAAAATTAATCGATGAAAATATTTTAATTGTATTTCAAGTGCATTACTGCTTGGCGTGAGAGGAGTAGAAAAGCCTGATAAATGCTACCTATCCCTATCTTTACCACATCGCTCCTCAGCTGCGGTGGAATACGGAGCATGTATAACGCTTCAAAAGAAATTAAAACACTTGTTATCAACAGGAAACCAGATTCATGAGACCAGACGACCTTCTTGCGATTCTCCAAAGTTCAGTTTTAATCCTTGCGTGCCTATTGATGTCGCTTTCAATGGTAAACCGAGTTTAGCAATGGAACTGCGCGAGGTTTGCGGTAACGCAGGCCTGTTTGCAGTAGATATACATATTCTGTTTGCTGCAGCACTTTGCTCCTAACACCACCACTGAAATCACCGGCGAAAAGTACCACAGTATCCCGTGCGTTTGATCCAGCGGTATGACTTATCCATCGTTCACCCCTAGCTTCAATGAGTCATGGTCGACACTGAGATTTCCCGCGTCTTGTGATTTTTTCCACCTCTGACCACTTTTCAAACATACTACCTGTTTGAAAATTGTACATGCCAACAAAAGTGTTGTTGGCATGTACACTACAAGACATTCCTTCTCGGAAATGGTAGGATCTAGTGGTCTGGACATTTCAATTTCGCAATTTGGCTTAAATCAGCTACACTTTCAATCTGAAGAACAAGATTAAAGCCGAATAACACAGCTCAGTATCAGGCGTTATTTGTCGTATCATGACCTTTACAACAACTGCCGTCGTTTACCTGCATTTGCTGAGATTTGCGAAAAAACATGGCGGTCATTTTCATTTGAAGCTTCTGTCCAAGGTATATTACTTTCTGTCACTATTTTATACGTAAAATAATGAATAATAAAGTATAAGGCACAATATCCTACAATTCAGCTCAGAAGAATTGTTGCAAAAAATGTTGCATTCTGCCAAATAAATTTTATATATAGAAACTTTAATTTTGCGCGATTGGTCGTGCGTTATGAGCAAAAAGCATTATCTGTACCTCTCCGAAGTGAAAAGGTATGCTCATCTGAAAAGGACAAACCTGTTTCTCCTCAATTGTAAGAACTTCTATTTTATAATACAATATTTTTAACGAAATGTGCATATTCCGTCAAATCTTCAAAAATCCCAAATAGAAGCACCCAACAAACTAATGATGTATTTAAAAACTGAATGTACACAATTACGGGCACATGATATAAGCATTTTCTTTCTGGAGATAATTGAAGTTGATTTTTTGATTTTTTTGTGTATTTCTCGAATCATCTTTTTATGCAATATCAGTTACGATGAAGAGGATGAAGCTAACTTAATGTAATCCAAAAGTTTAAAAAATTCTACAAATATTGGGTTTTCTGAATAAACATGTTTCGTGTTTTTATTTCATTAACTGTTGCTTCCTTTGAAAAATATTCTGTAATTCATAGAATTGTGATATTTATTTTTGCTCATGAATTCAAGGAATTTGGCGCATCATCTGTAATTTTAAGCAAACTAAAGTAAAATGTTAGTTTTCTTCCTTTTTGTTTTTGTTCAAAAATCGAATTATACCAGTCAGGAAGTAGGATAAACTTTTCCTTCTTTCTAGATGTCTCACCGAAAATAAATTCATTTTATTGCAGTGACATTCCGGATTAAAGGATAAATTCGATTATTTCCACTGGTCTGCATCGATAAGCGTTAAGTTCATTTGGTATTAAACCAGAACAGGAAGACAGTGTGTTTTCGTTACCCAATTGTTGTTAGTGTTCACGTTACCAAATTTTTATCAGTGGTTACGTTACCAATGAGAAGCCAGAGTTTCTCGAACGGAAACACGAGCTGTTAAATTATTTGCAGTCTTAAAACTCCGATTTGTCCATTGTTTTTTTTAATATAGTAACTGAACTCTAGTTGAAAGGAAAGTAATTTTCTTGCTTCGTAAAGAAACTTATCACATGATTATAAAAAGCTATTCTTTCTTGAAAAAACAAAATTCAATAGATACGATGCAATGCTAAAAAGAGAAAAACTTTTACATGCACAGGCATTTATGTTTTCAGAACTTCCCTGACACCAGAGGTTTCTCTCTATTGTTTTTGGATTCGCATTTAGAAAGATGTCATTTGTATTGTAACTTAACAAACCACTACGGAGTTTTAAAAGTATAGTTTGAATTTAAAATTTGTTGCTGTTTAAAGTCTCATTAAATGGCAATCAAATTTAGGATTGTTACTGTTTGAGATGCGAATTTTTGGAGACTATGTTGTTCTCAATGAGTTGAAGGTAAACATGAATTTATGGTAAGAATTATCCTGTCCCGCCCTCTTCTTGCAGCTTAAAAGATACCCTTCGCTTCGAGTGTATCACGCAGACTTTTCTTTGAGGAGAAATTAATTATTCATGAAAAATATTTGGATAACAATATTACCCCTATAGAAAAGAACAATGAATTCGATGTTTCAGAAACACGAACAGCCAAGATTTTCGATTCAAAAAATCTTACAGTTGATATATAACCGTACCTTTAGCATTACTCTTTCCAATTTTCCAGCATTTTCCTTTCGTCCAAGAAACATATATATATCAATGTTTTTTCCAAGAACTATGGTATATACATATATACGTCTCATTGAATGCTGGTGAAGAGGAAAAAATATTGCATTCCGCCACATCCTTTTTTATACCTTTACGAGTGGCTTCTAATCATTTATTTTCTTCGCAAACTAATTACTTTCCGAATATGACATAAAAAACACAATTTAAGTTTTACTATTCAGAATGCTTATCATGCTTTGGAAATTATATATTTTAAATTAAATTTATAATACCTTAATACGCATTTGAAATTTTAACTCAAAAAGTACTATTAAGAAAAATATATCAAGCGAGAAACATAGAAACCCGGTAATCATTTTTTTGATAGCTGTTCACTGAGCGTAAGGTTTTCACAGCTATGTTTTGCTCATTTTAAAGTCCGTTAATATATTACACTACAGTTCTCATTTTGCATATATTTGATGATATGATGTACTCTATGTCTTTCTAGCACGGTCAGTACATTAGTACCACTTAAAAGGTACAATATGCGACTGGACGTTTTATCCCTTAAAAAGAGGTCCCCCTTCGTTGGAAGTCCCTCACTGAATATGTGTTAAATAAATAGGTAACTGATATTTCATTTTAATAAGGAATGAAAGTTTTTCATGAAAATAGTGGGAAATCTTAAATTCAATAGAAGTATTATAGACGTCTGTATATGAAACAGTGGAAAGTATGTGTTGTACTTATTTATATGAACTAATTCCGCTCCAGGGTTCCTTTTAAAGTATTGAAATTGCAGGAAATTTTGTTTACTAATTAAATTAAGCAGTTCGTTCTCACTGACATTTAAAGATATTGTATGCTACTTTTCTGTGTATTTTAAGTGTTCGTAAAAGTTTAGAGTATCACAGATTTGGTCCTTTTCTTTCCTATCACTTCCCGGATCTTTCAATCACATTTTTGAATAGACCTAATTATAAATTACAGGATTAAAATCTCCGATGTCTTCGTCAGCATCATTGATACACTGCTGTTCATCGATCACATTATATTCCCTACCGCAACAATACTCTCACTGTCTTTCGAAAATTCACACAATTCTGCGATTCCTTCAGCCCACTAACTAATTTCACCTAACGTGTATATCGAAATAGGGAAGCCTTCCTTCTTGACAAGCTGCTTAACACAACTTGAATGTATATACACAGTCGGGGCACATTATTGTGACCACCTTCTACTTTTAAAGTTAACAGCGCGTAGCCAATGAAAGAAGGCACGTGTCGTGAGCTTGCTTGGAGGGTATATAAGGTCTGCTGTATATGATCCTGAAAACATATCACTCGTTGCTGTCATGGATTTTTTTATCAGATTAACAAAACGGGATGTTTATTGACTTTCGGGCCTAGTGAGGCAGTATTTATGAAACAGCGCTGTTTGTTAAATATCCCGGATAGCGCCTGAGTATGCTACCCACTACGCCACCCAGAACGACCAAGTTTCAAGTTTCCGATATAATTTGAAATACCTATCACAGGATTGCTAGTCGCAGCAGCTCAAGGAAGAAAAAACATTTTCAAGTTGTCGGATATCAGTTGACTTAACATCCATGTCAAATTTACACCAATAAAGGGATTCCCATCTTCCAATGTCTTAAAATGTTGTATGTACTGAGTGAAGCACATTGCATTTTGACTAAAATAAAATATTATACCCCAGCCGGGAGCTAATTATCATATCCGCTGATTTCCGATCTATTGTGTGATGTGCACCAGTGTGGCATGCTCGGTTGAGAAGAAGCAGTTTTCCCCATGATTGGTCTATCACTTTTCTGAAAGCAGTGGCGATCAATTACGAAAGAGCGACTGCTTATAACTCTACGGTAGAATTTTGAGGGGATAACCCACTGGGAATTTGTTCCAGACAGTCGGACCGTCTAAGCCACCCTGCACATTAATTAGCTGGATCGGATATACAGTATGCCGTTTTGGAGGAGAAGTACCCGGCACTGGTAATCAGAAACGCGTTCTGCCAGAGCAGGACAGCGCTCGGCCTTATACTGCGCGAACGACCTGGGAAAAACTGCAGGAACTTGAGGACACCGAGCTGATGTCACACCCAGCATTTAGTCTGGACTTTGCGTCGTCGGATTTTTACTTGTCCCCGTCCATGGCCCACTTCCTTCGTGGGCGGGACTTCAACAACCAGGATCAGGTGGCAGCTGGTGTGAAGGAGTTCTTCGATTCGAAGCACAAGAACTGGTACCTCCGTGGAATAAAAGACCTGGAAGACAGATGATTAAAGACGGTGCAACACGATGGCTCATACTTTGAATGCTATGCATCTTTCGTCGTTGCAAAACATTTGACTCACCGTCCGTGTTATTTTGCCGAGAAAACAAAGATGAAAAGAGCATTTTCCGCACCTAAATAAGCATGAATTTATGCTTATTCGTGGAGAATGTCTATAAAAGAGCAAAACATACCGTTTTCTGATATTGGCTTACAATAACTAAAATTCACCGAAGAAAATTATGCATTTTTTATGGAACATTGTGTTTGGTATATGTCCACCCCTGACTACAATGCACGATTGTCACCGGAGGGCCACTCCTTTATGAGGTTGTCCAGAAAATCCTATATTTAATTAATCAATCCTTTGATTTAATTTCAACTTCTGACGATCACGTGGGGCTGATCCTTTTTAATCTACACTACACATATTAAGAGAAAGCAGCAACGATGTCTTTCAACTACAAAGCTTATTCTGAGGGGAAAGGAAAATTCGACATGATTCCAGAGATTTCAATCTACCTTTTCTCCTCCGCCGACATTCATGAATGGAAATCTACACTTGAGTCTATATTTGTTACTTGGCCATTAATGAATTGAATTAAATGTGGAATGACAAAATATTTGGTTACCTCTGACACAAATTTCATTGTGAGCAGATTATATTTTTTATTGAGTCCTTTTAATTGGAAGTTACAGAGAAGATGATATTTCTTAAATTTGAGAACACGTGTTTCCCAAGATCTTATCTTTATGCTTTAAAAATGCCACTCTGCGAGATGCCATTTTAGAGGAAAAATAGAGTGTATACCGTTTTCTATTGCAGATTCTTAATTAAAAATGTACATAATATGCCCAAAGGTTATTCATGAAAGCATGTGGTGTCTATTTGATGGTATTTCCATTGAGATAATAAATTATATACATATTTTTAATATTGTATTGAATTAAGATATTTTCAGATATATACAAATTGAACTCTAATTTTAAAGCTTTTGTGAATTTTATATTCCTTCTGTATGCCTCGCGAAAAATATTATCAATATTTGAGCTGTTTCGATGATTCTGACGATATAGAGTTTTTTGCAATAAAGACAATATATCTCTAAATTTTAAGGAGATACTCCGAAGAAGAGATTTTAGATTACTTCTGTGATATATGACCACTATGGATGTTGTAGATTGCTGAATTTTCTGAATGAGTGAAGAAAAGTCATAACCAATTGGTATTATTCAATTTTTAAGTGCTTTTTCATGTTAGCCTCATTAAATGCGTATTTAAGATATGCAGTTCTCCAAATCAATAATTTGTTGTAAGAAATACTCATATAATTTAACATTTTGCGTATAATTTACTGCAAACTACGATTTTAAATTTTAATAACGTACTGACAAGTAGGAATAACAGGTTAAAAACGACTGAAGTGATCAGATAACCTAAATTATTGTAGAAATATACTCGTACCATATGCTTCTACAACAATAAGAGGAACAAATTATTCCAATAAATCTCTGATCGGTTTTCCACACTCTCATTTCATAGTTCATGTTTTTAGAAATATGAAGATCCAGTGAAATTAAATTCTCTGGTCTTTATACCGGCTGATCCAAAAGTCTTGTACTTTTTGAAAACGAAATAACTCGCGGAATTTTCAGAATGAAATCGGTTTTTTATGAAATAAAATACATTTTTACTCATTTTACTTATATTTTTCATCGCCAGATGGCGCCATAGGCGAACATGTTTGGGATAGTGGGTGTAAAAGCAGCTGCTGGGAAGCAACCAGAGTCAGCGCGGTCCGTGTCAGTATGCTCTCATTACCGGACGAAGCGCTCTTGGTGAAATTGTTCTATTGCAAAGCTGAATGTTCGAGTGCTACGTTGAGAGGCTACCGGTCACTGAAAGGTGATCGCAGTGGGAACGATGGAAAGTTCTGCTCTGCGGCGAATGGTAAAAACATTCAAGGAAACGGGATCTTCGTAAGCACGCCCATGAAGCAGTAGACCACGAACACCTGCTGCTGCAGCAGAGACCAGTGATCGCCATGTTTCTCGGCAAACAGGCATTCCATGGGATTGCTTGGCGAACCCTACGATGGATTCTGCGCAGACACCCGTACAAACGGCAACGGCATCACGAACTGCAAACTGGTGATTACGTGCAGCGTCACGAGTTCGCAGCATGTTTTTTTGACAAATGGATGTCGACGAGAACTGGCTGATGAAAGTTTTATTGACTGATGAGGCACACTTTTCCCTAAACGGAGCGGTAAACACGCACTACCGCCGCGTCTGGGCCACGGAATATCCCCGAGCAGTCGTAGAAGCTCCACTTCATTAGCCGAAAGTGACAGTGTGGTGTGGATTCATGGCTTTCTTTATTATCAGTCCTCTTTCTTTAAAGAGGTTCACGGCACCTCCTTTGAACCCGTTTTAGTGAGAGGTGCACGTTATACGAACATGTAACGAACGAACGTTATCCCTAACTTGCAAGAGCTAGATTCAATGAATCTGTGCACATTTATGCAGGATGGAGCACCACCCCACATAGCACGTTCCGTTAAGCAACTGCTGCAAGAGACGTTAGGCGCAGATCGTGTGTTGAGCCAACACTTTCCGAAGGCCTATCCTCCTCGGTCACTAGACCTGACAACTTGCGATTTCTGGCTCTGCATTTTCCTTGGCGATTGTTCATGCAACGAAAGTCTCCTTGGCTTCTTGCTATTCTTGGATGCATGTTCCTTAGCGATTGTTTGAAAAAAGATAAAAGAGCATGCTGCGAAAGTCTACTTGGCTTCTTGGTATTCATGGATGCATGTTCCTTGGCGATTGTTTGAAGAAGAATAAAAGAGCATGCAAAGAAAGTTTTCTTGGTTTCTTGCTATTGCTGGATGCATGTTCCTTGGCGATTGTTTGAAGAAAGATAAAAGAGCATGCAACGAAAGTCTCCTTGGCTTCTTGCTATTATTGAAAGCATGTTCCTTGGCGACTGCTTTAAAAAAATAGCATGCTACAAAAGTTTGCTTGGCTTCTTACTATTTTTGGATGCATGTTCCTTGGCGTTTATTTGAAGAAAGGTAAAAGAGAATGCAGCGGAAGTCTCCTTGGCTTCTTGGTATTCTTGGATGCATGTTCCTTGGCGATTGTTTGAAGAAAGGGAAAAGAGCATGCAACGAAAGTCTCCTTGGCTTCTTGCTATTTTTGGATGCATGTTTCTTGGCGATTGCTTGAAGAAAGATAAAAGAGCATGCAACGAAAGTCTCCTTGGCTTCTTGCTTTTCTTGGATGCATGTTTCTTGGCGATTGCTTCAAAAAAGATAAAAGAGCATGCAGCAAAAGTCTCCTTGGACTCTTGGTATTCTTGGATGCATGTTCCTTGGCGATTGTTTGAAGAAAGATAAAAGAGCATGCAGCGAAAGTCTCCTTGGCTTCTTGCTATTCTTGGGTGCATCTTCCTTGGCGATTGTTTCAAGAAAGATATAAGAACATGCAGCGAAAATCTCCTTGGCTTCTTGGTATTCTTGGATTAATTTTCCTTTCGGTTGTTTGAAGAAGAATAAAAGAGCATGCAACGAAAGTCTCCTTGGCTTCCTGCTAATCTTGGATGCATGTTCCTTGGCGATTGTTTGAAGAAAGATGAAAGGGCATGCAACGAAAGTCTCTTTGGCTTCTTGCTATACTTGAGTGCATGTTACTTCGCGATTGTTTGAAAAAAGATAAAAAAAACCTTGCAGCAAAAGTATCCATGGATTCTTGCTATCCTTGTATGCATCTTCCTTGGCGATTGTTTGAAGAAAGATAAAAGAGCATGCAACGAAAGTCTCCTTGGCTTCCTGGTATTCTTGGATTCATGTTCATTGGAGATTGTTCAAAGAAGAATAAATGTGCACGCAACGAAAGTCTCCTTGGTTTCTTGCTGTTCTCGGGTGCATCTTCCTTGGTGATTGTTTGAAGAAAGATAAAAGAGCATGCAACGAAACTGTGCTTGGCTTTTTCGTATTCTTGGATTCATGTTCCTTGGACGATTGCTTCAAGTAAGATAAAAAACGTGCAACGAAAGTCTCATTGGCTTCTTTGTGTAGAGGTTGCTGCGTTATTTTTGAATTTGACGGTCAGCTGACTTTGCTGTTGTTATGCAGTTTGAGAAATACAGGAGAAGTGAGTTGTGCGCGGAGTGTGATACTGAAGTTAAACTTCCGTTCTCATGTGCCAGCCGTTTGTTGCGTATGCGGGGAAGATGCATATTGGTAAAATTAACTGCTTCGTGCGGAACTGGACAAAGGCGAATATTTCTTGCTGTATTTCAATTATCATCTGTCTTCCGCTATGTGAATATCTGGAGTAAAGATCAGTTGGTCAATGAAACTGCTTTGTTCCTCTTCTATTGTGCAACGGCATTTCAAGGTAAATGTTGCTATCTGATTCGAAGCTTATGTTGTGTGGAATTAAACAGTTGAAATTAAAAAAAAATGTGTTTAATAAAATTCTAGTGCACCGTCGGCATCTAAATTTAGCATGTCCACTTACACTGGTTTCCATAAATTAAGCAACAAATGGAAAAATCGTGATAACATTAAGATTATGCAACCGACAATCATCAAATTTGGTGGTCAGCTTTATTAGGCCAAAAGCAACATAAAATAAACGAAAGAACACTTTATACAAAGCATTTACATTTTGTATGAATGATGCAAATATCTAGGTTAAATAGGAATGGGTACTTCAATACGGAGTTTGGTTACTCCGAACAGAAAAAAATCTCGACAGCGATGTTTCGTGTTGTTAATTATGATGTTGAGAAGTTCTGAGGGTAGCTACGTCCATTGCTTGAACGAAGCAGTACGGAACCCCAGCAGGGTTTGGATAGAGGGCTGCAGGCCAGCACCACGCCTCTCGAGAGCATCCCAGACATGCTCAATGGTATCAAGATTGGAAAAGCTTGCTGGCCACTCTATACGGACTATAATCCCCTGTTCCAAGTAGTATTGGTGCACGAAGTGAGCTGTCGGAGGATGGGCGATATTTGCCTGCAGTACAAATGTATCGTTAATGGCGGCCGCATACGGACGAACAATAGGATCCAAGATGTCGTCTGTATACCTCTGTATAATGAGAGTTCCATGTGACAACACATAGCGGTCGGTACGGCCGCTTAGCGATATGGCTGATACACCAGGACACTACCACCACCATAGGTGTGCATTTCCTGTATACTATAGGGAAATTAACGAGTACGGGCCTTTCTTCAGATGTAATCTCGGCGAGAAACAATTTGTAAAGAGTATCGCAACTCATCAGTTAACAGAACGCACCTCCATTGACTTTGAGTCCAGTTCACATGCATTCGTTCCTAATTGAAACGTTCCCTCCGGTGGCAGTGGGTCATAACACGCATAATACCGGTCGCCGAGTATACAGTTCTCCTACATGTAACCTTCTCGGTACCATCAATGCTATTATTGTCCGTCCGGTGGCTGACCCCAATCACAGATATGAGATGAATCGGTGTAGCCGTACTATTCCGCGGTGCAGAAACCCGGAAAAACCGGTCATCCTCAGAGGTCGTCGCTTTTGACCTACCTTCGCTGTACCTTCGGGAAGCTGCATCCGTTACTTGGAACTACTGCAGCATCATGCTTACCTCCGAACAATCGACGTTCAGCCTTCGTGCGACGGCCGCCTGCCGCTGTTCAGCTTCGAGTCGGCCTATCGCTCTGTAGCTTAACTCATCTGGTAAATGACGTCTCGAAGCCATGTTAACAAAATCATTATCTTGAAATCTTGTCATTTACTACAGCACATGAATTGGCGACTCCCTGCGGAACAGCTGGTTTTAAGATCTCGGGCATTTGAATAATGCTCTGCCAGCGCCACTCATTTGCCTTTCTTACATCGATGCTGTATGCTTTCACCCGTAGCATATGCAAATTTCGTTCAATTTGAGATGTATGGCGCCCAATTAGTTCGATTTTTTGGTGTGTTGTATAATTAATGGAAACCAGTGTAGTTTAAAACAGTCTTTCCTGCGTGGTTTAATACGGAGTAAGGAAGATTAGAAAATCGCGAAGTGACACAATCGAAGCAATGGAAGAACTCGTGAAAGTTGACAGTACAATAACAATTTGGGTATTTGCAGATGAAGCAGAGAAATAGGCAGATGCTCTATTGCCACTATGTTCCTCCAAGAACTATGGTTTTCGACAGTGTGTAGCTGTGCTTTATAAAACATGTGACAGAGGAACCATAAACTGATCGACTGATGGGAAACCTACCTAAACTTTAAAGGTGACTAATTCTAGAGCTCACAGCACCCGTGTGTTAGGAATAGATTTAGCTGTGCACATATTCTCATGTTATAATAAAGTGCACTTACTTCCTGTTGCTGGTATATATTTCATTTTGATGATATAATTTGACGACAACAGCGCGGACTCCCAGAAAACACTAGTCAAACATATCTTTACCGTGTAAGTCAAATTATTGCAACATAATTAATTTCTAAAGCTAATTTTTAGTAATAACTACGTGTGATTTGCACTCCGTTCTCACGGCACATGTGTGGATATTATTGATTTCGCTTATTTAATTTCCATCAGAAGACATCTTAATTTCTGTTTTCTCTCGTATCATTCACTTGCAACGCATGCATTCGGTAGTTAACAGTTGATACACAATAATTAGAGGACCAGATCGTTAACTGTACTGTTTGTTTTTTATATTTATGTATTAGAACATCAATTCCTTGTGGTTATCAAAGTATTTTGCGCAATTTAAGAAACTTATGCCTATATACGTGCTCTCTGTTTTGCAACCATGAATATGTTCGAAGCACAGAGTCTGACATCTATGACTGATTCTGCATTGTATTCCAACGAAAGTCGCACTTTAGTCTTATGCTTCCGGAAACGCGAAAGAAGCGATCTTCGTACACAAATTGAATGCTCCGTAGGTTAGTTCTGGTAGTCAGCAGATAATGAAGGACAAGATATATTCTGGCTGACGGGAGCATTTACAATGGAAATGTACGTAAAACACTTTCGTCGCTTTCACCTACTAACTTGATTATTCCAAAAAGCAAATCATCCACAGGTTTGGATAATATTGTTGCGCCATCCGTTTACCAGAGTGTATGTTACAGGTCGACGACCCATAGAGTGTAAAGCAATTTTTAGAGGTTTTGAAAAGGAACGAGATATATTACTATTCATATCAGTCAATATGGCCTGTCTTAAATATTCACTAGGACAATTTCCAGCAATGGCTGTAAACGAACGTGCTTCAATTTTTAAAACAATTTAATAAACAATAAATATTTTTGAAATCGCATGTTCCAGAATGCAGTAAAAAATTTGTTAAATATGTTTTACAAATAAAAAGGCAGAATTTAATTTTCAAAGCAATACACATACAAAAAATGCCATGAAGGAATTTTTTCTTAGAGATCCATAACGAAACAAGTGAGAGAAAGATAATATCTGTTACATGTTTCTTAAACTTTGTAATAATCCCCCGCACAGATTACTTCCAAAGATGTTTCATTTTTTTAAGTCGGGGCAATGCACAACTGCAATAACATTTTTTGGAAGATAATTCTGAAACAAATGTATTTCTCGAACATTAGCTGCCCTGGTGGTTTCCATATAAATTAACAGAAAAGATGAACGCCGCCCCGGTGGCGCAGTGGTCTAAGGCGCAAGCCTCTGATCATTCGTCCGTAAGGGGTCCGGGTTCGAATCCCGGTGAGGCATGGATGTTGTGTTTGTCTTACGGTACTGGTTCTCTCCCTTCCCTGGAACCAGTGACCCTAAATTAGGGACGGGCGACTGCTTATAGCCCATTGAGTTGCTCACGGTGGTCGTTAAACCTCATCAAAAAAAAAAAAAAAAAAAAAAAAACTCTCAATCCTGTAGGGAAAAGTAATGGAAAGTACGTTGTGACCATAACACAGTAGCTCATTGTTTGAAGATCTCTCATTTACGTACGAACGAGATAAAATTTAGAAAGAGATGCTTAAACTGACATGTACCCCAAAGGTTGCAATTTCCTATCAAATATTGTTCAGTAAATGAGACAACAGT
The DNA here is from genome assembly GCA_039090855.1 of Macrothele yani. Classification (NCBI taxonomy): domain Eukaryota; kingdom Metazoa; phylum Arthropoda; class Arachnida; order Araneae; family Macrothelidae; genus Macrothele; species Macrothele yani. The sequence continues at coordinate 38,704,258 of CM077033.1, read as the reverse complement.
TTTCTTAAGAATCTAATAATATCAGGAATTGTATTTCAAACTCGACGAAAAGAACTTTCTTTACATAGTTCGTGTTATTAATTGATACACATATGATATTTTAAAAACAATTATGTTCATTGAATACGCGTTAGATTATAGTAAAAAGGGTTCCACATAACTGCTTCCAGAATACGAATGTTTCCTCGATCATGTGCTGGTAGAACCATCATGGATTTTCACAAATGTTTTGGTTTTCTTTCTAACAACTGGGTCACCGCACGTTAGTTTCACATCTTAATTACTTGTCGCGACATTACCGTTGAAAAAATATTTCGAAACATATTATCCTTTAAATTTTTGTTTATAATTTATACGATCATTCTCAGCAACCCGATGGAGTGTAAGCGATCTCCTGTTTCTATTTTAGGGCCATTGGCCCCAGGGAGGAAAAGAGGCAGTGCCGTAAGACAAACACCACATCCATGTCTCACTTTGATTCGAACCGGAATCCTTTACGGACGTCAATTTCTTTACGTACGTCACGCATAAGGACTCTCTCTGGTTAAAACTCTCCATTTCAAGAAGCAAATAAAGACGCTGTCACGTTTCCTTATTATTTGCGTTAATTTATAAACACACAATGAATTTATACAAGAACTAAATGCTACCAGGATATAATGAAGTGTTCTTTGGAGAACAAACTTGCTTGCATCGCAATAGGTAACCGTAACGAAAATAAATTTTTAAAAATTGCGAGTAACATCTTATCGTTAGAAATACAGAAAAAGCCTTTAGCTACGGCTGATATCAGAAAAATACCTCATATCGTACAATAAATTCGTTTCTTTTATATACTTCCTTTCGATAAAATTGTTGCGTAAAACTCTACTTTCATTGATTTCGTATTTTTTTGGATATACATCACGTGGTTTTTTGTATTCGTGCACTACTCTGAGAGTAGTTTTTCATTGCGGAATTCCTATTGTAAATTCAGAAAAAAATTTCTTTGCAAAAAACATTTTCTTATGTAATGCAAATTCGTCAGAACTCGAAACATCCAATTCAAATTCGAAGAGAATGGAATTACAAGATGGTCACATTTTCATTTAGGGTAAATCAAAAACGCCTTCAAAGAGAAAATGGTATATCTTGAAGTGATGATTCCGCATACTGAAGTATAAAAGTAAACGTTAATTATTAATGTTTTTATGGCCAATGAGAAATACCTTTCGTCGAAATGTGAACGAAAGGAAGTTTCAAATATATTTTAAACATAATAATTTACCATTGCCTTTCGAAATATCATTTTAAAAACTATTATCCAATTCAGCGGTTTTTTCTACTTCGTTTAATCATATCTGGTTTCTGAGTGATAACTTTAGTTAAATATCGCTGAAACGATAAAATAAGAAGACACGTTTCTGGGTAAATAGATGTTTTACTAAACGAAAGAAGTTGCTATGTTTCGAAAATGATACTGTTGATGTGTAAATGATTAAGCACGAGCAATTAAAATATTTTTGTGTCACTACGTTAAAATGAATGTGCCTTTGGCTAACGTAACGGTTTTATATATTCGTGCAATTAAATAATGGAAATGTTTTTTTTTATTCCAAGTGAAATACACGGTTTGGGAAGTTATGGTTTTTTGATACGTCATTTATTAGCTATGCAACAGCGTTTATGTGAGAATTGCGCAAACCATTATTTATGTTGTATGTCACGTCTTTCGGTGGATGAATAATGTAATTTAAATAAACATTGAAGTACTTTTAATAAACATTCGCATCCAAAGAGAATGTTTATTAAACTATTTAGAAATTGTCGTTCAATCATAAAAACTTAAAGTAGCAATCTTAAAAGCACGATAATTAAAACACTACTTAGGCTTCCGATGAAGTAAATAACTTATTTAATGTATATGTTAAAATATTAAAAATAAAGCCATAACAACTTTCGGTCTTCTTAAAGACCATCGTCAGATGGAAGTACTGAAGCTTCAGTACTTACATCTGATGATGGTCTTTAGGAAGACTTCAGTACTTCTATCGGATGATGGTCTTTAGGAAGACTTCAGTACTTCATCTGATGATGGTCTTTAGGAAGACTTCAGTACTTCCATGTGATGATGTTCTTTAGGAAGACTTCAGTACTTCCATGTGATGATGTTCTTTAGGAAGACTACAGTACTTCCATCTGATGATGGTCTTTAGGAAGACCAAAAGTTCTTATGGCTTCATTTTTAATATTTTAACATATACATTAAATAAGTTATGCACTTCATCGGAAGCCTAATTAGTTTTTTAATTATCGTGCTTTTAGTATTGCTTCTTTAAGTTTTTATGATTGACTCATTCCACACGAGAACCTGATATCTTGAAATTGTCGTTGATGATTATTTTGTTAGGGTTAGGAATGTTAGGGAGTATACAACCAATGAGAATGTTGTTGCTAATGATTTTATGTGATATGTATGTAGTTAATTGTCTATCTAATTGCCTGTCTCGCTCACAACATTCCGATAGTATGTGCATTTCGTGGATGTGCGGGAAGATTTAGAAAATGACGAAAGGCTCTGACTCCCGATATTGGTGCCACGTGTGAACTAATTGAGAAAGTTCGTGAAACGATAAAATGATAAAAAGTGGCCGCTCTGTGACCTTGCGGATGAAAGCAAGATATTAATAAGATAACAATTCTTTAAAATTTACTTCAACGTATGCATATGCTTTGACACTGAGAGAAATCTTCTGAACTCAAGGCAATACATAAACTTAATGCCACTTGTTTCAAAAATTAGAACAAGTGCCGTTCGTAATATACTGTCCGAATAAACCCTGCGCAAACATCAAAGTAGTTACTGAAAGTTTTTTTCCTCTCAGCAGGTTAAAGATTGAGGCAACTAGTGGAAATCAAGATGCTTCTGTATTTATAGCTTTTATAATGTAATAACAACATTTAAATTAAAGCTCTGAGCTCATAAAATACGAGAAAACACTATTTCCAGCGCCAGGGACCATTTCATTAATATTTATAACATCCATTATTGTGAACTGCATAAATAAATGGACCTGAAAGCCTTAGGCCAAGAATTATGGGAGCATGTCACTTAGGACTCTAGTTTGAATAATGACCTACAAAGAGATGTAAGTATATGTAGGACATCAGATTTTGCATATCGTGTAGGCAAAAGTAGCAGGTCACTATCCCCGAAAAATAACAGGGAGGAAACGCAGGGAAATGAACAATGGTGACCCAGCTAATTCTATGGAAGAACACAATGTATTGTAAAGAGGGCAGCGTTTTAATAGGGGAAAAGAGAAGCACACATACGCTGGTATGAACAAAACACGTCATGGCAATATAACACAGTCCAGGTTGTGTTCTGTCTAGGTGGGAAGCCACCTTTCACTTTGTATGCAGCTTCTTGAAAGTCCTTGCTGCCTTTCCTAATTTAATCTTACAAGAGCAATTTGCGTATATTCACTTTGGGTCGCAGAGTCGGTGGTCGTCAGTTTAAAAAGCTGCAGGCAATAAGCGCAATCGCTGCCGCGAGTCGTTGTTGTATCTCCCGGCGGATTCCGAAGTTTCTTGTATTAATACATTACCGGATTCGGACACGTTCTTTTTTTCGTTTTCTAATTCATACTTGGTGAGGAAGTATTTACAAAACTGAAGATATCCTTTAAGACTTCCTAATTTGTAATGTTGAATGTGGGATGCGCGAATATCATCGAACATACGTCCTCATACTTTAAACTGTACGTGCAATCCCAATCCCATGATTCCGGTGAAAACATTTAGTTACCTGACGGTTATTTTTTTTGGTTTGCTTAAAAACGCTAAATTCTAATTAAAGGGTTTAGCGATTGATTTATGACGTTTGTTTTTCAACTGTGTACCGGGAGAGAACATAAAAAAAATGCTGGGCAGAAAATGTAAAACACTTTCCTTTAAAAAAGTCGAAGATAATTTCAGAGAAATTGATAGATATTTATATTTAAGTGATGCAAATTTTTTATTTCAACTCTACATTTGTTGCAAAAATAATTACTCCATTATTTAAAAAAAATGTGTTTAAAGACGTGTTCTGCCTTTAGTTTCAGTTCTTGTTTTTCAATACTGAAGTTTCATTTTCATAATTTGATATTTCTTTGTTCTTTGTAAACAAATGCATGAAAAGATATGAACGCTGGGTCTTGTAATTCCTCAAGTTTTCACTAACCTATCTTTCTCGTACGTCCTATTGTACATGTACCACTAGAATATATTCTTTAACCTCAATGTCATTACTGGCATTAAGCAAAAGGTGCCAGTCCCGTAACATTTCTCGGGAAAAAAAACTTCTGAATGACAAAAACAAAGGTGTTAAATAGAACACATCACTATAGCGAATTTTCAAAACAGAAGCCTACCCAAAAGCTTGATTAGTGTTTTACATAATCGCGAAGTCTGCAGAATTCATTCTAAAAGACAGTATAATGTATATACGTTTATTTATATTTTTCTTAAATTTTGCTGCAAATAAACTGTTAATGGATTACTTAAATTTAATAGTTATGCGAAATGCATATAATTTCCATTATTTCCAAAAATATTTGTAACAATTAAAAAAAAATCATATGCTTCGGGAATGAAAAATGATGGAAAACTCACCCGAATAGTGTAACATAACGGAAATTTATCTGCCACAAGATTCAAACAAACATAAAACCATGTGTAACACCGTATTTCACAAAATCGATTTTGATTTCCACAGCTATTCTTATGATTTCAGACCTATGTGCTTCCTTCCATCTGTTTATCTATTTTTTCTGTCGTTCTGGGGATACAAAATTTCCTCTTTCGCTAGCGTGAAAAAATCTTTCTGTTGATCTTGCCGAAGGTAATACAGAATATCCATGGTTCGCCTTCTTTTTAATCCAATTCTTCCTCGAGCTGTAGAAACGAGATTTGAAGCACACGCAGAAGAGATCTAATTTCTGAGGTTAAACAAAAGTACATAGCGTTCTAATACTGACTTTGAACTGACTGAACGAATTGCAGTAATGTAATAATAAAGAAATTTTGAATAGAATTACAGTAGAAATGACCGACCACATGGAGGTGCTTTGTGTCTGGTAACCCCCATGTCTCCCCACTCCGAGGCGCGCGCGGCTGTCCTTCCTAGCGAAGATCATTCCCTAGCGCTTGATCGACGGAAGCAGACTTGCATATTGACCACTCGTCCCAGCGCAAGGACAATGGTTCTGACGGTTGAACTGAAACCACTTTTCTACAAAAAACAATTTAACTTCTGCGCTTGGAGGAAAGCTCAAAGAGAGAAAGAGAGAGAGAGAAAGGGGTTACCCGCACATGATGAATTTGTTAAAGAACTGTTTCTAAGATTTTATGAAAAACGTAATGTGGCAACTATAATACCCGGTCAACTGAATAAATGAAATGTAGCACTTTTACCCAAGCCTTTAAATCCTGTTATGAAAATGCAAATTGCGTAGGTCGTTTAAAAAGTAACGAGACTGATATAATAACGCCAAAACATAATCACGCAGAAAAACGCAGTTGCCTCTTTCAGAACACTTGCATGCTTAGTCAAGGGACGGCACGACATCACAGAGCTCCGCTAGTTTACTCTCGCAGTAGATTGCGTAGAGTTCAGAAGTGTTTCTGTATTCCAACATAGATTTAAATCTGGAGCAAAGGGCAGCAATGAAATTGTGCTGGCGTTTGAATAAAACAGCCACAGAAACGCAAGAAATGATTAAAACAGCTTATAAAGGAGATGCTTAGCCCCGTGCAAGTTTTTTTGAGTGACAGAAGAAATTTGTTAATGGTGAAGAGTGGAAGACATTTCCCGCTCCGGTAGGCCTTCGGCTTCGGCAACGGAGGTTAATGTCATTACCATCGAGGCAGACAAGCGCGAAGACCGCCAATCAAGTGGTTCAATAAAGTGCATTGAGGAAGTTGCTAAAGTGATGAAGATGTCCGTTTGTCCCGTTGATGATATTGTGAGAAACCGTTTGAAATAAAGAAAGGTTGCTGCAAAGTGGGTTCCCCGCTTGTTTACGGTCGAGTGTAACGCAAATCGTGTTACCACCTATCACCAATGGAAGTGCCGGCTACAACGTGAGCCACAACGTTTTGGATCGAGTCGTCACATGTGATGAAGCATTTTTTTGCATCATTTTGATTCAGAAACAAAACACTGGAGCACCGAATTAAAGCTCCCACATTGTCCCCGATCCAAAAACGCAGAGGTTCAATCAGTACACGGAAGGACGTGAACCTGGTTTCCTTCGATAAAAAGTGAATTTTGTATTACCATATTGTGCCACAACTAAATACTGTTACCTGTGCCTATTATTCTGAAGTTCTCTAATGTCCTCCAACGGAACAAAAATACCCCATAAGCTAGAAGATTCACAAACTGGTAGGATTTTGCCTCGAAAAAATGCCCCTGCGCTTCCTTCTTTGCTTACCCAGCAGGTTATCCAACACTGGACGTCGAAATGGTGGCACACGATGTATTCACCGGACCTGGCGCCAAGTGAATTTTACCTACTCCATGAAATGAAAACACAATTTCGTTGCGTTGGTTTGCATCAATAACGATCTGATCAATGCGGTGATGGGTAACCGGAAGAACATATCGAGGAAGGTCTACGTACACACCTTCCAAAAGTAGATAGAAAGGAGAGTCCGGTGCATTCAGGTAGAGGGAGAATACTTCCAATAGTAAGTATGCTTAATGCATTACACCTGTGCTTCATATAAATTGGTCTCTTTACATTACCTCGTATAGCAAGCAGTAGTTGGTTTTGCCACTGACTGAACAGGCATATTGTGTGACGGAATCAAATAAATGAGGACATATGATAATTTTATGATCATATAAATAATTTCTGCTTTGTGATCATGTGGATGTTATAAGTACCTTTATTTCGCTAGAATACTTCTGCTTGACAGGCAGTGTAGAACATTTTTTTCATGCGTAAATACAATTAGCGGAACGTACGCTGTGGGCTATCTTCTCTCTCTCTTTTACAAATCGGAAGCACAAGCAGCGTAAATAGAAAAACATTATACATTTGTTCATGGCAGAAAGAAAGTCTCAGTACCTGTATTTCACGGAGGTCTTCATTTAGAAACTTTTATGTTTCTCTGTCTCAAATACAAATTATTCTTGTTGATCTACGCTTTTTTTATTTCATGAGTAATTCAAACGATGTATGGTTACTGTATTGCTCGAAAACGGATTTAACAACATTAATTTGCCGTGTGTGCTAGAAATATTACACAGGATGATTCGTTTAAAAACGTACCGGTTCAATAATTGTATAAAATACTAGATAAAGAAAGGTTTCCTCAAGCTGTTCAAGAAATTATCCAATGCAGATGCAATGTAAGTTGCTGTATAAAAAATACGAGCGTGAAATACATACACTGCTTATTAATTTAATGAAATGAATAAAGTCATTAGTTTAATAAATTAACAATGAACATCCTACATCTCATAAACAAAAAAAAAAAAAACAGGCAATAACCAAAATAAAATATTTATTCAGTTCTAAGGATTTTTATTTGGCTCATCTTTGAAAGTCGAGCGAAATTTTCTAGAGGGATTCGGCATTGTTTTAATGTTTAATGCTGGTTTTATTTTTAAAATCTTGTGAAACAAATACACAAAAAAGATACGTACGAGTCAAATTTGTATTTCAAATAAGAACTTTAATGTGTATCTAATCTACGCTCCCATAATTAGAACTCACAGACACATGTTTTTACGAATCTCCATAAACATACGTTCAGAAAATACATTTTATATCGTAGGAGGAGATATATATATTGCAGTTCTAGATCGGAAACTACTGTTTTAAAAGACAGAAGAATCTACCTAAAAAACTACATTTAAGAAAAAATTAAATAGGGTTTTAATACTGGGAAGAATGCAGGTGGAAGTGAAAACGGTTATTACCAAATGCGTTTACAAGGTAAATGATTCAAAGTTGTATTACATATTTTTGCTAATTAACTTGAAAACATAATTTTCAGTATAAAAAAGTCCTTCAATTCTGTAACGGTGGAATTGGATCTAACATTTAAAGCAAATAAGTTAGCATGTTGCTGTATTGTAAATGATTAACCATTTTAATATTCTTAGCAGCTATGATACTGGAAATTTTTGTTCTCATTGGAACATGCATTTCTAGCTTCAGTTATGATCACGTTTCTGAACAACAGAAAGAAACGTTTAAAACTTTACTTCTCAAAAGTACCTATGCAATCAACAATACAGATGAACTTCCTAAGCTTACACTTCTTCAAGGTTTTGCCTACCACATGTCAAACATTAACATTCAACACCCATTAAATAACAAAAAATGTTCATATGTAGACGATTTTAGGAAGGGAGTGTCTGACCCCAGGTCTTAAACAACCCTTGAAAATAGGAAGCCAGGAGATTTGGGCCGATAGAAAAGTGACGCAGAAGCGAAGTAGAAAAGGTGAGGAAGACGCCCTTATTTAACCGGGGGGGGGGGTCAGAACCCACCACGGTTAAATAAGTACCCGGGGTCCGACGGCTTAACGTGTCCATCCGACGCACGGCGGATATTTAGTGGATCGAGCGTTCGTACCTGCCTGGGATCGAACCTGAGGTCCTTTCGTAACAGTCACGAACGTTGCCCACTAGGCCACCCCGGCTCAATAACAAAGAAGTAAGAAAGCATGTTTTAAATATATTATTTTGGGGAAGATGATTATACTGAAAGTGAATTGAAAATTTAATTTATTTGTTGAATAGCAAATATACCTAACAAAACAGATATTAATTTAACACTGTCATAAAAAATGAGAAAAAAGGTATTAAAAGCATAGGTAGATCCACTTTTACGGCACCAAATAATTATATTTTTGATATTAAGAAAAATAATGCAAGTAAATATTTACTATACCGCAATGTATTCGATTTTTTTAATGTATTTTTCTTTCAATAAGGAACTCTTTAGTAATAAATATTTGAATGCAAATAGATCAACAGGATTTCTTTGAACAAACAAAATTAGTGATTCTCAAAATTTATGGAATTAAGTTCTCACTGATATTCTTATATACCTGAAACCAAATTAAAACTTCCACATCATAAATACTTAAAAACATTCTCTATTCTGCTGGTGATAATTTTTTTTGTCCATTGTTCTGAAACATATTGTTCCGTTCCCGCAATATTTAGGTAGTAAAAACTGTCAACTAGTAATACCTACAGAAGTCATTTAGATTTTTCGAATTTCCTCTGGTTCACGGTGTCCATACTTCCAGCAGCAATTAGAGCCCTATTCTGATACGTATAAAAAGAAAAACTATGATTTGGGAAAAACGCATGCAGATCAAACGAATTCCTTCTCTGATGACATTGTTGACAACTTAATGGCATTTCTTCGAGTTTTGTGTAACCGTTTCTTGGGTTTGAGAATAGCAGAATAGCTGAAAATATAGGTACACGCTTGATAACACCTGAGGAGCCCCTCTGTGGATTCTCCATCATCTGTTTCATGGAGACAGCCTAAAACTAACTGCCTCAGATTAAAAAAACGTCGGCGAAAAACCCCTTAAATTTTCTGGTTTTACCAAAATTTTCTCCCCTAGGTAAGACGACAAGCCATTGCAAAGCGCCTGCACAAGCTCGGTCAAGTTCACCAGGAAGGCCATTAGGTGCCCCAATAACTCACAGCTGCGAACAAGTCTAGGAGCTACGATGTTGCTGAGTCCTTGCTCTGCAGATTCAAAAAGAAGAATTTTCTCCACAAGATTTTGGCCTGTGATGAGATGTGAATCCTCTACGATAATCCTAAGCCGCGCAAATCATCGGTTTATCCAGGTGCGCCTATCACCAGTATGGCCAAACTGAATATCCATGCCAGGAAGTTGTTGTTGTGCATATGGTGGGATCAGCGCGGTGTCGTACACTATGAGTTGCTCAAACCTGGTGAAACGGTCAATGCTGAGCGTTATTGTCAGTAACTCATTCGTGTGAGTGACGCAATTAAAGCGAAAAGGCCATACACCGGCAATATCTGAAGATCGGCCCTGTTGCCCCAGGATAACGCGCGTCCTCACACCGCGAAAACGGCTTTAAACAAGATCACCGACCTGGGATGGGAGATTTTGTCCCATCCGGCGTATTCTCTAGATTTCGCCCCGTCAGATTATCACCTCTTTTCGCTCCCTGCAGCATCACCTGAGTGACACTCATTTCACTTCTGTCGAGGAGGTTCACACAAGAATTTATGACTTCAACTCGAAACTTACCTCTTCTTTCCGCAGTGGCATTCGGCAGCTCCCTGAGCGATGACTCAAATGTATCCAACACGACGGTGATTATTTCTCTGATAAGGTACGTATTCAATTTGCTGTAATTTGTTGTCAACGTGTCGTGCCTGTGGCCGAAAATTAAGTTGCACTCCTAACATTTCGTGTTCATAAAAATATAAACTGAAAATTGTTCAAGACATTTCTACTTCTCCTTTTGTAATACACACACACACACACACACACACACACACACACACACAATACAACGTGCGTTCGCATCTGCCGAACGCAGACACGAAACCGCAACGTCACCTGACACTTCATAAAAAACAAAACGTTCTTTGCACTAGGTTGAATTCAAGCGCACCCCCGAGCTTATTTCCAGCGGAATTATATTAGGGCTCTAAAGAAATGCTTTAATTCATGATGGAAAGTTAAGCATTTAATTTCTTTTTTTGTCATGTACGCCCTCTAATAATTTATGCAAAACATGCCTACACATTTATTGCATGTGTTTACATTTCATATATGTTGCAGTTCACTCCTTGGAAAAGAAGGAGTCGCGCCTTTCTGAAATATAAAACTTTAGAGCTTCTGCAGATTACTCTTGTATACAGTACAGAAAGCATATATATATTCCCAAGTACATAAGTAGTACTTATTTATTCATCCCTAATTTAAATCCATTGTTTGCAGGCAGTTGACGCAGTAGATAAGACTTGATGAAAGTGCATCACTCATTCCTTTTTCGAGAGCCGACCTCGTGTCCATCCAAGACGAATGACGTCTAGGTAGTGCATTAAAACACTCGACTACAGGAACGGTTCAATATTTCCTCTAGAACGTCTTATTATAGCTAACGCACACTTGTCAATCCTAAGTGCACTGTGCTTCAGAAAAAAATCGAATTTTACAAAGGAACACCGCACAAAACCAAAAAATATATATACATATTTGTCTTCGTACTAGGGAGGCCACCATCACTGAAATTCTTCGCACTCTGGAAGTGGACGTTACAAAGTTTCATGGCTCCAAAATGTGCTCGATTGTAAGCAAGTATAAATTTCAGTCAGCAATGTGAGACACCAGTGTTAAGAGGTAACATTTGCGGTTATAAATCGTAAGTCATGTTCAAACACTAACGCTTCTTAAATCCGAAATTAAGTTTCCATAAAATGTTTACCTTGAGAAAAGCGAGCTCGAATATTCTTCAGCTACAGTATAAAGGAACCTAATAACCGCATTTAACTGTTCAGTATTTGAAAGTCTTTTCTTAAATATAAAACTGTGAGTTTTAGAAATTTCAATCTATTGAAAAGGATTATACAGAGTTTCGGTAAAATACCATGTATACTCATTCCTGCCTGGGTCGAGTTTTGAAGATCAAAGTTTTAACTATAATTCTGATGTGAAGCTGCAAACGGGTACCACTTTCTGGAGGTACAAAGTTTGGATGTACAAAATAATATGCCGATGACCTTTGTAAGAAGGGTGCACAGAAGGCAGGGTGTAAGTAGTGGGAGTGTGTTGTGCTGCCGGAGCTGTGCGTGGGAAGATTCCTGACGCCTAGTTGCAGAATATGGCAGTTATTCCAGCACGTTTCGGAGTTCGAAAGAGAACAAATAGTGGCTTATCGCGACAGCGGTTTATCGTACCAAAACATGGGCGCCCGTGTGGGACGACATCCTGCCACAGCGAGGCGAGTATAGATTCGGTGGGTGCAGAAGGGACGGACGGACAAACGTGATTTATTGCCGCAGCCGCGGCACAGCACCGAACGAGAGGACCGGCATTTTGTGCGGCTAGCATTGACGGCTCGCACCGCCACATCACGAACGTTAGCGCAGGAATTAGGGTGTGTTGCACAACAACCTGTGTCAGCACGGACCTTTCGACGTCGTCAGCAGGAGCGGGGACTTGTCGCACGGAGCCCATTGCTCCGATTACCATTGGCGGTATACCACAGGCGAGTGCGGCGGCAGCGGGCCGTTGAACGCCGCACCTGGACTACGGAATGGAACGACATTGTCTTCTCCGACGAATTCCGCTTCTTCCTGCAACACCACAATTGTCGGATCCGCGTGTGGCGGCACCGCGGCGAGAGAATGTATGACGCAGGCATTATGCATCGCCATACCGGTCCGTCGCCTGGCGTTTAGGTTTGGGGCGCAATTGGATATGACACCCGCACCCCTCCGGTACGCATCGCCGTTGCACTCAACAGCCACCGCTACATGTCCGACGTTTTAGAGCCTGTAGACTTCCCTTACCTGCAGGACCTGCCAGTGGCCACATTTCAACAGGACAATGCGCGCCCGCACGTGGCACACATCGTACAACAATTCTTCACGGCCCACCAGGGGTAACTGCTGCCGTGGCCCGCCTATTGTCCCGATATGTCGCCCATCGAATACTTCTTCTGGTCGCTGATCGGCAACCGAGTGTCCCGGCAACTACCTCCCGCTGCTACGCCTGATGAATTGTGGCAACGTGTGGAAGCAGCCTGGACCGACATGCCCCAAGCCCACATCTAAAGCCTCTTTCTTTCGATGCCGCAGCGTGTAGCGGCCGTTATTGCCAGCCATGGGGGCCACACGAAATATTGATGTCTGCGTGTTCTGCAAGTCGCACGTGCTTGTAAGCTAAATCGTTTCATCTCTGTATCTGTTGTTATGTGTCCAGTAAACCTGGATTTCCAATCTCGTGTCCTTCTTGGTGTTGCATTTTGGGTGGGCAGCAGTGTAATTTTCCGTCCCAGAAAACACATGTTCTCCCGGAAAATTTGCCACACACTATCGACTGTGTTTTGAACTATCGCAAACTATCCTTATTGGTAAGTGTCAATAGTTCTACACTGTAATTGAAAAGCGATTAAAGGAAATATTTGAAATCTACATCCAGAATTTCTAACAATAAATTTTGAATATATAAATATTTTCGTTTATACAAAAGTGAAGTTTATTTTGTTTGAATTATTAGACATTACTTTGCTGAAGGATTTATTGGAAACGGCGAATAAAATTAGAATAACAAAAAGGTAAATTAAATTAGCATATGTATAGCTGTTACATAACCTATTTTAATTAATTAATTATTTAAATTAAGTAATTAATTAAAATTAGATATGGAACAACTATACAATTGAAATAAACAACAAATCAAACTTTTACCTGTGTCTGATTTGTCATTATTGTAGCGCATTCAGACGCTTTTCATGGTTGAACGCATGAAACTCTTAACTGGCTTCAAACTGACCAGAATAGGCAAACGTTTTACAATCATTTTAAACAGAGGTGCACAATGCTTATCTGACATTGCATTATCTTTGAAGCAGTACGGAAATCGGTTTTTATGTTATCATTTTGCCTTGTTCATGATTGGCAGAAGTCGTCCGGACATATCATATAAGAATTCTGTTTTTCGAAAGCAACTTTGAATCCGACATTAAATGTGTCCAATGTTGAAGCTCAAATCGCGGTTTGATGTGAGTTGCCCGCAAACTGATTTCTGCATTTTTATATCTGCTATGTAATGTTAGTTTTCATGAAGCATTCCCAGGCCATAACGTTTTAAAACGCAGAAATATGCCTATATTACAAAATCTGATACAGAACAAGTGAAAGAGCACCCTCACTCATCTTCAACAGGATGAAGCAAAAACAAGCAATTCTTCTCACGTTTGGTTCAATCACATTGTATCAAACTCTTCAGAGGAGCATCGTACGACACACATATATCAATATAATCAACTTAAGTCTCCTAGGCGATATGTGGGGATGAAACACTAGAATTTTTGCTACTGATCCCAAATGCAAGGAATCGAAGTTTTCTATGCGTGCAACAAAATTCCTGAGCTCAAAACGCTAAATATGTCTGTCACCGTGTGGTATTGAGAGTGTATAATTTAAATTTTTGCATTCTATTCCAAAACTTATTTAGCTCAATTATGGATGAGAGTTTGAATGAAAACAATTTTTGTGTTGTCTTTTTGAGCTTTAAGTAAAATGTGAAATTAACATGATAAAATATGAGTTTAACATATCCGCATTGCATAATGTTCATATTTCAGCGTTTTATTATGTTGCAAAGTTAGGATGAATAATCCTATTCTTTTTGTGTTCTCTCGAATTAATACGCAGGAGTTTCGTATTAAAGAAGGGAAATTTATTAGCAGACAATTCGTTGATCTGTGATAGAGGTGCATACTATCAAAACGGATAGATTACGCTCAACCGTTGGGTTGACACGTAAAGCTTCTTTTTCTAAAGATAAAATTCCAATTCACAGAATACCTCAATTGGAGTAAACCAAGTAACGACTTCATCGCATTCCTGCGTCAGTTTCACTTGGACGTATGCTAATGTGAATACATTAAGTCAGAAGTAAATACACTGAGGGAAAAAAATCCCAACACCAAGAAGGGGTTGTGTTAGATAAACGACAGTTGGTAGGCGGGGAGTACACCTGTAAGATGACGTGTATGCAAATTTCGCGCTCGGTTCATACGTGTGGCGCTAGTAGCGCCCCTCGGAACATGCAAAGTAGGATTGCTGTAAATACGCGCTGTAACGTTCGTGAGCGTTAGTTATCGTTGAGATTCGACGTAGTATGCTGCTGTTAGTCAAGAATGCCTTTACGAAGAGGAAGAAGCCATTATCAACAGCTCACGCAGTTTGAACGAGGTCGTGTAATAGGGGTACGAGAAGGTGGATATTCTTTCCGCAATATTGCAGAACGACTTGGCAGGAATGCAGCCACTGTGCATGATTGTTGGTAGCGGTGGTCAAGGGAAGGTACTGCCTCAAGAAGACCGGGATCCGGCTGGCCACGTGGCACTACTGAGAGGGAAGACCACCGTGTACGGCGTATGGCAGTGGCGTTTCGTACCGCGTCTGCGGCAGCAATTCAAGCTGCAGTTGTCACCACAGTGACACAACGAACCGTTACAAATCGGTTACTCGAAGGACAGCTCCGAGCCAGACGCCCTGTAACGTGCATTTCCCTTACTCCAAAACACTGCCGTTTGCAACGTCAGTGGTGTCAAGCTAGAGCTGATTGGAGGACGGAGTAGAGATCTGTTATGTTTTCTGATGAAAGCCGGTTCTGCCTGGTTGCCAGTGATGGCCGTGTGTTGGTTAGAAGGACGCCAAGTGAGCGCCTGCAACCATCCTGTCTGCGGCCGAGACATACTAGACCTACACCTGGAGTTATGGTCTGGGGAGCAATTTCCTATGACAGCAGCAGCATTCTCGGGGTTAGCCCACGCACACTGACGGCACAGTTGTACGTCGGTCTGGTGATTCAACCTGTTGTGCTGCCATTCATGAACAGCATTCCAGGGGGTGTTTTCCAACAGGATAACGCTCGCCCGCATAGCTCTGTTGTAACCCAACATGCTCTACAGAGTGTCGACATGTTGCCGTGGCCTGCTAGATCAACAGATCTTTCTACAATCGAGCACGTATGGGACATCATTAGACGAAAACTCCAGCGTCACCCCCAACCAGCATTAACCGTCCCTCTATTGACCGACCAAGTACAACAGGCATTGAACTCCATCCCACAAACTGACATCCAGCACCTGTACGACACAATGCATGAACGTTTGCATGCTTGTATTTAACATTCTGGCGGTTACACCGGTTATTAAAGTACCAGCTTTTTACATTTAAAATGGCTATTCTCGCGCTTACATTAAACTGTGATCTTGAAACCTTAATCGATTAAATATGTTACCTATACAACTGTATTGCTGCCAATTCATTCCTCTACAACTATTTTTTCGTGGTATTGAGATTTTTTTACGTGAGGGTATTTTTCTTTTCTCATTATGACCTTCCTTGGGGGAAACCTTGGCCTTCGACCCTTACTTTCGTTTTCCACATAGAGGATATAGTAGTAATATCTGCGTACGTGTACACCTAACGAACTAGCAAATCTCTGATTAATGCCGTACATTCGCAGAAAACTGTTTGTTTGAATCATAACTGCATTTACCTCAGTATAATAATGATTCTCACTAATAATGTTTAATCACGAATCCCTCGTTTGGGGAAAACAAAATAAAATTGACGAACACAGTTGCTCAAAGACTACGATTATTAATTGACAGAATGAGATAACATTTATTTTAATACAATGGAATGTCCTTGATATGTTATATACATCGATATGTGAAAAGACATTCGTTAAAAGTTGTATTCAGAATCGTGTGCAAGAAATTCCAAATTCTTTTTGAAGGAACATTATCATCTGTGTTTTATGTCTCCGAATTTTCAAGTGCAGCATTTTGTTTTTATAAAATAGTAACAAGATGATTTTGTCATACAGTAATTGAAAACTAAAAAAAAGACAGCGAATGAAAAGTTTAACCAAATAAAGCCATGCAGTTTATTTATGAAAATTTGATAGTGTGTATCTGTTAACGCCAACCTGTACTGCATTAATATTACACACCAATACCGAAATAAAATACATTCGTTTCGTGAATACACCCCACGCTGTGTTTTTTATGTCGACCGATAGACGGTAGCACTATATCCTCGGGCAACTTCATACTACCCGTGATTTCGCCTGCTCTATGGTAGCAAACGACCCAGATCAGGTATGGAAGTGCATCCAGGAGCAGCACGCGGATCATTTGAGAATCTAAACTTTTATTAGGATTTCTGTTATTTAGGTATTGCCTTAATACCAATATTTGGAACTAAGGCAAAAAGAATTCCTCATTATATGTATTTATGGCTAACGAATTCAATTATAGAATTTTACATATTACAAGTTTCTATACATGCAATACAAGAAACTGTTTTGGATCCAAATTCTAAATTTTCACAAAAATTAACCTAACTATTGGAATTCAAGTCCTGCGTACTACCTCTTCCCTGATTGGATGTATTGCTGAAGCTATCTTTCGTCGACAACTTACAAGTGGGTAAAAGAGCTTTAGAAATAATAGCTTCCGTTCTCTTCGTTTGCGTTGCTTTTAGAAAAATGTGATGGATTAAAGCAAAAATTTTTCTTCCTACTAATTCGCGTCAGTTACAGAAAGTAAGTGATATATCCGTGCACACTTTTGACGCAGAACAATCTTAGTAATAAGAGTTGTATTTGCAGATTAAAGGCGTTGCAGTGTTTAAATTAAATGTTAAAAAATGAGGTAAGGCTTACGTATGCTTAGCTGAATAACCCCATCATTTCCGCAATTATTCCTGCCGAACTTAACAAACATATTTATAGTAGCAGTCTGTATAGGAATGAAAACTGCCAGGATAATACATGAGGGAAAAATAATTTATGTTAGTCCAATCCTTATTAGGTTGTCACCTGCACTTTTAGACATGTAAGTACACTACCGGAAAGTTAAAAAATAACACCAAGAATGAGACGTCTGATACCAACGAAATTTATACAACATAATAACGTAATTTAGAGGATAACGTGATCAAAACATTATGGCAAAATACAGCTGTATTTGCTAGTAAACTGAAAAATAACATTTCCATGTAACATGGTTAGTACGAGGTTGAACCGCAATTAACTGCGTCACACTGTGAAATCCTGGCATGGAGTCTCTCGTACAGATGTTGGATGTAAGTTTGGGGTATTGAGTTCCAAGCATCCTCAACCTGGACGTGTAAATCGGGGATGGTCGTGGCACGCCGTGGAGACCGGATAAGTCGCTGTCACATAAAATCCCACACGTGCTCAATGAGGGACAAATCCGGCGAACGTGCAGGCCATGGAAGTTGTCTCACACCCTGAAGTGCATGTTGCGTTGCACGTGCCGTGTGTGGACGTGCGTTATCTTGCTGGAAAACACCACGATGGACCGACCTTACAAATGGCACAACAACGGGCTGAATGATGTTGTTGATGTAGGAGGTGCTGTTTAACGTACCCGGTACAAACATTAGTTGTGTACGGGAGTAATAGCTGATCGCTCCCCACACCAGGAGACCAGGTGTAGGCCCTATGTGTCACTGGCGGATTCAAGAAGGGTGGACACGCTCCCCATGTGCGTCTGCGAACACGCATACTGCCATCGGAGGCTCCCAAGTAAAATCTGCTTTCATCGCTGAACACGACAGATCGCCATTGCGTTCTCCAGTGCAGACGTTGGCGACACCACTGCAGCCGTTCCTGACGGTGGGCTGGAGTCAGAGGTATACATGCCAGAGGCACACGTGCAAGTAGTCCTGCATCCAGTAGACGATTGCGGATTGTACCAACAGTCACCTCAGGTGCAAAGGCAGCTCGGATTTGCGTCGCAGTGGATGTTCTGCTTGACAACGCCACTCTTCTTATGCATCGATCGGTCCGCTCATCAGTTCGTCTGTGACTCCCAGTTCCACGTCTTCTCGTGTGGGAATTTCCTCGGACCATCTACGCCACCATCGTATCACTACCGATACTTCCCGTCCAATTCGCTCCGCAATACGGCAATACGACCACCTGGCCTCGCGGAGTCCGAGTAGACGACTTCGCACAAAGTCCGATAACTGCTGAAATCGTACACGTCTTCCATGTCCAGGCATTGCAGCTTCTTCAGGGTCTTCGTGCGTGTCCGTACGCCGACGACTGACTACATTTACTTTGCCGTACCCCTTAAATACCACCGACGATAATTTGCATATTATGCCGTGCTGTGGCGTAAGCGCTCACCGGTTGGTCCCGAAATTAACATCACGCCTACGTAAACTGGACTCCATTAACATATGTAAATTTCATGATCGTCCGCCAATTCCTTCTTGGTGTTCTTTTTTCACATTCCGCCAGTGCATCTCTTGCCAGAACGTTAAATTCCACGCATGAATCCATACTAAAATCAGAATACACACTTAACATTGCACTACGATTATATAATCCAATTGCTCCTGAAATTTGCAAATGTTCTTGTTTAAGTGACGTGATGTTTTTAAAACTGTAGCATTTGAAAATTGAAAAAAAAATATGCCATCAGAAATATCAACCGTTGATATCCGTAATTAAAGAGAAAAAAGGTAGGTATTTTGAATTTACAGTTTATTGAAACATATTATTTTACAGTTTATTAAAACTCTTGGGAAGTTCTTGATTTCTCGAAGTTATAACATTCATACGTTTTTAATGTATTATTCATTATCGCAGATATTTTTTTCTGAGATTCAAGGCAAGGTCATCAAATATGTAATAACGATTTTCACGATGCTACTAACATTTATCATGATAAGATACATTTAAAATGCAAAGAAATGAAGACCAAAGCACTTTGTTTTTCTCATATTTTCTCACTGCTATTGTTTGAACAAACATTTCAGGGCCTTTATAATAATGGCGAACTGGATGTATGTGAAGAAAAGAAACCCAGAAAATTTAATAAACTAAAACTAAGATCTGCAGCTTATGATATTGCATCGGAGTCTAGTCCTTTTACCAACAATAGAAAATATATTCGAAAAAACAAAAAAGTTTTACAATAATTATCATAATTTATTTTATTAAGAATATACTGTAGACTAATATTCGTTCTTTTGATTTATAAAATAATCTTTCCATGTATAAAATACTAAATATACATTATTTGGATAAAAGTGATTGGACACACTAAATAAACAGTAAAACATTATTGCATTTACATTAATGGCGTGTAGGTCCTCGATTTTCAGAGATTACGGCATCAACTCGTCAAGGTAAACGGTCCACGAGTCCATAGAGTACGGAAAGTGGGATGTTTCTCAACTTCGCTTTGAGTAAATCATCCAACTCTATGAGTGAAGAAGATCGTGTCAGTCTGTACGTTCCCAGTCGTTTAAATTAATCCCATAAGTGTTCAATGGGATTGAGGTCCACCATGGAGATCTCAGTTTCCTCTTACCAGTACATTGCAGCTCTGAAATTATGAAAAGTAGTATTTTCGTCCTCGAAGAAGCAAGTGCCGTGTCCATAGAACTGCCGAAACGTTGGGACTATTGAGTTATCCAGGATATATCTATACAACACAGAGTTAACGTTGCGATGAATAACAACCAGTTGACCCTCACCGTAACAGCTGAAACAGCCCCATACCACAACTCCACCGTCTCAGTGCTTCACAGCCGGCACTGTACACTCCGGGATCAGACATTCTTGGGCCTACTGCCAAACCCAGACGCATTTATCTGATGAGAATAATGCGAAATTCGGTTCGTATCTCCATAATACCTGCCGCCATTGAACCAATGTCCCATTTTTGTGCTGCTGACAACAAATTGGCCGCATGTCTTTATTGGTCTTTGAGATGAGAGTTTTTCGGAGGGTTCCTCGGACATAGTACCGGAATGCATGTGCCACTCTTCGAAGTTTCTTGGTGGAGAACATGTCATTTTTGTCCATCTGGAACTGATGTGCTGTGGAGTGCAATTGTGCTGACATGGCTTTCCGCATCTCTTATTGCAAGTTCCTAAGTCTCGAACTGCTAAACAGTCCTACAATTACCGTGACATGTCAAAAGTCGTATGCTACGTAACTAGTATCGCGTAGGTCATCATCTAGCCCGGTGAAGTGCAGCACGTTGACATGGAATCGATTCCAGGAGAGCCCGAAAAACTTCGGCAGAGATGCTGAGCCGTTTCAAGTAAACAGTTGCACACAGTTCCCTGGTATTTGCAGGTGCAAATCTTTGGTTCAAATGGACCTATCCACCACGTCCCATAAGTGCTCTATTGGGTTCATGTCGGAAAAAAGTGGGGTCACAAAATCAGTCGGAACTGTCCAGATTGATCATCAAACAAATTTTGACCAACTTGGGCCTGACGACATGGTGCATTTTCCATTCCTGGAAGATACCCTTGTTGTTGGGGCACATGCGATCCACGAAGGGTTGCAAATAATAATCCAGCGGGGCAACGAACCGATTTCTGGTTAATGACGTGTTTAAGAGGACCAGAGAACCAAAACCGAGCCACGAAAAGACACCCCACATATGTATGGAAACACCACCAGCTTTCATAATATTATATTGACAATTTCAGATTACCTTGTACACCAGCATAGGTGAGGCGCTATGTCCAATGTCGTAGGATTAACAAAGGCACTCTGGTGGATCTTCTGCTCGGATACCACAAGGACACCAAAATACGTTACACTGACCTAATGGATATGACTGTGGTATTTCGTGCAGTAAATATGGATTTTATTTGAATCAGTGTCGCTTGTTTTTCAGCATTTACAATCCTGGTCAGACCCCGCTGGTCATTCAGCACACGTGGTTGGTCATTTTGCTGTCCACTGTAGGTGATAATGACTTCCATGAGGTATTCTCGGTACACACGTGACATCGTGGATCAAAGAATTTTGAATGTTCAACCAAGTTTGAAAATTGAATGTCCCTTACGTCTGGCACCCACTACCATGCCTCATTCAAACTCCGATGCTTCACTACTTATTGCCATTATCATACTGAAGGTTATTCGTCGTGAATCACGAGATCCCACCTCGCAGCTGATAAAAATCATATCGTGCGTCGAAGCCTTTATACGATGGCAGCATAAATAAAAAAATGTATAAGAATATCTTCTATCACCTTATTGAGTCATTCCCAGCCTGTCTAGCTGCTGTCTGCGCTGCACACGGCGGTAATTCTGGATATTAGCTGGTGGTGAAAATCATGGGACTCGAGCTAGTATATGGACCAGGCTACACGAGTTCTGCCTAAGTACATACTACTATTTCAATTGACTTCCGTCACTTCAGATATTTTCTTTAAATCAATTAGGCTGTGCGAGTCTTATTTCTCCACATGTTTCTGTGTGTAATGTGTTTTTCTTATTTTTTTAAATAAAAGATCCAAAAGAAAATACCAACATAAGAGACAAGGAAATCATAGTATTCTTCGCTTTATGGAACGCTCGTTTTACTCTTTGGACTTAAATTAATCAACCCTACTTCTTCTACAAACACGTAGATGTCACAACACTTCGCCTTCGACGAAGTAACCCTCTTCGTCTGCAGCAGCCGTGTGACTCTGCAGAGTAACGAGCACCTTTCGCCATGCATGATCGCACATTCAAGAAAATTTAAACTTGCATTGTCCGATGAAACATCGGTCACTCAGTGTGAGAGAAAAATATAACGATTACTAATATTTAATACACACAGTTGACGTGGATTAGGAACATCAACAGAAATCATTCGATGACAATGCGGTGCAGTGGTTGCATGTCCAGCGCGTAACTGAAAGACCCTGTGTTCGATTCGATGTGGCCTCCGAAGAGAATTTCTCCGTGACTCACTTATAAACCTGGAAAGAACGATTATTTCTATTTGATGATAACTAATACAACACAAGTGGGTTATAACGAAAAACAGGAACTGTAGACAAAATCGAAGAAAATATTACAGCTCATGTATTTTGCTACCTGCACGTACTTATTCACAGCTTGTGGATTCGAAGAAGGTTGATTGTTACCGTGAATGTGATTTTAAGTTATTACACTCCCAGTATGGTGCCAATAGGAGCCACGATCACGCAAAGATTTGCAAAATGTGGCTAACATCAGGTATCTATGAATCCAAGCTAACTAACTTTTATATCGGAACCTGCTGGAGTAGTCCAGTTGAATTATGATTTTCGGCAACAAAATGAAGAACATGAACTGAAGATGAAACCGTTTTTCAATAGGTAGAAAAAACAGCATTTTTCCTTTTCGTAAACCTGTTTAGGAGTAACCGTTCGTCTTAGATTTTAAAGGTTAATGTCCTATAAATTATATTTAAAATTAAATATCATTCGAAGTACGTGAGAAGAGACTAAGGATGCCTTCTGATCTATATCATTGGAAGTACATTAAGTTTCAAGAGAATGAAAAAAAACTGCCAATTAAAAAAACATCACAATATCTCAAATCGAACATATTCCATTAATCTAAATTTTTTCCTGAATAACATTTGGTATAATCATAAAATATTAATAAAATGACATTCTTCTAAAACCGTTTACGCTGTTAATGTTTTTTTTCTTTGTATTTTTACAAAGATAAATAAATTGATAATGCATTTTATAAAATAAACAGCATTTAGTATTTTAAAAAATGGTTGATTTACTTACTTTCAGTTTTTTCTTTTGGAAAAAAGCAATGAAAAAATGTGTAAAATGTTAAAGACTTTTCGACATAGCGATCCTTCTTTTCATTCGCTTTTTGTTAGGCATTTGACATAAGCAAGTAATCTGTTGTCCAGAGTTAGTGTTCAAAACCGTAAGACCTGATTTCTCCCACAAAATTTAAGAATGATGGTTAGTTTGGATAAGTTCTCATATCTGCCTACACAAACAGAACTGGCAAGGAGGACCAAATATTAGCCCACCATAGCCCTAGCAGGTAAATGCGAGATTATTCATTTTTTGTTTGCTTAGCCAGTAATTCCTTTGCAGAAGTTAAATTTTATTTAAAACACAATATCAATTTTTGTCGAATGTTTTGCATTTAAATCAATGATACGTTCTGTCTGACTAACCTGATGTAACATGAATTAGATATCTCAGAAGATAAAATTCCCAACTTGCTACTCTTTCAAGTGTCCAAAGTATCTGCCTCAAATTTAAAGAGAAATTGAAATGCTGTAAGGAAGTAAATCGCTTAAACATTATCATGTCTTTAAAATGAATAACCGTTTTCCCTGGTTACAATCTTTGATACAGGACTCAGAAAACATGATATTAGTGTTACAGAAATAAATCTTAAATAAATAAAAAGTAAATCCTGGAAATAATCGCATGTAAATATGAAACCCCTTTATTATATTTAAAGATATCGAAGAGCTAGATTTCGCATTTTATGCGATTGGAAGAAATGTTTCTTAATACAACAATGTTTAACAAATGAAGTGCATTATGTATTGTAAATGAACACACTGGATACTACTGTTTACATTAAAAATATGTTTTAATTCTATTTCATCGTTTTGTTAGGGCGCAAGTAGTATTTCAATATGAAGCAAAAGAAAATGAAAAATTTTACTCTTTTGCCAGCAATACGAGCAGTTCCAAATATCCCCAATGGACAAAAGATGGCTCAACAGGCATTATTACCCCTTTTGTTCGCAGTGTAATTCTATCGAAACAGGCCTGCACATTGAAGTAATTGAAAACAAGTCATGTCCAATCAAATCACGTTTTCAAAGGAACTATGGAAGAAAGGTACAAGTAGTAAAACAAGACTGTAGTGTTTATACGAATAAGTAGAACTTTCTTAAAAAAAGAGAACATGGAACAAGAAGCAATATAAAGATAGAGAACAAATTAACTCAGACAGAACACTCGCATATTACAAGAGCACTGAGAGTACCACGCAAAGGTAAAGTATCAAAACTTATTTTTTAAGAAAACATCCGAAAACCGAAATTGAATATGTCCAATCAGATTGCATAAATAAGCAGAAACAGAATCGGATGATTAAACGAGATTTCACTATAATCTATTATACACCTCTCCATCACGTTTTGCTCTGATATTCCCTGGGGGACATTCGGTTCCTCACATAATTCACTTATAGAAAAGCCTTGACCAACATGTGATAGCCCTAGGTAGCCTGCAATATGTGATAGCCCTAGGTACCCTGCAACATGTGATAGCCCTAGGTAGCCTGCAACATTCTGAAAGTATACTCATCCGTTATGCATTTTAACGGAGGAATCTCGGGAATATTGTAAATAGCATGGGCTTTATTATTAAACTTCACGTAACATAAGTTAGATGCGGTACTAATAGTATTGAACGAATAAAATACTGTGCGCCTGCCATCGTACAAAGCAGTTGGGAATTAAAAACAAACAAACATAACAGGATTAATAGCGCTTTACTCCCACAGTAGGATAATTGCTCGTGGTTCTTGATTGTATTGTTTCCAAAACAACAAATTACTACTTTCAAAACGTTTCCGGTAGAATTCGCATTATAGAACGCCTCATCTAGAATTGTTTCCTTGGAAGACAGATAATCAGGAATAAAGTGTAACGTATTTAACATCTGAAATTCTTCGTTCAATTTGTGTGAAATAGGTGAAAACATTGAATTTAGATTCGGTAAACCTTATTGATACCATGCCACTTATTGTGAGGTTCAACATTTCGCGCCATCTATGAGAGCCTGAGGCAGTAAAAACAATAAAGCGTTCAGGATGGTTAGGAAGCATCGCGTTGCTGTGTATTTCTCAATTGTATTAAAAAAAATGTGTGACACCAATCCAAAAATTTGTTTTTACTCGATAATTTGCTTTTCTGACTTTTGGGTATCATCAGTTATGAGCGTGATGTAGGTTTAAGGAAATTTAAAATACCATGAATAACTGATTAACTGTTTTTACTTCGCTCTCAGATTTACAGAAGCGATTTGAGAGTAGATAATATGTATCTGAAATATCGAGCCTGGCGGTATAAGTTTAATGAAGTTAGAAACTGAAATTTTTAAGTCCAATGCCCGTGAATATATACTGAAAGTTCGCATCAACACACCGCAGCATTTGGAACCTATATTGTTGAATACAGTCCGGTACCTAATGTGGTGTGATCCTTTTAAGAAGCTAGGTTGTTCTCTTCTTCACGACTGTAACTGACTCAAAAACGGGTAGCCTCAGCTCCGGTGGCTCAGTGGTTAAAGCGCTGACTTCTGACCTTTCGTCGGGTCCGGGTTCGAATCCGTTGAGGCATGTATGTTGTGTTTGTCTTACGTCACTGGTTCTTTCATATTTTAAGCGCCTGGATAGGGGATCCACAAGTTGTCTCCATCACAACAGACAGCAGAACGCGCGAAGGTGTGGAAACAGGGAAAAACCTGTTCTCCATATCACTTCTTGTAAGGATTTTGAGGCTAATCTTACCTTACCGCCGCTTAGACTCGACTGGCAGCTATGTTTCTATTGGAGGACGGAAAGGATTGTCAGAGCTGATGCCAGTGTTGCCAGGTTGAAGTTCTCAAAAATCAGTACATTTCATTCCACAAAATCAGTAGATTAATTTAAAAATCAGCAGATCTTTCTCTACAATACACAATGTTCCGCTATCAGAATGATAAGTTCTGACCACATAATATTTTCTACTTCATGTCCTTTCTTAAAAGGAAATCTTTAGGTTTTCTGCAATGATCTATGATGCAAAATGTAGTAAAACAGGTCAACTGACCTGTAGAATCCGTTCTGCCCGAATTTTAACAGAACAGTTGTTCTAATCTTATTTTGGCTATTCTTCCACAAACGGTCGCACTCCTCATTTCTCACAGCTAAGACAGCGGAGCGCTAGTACATATCCGCGAGCAATCTACTGTTTTCGATCTAGCAACACTCAGTAAATATTAAGTTCATCATATCTTATTTATATTAACCTCAATAGTATTAATCTGTATCGTCTCGTTAACGATGTCGTGCGAGACAGAAAAACATGCATATAATGAGACAAGATGTTCACAAAGACAGCGTAGTAGATCGTTTGATGGAATTCATATTCCGAAAAGAATGTAATGCCAAGACACAGACGTTTTCGAAGCAATCCTTCAAATAATAAGGAATCACAAATGGCAATAAATAACCATGCTTTACTTCTTAAATTTTAATTCTTTATATATTTCTCAGTACGATTTTAAGACTTATTGTAAATACGAAATAATAAGTTTTTAATTTTTTGTCAGTCTCCCAACGTATATAGTGGTAAGATCGTTTTTTTTTCTTTTAGTTCTTTTTCAACATCTCAGTTATTCTTTTCATTTAGTACATGAAATGTTTTTTTGATGAAACCAACGTTAATCATCATGATGAATAAAAAAAAAAGAACAGACTGGAAAGATACCCACTTTGTCAATTCCCATAACGTTTGCATTCGAATGTAAACAACAACAGATGCGTTGCCAGATCGAAAACAGTACATTCTTCGCGGAGCTGTTCTAGCGTTCCGCTGGCTTAGCTGTGAGAAATGAGGAGTGCGCCCGTTTGTGGAAGAATAGCCCTTATTTTCATGACTATCGCTATCATAAATGCTGTTAATTTTTTCTACAAAACCATTTAACCCCTTAAAGCTATGCCACGGAGAACTTGAAGGCATACGCTTTGCATGCAACAACAGACATGCGGTTTTTTAAAGTAAGTCTGTTTCTCTGATTTGTCTTCATAATGTTTATAAAAAAAACCCTTTCTATTACAGCCTTTGAATTAAGGAGGAATAACATAAATTCCACGAATTTCGACAACAATGGGAACGCTATGCTTCCCACACCATTGTGTTATTTTCCTCACATAAACAAAAATCATGCACACACAGAGCATTTCAAGATTAGTATTTCAAAGCATTTTCCATTCATTATCTAGTTTTTGAATGTCAATGGGAGGAAGAATCACACTGGGAAAGAAATAAACTAAAGCAGTAACTGATGGAATCTTCTTTCCCATGACATTGTCAGGGCTAAGTACACCCAAATTTTACATAGCATTATCAGCAAATGAAAATCTTTTGATTAAGTTCCTGTGTTAAAAATTAATAGAAGAGCAAATTATTGGTAAAAATTCAAAACAATAACAACTCACTGCAAAAAATTGTATGAGCCACTAAAGCCAAACACGTGTTAACACAATTAGCCACATCCTTCAAAACGTGGATCTGTCCAGGTTCAACTCGCGGTGATGCATGCATGGATGTTGTGTTTCTTTAATGGCATTGGTTCTCTCGTTCTTTGTTTCCTGGAACCAGTAGCCCTACATTAGGGTTGGCCGACTGCTTATAGCCCATTGCGTTGCTCACGGGGGTTGTTAAAACAAAAGAGGTTTTTCTACCTCTGCATCGGGGATCGCAGCAGTTAGGGATATTTCTCATTCAAGGAAAAGAGCAATGTGGCATAACAATTATGGCAATCATCTGTTTCAATACTAATGTAATACCCAAGCTTATCAAACGTTTCAAACAGATCAGATCCTGTTAAATGGGTTTTTTTTTTTCGAAATGATTAAGATATTATGTAAATGTCCTGTTATATTTCATATATATTCTTCAACAATATCACTAAACGCTTTCAGAAAAATTGGAGTTTAACGAAACATGAAAAAATCAGGAGAAATAATGTGTTTTTAAAAAAATGTTACTAAATCACTAAATGTGTGAAAAAAATCAGTAGATCTACTGATAAGTCAGTTGACTTGGCAACCGTGGCTGATGCCCTTGACAAAATATCCAGCTGAAGCGGCCATATATTTCGCCTCAGCTATGGCGTGACGGCTAAGCCCACCTCAGTTTTCGGACCGCAATAGTTCTCGTCTGCGCAAATACTTATGAACTGCGATTGCCCAAAGCTTCCCGTTCCCGAGAAACTAGCTTGTAACACATAAAGACAAAATAAACGAAACAAATGTACATTATTATAGTATTGTTATTTACTTTTCTGCTAAAGAAGCGATGGAATTTCGCAATCAAGTTTTTTGCAGAACAAAAGGAATCTTATATGCAATCACCATTATTTCTTCAAATTCGAAACCGCAGCTGTAGTATTAAATCAAAATTAAATGCGCCATTCGTAGGTACAGGGAGAAAACGAGCTAATATATAATTATACCAAAGAGTAGGCGGTTGGATTGTTCTTTACGTTATGTTAATTCAGACTGGTGAAATTCGGCGGGCATCTAATGCTAAAAACGAAACAATAAAGACGATGAATATTTCCCGGATGCCTTGATGTAACAAACCGTGGGGGTCGGAAATCAGAGGACACATTGTACCCCCCAACTCGGACGCTAACAAACTGAAACCGTGATCATACGATTTTGCTGTGAAAATAGCACCCGCCAACATTTACATGACTGATCTCAAGATGAAAGCACAGACTATTTCCCGTAGGAAAGCATTAGTGAAACCTGTTCGTCTTCAAGATTTGCCATTATATCAAATTGTAAACGAAACGGAAATACAACAGCATTTGTTGAGTGAACTCTTGGGTTAGAAATGTTAGCACTTTTAGAAA
This sequence comes from Macrothele yani, assembly GCA_039090855.1. Classification (NCBI taxonomy): domain Eukaryota; kingdom Metazoa; phylum Arthropoda; class Arachnida; order Araneae; family Macrothelidae; genus Macrothele; species Macrothele yani. The sequence continues at coordinate 38,675,016 of CM077033.1, read as the reverse complement.
AAAAAATACATTTTCACGGAGAAGACGCAATGAAAAAATTCCCGTCTTTGTGAATACTGGAATGTATATGAACTCACAACTTAAGATATGCTTTATCTTGAACTTAGGCTTGCAAACAGTTTAGAATCATTATGCATTTTAACACAATTGCTAAATATTGTTCATTGTAGGAATGCTGACCGTACAACTTCAGAGAATCTGGATGAGGGAATTTTCCAAGCAGCGGCTCTGACCTTATTAAATTATTGAACAGTTGGGCGTAAAAGGTACGTATCACCTCTGTTACACTGTCAGAAAGAAAATTATAGAAAACATGGGGAAAAACTCAACAGCATCATTCCAGGAGTGCTTTTCTTAGAACGTAATTATATATAACTGGAAACGTATGTATTGTAGTTAAGCTTGTTTATTTAGAACGAATATTTGTTTTTTTCTTATTTATTTGCCGTGTATAACCAAATACATTAAGAAAACCAATATCCTCGTTGAGAATAAGTGATTTTATAGACAGAAGTTCTTGAAATATCCAAATATTTTTTCAATATTTTATAAACTACATAGACAATAACCAAGCGTTTGCAAAACAAAACAAAAAAAAACTAATAAATACGAACGGGTACATTATTCCCAAAAAGTCCGATACAACCTTCGTAAGCAGTTCCATGCAACTTCCGTAAACACTCCGAAATTTTACGTTTTCCACGAATTCAGAGTATTAGGTCATAAGATAAATGCAAGCAAATTACAACAAAATATGAAATAATTACCCAAAAAGAAATGTAACGAACAATCGATTTTCCAATATCTTAAGAATTTAAACCTAGTAAACACAATTTTACTATCAGGTGGAATGTTATACCAGATATTATATTTTAAATTTATTTGCACATTAAAATGTCACGCAGGAAGCCATGGAAAAACAACAACATGAAATATCTTGTCAAAAACAGAACACAATTTACTTTGGAATACTGTGATAAGAAAAATGCGAGCTTCTAAAAATCACGAATTTTCAAAGCTTTTCAATGGCAAACAATACCAAGATGGTTGTCAACGCTCTGTGTGGTCAGTCACGCGGAAGGTTATCACAACACACAGGATTCAGAAATCCCAGCTCAGGGGTTCTCCTGCATTTACCGCCATGTAACAAAATAAGAAAAGTCTTAGGGTATCGATTGACACACACTAAAAACCATTTTCAGCCGTCTTTGTTGCCTTTATTAATTAGTTTACCAGGCCGAGGTTTCTAATCGTCGTACAGCTGTGACAAATACTTTACCCCTCACATGTTTAATTTATTGTTTGCTTTTTTAGTTCTTACAGCCACGTTGTACCTAGTTTTATTGTCCGAGCATCGTATTAAACTTAGTGAGCAATAGCAAGAGACTGTGTGTCGTTGTTTAAACATAGAAAACTAAGTAAATGAATCGGCTGGAATCAAACAAATAAATGCAACACGAGACAAATGAAAACCTTAAAAGTGCTATAAAAAATTAAAAATTCAGTGCCATTGTCCTGTACCTCGGCAATATTGTTACCAACGACTAAAATGTTTTCTTACATGTGCATACCAGCTTAGTGATGTAACAGTAGCAGTGTAAAGATGGCGTCCTATTTGACAAATGTGCTAAATAGGAGCAACTTTCTGACATCCTTTTGTTTTGAGTAGTGAAGGCGTGAAGCCATTAAAATTCACCTTCGAATGAAGTTGCAGAATTGTGATGCATGTCTGTTACTCCAGAAAGTGTATGAATGGAATAAAAAGTACCGTACCGGCGAGAGTTCTGCGACAGATTATTCTCGGCCAGGACAAGTACGCAGGGTAAGCAAATCAAAGTCCAGTACTGCAGTGAAAGGCATTGTAACAGGAAATCACCAAGTAAAGTTGAATGAAACAGCCGCACTTTTGAACATCAATCTTCGTTCAGCGCACAACATCAACCATGAGGTTCTACAGTTCAACAAAGTGTCTGCAAGGTGGGTGCCACACCATCTGACCCCAGAATTTAAACGACGACGTGTTGACGCCTGTTAAAAAGCGTTGTGGTACTTTGAAGCAGAAGGTGATGGCTTCCTACAGAGAATTGATACTGGTGATGAAACCTGCGATCACTACTCTCAAACAGAAACCAAGAGAGGGAGCAAAGAATGGCGCGACCCCTCCTCTCCAAAACCCAAGAACTTCCCCAACGAACCAAATGCAGGGAAGATTATGCTGAAACTTTTGGGATGAACCAAGCGTAATTTTGTAGGACTAAATGCCCATGAGGAAAACTGTAACCAGTGACACATATGCAAATCTAAACAGTAATCATCTTCGACCTGCCATCTAATCCAAATGACGTAAACATCTCAGTACAGGTGCCTTGTGACAACATGAAAACGCTCGGCCCCAAAGTCTCTGTGCAACGATTGCGACTACACAAAACCTGCACTTCGAGTGTTTTCCCCATACCCGTTTATTCACCAGACCTTCCCCAAGAGATTCCCACATCATTAGGCCACTCAAACGTTCGATGGGAGGAAAGACTTTCAGGTCCGATGGACAGATGTAGCAGGTGGAACACGACTGTCTGCGCACGTGACCGTAAGTATTTTTTTGTTCAGGAACCTATGCCGTTTTTAAGCGCTGAAGGACTTGCATTGCATTACATGGATATTACATTGCCAATGATACAGGTGTGTACAACTTTTGTTCAGTAAAGTGTGTGATAAAGTTTAGTTTTTATATGAATCTCCCTTTAACAAGAGGTAATGCACCATTGCTTGCACAGGCTATTGCGCCGTTATGAGGTGTAAGAGCACAATTGAAAGCTAAGCCTAGAAATTTAATATGCTAGATATTTGAAAAAAGCTAAAATAAAAACGAAGTACCTCTTTAAAATTGTAATAAAACACTTTCTGGTATCCCAGGTACGTTTTAAAATTGATTCTAATTCCGCAACGGAGTACAAATATTGATTCTCATACCACGACGGTTTACAAAAATGTGTTCGTTTTATTTCTTGTAACAGATGCATTATGAACCAGAACGCGAATTACTCTCATTAAATTATTCAACTGTTTTTCAAATAGATGCCCACTGCAAGGCGATTAAAAAATTTCTTTATTACTTTCACCAGGAAACCAAACAGTAAAATTTTTATATATATATATAAATATTTTCTTTTAAATAAAAGTGAACATTATTTTGTTTCAATTATTAGACATAGGTTTGCTGAAGGATTTGTAAAAAATATCGAACAAAATTAAATTAAGAAAAAGGTAAATTAAATTACCATAATTATAGTTGTGACATAGTCTATTTTAATTAATTAATTATATTAAATTAAGTAGGTAATTGAAATAGGATATATCACAACTATACAATTGAAATAAAGAAAAAAATCCTTTTACCTGTGTCTGATTTGCAATTATTGTAGCGCTCTCTGACGCTATTTGTGGTTGAACACATAAAACCCTATACTGGCTTCAAACCTGAACAGAATAGGCAGAATGTTTACAATCATTTTACACAGAGATGCACAATGCTGCTCTAACATTGCACCATCTTTGAAGATGTAAGTAAAAAGCTTTTATGTTAATATGTTGCCTTGTTCATTATTAGCAGAAGTCGTCCGGACATATCATATAAGAAGAATTCTGTTTTTCGAAAGCAACTATTTAATCTAAACATTAAATGTATCCAATGTTGAAGCTCAAATCGCCTTTTGATTTGAGTGGCCGGCAAATTGATTTCTGCATTTTCATTTTTGCTATGTAATGTAATTTTTCATCAAGCAATCCCAAGTCATAGCGTTTATAAAACGCAGAAATATGCGTATATCACAAAATTAGATGCAGAACAAGTGAAACAGTACCCTCACTCATCTTCAACAGTCTGAAGCAAAAACAAGCAATTCTTCTCACGTTCGGGCAATCACATTGTATCCAAACTGTTCGGAGGAAATTCGTACGACACACATATATCGGTATAATCAACTTAGGTATTCTAGGAGAAATGTGAGCATGAAACACTAGAATCTTGTGCTACTGATCCCAAACGCAAGGAATCGAAGTTTTGCTCTGAGTGCAAAAAGATTCCTTAACTCAGACCGCTAAATATGTCTGTTACTGTGTGATATAGAGATTGTATATTTTAACTTTTCGCGTTCTATTCGAAAACCTATTTAACTGAATTAGGGATGAGAGTTCCAATGAAAACAATTTTGTTTCTGTTCTTTTTGAGCTTTAAGTAAAATGTGAAATTAACATGATAAAAGATGAGTTTAACATATCCGCAATACATAATGTTCAATACATATTTCCAGAAAGACATACGTACTTTTGACGTCAACAGCGTGCAGCCAATGAAAGAAGGCCTGTGTCATTAGCTGGCTTGGATGGTATATAAGGTGTGCTGTAGGCAATCTGAAAACATATCACTCGTTGCTGTCATGGATAAAAAGAGCGATTGATCAGATTTAAAAAAAGGGATGATTATTGGCTTTCGGACCAAAGGTGGCAGTATTTCTGAAACAACGCAGTTTGTGAACTGTTCGCTTGCTGCTGCGGTTAAAGTGTTTCGTGATTTGGATAAACGGGACCATTGCGAATAAGTGATGTGGAATCTGCGGAGCACAACGTGCCAATGATGTGAGAGGAGAACGTCGGCTAAGAAATTCCGTGAGGGAAGAGCAACTCAACGGCCGAATGAACCAGGGGGCTACCTGGAAGTGTGTCTGAAACGACAGTTCAACTAACCCTGCTACGTATGTGGCTCTGATGCAGACGGATGGTCACTGCACCTATGCTAACGAAGTCCAATCGGCAGAAAAGGCTTACATTTGCACGGCAGTATGGGAATTGGATCTCCTCTGATTGGCAAATGATTGCCTTCACCGATGAGTAACGTTTTCTGCTTCATCGAACGGATAGACGTTGGCGTATAAAGCGATAAACATCGGAGAACAAACACTGTTCAACCATAGCTGAAGGAACACAAGCTGGTGGGGGCAGCGCTATGGTCTGGGGAAGGTTTTCGCGGCATTCTCTGGATCCACTCATGCATGTGGAAGGCACTATGGACCGAAATCGTTATGAATTCATCCTTTCAGACCCCGCACGCTCATACATTCTGTTTGTCTTCCCTGGCGCGGATGAGATTTTCCAGCACGACAATGCGACGTGTTTCACATATAGAAATGTCCGAGAGTGGTTGGAAGAATACGATAAAACTTCAAAGTACTTTTCTGGCCCCCTAAATCCCCAGACTTAAACCCAATTGAGCATCTGTGGGACCACCTCGAACGTGTTGTTCGTTTTATGTGTCCTCCACCACGCACCCTGAAGCAGCTGTCAGATGCACTGTAGTCAGCGTGGCTACACATAGGTGTGAACCCCTTCCAGCACCTTACTGAGTCTCTCCCAGCCTGTCTAGCTGCTGTCCATGCTGCAGACTGCGGTTACTCTGGATATTAACTAGTGGTCACAATAATGTGACTCGGCCGTGTATGTATGTATGTATGTCTTACATTATAAGTTATCGTAGTAAAAAATATGTGTATTTATTTCCCTTTCTTTTTTATTTTGGTAGGAGCTGAGAACTTTATAACAGTGTTTTACATGTCGAAATTTCTTCTATATGTCTTGCATATTTATAACTTTTAAGACGGTCCTTAAAGACTTGAAATGGTTTTAACATTGAAAAACTTCCTACTTTCCACAAATACATATTTCAAAAAGCCAGTTAAAATGTTAAAGGCAGTCGATGTAGGGTCGAACACAATTTTCAAGGATAACAAAGTACTAGTGAGAGGAATTGAAATTGTACTAAGTTAACTGTTTTCGTAATTTGTACCATTTCTGCAAATACGTGTACATATGCAGAGGTTAACTTCTTATTTTTACGCTCCTGTGATTTCTTTTTTTGGTTAGAGATTACCTCCTCACTGGTGGCTCGATTTTTTATATAAAGGATACGAAGCACTGCAGTAATCTTATTTTATTCTAAACGTGAGGGAAACTTAGCACATTAAAAATATATAAATAAACTTGAATTACGGAGAGAAAATTTCAAAATTTTATCGTTTACACTCTCCTGTTTCTTCAACGCACAATCCTTTCTCAATAATCTTTTTCTATCCTTCTCTCATGCTCTGCTGGTTATTACGCCATCAAGAATTGGTCCCAAAATTAATGAAATGTAAGTACACAAAGCGAATCAAAAGGTTTGCAATATTGGGATCATTTTATGTCTTCATTTGTTCCTCTGCGACAAAAGCTGGCTAGCATTCAAATTATGGTACATCGTGTTGCACTGTTTTTAACCCTATGCCTGCCAGTTCTCCGATTCCGCGGTGGTAACAGTTCTTGTTCTTCGAGGCGAAGAACGCATTCGCCCCAGCTTCCACCTCCTCAGGGTGGTTGAAGTGCCGCCAAAAAGGAAGTGGGATATTGGCGAGATCATTTGATAATCCAACGGGGCAGGGTGCGGACTATATGCTGGGTGTGACATCACTTCGATGCCCTCAAGTTCCTGGCGTTTTGCTCCGATCGTTCGCAATGTATGAGGCCGAGGGTTGTCCTGCTGTAGAAGAGCCCTCAATCTACTCAGCAGTGTCGGGTACTTCTCCTCCAAAACGGCCTACATTTGCTCCAGCTGTTCAGAGATCAGGCTGGCTTTGCGGTCCGACCGTCTGGAAAAATTTCATAATGGATTATCCCTCGGAATTCCACCAGACGCAGAACATCACTTTGTGCTCGAAGCGCTCACGTTTGGCAACACGTTCTGGGAGCTGGTCTGGGCTCAACCTTTGCCATTGTGTGTTAGGTTACAAAAACATACCCACTAAATAGACAACATTCAAAGAAGATGAAACTGTGGAGGGAGTTTGTAAATTTTGAAGAAGACAAGAATGAATAAATTATTTCCCGTTACCATAGCTGCTGTCCCAGCTATGCAAGGAAACATAAACACTTTAGAAAATTTCTCCAGAAACATGTTGATCGTCCAGAGGTAATCTTCCTCCGTATAATTCAGAAAAAGAATTTGTGGGTATTTAGGGATGCAAACTGTTGTCACAATTGTCTAATTTGCAGATGGCTACTCATATTAAATTAAAGATAATTTAAACCTCTGCTATAGGAAATAGAGTGCTCATGATCAATCCATGTCTTTACGCACTGCTGTTTCTGAAACTTGGAACACCATGCAGACTTACTGGTATTCCCTTGAAACTTACAGAATATATACAAAATTTTGGGACGTGCAAAATATTAAAATGTTAGCGGAAATGAGTATTAAGGCTTCGATGGAGCGCCCTCTGAGCTGTTAGGCCTTGAATATAAAGAGTTGCCTCAAACAAGAAGTTGCAATCAGTGAAGAGCTGACGTTGAGTCGAAAGATTGGTTCGGTTGTCTCATTATGCACCGTCGCCGAGGCACGTCTCAATATGAACACGTGAAGGACTTCGAGCGCCGAAAGATTTTTGAGTAAGATAACCTGGTTTTTGTATCCCAAATTTGCCACTCATACAGTAGCAAACGGCAGCACAGTGATTCGGACGTGACAGCAGTGCACATGTAAGGTTTGAACGCAAAGTACTGCTGGAAATGAACAGCAGTGGATATGTAAGGCTTGAACGCAATGTACTTCTGGAAATGAAAGGCAATATCACATAACTGCACAGAAAACTGATACTTATATCACATGGCAGTGACCGATCGCACACTCACATCCGCCATATTGTCGCAGGAGTAGAGCACTGTCACTCGTCAGGCTTTGTCTTCCAGCACAGTTCGACGCTGTCTTACCCAAATAGTTCACCCAAATAGTTCATTGTTTTACCCAAATAGTTCATTGTTCTGATTTTAAAAGAAACTTTCCAATAAATAAATTATTTGATATACCTTTCCAGAACAAATATTGATGCGAATGTGAAAATGAAATATTGATCCATTACTATTCAGTAATTTATTTTTAAAAAGTTTCTTAAGTAAAGGAATACAGAACAACTTTGCTTAACAGAAATTTAAAAATGAATTTGTAAACCATCTTTTATGGTGTGTAAAGCAGAAATGGTACGTACACAGGTAAATATTTTAAAAATAATAACTTTTCATTTATTTAATAGTGAAACCTTAGGACTTCAATGTAGTAACGTACATATAGTTAGTTAAAAGGAGTTAATTAGGCTTTAGAAAAAAAGGGACTTGTCCACATAAATTCAAGTACGTTTTGAAAAGAAATAGAGAATATAAATAACAATTGAATTAGTACTTAGAATTATCCTTAGCTTTCGAAGTTTATTCTTTTAATTGAGACCTCGGAAAGATAAAAATGTCCATCCAACCCAAGCTTTTTCGATATGACGCCTACACATGACCTTTAAAAAATAACTGAAAATTTCACCAAACCTTACGAATAAAATGTGAAATGATGACATAGATTGAAAGTACCTATTACTTGAGTAACACGTATAACAAATTATATTGAATTATTATTTGTTGATCTCGACTTTAAAAAAAATATTACCGTTTTTGTGGTTCGAAAAAAACGACGAATCAATAAACTGCAAGTATCCACTTATTTGATTTTGGATGATTAGTTCCCTTGAAATTACAAAAAAACGATTAGTGCTTCATCTGCCACTTCAGCGTGTGTCAAATTACGTTGAAAGGATTACTTTAAAAATACTGCCGAAGAATTGGCAGAAAATATTATATTATTTTAATCATAAATTTATTTTTTTCTCACAAAACAGAAAAAAAGACGTTAAATCCATCGAACTATGTAAAATTTTATTTATTTGCGGAAAATGACCTGTCATGAATCCACAGAATTTTTTTTTTTTTTTTTTTGCTGAAATACAATGTGTGTTCGAAGATGACTGTAACGGATCTTATGTACGTATGGTAATGACTCTGATTTATATAACTGACTAAACGTTCCATATTTCCGAGGAAAACAGTTTTGGCTTGACGCTGGCGCAACGGTCTTACTGCTGGCTTGTTATCCGTGCCAGATCGTTTGGAATTCTGATGAGGCAAGAATTTTGTGTTTTTTTCACAGAACTGGCTCCCGCCCTTAATTCCTAATTGAGCACGAGCCTCCGTCCTTAGCACATTGCGCTGCTTGCTGTGGTAGTAAAATCCCCAAACAAAAGCAAAATAAATTTTTGTCGTGCCCACATTCAATGGTATCACATAAACGTGAGAAGTAACAGCTGAATTAAATAAGGTTAATAAAATTATTTCAAGAATTTACGTTTGTCATTTTCTCAAATCTATATTTCAGAAATGCCTCATTTGTTTCAAATGTTTATACTATAATTAAAATCCAGCGCTATTAGGTTTGTATGTTGCGACAGATAGTCAGTTGAAATGGATAGGATTTATGCAATTATATAATATAATAACTGTATTGGGAATTTAAAATATTTTTCATTGCGTCGAAATGAAGCCTCCATGTATTCAACATGTAACGCAAAAAGAATTGATTTCATATAAAATGCATATAACACTTAAATATTACTGATTTTTGTGACAACGGAACAGTCCGTCTCAGAAATCGGATTTCTGAAAAGAATTTGTAAAATTGATCTGTGTCGAAGCGAGATAGAGTTTAGTAAAAAATAAATAAAAAGGAACAGGTCATCTAACGTTGAACTGTTATGCAAGAAATTTAAGGTTAGTGAATACTGTACAGGAAATTAAGAAACTATCCTCAATGAACAAGAATGTTTGTCAACAATTTTACCAGTTGTGAAACAATTTGTCGACAAATGAAAACATCAGTTACGTGCTACAAAGGACTCATGATAACCCAGTTTTAGAAAATATTAAAAGTCCATTTCTGACATTACCTCAATCAACTACCGATTGTTAAAGGGGGCCTTTATGAAATTATTAATGAAGACAAACTTCAGGAACAGGCTTATAACAGTTAATTCGTTACACTAAATGGTCCAGAGATTGAGAATTTTGACTTTAATTCAGCATATAAAAAGTTTCACAAATATGTATTTGTCATATTTATGTTGAGTTTCTAAGAGAATTGTTTATTTTAAATTTTTAAGTTCAGCTTTTCAATATCTCAAGACTTTACTATAAAATATTAAATTCAGCGCTAACAAATGCAGTGAAAAATAAATAATTAAAATTAATGTGCATATACTATTGAACTACTTCCAATGAATCTAAAAATTTGGCGAATGAATAATTTTTTTGGCTATTAGAGTGGGGACCGAGATTATAGGGCCAGAGAAATCCCTGCAGGCAGTTGAATGTTAAAGCACTATTTATCTTCATCATGCACAGCTACTCGCGCTGCAAAACTTTAGTAGACGCCAAATAAACATTTAATTGTAAATAAAGGTGTCTATTTAGTTTATAGATGTATTTGGACATCTCGTGATGAGATCTTTATTCTAAAAATAATTTATATTTAATTAAATTTGAAAGGACGTTATACATATGCAAAAATGGTAGTGAAATTGTCGAACATCTCTTACTAATCTTAGTTGGAAGGGACATAGTTTTTCGCGAGAAGTTCGGACTTTAAATAAGGCCAAGTGTCTCGTCACATGTTTGGTACATCTAATTCGCTACCTCTACTCTGCACTGGAGTGACGCAGACGAATCATACACGATAATCATAACAAAAGTTCTGTACACGTTAATCTAAAACGAAAGTGGCGGATGCAATCAGAAAGTGATTGTGCCATATCAAAGTTAGACTCTCAGCAGCGCAGTGGTATCAGGACGACCCGCTATTATTTGTTGTGTGGGTAAAAACTTCGACACAGATCCACACTGCTTTGCAAGAAGTTTGTGGGAAAGGAACTCTTGATCGAAGCACAATTTTTCGCTAGGCATCGCTCTTTCCAGTGCTGAAGCAGCATCGGAAATGGTCGTTGCTCAGGCCGGCATCAAACGCCGGCAGAAAAAACATGCCACAATTGTTGCAACGCTTCTCGAAGGGAATCTCCCTTTGACAGTCGAGGAGATTGTTCATCAGGCAGATTTGTCGAACATGTCTGGTCACTGAATTTTGACAACTCACTGGTATAAAGAAAAATCACTGCGTGCTTGTTGCCCCATTAACTCACACGCGAGCAGAAGGCAGCCAAAGTGAGCATATTTGCGTACGTAGCCCACGGGGTTGTTATCTCTGATCGAGTGCTGGTAGTGCAAAATGTCCACGCAAAATATTATCATGACTTTCCGAGGACAAAAGTGAAACCGAAAATTCATCAAAATCGTCCCACCTTGTTGGTAGCGGGAGCCATGTTGCTGCATGACAATGCATCGTGTCATGGTGCAACGTCAGTACGGGGACCTTTTTCGAAATACAGCTGCAAACTTTATGCCACCCGCCATACAGACCTGACCTCAGTTCACCCGACATTGATTTTTTCCCAAAGTTAAAAAATCAGCTCCGTGTCATCTGCTACTTTTTGCTGGACGAAGCGTTATTGGACGTGACCCAAGTAAGAAGACAGCTAAACAAAGATGACATACTGCGGGGATTCCAGGACTTTCATCACTGCTGGAAGGCTATTATTATCAGCGGAGGGTTGCAGATTGAACGACAATAAGGTAAGTTTTTTCGTTACTTCACCCTTTTCTCAAGAATGGATAGTGTGCAGATCTTTTGTTAAAACCCCCGTAGGCGTCGCCAACGCCTTTTTAGCTTTACATGCCGCAGGTAAAAGATTCACATATTTGAAAGAACGAGTTTTCTGTTCATTACCGATTATAAAAGTTCGGTTTTATTACCTGACACATTTGTAACTGAGAGTACAGTCCTACATCTTTGACAAGCTTTCAGCCGTAGAATGTTTGAACCTTTAAATCAAGTGGTTTGTCCCGCAGCATGTTACAGGACAATGCGTCACCGGCAGCATTAAATATATCATTTGCGTCATATTCAAGTGAGTGTTTCTTTACGTTTCCTTCGTTCCAGGCACTGACATTTGCCGTAATAACAGAGGAACTTTCGCAAATCAGTTTTTGTTAGAATCGTCAGTGTCGTAATACAACTCTACACCCGATCAACTTGAAGCCTTGAAACGTTCATTATATTTCAATCTCACTTCCATGATTTAGTGCTTTTTGGTGGACATTCCAATAATCGGCGTATTAGAAGATTGCATATTCTTTAGCCATTACATCACTAATTTCTCCAGCATTCGATATTTTCACTTCTTTGCACGAATACGTTTGTGAAAAATAAGGAATCTTCTGACAATGTTAATCATATGTCTGTTTTCGATAACAAAGAGGAGAACACATCTTTGTTCATTAAATAATTTAGTAATATCTGTACTTTTAAAACAGTGTTTCTCAACTTCCTTCAAAGACATAACTTTCTTGTCAATTGACAAATAACTACTTTTAACGGGAGAGACATCGCGAAGCTTAAAGCACGGCATGTATACAAATCACGATCAGTAGGTAAAATTTGGCGCTTCTCAGGACAGACAAGCGGAAAATTTTGTACGAATTATCAGTAGAGTGAACACATACCTTGACTCCAGCTCGTAATGTCTGTTCCCCTACAATTACTGTTTGGATCACAGCACGATGGCATTTCAACTGTTGAACACTGCACAGAGGGTCAGTTTATCAATCTATTCTCTTTGAAGTGCAAGTGGGAATAACCCATTCTTATAAAACTAATTTGATCAGTATCGAAAACTGAATTTGGACTAGTTCTTTTTCTTATGGGAACTTCTTCAATACGATCGCTATGAAAACATAATTAGAGTTGTGGCTGTCCTGCGGGGTTAAGAGCAGAAAATTGGTCAATGACTTCGTTATATTGAAAATATATATTTGAAATGGTATATAATACATATACATATACTGTATAATCGTGCTATCCAAGGTGCTTAAAAAGAGATTCTCGTTTCCTTGAATTTATTCGTGTTAATCCTTGTTTCTAAATAAGATCCGACATGTGTGCCCTAAATTGAGGACCATATGGCTGAACAATTCAACTCATCAAACAAAAGATAATTTCACTCCTAGAATGAAACGATATCAAAACAGTGAGTACACATCCATTTACACATATCACAGAGGCCAACAGTTCGAGTACATATTACAGTTTGCCCACTAAGGAATCGATACCACAACCCAACTTCAATTTTGGATCTCACGTCTCATTCTACCATTAGTTCAAGGAAATCACTTGAGTATTTATTTAAGCACCACCTTTTCACCCCCCCCCAACTCAACAAGGGCCAGCAGACCAGTCGACAGATACACACAAACCTGAAGCATAAGAAAGTGGGATCGAAATTTACAAGTCTAGTGAAGAGATGGTGTCCTTGCGATTTGTAGAGTGACGTACAGAAACGAACTTGTGCAGCCGTAGCGTGGTAGTATCAACTGATTTTTTGGTATACCGATGAAGCACTAAAACTAATTACTAACTAACTATGAAATTTGGAAATGAATCACATCACTCTTAAGCACATTGGTATCCAAATTTCAAATGGGGAAATCATTCGCAGGGACTCTAAATAGACATCATCCTAAGGATATTCAACATAAGGAACACGTATGTTCCCTTTTTGTGGATGAAGGGTCACTTCTGCAAATATCACCAAGGTGAGGTTTAAGAATGAACCAAAAACATGTGGTAATAATGAATGTGATAATTTGGTGCGTACTCACAACTCCCAAAATGACGATTCTTACTTATGACCAGGATGGAGACAACTCTGAGGCCTAAGAATTTCTTCCTCGATGAGGGCTGTGCGTTGCTCGCTGAGTGTTCAGAGAGGTGTGTGATGAGATGCTGCGTGCCATCCCAGAGCATAAGAGACAAGCTCTATGGTTCCAAATCAGGAGACTTGGCCTGCCAGTCCATACAACGAATATCCTCAATCTGTTGAAAATCATCAAAAAGTTGAATGCATTGAAGAAACTGATGCCAACAATTCTAAGAAAATGTATGCCATAGGGCTCAATGAACTCGTTTCTATAGCGCTCAGCATTCACGTTACGAATCAATCTTGTTGGCAGAGGTTTACAGGTCCACTACGGGTCCCCTGTTCTCTCCAATTGAACTATACAAGAGAATAGGTTTTAAACCTAATCTTGACTCATCTGTAAGAAGAAAACCGCCTCATTCGTCTCTGCACCATGAGCTATGTTGCTTGCACTTGTTGAAGCTAGCTCCTCTGTAAGATATGATAAGCGGGTCATAAAAAATTAATCTTCTGTGAGATATGATAAGCGGATCATAAAAAATGAATCTTCTGCAATAAAGGCTAATTGCATTAAGCTTCCTATGTATTGTCTAGCTTGATGCTCTAGTCCCAGTAACAGCATAGAGCTCTTAAGGCATTTTCTGAACATTATAGAAATCTGAAATCGTACGGATAGAACGACATAACTGTCTTAACAAAATGCCATGCGTCTCAAACGACCATGGCCAGGTCTCCATGACATTTCACAGTTGCTGTTGGGTTTCTGTCATTACCGGGAAAACACTGAAGTGTGGATAATCATGCACCTTCTGACCTGGATCTAAGACCAGAGGACCTTAGGTCGTCCTATCGCTCACCACCAAACAGCATCGGATACTCAAGTATTGGGAAAAGGAAAAGCATTATCAGCCACCGAAACGGCTCTGACTCTCGTTTTCAACGAGGAATTCCACTAAAGTTCCCGGTTGGCTTTACGTATGTAACTTAATTTACATATTGGACAGCATTAGCTCTGGGATGCAAATTCCATTCAGCGTATTTTTATCGTATTAATTTGCATATGTGCTCAGAACATTGTAACTTTTCTTTGAGCACTGTGGTTTATTTTCTCCCTACTGCCTACGGGACTTTAATTTTGAATACCTGTGCAAATTTACGTTTATCACACTTTGTTTGCAAACTGTACTTATTATCGCGTTAACTCAATGATAATACATTGTCTTTTACGAAAATGCGGATCTTGTCTTAAACGAAGACTATGGTAAGTTCATCTCTGAATTCTGGATCACTACAAGGAGAATGTGAGAGTCGTTAAGCAATAAAAATCCCCACTAGTAAATATCTGTCATTCATTCCCCAAACAAGCAGAGGTCTTCGAAATCATGGAATTCCAGAAAAAGCCTTACCTTCTTACTGTCTCTCACACGAAATATGTCATTCTATTCGAATTCGTACCTGCTGAAAATAAATAACTGTACTTTGGAAAATAATGGGAAGCTTCGATAAACAAGACACTGGGTAATCTTACCAAAAACGTGTACCTAGATAGTCTAAACAAAAAGTAAATTGAGAAATCATTCATTAATACCCATTAATTTATCATTGACCTCAGTTATATCTGCGTTCATAAACAAAATTAGCGTTAATCTGAAAACTGTTATTTGATGTTCATGCACATTCGAAATTTTTAAAGTACATGATTATAATAGTGGATTTTTGTTAATTTAAAACTGTGAACAACATAAAATGTGCTGTGTGAAACATTTGAATATTATACAACGGACTGGTATTGATTTTGTGCTTAATAAGATGCAAGCATTAAAATAAAATTAATATATGCAAAACTGAACCAAACGCTTATATTTGATGGATTTATAAAACATGTTCACCTCCTTATAAATTTGCGAGGAAACTTCATTCAGCAAACATTAATTCATATTTCAGGGAAAAACCGCCATTCAGCGAAAAAAGAAAGATATGTGGCACAGTTAAAAAATTTAGGAAGCAAGTTTTTAAATAATCTCTTATTGTGAGAGAGTACTTATCACTATTGTTTATTGCGGACACCAGCTAATATCAAGAGTAACCGCCGTTATATCATGGACAGCAGCTAGACGGACTATGAGTTAATCAATAAAGTGCTGGATGGTGTTCACAGGTATGTGGAGACATGCTGACTGCAGTGCATCAGACAGGAGCTGCAGGGTGCGTTGTGGAGTGTCCATAGAGCGAAAAACGCCATCGAAGTGGTCCCACAAATGCTGGAATGGGTGTAAGTCTTTGTAATTAGGGTGCCAGGAAAGTATGTTGAAGTGTTCATCGTTGTTTTCCAACCACTCTCGGTCAGATATAGTTGTGTGACACGTTGCATTGTTGTGCTGGAGGAACTCATCCTCCTAAGGAAAGACAATCAGCATGTATGGGTGTACGTGGTCTGCAAATATGCATTCATAACAATTCGGTCCATAGTGCCTTGGACAGGTATGAGTGGACTCAGAGAATGCCACGAAAACATTCCCCAAACCATAACGCTGCTTCCAACAGCTTGTGTTCTTCCAGCAATGGTTATAGATTGTTTGTTCTGCGATGTTTCTCGCCTTATACGCCAACATCCATCGGTTCGGTGAAGCGGAAAACGTAACTCTTCGGAAATGTAATCCTTTTTTCAATCCGCGAAGGTCCAATTCCGAAACTGCCGTGAAAATGTAACCCTTTTCTGCCGATGCACCTTCGTTAGAATAGATGCAGTGACCATCCGTCTGCATTGGAGCCCGATACGCAGAGGGGTACGCAGAAATGTCGTTTTATACACACTTCTGGTAACCTCCTGGTTCATTCGGCCAGTCATTTGCTGCACTGTAGCTGGCCGGTCGACCCCCACGCACCTTCGAAGAGAACGTTCACCTCTCACATCTATAGCACGTGGTGCTCTGTAGTTTCCATGTCGCTTACTTGCAATGATGCCATTTCTCAAATCACGATACACTTTAACCACAGCATCACTCGAACAGTTCGCAAACTGCACTGTTTCAGGAATACTGCTACCCTTGTCCCGAAAGCCGATTACCATCCCTTTTTGCAAATCTGATAAATCGCTCGTATTATCCACGACAGCAACGAGTGATATAATTCTGAAGATTGCCTGCAGAACCCTTATATACCCTACAGGCCAGTTCAAGACATGTGCATTCTTCAACTGGCTAAGTAGGATGTTGTCACAATAATGTTACTCGACTGTGTATGTGCTTTTGAATTGTCATTACGTTTCGTACAAATTTTACTAACTTCTCGTCCTCATGTAAGAATACTTTTGGCTCTATGAAAAGTTTATATCAAGTGAAGCATCGCTCATATTTTGAATAGAACCACGCATCGTTAGCAGGAATTTATCAAGGATACAATAGTGTTTCATGGTATCGATATGCAAAGAATTGAACAGCCAAGTGCGTTCTGAAACATTTAAAGGTTTACAGCGAAATTAAAGCAAAATTATTTTTATATCTTTAGGTTACTGAAACCATTTGAATATATATCGTAGGTCCGTCCTCTTTATATTGTAGTACGATTGGTTTTGAATTAATAGGTGAAAGATTAATTTAGTAACAGCTGTATTGGTGGTGGTTTTGAGAAAGCGATAATTGTTAGATAAAGCTCCGAGGGCACGCATGTCTTGGTAGTTGGTCCCAACGTATTAGTGCTACAATTACTTTCTATTTGAAAAAAAAAGTTACTGTATATTCCGTAATATGTGGGTAAAAAAATCTGTCATCAGGAACTGCTCTTTTTCTTCTCAGAATAAGGCATGCTCTTTTTCTTATCAGAATAAGGCATCTAACGTATTTTAAGTCTGTCTTCTTTCTTTAGAGGTGGCAAAGTATCTGCATCTTCTATTACAAAACGAGGCGTCGTTTTTAAATCGGAAATAGCTTCTGCAATATCGCAAGTTTTCGAGGTTCCTCTTGAAATTTACCTTCATCGGTATCATGTAAAATATGCGAATCCACTTACGTACCGTTAATTATATTATCCACAATTTAGGCATATGTCAAAATATGTTATGTTATGATATTGTCTCCATGGAAGCGTACTATTCAAACTGGTTGTGTGAGTCGCAACGTTTTACATAATGTGTCTGTTTCACCATATCGGAAGAAATTTCTTCAGGACATTTTCATCTCAAGTTGACTCTTGACTAACCGAAAATCCTTCTTTCAGGAAACTATTTTTAACTACTTTTAAGAAGTACATCGCAATGCAGTTCATTGCAAGGCCATTGTATCTGTCAGGTTAAAAATGAACGGAATATCCTGCTCAAAACAATGAATGGTATGAAAAAACGTTCATTTCTGTTACTGTGCTGTCGTACTACTAATTATTCCTTTGTCACCTTGTAGGAGCTTAGCTGTTGAATTTTGAGAAAAGGACACAAGCACTTTCAAGTTAGTGATATTTACATTATACGCAGCATTTCCTCGTATTCAGGTATATTATATTTTGTGGCTTCAAAAACTTCTGGTGCAGTTGCCTTACACTATAATTGAAATATTATCGCATTCATCCCAGTCATTTGCTAAAATTGTATTTTATCGGAAATTTTTAACGCCTTCAAAACATGGAGATTTAGCGAACTTACTAATGGTACGTAAAGCAAATTTTTAAGCAATACCTGATCAACGAAAACAAATTATCAACCATTCTTTAAAACTTTTGCTGCCTCTAAATTTCGTATCTTTCATGGACAGAGTAAGATCCGAAAGGCTCATCCGACCTGGTCTGTTAGGTGTGCGGTTTAAATATTAACCGTTGCATTGGCTTTTGAAAGTGAGTTTAATTTTTCACTATGAACATCGATCACGTTTTCCAGTTCCGTTGATGTGTCCTGAAAAAGGTTTTTTGCCGTTGATGAAAGGCCTATTCTTGCACCGATGGAGTGTACAATTTTAGCAATGGAATTCACATCTATATATTCATTTGATAAGGTTTTTTACTCTGAGTCCTATTTTGATAGAATTGCTGAACGTAAAGATATGGTTGAAGTATCAAAATAAAGGTCTTACCATGTAGATATTTGCATGTAAAGTCTATGGACAAGCGTGCAATTGACACGTGCGCTGAGTACTCCAAGGGGATCGAGTAAACAGCAGCGTCCGTAAGCAGTGTAGTAGGATCCTGATTTGTAGTGAGGAGAGTCTACAAATATTGTGGTGCTTTCAAATCTAATTTTGAGGAAAAAGGAAATATTCTGTACTTAATTATCGGAGTGAGCCAACGAATTGTAACGAGCGAGTTGTCTTGGCAGTAGCAGGATTACAGGCTGTGGCTTCTGCTCTTTTGATGATATCATTGATACCTTGTATGTCAAAACTGGCTAATGAGGCTGCGTATCTTAGGTTATTAATATCGGTGTCTCAGGCCGTTCTGTCGGATGATAAGGTAAAAGTTCTATTAGCCCTATATTAAAAAGCTCATACTTATGTGCCTTGGGGCTGGCTGAAACAGGGGAAACAGGACTAGGAACGTAGCCAGGCTTGTAATAAACCTGAGAGTGTAGAGCCCCAGTGTGGGTCTTCCGAACTAGAACATCCTAAAAGGCAGGAAGCTATTGGTTTCACACTCCACGGTAAATTTTGTATCAGCGTGAAAGGTGCTCATCGTATACATTAAATTTTGTAGAGAGTCTCTCCCATGGATCCATACAAAGATTATATCATCTGCATAACTGAGCCACACCTGGGGAGCTAGGTTTGGCATGCTAAGGAAATCGCTCTCCAGTAGGCGAAGAACAGATTCGGCAAGGACCCATGATAAAGAGGATCCCATAGGGACGCCTTTAGTCTGTTTGTATGTGCGAGCACGTTACTGAAGAAATTTGAATCAGCCACTAGGTCAGTCACCTTGTAGATATCTGGCAGTGAATTTTGAGGAAAAAGCTTAGAATAATTTTGATACTAAGGCTGCTGAGAAACAAGTACTTTGTCGGACGGAGGCAAAAAAGTAGACAGGAAGGTAGAGATCACCATTTTAAGGGGGACAGCCGGTGAGCGCCTTCTCGAAACGATGGGCCTAATAAGGTTACCCTGTTCTTGGTACTTACTCCTACCGAGCTGTGTAGGAATAGGAGGGCCAGTAGGTAGTCTGGCTTCCTTCTTTGAGTGATCCGGTAGGTCTCATATTCCCGCTAATTTTTTGATTTTGCCCACCCATTGATTAAGAAGGTCATAATCTCAAGGGACTGACTTTAACAGTTCAATAAACTATTTCAGTTTCTAGATATAGTCAGGGGCACCATGACAGCAAGCTGCCCAGATTTATCTGCTAAAGGGAAGACGTGTGTGGCATCTTTCTCGATGCCCGTAACTGGTCCGGGGATCGTAGGTTTTCGTTTTTGCGTTAAGCCTTTTGTCCTGGTTCAGCTTAGTAAAGCATTGATTTCGAATAATACACCATTCCCTGGAGAGGTATCTTGAAAAGCAGGATTTCAATGGCTGAATAAGTGAATCGACTCTTCAAAACAGAACTTAGGTCTTTTTCGCAGGAAATTAGTTCAACTGCGGGAAAAAAACGTTTGTGGAATGTTTCGGAATATATTGAAAACCACAAAGGATAATTTACCTTTCGGCAATTATAGTAATGTAATATTAAATGATACACAACAGAAAGCCCTAAAACGTGGACCGAAATTTGCTTTCCCAACCCAATCCATCAATAAATTCCGAAACATTCCACAAATTGAAAATATCATCGTCCAGCTCCCAGAGGATGAACGTAACTACGTTCGGCATAATATAGCTAGGGCCATCAAAGATCTTGACACGCAGCATCTTTCTTCAGAGCAACAACATTACAGGAATGAAATTCGTGAACTGAAATTACTACATGATAATAAAGCCTTAGCTATTACTACAGCAGACAAAGCTCAAAAAATAGTCATCATGAACAAAAACGATTACGTAGCAAAAATGCTTGAAGCGATCCATAAAATCCCGCACACTATTCTAAATTCAGATCCAACAGCAGCTACCTTATCTGCAGTAGCTCAATTAAAGAATCATAGCTCTCTACCAAGTTCAATAAAGAATGCAATGTATACAGTCACTGGACCAAGAATACCTGAGTTATTTGGCAAGCTTAAAATACATAAAGATGGACACCATCTCCAACCACTCGTTTCTGCGCACTCCAACACAACGAGACATCTAGAGAAGGCGTTAACGCAATTCCTACCCCCTCTAATCAGAGGTTCACAGTACTCAATGTCCAATACTTACCAAGCCTTGGACTACATCAAATCATACAGATCTGGCAACCTACCTTTTCTAATGGTGTCATTAGACGTCATCTCCTTATACCCGAACGTTCCAGTCACAGTGGTGCACTGGATTATTGAATCACGACTCAAAAATATGACAAACATTTCGGCACAAGAAACCCAATAAGTGCTCAATGCCCTTAGACTGATCCGAAAGCGCACGTATTTCCGATACGAAGGTATCACATATCGCCAAACAGAAGGAGCTCCAATGGGTTCACCTTTATCATGTATCCTAGCCGAAATACTGATGCAAGAGCTGAAAAATGTTGCCTTGCTATCGGCACCACACAAATCAAGCTTATATATTAGGTACATCGATGATATTTTAATTTTCTGGACACATGGACGAGACCTGTTAACACAGTTAATTGATGCTTTTTCTTCACAATACCCATCCATCAGCTTCACCACTGAGTATGAACACGACCATAAGCTGCCGCATCTAGATTTTATGTTACAAAGTAATCAAGATACTCATAACATAACGTACTCTGTGTACCGAAAACCAACCTCCCAAACGATTATCATCCCAAGTAATTCAGCTCACCCAATGAGCCATAAGCTGTCCAGTTTTCAATTTTTGGTTAAACGGGCGTTCTCACATTCATCAATCATAGATGCATGCAATAAAGAATTGGATCACATATTAAATATAGCCGTAAAAAATGGATACTCTAAAAAAACCATCTACCGTATAGTCAACAAACTACAACACTCCTCCAGCACAACCTTAATCCGAACCACATTATCAAACAGGTTTGTCGGTGCAATGGCCTTTATAACCGGCATAACAACAAGGCTTCTCAATGCTTGTAAAAGGAACCACAGAAAATTTGGTGAACGAACCAAAAACATCTTTTCAATAGTCAAAACTGACGGAGACCCCATTGCAGTGCAACATCGACATGGCGTTTACCTTATACCAATGAAGCCGAATGATGAGCATGAAGAAACAGCATATATAGGATCTACACTGCGAACCTTGCACACAAGACTCTCTGAACATAATTATGCCGTTAAAATTCACTCTGAAGAATCTGCGTTATCTAGAACAGTAAACAAAGGAACGCACACCCCGGTATGGAATGAATCTAAAATATTGGCAACAACTAACACTAGAAGATCCCTGCTGCTTATGGAAAGTCTCTTTATTTACGAATATGATAAAAAGTGTTGCAACGAGGACCAACCCATCACGATCCCGGCTCCATGGACAACATTATTTTGGCGAAGACAAACCCAATAATAATACTCGCTAAGACTTTCTTTTGACTTGTTAATGTACGAGCCAAAAACACTTGCAGTTGTATGATACTCAGTAACAACTGACGCGCTATTGACATCAAGGGAATGATTATAAAATACGTTACCCATTTTTTGAACTGCTGTAATATAAACAAAAAGTTTCTAATTTTTGTTGATCAGCTAATACCTGAAGATGAAACGCTTGGCGTTTTGAAAGATCTAGTAGTGTGTGAATGATCAAATAAAGATATTTATCTGGTTGCAGGTGGTTTTAAGATATTTTTTCGGATTTGAATATTTAGATTCAAAATCGTCATCGTGTATAGACGGTAAAATAAATATAACTAGGAACTCTTTCGTAGTTTAAATGCAGGCAGAAAAACCGAGAATTCATATTTTATGTTATAAAGTTTCAAGAGTGTTTCGCACATTTGTGGAAAGTTACATTGATAAGACGTACTTGAACCTTACATCTTTGGAAAATATCCAATTTTAAGATCCGAAGTATTTCGAAGCGGTTGACAAGATCTATCTTGGGACAAAAGTTCACGCTGCATTAGTCAATAAGAATCATAATTTACCTGCACAAGGGATCCTGACCTTTCAGCAGCGAAGCACAGCCTTCCTAGTGGAAAGTGCTAATCAGGTTTATAAACTTTTTTCTTTTAAAATACAGCGCCGCCCCGGTGGCGCTGTGGTCTAAGCGATGGCCTCTGATCTTTCGTCCGAAAGGTGTCTGGGTTCGAATCCTGGTGTGGCATGGATGTTGTGTTTGTATTACGGCACTGGCTCTCTCCCATTCCTGGAAACAGTGACCCTAAATTAGGGACGGGCGACTTCTTAAAATCCCATTGAGTTGGTCACGGTTGTCGTTCAACCTCCAATCAAAAAACAAAAAGGAAAAATGGGACAGCAATCAGAAGATTGAAGTTTTTGAATAAAACAGTGGTATTGAACAAACAAATTTCCAGCATAGCACCAGTAGCCGCGAGGTTCCCAAATTTGGTTAATGACCATGAAGTGCAGATATTGGACACAGAGTAGAGGCTGTTAAGTAATACACCGTTGTATTTTAAAGATGACATAACTTTTGAAGAATTTCAGAAAACTAAGCAAATCTTAAAAAAAATAGGGTAAACAAATGTTTCTTGAATTAACAAGAATTACATCACACTGGGTTTTTCTAAACTTTTTGTTTAATAATTGAGTGATTTTTGTCTACAAATATTTCTTCAGCTGCTTTATCTGCATTTCCCACAATGTGAACCAGCTAACAGATACCAACCTTGTTTTACCTGTTGTAAGTAATTGCTATTCATAGTTTTCTTATTTATAAGACTTTCTCTCTTGATTTTTGCTCTTCCCTGTTTTCAGACATATTTTTAATACAGGTAAGTTTTGAATGTCCCTGTAGATCAACATACCTCTATGCATTCGTAGAATTGATTATATATGATTTTTCTAGATGCAATTATTATGTTGCATCTAGAAAAATGACTGCATCTAGAAAAATTATGTTGCATCTAGAAAAGCATCTAGAAATTGGACTGCACATTTTCACATTCATAAGTGCATGTTATTTCATTCATATATTGAAAATTTCGTGTATATTACACGTGCCAGAAGTGCCTACTGATTTCTACTTATTTTTTGTAGTTCTTCTACTGATTTTTGAAGTCAACCACTTGTCAACACTGTTCCAGATGATCTATACGCAGTGTGATCAAAAATAAACATTACGTTACGTAGGCTGATGTTCTTAGTGTGCTCACTAAGAAACCGCTGTGAATGTCGAATTTGTCCTCAAATAAACACTGCACATCTTATAAACATTTCTCTTGATATTAAATTGCACTAATTAACATTCACACTTCTAAGTGTCGTGCCTCCTAAAGTATTCTACGAAGATTCTCGAAAACCTCCCTCACAGCTGAACATCTTTACATACAGTATGCAAATAAGGTATTAATTAGTTATAGGAAATATTGTTCCTAAAGAACGGAAACGAATTACAGATAAAAACCCTAACAAAATTTTAAAGAATTTTATTTTTACTTTAAATTTATTTTTGGAATAATTTGGTGAAAATGGTTTGTTCGCTATTTGAAATGTTAAGTTATAAGGTGATTAAAAAGTTATTCCACTCAATAAAGGTATTGGTTGTGTTGCGGTTTAAGAATAAGAGGTGTACAAAGTTTTGTTTCAAATTGGAACTATACATTTCTCTAAAGATCTGTAAATTGCCCTAAAAGAAAGTAAATCAGAACATAACAAGCAAAAATTTCGTATATTTCTAAAGGAGAATGCGTATTTAAGGTAAATCAGAGAAACGTCAAAAGAAAAGTTTATTTAAATACGAATTAATTTGTTATAATTTCAACCTTCGCCTGCTCTCGGCGATTTACGAATCAGCATTGACTTGCTGCATTTTATCGGCTGCTGTGAAAGATGATGCGCATGTGTTGTGTAATCCGGCTTGTGACTCTTTTGGCTGGCACTTTATTAAATGCTAATTGTGTCACTGCTCCAAAAAATTTGTTTATGATGCAAACATTTTGAATCCTCATTGTTAAGAATGTGTCTGTCTCGGAAACTAAAGTAATTGGTTATTGGAATTTCAAAGTATTTGATTACGTGCCAGAGAAAAACTGTCTGATAAACTCTACGCAACCAAACCTTCCTTCCTCACACTGAGATTCCATGATGAACTTCGAGAGAAGTTCTCTGAAATACTGATACTAGTCACTAACTACTTCAATTGACGTTATAACATCAACCTGTGAAGATTCTTGGACTGCCTCATCGTAGGACAAACCTTTGGCAAAGAAATACATAACAATCATCATGATAACAAGAGGAATATGAGAAGGGTTGTGCTACCTTCCAAGTGTAACGGGAACACAGATCATTCTTTTCTGAATTTAGCTTCTCACACTTAAATTGTCCAATGTAATGACACATGTTCACTTTGCAAGTCTCTGAAAATATCGTTGAAGTTAAAAACAGTTCTTCGCGTTCATTCCAGGAAATACATGCAGGGCTGATCCCTTCCAATTTCATAGAATACTCTCTTATAAATTCACATTTCAGCACAATAAAAAAGGGCCGTAAACAAAAAAATAACGTCATTGCAATCTGCCGCTATAAAACAGGAGCTCAAGAAACACACAAGGGACTAACAAAGACTAACAAGAAGTAGTTAAGCATGTACGCACACGCTAATGAATATGCTGAAGGGCTGTCATCTCTCGTCAGATCTTTAATAACAATAAATCAAAAAAGTCGCAGAAAACGAGCCCGTGTTGGCAGTATGGCGAAATTTGATCATACACCCTGACACGAAATTTTTGTAACCAATTTCAGGTTCCTTTGTTGCATATCTGGAAGGTTGGTAAATCGAGTATAAATAGCCTCCTCTTAAAAGACTCATTTAAATTCTGTTTATATGTCATTGAAGCTAAAATATGATATCATTCTGTCGAATGAATCTGGAGAGATTATATACGCATAAGGTAAAACAGGGAACGAATTGATCTGGCCGTAAGTCACATAATTATACATTTCTTATCCCTCTGGGAGAAGGAATCAAAATCAGCTACTTGTGGTTTGCGATTTTGTAAAGGTTATGTGGGTAGCCACATAGGGAGTAAAGTCAATCTTACTAACTAAATACCTAAATAATTTAAATATCTGACACGGCGTATGTTTCATATATAGAGTAATTTGGCATTCTTAATTTTTACACCTTATTATTTACTCCGATAGAAAGCATAATAAAGGTTTAATTCCAATTCAGACAGTTTCCTTTCGATACAAAGCTGTGTTTGCCATTTTAAACAGTCTAACAACAGCGCGCAGAAATGAGGCGCTGAGTAGAATGTAAATGCCGAATATTTTTAATGGATATGAAGGAATTTCTCTGATATCACATTTGACTAGCCGATTTTGCAGCGCATAAAGTCCTGGGAAAGCACGACCCAGGCGACAAAATTTACATCATAAGAATATTTCGTATAAACCAAAGCATAATACGAATTTACATTAAAGGCATACTTTTTCTATTAAGCAGAATCATAAAACATGTGAAATAGGCACTTCTCATTGCTTTCCAAGTTTTAAATTGTTAAAGCCAGGTTGGGTGTATTTGTACACTCCGATTACAAATTCTCAAAGCTTTCGCGCTCATAGCACAGTTGAAGTCATCGTGGAAGAACGTTATATCCTAATTTGGGTTTAGAGAACTGAACACACAGCGCGCTGCGCCTCTTAGCTGGTGAAAAACTGGAAACAGTTAGAAGCCGGAACAATTTGCCCTGATAGGGTAGTAGGCCAGAAAAGTGCGGAAGAGTTAGAGCTTAAGTAGTATTCGGTTACCCGTTAAGAACTTATGATATAAGCTGCCCTACATACTTACCTGCAACAGCAAGCAATTCCAAGCAATAATTCTCTCCACAGGGAATGCCCGGCAACACACCGTCAACACAGATGCGGAGAGGGAAAAGGGGGAAAGGGGGAACCTAAATTAAAAAAAGGCAGCACATACAATATAAGTTTCCTAAAGGAACATCGAAGTTTATGCACCTGACATTAAAAAGTTGTCGTTTGCTCACTGTTCAGAAAGGAGACCGGGTTTTGCTTTGTTACTCAGGAGCCAATCAAAGAAAAGATTTTTTCCCATTGGTCAAAAACTTATCTTTGCAAGATTACTTTTACTGATTCTTGCTGAAGTTTGGGTCATTTATTATTGCCGGGTGGTGTCAGCGAAAACATTTCACCGAAGCTAAGGTTATGTGAATTAATATTTTTTTACCATATTTAGGGTGGTGTGAACTAACAAATTTTGCCAAGTTGGTGTGAAATTCAATACAGTACACCAATAATATTTTTTCCGCACCAGTTCAGTTTTAAGATAAAACCCGGAAAAAATAAAACGGTCGCAATTAAAGTTAGAGAATTACTTAAAGTAGGGCCAATCAATTTTACACTGCCCTGAATTGCAAAACTCAGGATTGGAAGTCATTTTCTGTAAACAACTTTAATTATTTTCTTTTTGTTCAAACAGCACTTTTTATTAACAGGTTACTATATACATATATGTCTATATCTATATAATATATATATATATATATATATATATATATATATATATATATATATATATATATATATATATATGGGATGCAGGGTCAGGGGATGCGCAACATATCGCCTCTCCTTGACAAATGGTAAATCCGCCTTTTCGTTTTGCATCCTCTTACCGCTAAACGGGCTCTGACGACCCCCAGTAGCGGTATAACTATACCATCGGGCGTAGAGGAAATGCTATCCCACATACACCAACCCGCTTGGCCAGCGTGGTGAGTTATGGCCAAACTCCTCCAAGATGGCTCCACAACTTAAATCTTGGCCCTCAGTCTCCGGCAGCTGAAATGTACCTGACCAAGGCAGCGGCCAATACGACATTAAAGCAGAGGGTGCTAAAAATCTACGGACGACTGGATTAGGCTGCCATTTGATTCTGACCTTGGCTACTTACAATGGACGATTACTATATTCTGATTCAACGATTCTTGAATTGGAAGAGGAACTACAAAAGATCAAGTGGTACATCGTCGGGCTAATGAGGTAAGGAGAAACGGAGATTTCATTGAACTTAAAAGTGGACATTTCTTCTACTATCGTGGGACAGATACTGGCAGAACTAGTGGTGTTGGATTTATAATACTCAGGAAACTGAAAGATAAAGTTGCAGAACTTGAACGTACCCCTGACAAAGCTGCACGACTCGTTATCCAATTCTCGAGAAGATACCAGGCCCAGATTATTAAAGCTTATGCACTCACCTCAAGTTACCTTGAAGAAGAAATTAAATAATGTTAAGAGGAAATTCGGAATCTAAATAACAGAGGCAAACAGTCCGTGAAGATCAGTATGGGTGATTTCAATGCAAAAGTAGGGCAACAGCAACAGAATGACACTTCGGTAAGGTAAATTCGGTTACTGGAACAAGAATCAACGTGGAAATACTGTCTCAGAATTTGCAGAAGCAGAAAGGATTTTCATAATGAACTCCTTTTTCAAGAAAGAGCCACACAGGAAATAGAGATGGATACATCCGAATGGGACGGCAAGTGAAATTGATTTAATTATGTGTAACAAAAAATACGTCGTCGAGGACTGTAGTGTGCTAAATAAATTCAACAGAGGCAGTGGCCATACATTGGTGATATGTAAGATGCACCACAACATTAGACTCGAACGTGGTAAGCTCATAAGACAAACAAAATTTCTTGACATAACCAACCTTAGAAAACACTATAATACCTTCAAGTTGGAACTGAGAAAGATATTCTCTGCTTTAGAAGGCCTAACATCGGAAGTAGAGGATATTTCTGAAGTTAGCAGAGAACTCACCAAGGCTCTTATGAAAACAGCAACAAAAATAGGTGGTATTAAGAACAAGTTGCATATGAAGAAAATTTCAGGAAAAACAAAAATGTTGATGCAAAAGAGAAGGGATATGAAGACAAATAAAGACGTAATTTCCAACGTGGAATATATAGAGCTATGCAAGATAGTGCGAAAAGCTATTACTAAGACATAAGGAAATTCAATTTGTGAATTAGTGAGGAAAGCAATTGAAAACACCACAGCCTAAAATGAGCAAAATGGCATCTCAGTAAGGGAAGAAAACAGATTATGGCTCGGAGAAAAAAGATGGTAGTGTAACAAGAAATAGAAGCGAAATTTTGACAAGGGTAAAAGATATCTATTTAAAACTATATGAAAGGGATGATACATCTATTCCAGACATTACGACAGGTACCAATGCCAAAGTCCCTCCAATCCTCCCTGAAGAACTTACATATGCAATTAAGAACATGAAGCCGCCCCGGTGGCAAGTTGTCTAAGGCGCTGGCCTCAGATCATTCGTCCATAAGGGGTCCGGGTTCGAATCCCGGTCGGGCATGGATGTTGTGTTTTTTGTCTTACGGCACTGGCTCTCTCCCTTCCCTGGAACCAGTGACCCTAAATTAGGGACGATAGACTGCTTATAGCCCATTGAGTTGCTCACGGTGGTCGTTAAACCTCCAATCAAAAAAAAAAGAGCATGAAATGGGGAAGATCTCCAGGAGAAGATGGAATTACGGTGGGAATTGTACAAGAAGCAAGTGGAGAAATCAAAACTACACTCGCCCAAGTTTTCACCAGATTTCTTAATAAAGGGAAGATTCCTGTGAATTGGAACAATGCTACAATGATCTTGCACCATAAAAAAGGTGACGTTGAGGATCTCAGGAACCACAGGCCCATCAGCCTCCTTTCACGGGTTTATAAAATCTTTTTTTTATTGGAGGTTTAACGACCACCATGAGCAACTCAATGGGCTATAAGCAGTCGCCCGTCCCTAATTTAAGGTCACTGGTTCCAGGGAAGGGAAAGAACCAGTGCCGTAAGACAAACACAACATCCATGCCTCACCGGGATTCGAACCCGGACCCCGATCGGACGAATGATCAGAGGCCATCGCTTAGACCAATGCGCCACTGGGGCGGCAATATAAAATCTTCACTAAGGTTCCTTCACATCGCTTGAAGGTAACACTAGACATTGCCCAACTAAGAGAACAAGCTGGATTCAGGAGTTACTACACACTATAGATCATATCCATGTACTGAGGGTAATAACTGAAAGAACAAGAGAATGTGAACTCCCACTATGCATGGTTTTATTGAGTATGAAGAGGCCTTCAATTCCGTGAAACCATCAGCAGTAACAATGGCTTTGAAATCCTGCGGTATTGAAGATGCATACATTTGCATTATTAATAACATCTATGAAAATGCAAGTGCAAAGGTTCGAATATCTGAGGATACCGCACAAATAAGAATTGGAAAGGGGGTGAGACAAGGTGACACCATATATCCAAAGCTCTTTAACGCTACATTGCAAAATGTCTTTGAATCATTGAACTAAGAAAACAAAAGGATACAGATTAATTGAGATTACTTAACTTCGGAAGACAAAAGTGATATACAATGCTTTTACAAGAAACGAAAATTTATCGATTGATGGAGAAAAACTTGAGACAACAGATTCCTACATTTATCTTGGGTAGCAGATAACAAGAGATGATCACATTAATAAAGAAATTAATCGGCATATAAAACTTGGATGGAGGGCTTTTGGAAGAAACAGTAAAACTTTTAAGAGCAGTATGCCATTATGTCTCAAAAGAAAGGTGTGTAATCAATGCATCATGCCAGTGCTTGCGTATGCAGCAGAGGCATGGAACTTAAATAAAAAAGACAGACAAAGACTGCAGGCAACTCAAAGAGGCATGGATAGATGCATGTTGGGTGTAACAAGGAAAGATAAGAAGAGGAACACATGTGGATAAGGAAAATGCCAGGAGTGGACGACGTCATGACCTAAGTGAAATCACTGAAATGGCAATGGGCTGGACATTTTGCCAGAAAAACGGACCACCGATGGTCAACCGAAATTTTAGACTGGATTCCGAAGGACAGAAAAAGACCCAGAAGGAGACCCCATGGAAGATGAATGGATGAAATTCGAAGGTATGCTGGAGTGACGTGTAAGAGACAGGCTAAAGATAGACAATTGTGGAGGAAACTTGAGGAGACCTTCATCGATCAGTGGATTGATAATGGTTGATGATGATGATATCTTTCTACATGGATCTGTTGAATAATTACGAAGAATAAGGACTGATGGAGAGATATTATATATTACTTTCAGTAATTTTTGCAAAAGATATTTTATTAATAAAAATATTTAAACTTTAACAATGTTATTGAGAAATTCATTGATGTTTAACGCTCTACACCAAAATCAGGTGAAAGGCAAAGTTAAATAATATCTTTGACTGGCGGGTCTTGATGTTATCACCATAGAGATTCGCTTTGCGAATCACTCTTTTTTTGTATATTCTGCAGTTTAATTTAAATACCCGCATAGTCATGTAAAAGAAAAGCTTATGTTTATTCGTGACCTCATGACAGTGATCTTTGAACTATTGTACACAGTGCGTCAAAGAATTTTTAAGACTGGGTCTGTAAAATGAAATAGAAACAAGAAATTCTAATTTGTTTTAATTTGTTATTCAAAATAAGTACCTCCGGCTTCAATACACGTGTTACAGCGTTTTAATAATGATTCGAATGCCTGTTCCAGTTCACTTTGCGGCATTGCCTCCAAAGCACGCGTCGAAGCTGTTTGTATGGTCGAAATATCAAAATCTAGCGCGTCTTAAAAATACTTTCACGCACTGTGTATATTGATAAAAATATATTTCGTGAAAAGTGTTTGGATCATTTGTTTTACCTCAATAACAGAAAACGAAGTTACATTATGATTTTTGCGTGATATAAACTTTTCACCGACACAGTACGTTATCTGAAAACAACAAGTTTTGAAATTCTACGTTTCCCTACGTATTTTGCTATTACATTTTGTAATGAAACTAACAAAAATGTTCACTGCTGCAGCAAATCATTATTAACTCCAAATTTTGGGTGTGTGCTACAGTTTTAGCCGTTTTTGTAAAAGATGTAAATTGTTGTTGGAGTAGTTACGTCACAGATGACGTTCGATGAGGAATTTTTGGCCCATAAAGCGTGGAGCATTACAGCATACAGCAGGATTAAGTTTGTCGGAGTTAGTCATTCATAAGGGAAATCATGTACGGTGTAACAGGGCATGCGATAAAGAGCACATTAGACATTGTTTACGGTACGAATTCGAAAAGATAGTACTGCAGCTGCGGCTTGCAGCAACATCTGTCAAAGTATGTGGGCGATGAGTTTATGACAGCGCATGTTTCTCTTGGTTTCGGAAATTCCAGGACGGAGACAGAATCTGTAAAGATCAACCACGTCCTGGACATCCATCCATGATTTCTGACTAGGATGAAGAACAAGCGATAACAAATAACCCACAGCCAAATGTTCAGGGATTAGCGGAAACGTTGTCGGTTCACAGATTAACAGTTGAAAGACGGATGCATGCACTTGGGTTCATCACCAAGTTCGATAACTGGGTTCAGCACCAGCTTTACGCAAAGCAACGAGAGGGGAGAATTCGTAACAGTATTTCTTTGCTATCTCATCACAGAGAAGAACCGTTTTTGGGACGAATAATAACGGGTGATGAGAAATGTGTACTGTACCGTAATGCAGAACGTCGAAGGATTGTGTGCCAAGATGCGGAGTCTATTCCATCTACCTCGAAAAATGAATACGCATTCCAAAAAGTTTTCTTTAGTGTTTGGTGGGATGACCAGGGAATATTCCAGTGGGAGGTGGTGGCACCTAACCGAAAAAATGCTGACCTCTACTTCCAACAGTTGGAAAGATTGCGAAAGAACTGACATCGAAGCTGCCAGCATTCGTCAATCGCAAGGGCATTTTCCATCATCATGGTAACGCTTGATTTCATGCTGTTCTGAACACCCGCCAAAATTACTGGACGTTGTCTGGGAAGTCATATCTCACCCTGCGTATTCCCCTGACCTCGCACCTACGGACTACCTCCTTTTGAAATCATGACTGACCGCCTTCGCTCTCCAAACCTTCGAAGATATGGACGATGTGAAAAACGCATTACATGAGATATCTGATTGTAAAAAACAGATTTTTACGTCGTGGAATTCACGCAGATGGTAAGTTGGAGGTCATAGGGGGTGATGGCAGATATGTGAATTCCTAGGTATGTTATTTTTTGTATTCTCCTCCTTCCTTCGCGGCCTACAAGAACGGGTGGAACGTATGCACACACCCAATAAGAATTACTATCGCACTATCCTTACTCACATACGAGACTATGACATTGAGATGAATGTATAAGCAACTCACTGCAAAAGTTCCAGAATAATGCGAAACGATGTTAGTGGCAATAGAGGAAAGAAGCGTGACTTAAGCCTGTGCTACGAAGGCAAAGACAATCATCTCAGAAACGGCAAATCTTCCCGTTATTGTAGAAACAACTGTATGAAGTGCGTGTATATTTATTGCCGCAGAGAGAACAAAAAGGCAGTAGTGTTCTTTATGTAAGAGGAAGCGACTGGTCGTTTTTCGAGGCAAAATATCGCTGAAGAGGATTTTACGAGGTAACAAAAGAAATACATTGTGCCAAATAATCATGGTGTATACCATTGGTGTGAAGAACGTAATTTCAGCAAACATCGCCTGCCTCACACTGCGATGCATGGCCGCAGCAGACTTCGGCTTCGTGTACAACTCCTATTTGTTAAAATCGTTTAATTCGCCTGCTCTCGGAATGAAAGCTTTAAATCCTTATAATTGAAAGACGGATAACGTACGATTGACCCAATGAATCAAGATTACATTAATTGCACATCGATAGGTGGATCAAATTGTTGTATCTATGGCATGAATCGATGGATCCCAGATCTCTGTTATTTAAGACGGATAATAGGAAGTGTGTTGGTCTGGCATCTGATCTGATGGGACGCATTGGGTACCTTAATACTTCTAGGATAGCATTTGAATGTCACGTAGTATCTTAACGACACTGCAGTCCAGGTACACCGATATATTTGCTTCATGTGTTTTGAACAAAAAGCCTAATTCTTGCGTGATAATGGGCTACACTGTACGGATCGCATCGATACACAGTGGTTCCAGGAGCACAAGGATTACCACCTTCTTCTAAAATGGAACGCACAGTCCCCATATTTTATCCCAATTTAACCCTTTCGAGATGATATTGTGATGACCTTCAGAAATGGATTTCCTCCTTTATAGGACATCTGGTAATTTACAGGCGCCCTTACATCCGCTTTGCTTAGTATCCTGCAGAACGAAATCATCGAGTAATTGCATCCATGCTGCATAAAATCGAGTCTCTTCTCAAGACCAAGGGCGTCAGATATCGTCGTTTAGTAAGCACCCGTGATCATTTGCTTCTAAAGTTCTTATCATTGCATAGCTGTTACTTCTTGAAACTTTTCTTATTAGTTTCGGTAATTTCTTCGCAAAATAGTCCATACTATTGAACAATATTCCAAATTGTTCTGGATACTTTACAGACATCAAATTTGACATGTGTTTCACCACCTTCAGATGAAACAGAAAATTAAGTAAACGGTATATTATCTACGATTTTTCAAAAAGCAGGATAAGATTTGTGAAAGACACGATTTAGCTTTGTTGCTGCCGATTAATCCCAACATTGTGACCCTCAAATGAGTAAAACGAAAATCGTGTGTTTGTGTCCTAGCGCTGTATGATCATTAGCCAAAACATTTAATTCATAAAGATATCATTTAACTTGCATATGTATATATCAATAAAATAAAGAGGATATGCTTTCTTTTTGACAGTCATCGATACCGGTCACGCTTTATCTTGCTTTTTCTGAAGAGCACTATTGGATGCTCTGTGTTTCCGGGAAAACTAATGCAATTACTTTTTGTTGAATCACTAATAAAACATGCACAGTATTAACAACTTTTTAGGAACGTCCACTGAAGTAATCCCCGTGTCATTCACATCTAGGAACGCAAATATGGAGTGTAAATGTTTTTGAATACAGCTCACCGCAAGAGTTGTGCGCGTGTGCGAAAAATATCATCAAAGCGCCGTTGTACCTGGCGCTTAACTGGTAGATGTAAGAACAAGTGACTGAAGGTTGTACTAGGAGTAGTGAACAACTTACAAAACAAGTGGTAAGTGTTTTTCATGTGGGTAAGAATGACTGGTCTATGCTTTAGGACAAAGGTGGCTTCAGAGAATTCAGAGATAACAGACGAACTGAATTGTTTCAAGTAAACGAACATTTACAATAGCGGTATCGAAATTAGAAATTAAGGATACACAGCCTATCACACATCAGCGTGAGTAAGATATAACTACACACATACGCTTTCGTATATACCTTTCCTCTACTATAACCCAGTAAATACCCATCACTTGACACTGAGTACTAAAACATATAAGACATGCACATACAGGAGCTGGACAAAATAATTTGAACACCACGCTCAGAGACGTGACTTTTAATGCAGCTGCGTACGTCGCAATACGCAAAGGTATCCACCACTTGTTGGTTGTAATAGCTTAGTTTGGAACCCTATGGTCATCTTTAAGTACATTTAAAGTATATTGTTGCAAACTTTCTTTCATCGTGACGACAAAATAACAGACCACACAGACTTCGAAAAAGGACTAAGTGTTGGTGGCCGGCTAGTTGGTGCCTCTGTGTCAGCAATCACCAAGGTATTAGGGGTACTGAGAGCTACTGTATCTGGAATCATGACAGCATACCGTGTTCGTGGCAAAACCACTTCTGCGAAACACAAGAGCGGCTCGCAAACGACCATAACTAACAGATACAAGCGAGTATTAAGAAGATTCAAGGTCTGTCTGGAGAGTCTCTCTCTTCTGGGATATTCTGGGTTTACTTTAGAATTTTCCATGTACTTTATTAGATTATCTTGGAGTATATCATAATAATTATCAATGTCATAATCAGAAATACACCACATTATCTGATCGACAGATTTTCTGAACAAATCAGGAACAAGTTGTTTGGGTCGCTTTGAATGGTTTGAGATAGCCCGTATATTTCTATTCCTTCTTATGAACAATTTGGGCGATGGCTCTTAGTGGTCAGTGTAAATATTATTAAAATTAAAATAAGGACAAACATTAATACTAATGCAAAAGCATTATTAAAATCACAAACCGTAGGAAAGATGATCCTGAGGTAGAAATGTAAGTCAAGTAGTGCGAGAAATAAATGTATTACCTGGTACAAGATATAAATGTATTATCTGGTTCAAGAAATAAATGCTTTGTCCCTTATATTTTTTTAAATCCTCCAAATATCGTTTTCGTCTGCCACATTCTGAGTACACAGCAGAAGATTGAAAGCAGTTTCGGTTTTTCAGAAAATCAGTACAAATACATCTCAGACAGTTGAATTGTTGCGGCACATGTATGGGACGAAATACCCATATTATTCTGCTTGCAGCACCACGATGGTCGGATCAGCGTGTGATGGCACCGCGACGAGAGACTGTATGACGCCTGTATTAATCATCGTCATACCGCCTGGCTTTATGGTTTGAGGCGCAATTCGATATGACACCCGCAACAGTTTGGTACGCATCGCCGGTACACTCAACAGCCACCGCTACATCTCCGACGTTTTGGAGCCTGTAGTCCTCCGTTACCTGCAGGACCTGCCAACGGCCACGTTTTAACAGGACAATGTGCGACCGCACGTGGCACGCATCGTGCAACAATTCTTAACGGCCCACCAGGTGTCACTGCTGCCGTGGCTCACCTGTTTTTCCGATATGTCGCCCATCAAACACGTCTGGTCGCTGATCGGCAGCCGAGTGGCTCGGCAAGCACCACCCGTGGCTACGATTGATGAACTGTGGCAAAGTGTGGAAGCAGCTTTCACCGACATACCCCAAGCCAACATCCAAAGCCTCTTTCGTTCGATGCCACGGCGTGTCCCGGCCGTTATTGCCAGCCATGGGGGCCACACGAACTATTGATGTCTGTGTGTTCCGCAAGTCTCACAGGCCTGTAAGCTTAATCGTTTCATCTTTGTATCTGTTGTAATGTGTCCAGTAAATCTGGCTTTGCTATCTCGTGTCCTTCTTGGTGTTGCATTTTGGGTGGCCAGCAGTGTATAATGAGTCAAAATCGAATTCATGTGAAACCACTTCTGCGAACTTCTAGATTATGCATTTCTGTAATTATGTGAGTGTAATTACGAAATAAAATCATGCAATGCCTTTCCACAATAATGAAAAGTTTTTCTTTTTTTTTCCTGATTACTCGGCAAAATATTTACGGTTTTACGCTGTAGTTCATTTTAAGATTCCATGTATATCAACTGGACTAAGAAAATATTATTCTGCTCCTTAGAACTTTTCGCAATGTTGCACGCATAAGCAAGGAGCATGGTGGTCTCAATAAAATACGTACTCATGCTATTAATGACCATAACTCATTTTTTTTATTGGAGGTTTAACGACCACCGTGAGCAACTCAGTGGGCTATAAGCAGTCGCCCGTCCCTAATTTAGGGTCACTGGCTCCAGGGAAGGGAGAGAGCCAGTGCCGTAAGACAAACACAACATCCATGCCTCACCAGGATTCGAACCCGGACCCCGTTCGGACGAACGATCTGAGGCCATCGCTTAGACCACTGCGCCACCGGGGCGGCCCATAATTCATTCAGCAATAGTTTCAAAATGATTGAAAATTAAAGTGGTTATACTGAATTGGTATTATTTTTTTTATAATATTACGTGGACTGTTGATTTTACGAAAATTTGAAACTTCGGCTCATTGATAATATTGAAATCGAATTATTGTTAATCAATAATCTGATTATTAATTTAATATAACCACAATATTTTGTTATTTTGAAAAATTATGAAAAATGTGTGCGGTATGGAAGGTTCAATTTTCGTTTTTATTCTATAGAAAAACATAAATGTTGTTGTTATCTACATAATAACTTGGAATAACTTTTCCCTGCATTTTTGGTTTAAATACTTCATTTAAGAACAAAAAGAATAGAACACAACACATATAGATAGTGATGCACCTTGTGGGGAAAAGTTATTGGACACTGTAAGTAAATAAAAAGCAGTATTGCCGTGTAAATCCTCCATTTTCACAGATTACAGTAAGCATCCGTCGAGGTAAACTGTCCTGAAGTCCGTGGAGTAGTGAGAGCCAGCTGCTCCTCCCTTATGCCTTTAATGCATCGACAAATTCTGTGAGTGAAGAAAGTCGTGTTGGTCTAGACCAAACTATTTACATTTGCTGGTCGGCAAAATATCTGGGAAACTTTCTCGGACCGGCGATGACGAAGCAAAAATTTGAGTTTATATTCGAGCATTTAATCTCATAATATTCAATGTTATAATGATCACTGCATGCAATCCATGATTTATACACCAGATTATTCCATATCAACTGAACAGCTAATATCATTTAATCTCTTAATTCTTTAATGATTAATAAATGCAATCCATAATCAGCAAACTACAATATTCTCCTTACTGTTAATATCATTTTCTGTTTCATGTTCCTTGATAATTTTTTAAGCTGTGGTTCTAGCGACGTTTCACGAAGACGCAGTGCAGCACTAATGTCTATTGGGTTACTGTACTTTGTTTTGATTTACAAAACGGCTGAAAAAGTCTTTTCTCGCATAAATGCGTAGCCGAAAAAGTAAACTTCTGGTAACTTATGTATATCAAGGTAATAATATCGGAGCTTTGTCGTGGAGACTTGGATATTGTTTCTCCATATATCCTTAAAACTGTGTCAGATACTTGAATCTGAATATCGATATCAGACTGGCATCAGAAGAAAGTTCAACTGAGCTTCCGTTTTCCTGTGAAGTTAACCTGTAGGAGTTCAGGGTC
The DNA here is from genome assembly GCA_039090855.1 of Macrothele yani. NCBI lineage: Eukaryota > Metazoa > Arthropoda > Arachnida > Araneae > Macrothelidae > Macrothele > Macrothele yani. The sequence continues at coordinate 38,636,310 of CM077033.1, read as the reverse complement.
TTCTTTGAAACGACGTACAATTCAAAGATTCCTTTGCAAATAATTCTTTTTCTGGTATAATAACCTCAGATATTGACTCACAATAGTATAAAAGATCCGTCGGTTGATGTCAGCAACAATCAAAAATTCAGGTGCATGTGGAGACATTTCTAAGTCTTCTTGCAGGCGATGTTTCCAAAGACTCAGTCTCTTTATGTATGCATCGATCCTACACCTGGAAGTAAAAACATGTGCCACAATCCTTTAAAGAGTAAGATTAAGTTGGTTTAGTAGAGAAAATATGACCACCATGTATGCAAACTTAGACACGCATTCCTCGTCCTGCAACAGTTCTACCAAGAGTGAGTTTTGCTCTTCAAGGAATTGCTTCACCTCTGCCGGCAGTTCGAAAAACATGAGAGTGTCTACCCTATCAACAGCCACTTTACTTCACTTTAGATGATGAAATACTGGTGTTTTTTCTTTTATTTTTTATTTCTTTTTATTAAGCGTTTACCGACCACAGTGAGCAACTCAATGGGCTATAAGCACCATTCAGTGTTCGTCTCGAATTTAGGGTCACTGGCTCCAGAGAGGGGAGAGAGCCAGTGCCGTAAGGCAAAAACCGCGTCCATGCTTCACCGAAATTCGAAACAGGACCAATCTCGGGCGAATGATCAGAAGCCGTTGCTTAGACTTCTGCACCACCGGGGAGGCAATGCTGGAGTTGTGAGCCCGTACTATCACACAACGTCATGAAAACTCTTGAGTTGAAGGCTCGACGTCGAATATGATTTACGATATTTACAACGTTATTCGGGACTGCGTTTAGTTCAACAGAAAGCTGTTTTGATGTTAACCGCTCCTGGTGGAGAGGGCAGCGAATGTACAATATGTCCAAAGGAGCGACACTCATTATCTTTGCTACTGTAGTAGCATCCAGTCATGCACGGGGCGCCGTCCATACATTCCCCAATGCACTTGCCCCAGTCCAAGCCATGCGCCTCAAAGTTAGAATTCAGAGCGATTAATATCTCCGAACTGGAGGTCCTAGCAGATAAGTCAAAGCAGCAGAGATATTCTTCCAATACATCGTTATATTCGAAATATATCAGGAAGCTGAGTAGGGTGGCATGGCCACTGACTTTGGTTGATTCGTCAAGTTGAATTGCAAAAGACCTCAATTTCTTCAGCCCTTCTATCACGTACACTTCAATATTTGCGACTAGGTCAGCAATTCTTCGATGAATAATGTGGGCCGACAGTGAAATAGCCTTCAGTTTCTCAGCACCTTGACTACCCACAATTTCGCTCGCGACTTCAACGGACGAAGGTTTTGTCAATTCCTCAGCAATAGTGAACGACTTTCTCGTTTTGGCAATTTGAACGAAAACAAATTGGGAAGACTTCAGCATACAAGTATCACCGTTAATGACCAGTTACATAGAATTGTTCTATATTTCCAACTAATGTGTCTGATAACAAATGTGAGCTACCGTTTTACCACCGGAATGGGAACTGTAGTTTTCATCTACATGTAGTGACACTGTTATTTATGACCTTGACGTTTACGATACGATCTGCCAAACGTGATCACGAATAGCGACCTTTGTTTCAAAGACGTATGCAGAAGATCAGAGATGATAACAACATTTAAGGTAATAACATTTATAAAAAAAGCGGGCATTCAACCGCCCTTGAAGGAAAAGCGTCAATCTTTGTAAGTATCAGGTTTAAAAAAAAGTTAAAATATTATATATATAACTTATTATTCATATTTTTAACTGCATCACCTAAGTTTAATCATCTTCGAATCCTGAATTTCATAACATAATCACAACTAAATCAGGAGATTCAATAAAATTAAAATTAAATATCAAGAACATGAAATATTTTTCTTACGAAAGAGAACTCACGTAAGTTTTGTGCGATTTCTCAATATAAAATTTCTTTTATGAAACATATTCCTCTTAATTAGAGCGACATTTATTTTCATGTTTCTGTATTTGTCCCACATATTAAGATTCTGTTTAATTACCTGAGCTTGAAGAATCATTCTATTAAGGGTATGAAAAGGTAGTGCTGCTGAAATGGGTGAGGTTTGAAGTATCTGCGCGTCCTGAAGCTGATGAAACGGTGTTGAGAGTAAGAGTGAGGAATTTTATTTAGTTACATTACGCACTTGCAGTCACAAAAACATGTATGTAAATACACACACAATTCGGACTTATTTCACTGTAAGTAAAAGCTAAAAAAAAACTTTTTTGGGTTAGTTTCGGGTACACCACTGTAAAAAAACCTTCCTTAGGAGGCTAAAAATTATATCTCTCCGGGACGCATGCAATGACTTTGTACTAATCAATCTACCATGCGCATGGACTGCCCTATTAGAACTAAACAAAAAGTAATTTTATCATTGTTTATTCTACGAGACATTATATTGATCTATTTTCGAGTGGCTATTGTTTAATTAATTCCATTAATTAACCTCGTATTCTGTCTATGATTTAGAGTTTAAATTTGATGCCGTTCTAGTGCCTTGAAAAAACAACCCTTTTGGTGAGCGAAAGCTTGCTAAATATTGTATGAAAACACCTGCACAAAAGACGCGGATTACTTTTGCATAAAATATTACGCTTTATGTTTTATAGTTTCGAGTATTTGATATTTTGATCTATCTTTGCACAAGATACAATCATCTTCTCAAAGAACAGAACACCTGAAATAAGTGGAGATACAACTTTAGCGTCTACAGGATATGTTCGTTAAGCGAAACAAATCAAATTACTTGCAGATTGGTGTCATATGCACTAGGAAAAAGTGATCTGCTTTTGTACGTAATAGCACACCAGTTTGTAATTCCTCGTATTGGTACGTTTTGCCTGGCGCGATTACATTCTTCTCCACGACTCTCCCTCTGTCATCGGCGGGTACAGAAGTATCTATCATTTTAAACAAACAGAACCTCGATTCGTCCGAGAATGCGAAACTGTGAAATTCACCACACCACTTCCTTCGTTCGATGCACGATTGCCCCCTGGCAGTCCGTTGCTATGGTGTAAAAGGTAGCTTTAGTAGGAACCGAGTATCCTGCATTCGAAACTATTGGAAGCGGCAACGTTCTGTTACGCCTGATACGGGGGAATGAATCAGAGTTCTTCACTGCTGTGCCAACACCGTTGATAATGCAGAAAGGTCACTCAAATACATCATCATGAGATAACGGTTGCCCCTGGAGGTTGTCTGTGAACGACGTCCAGAACTTTCTCTTCGTGTCCTACGCCCTTCTTCGTACCCTTCCCTGAAAATTGTTACTATCACGGACACACTGCTCCATAGATAACTGGGAACCTCCCGAAAGGAAGCATTGCAATCCTTTATGCCGATAATGCGACCTCTGTCAAATTCGTTGATGTAACTATATGACTGTTTTACATGACGACAATGCAGTCTGACCTACTACTCCCCAACCAATGACATACCGACTGAGCCAAGTGGTGCTTTTAACAGGAAAATTGGAGGTTTACGGTCTGTGACTTTCGCAGTCAGATTTGCCTACATGCAGTACGCATGCACCTGCGACGCCGAGATGCAGAATATTTCTGCGATGTTGTTTATTGATAAAATTGAAATCCCTAAATTTCTCTCGTTACATTGCACACCAAGATCCAGTCGTGACAGCCTGATTATTTCTAAAGCCGAAAGAAAACGCTTAGCAGCTGAGATTAGATTGAAAAGATGTACCATTGATTATTTGCACGGGCTTATAAACAACTATGGCAATGGACACAATCCATTCAATTGGATAAGCTTTTAGTGACAACTACAGCATCCATTGAAAATGAAGTATCTAAAATTCAAGAAATTCATGTTAAGAAACTGTGTAGTCTTGTGGACCGTGACTTACAACATAAAGTTTCCAGTGGTGTTTACTGTGCTAATAGGCCTAATATGAGACAACATGTGAACTACCTTAATTTCAGTAGTTACGAGCTGAATACATCTCAGAAACAAGCTCTTCAGAGGGGTCTTAAGTATGCCTACCCTGTTCTGCAACTTAACAAATTTCGTTCCATTCCCCAGACGGAAGATATTATCAGATTCCTACCTGAAGAAGAAAGGGACTATACTTGCCTTAAGGTCTCTAGATCTATTCAATCCTTTAGGTCTATCAATAAACAACATTGTAATCCGGAATTCAGTGAGGACATCAAACAACTTAGGGCTCTTAAAAATGACACTAGCCTATCTCTCCTGGCTGCAGATAAAACTGCACAAATTGTTATTATTGATAGAGACACTTACCAATCTAAGATGAAGATTTCACTAGATGATATACCTCATGTTTTAATTTCGAAGGACCCTACCAAGGCTACATTAAATTCCATCAGCAAACTAAAAAACCATAGTTTCTTACCTGATTTTAACAAATCTCAACTTCAACCCCCTGTCGAGCGGAATGTTCCGTTGAGCTATTTGGCAAATATAAACTCCAAAAGAAGGTCATGCTCTTCGAACCCTTGTTTCCGGATATGTTAGCCCGACTTGACCTTTAGAACGTGCATTAGCCAATTTTCTTACCCCCCCTTCCTCATTAATAACAGTTTTTCGGTATCTAGCTCTGTTGCAGCTCTGCAAAAGTTAAATTCATTAACCCTGGGGGATAAGCCATTCATTATGGCATCCCTCGATGCTGTATCGATGTATCCTAACATCCCCATTGAGTCAGCGCATAATATTATTTATGACAGATTGTCTAATGTGTTATCTATTACCGAATCTGAAGCCATTTTATCCGCCCTTTCTAACTCTTGTAGAACAAGAGTTCTACAAGAGTTAGAAATTAATGCGACTATTCTCATAGGTTGAGACACACCTAAAACTCCTGAACAAAACAAAATAATTACTATTGTCAATATTCTTAATAGTTTAATATACACCCGCTTTGGATGCAGGAACTTCCTTAATTTTTATTAAATTTGTTATAACAACCAGACTCCCAAGAATTATATGATGACGAGCTAATATTATTATAATATTAATTAGATTAGAATTATTTCTTCTATCTTACCTAATAGCTTAAATTAATATCCAACCGTTCCTATTTTAAGTTCGATAACGCCATCTTTAAACAAACTCAAGGCGCCCCCATGGGCTCCTCTGTCCCCTTTCCTTGGTGAACTTGTTCTTCAAGAGTTAGAAACTGTTGTCCTCATCAACTATAACCTGCAGCTTTTATGTTTTCTCCGTTATGTAGACGATATTCTCGTCTTTTGGCCTCACTCGTTTGATGAACTCCATACTTTTGTTTCTGTTCTTTCTAGTCACTACCCTATGATCAATTTCTCCCTTGAGCTTGAGAAGAACTGTTGTCTACCTTTTTTAGACTTTATTATTCTTAAAGATCCCTACTCCAATACTACCCAAACTCCCGTGTACCACAAACCCACTTCCTCAGTTTGTATGATACCGGCTGACTCTTCCCATCCTGAAAATCATAAAGTGTCCTCTTTACAGTTCATGTTACGCAGATCTATTTCCCACTGCTCAACTTCAGAACTACGACGCAAAGAAATTTCTACTATTAAGAATACTGTTGTACAATTTGGATACCCTGTAAGTGCCGTTGAGGCTGAACTTAAAAAGTTACACAGAACTGCTTTCACAACACTTTCACGTGACCCATTGCAAACCAGGTACATTGGCTCTATTGATTATATACCAAGTATCATCTCAATACTGCGCAATGTTTGGACGTGAACAGTGAACAACGAGTTTACATTGGATCCACGGTGCGTACATTGGCTACTCAGCTTGACGAACATAAATATAATATAAAGATGTGTTCACAAAACATATCTTTAGCCAGACTTGTTCCAAAGTTGGATATAGCCCTGATTGGGACACTGTCACTATCCTTGCTTCACTACCTAACAGGTTCTTGACTTTAAGTACTGAAAACCTGTATATATTAAAACACAAAAAGAGTGTTTGTAATGATGATTTTCCGTACCATGTACCCTACCCTTGGAAAATGCTCATTGGGCGTGATATATTAACTAAATTTTGCTTACTGTTTCCTATGTTTACGCTAAGAAATCTATATCCTTTTTCTCTGGACCTGCGCATGAGCAAATATTTGTCTGTACGTCACTGAATTTAACTATATAAACCTGTACGTTTCCTCGCTCCGTTGGTCATTCATCTGATGATGGGAGTCGCAGGCGACCCGGAAAGATCCTATGTTCATGTATTACCTATGTGCTGTTTTAACTCTCATTAAAGTTTTAAACATCATATAGCTTTATATTTCACTATCGCACATCGTGCTACGACGGTTGTTTCACTATAGATGATTGATGATTGCGCCATTATTAAATCATTTAAAAATCGAAATCGTAACTCGACTCCTTTCAGGTTTTCTGTTTTCTTATGAACATGAGTGTATTCACTTTATTCAAATCTACAACTCCCGTATTGATGCATTTGGCTACTTGACGCGATTTTGGCTCAATTTGTGCGGCCGTGAATTGTGTATAGGTAAGTACTGGGTAGAAATTATTTAATTCCTGCAGACTGCTGTGAAATACTGTAGATAGCAAGTACTATAGATAGTAAGTGTATGTCATGCGTCACCTCAGTACGTTCTGCCCACCCGCACCTTTTCGGAACCATAGAAAAAATCGAAAACGTTGGCGAAGCACAAAAAATACGCACGGCGAAACCACACAGATAAATTCGAAGCAAAAAGGCTAACCCGGACTCCTCTGTAGGAAATTCGCAGCGCAGTCAGATCTGATTGTTAGCTTCGGCACCTTTCTCGCCTACTGGCGTAGAAACCATGCATTATTTCAAGAAGAAATGTTCCTAAAGTGTTTGTCGACATAAGAAGTATCGGTCAACAAACGACTTTTTTTTTCCAATCTAGATTTTAGAAGCTCATATTTTGCTGCTAATACATCAGAAGCGGAAATTAAGACTTACGCCACTTGGTGGCCAAACCACTTTTTACAAAAATTAGAAATTATATGGAAAGGATTTCCCATCAGGAGCTGTATCCGGTGCAGAAAGAATTTTTCAAAACAGAGATTTAGAAGCAGAGTGATAGGGGGAAACGCAATTTACCTTTACGGCCGCTAGCGGAAAGTCTATGTATTACATCAACATTTTGAATTTGTATATGAACCACTAGTCACACTAGAAACACTATCCAACAAAGAAAGAATTTTTCAAATGGGAATCCTAGAAGTAGAGAGATTGACAAAAAATAAGATGTACTGCTACGCCCCCTGGCGTACAAACCATGCACTATTTTAAGAAGAAAATATTTCTAAACGGTTTGTCGACATGAGTAGTATCGATCAACAAACGATATTTTCTTTTCCATCGAGAATTTAGAAGCTCATATTTTTCTGCAAATACATCAGAAGAGGAAACTAAGCTTTACGCCCACTGGTGGCCAAACCAATTCCTTACAAAAATCAGAAATTATATGCAAACGATTTCCCATTAGGAGCTGTATCCGGCACAAAAATTATTTTTCAAATCGGAGATTCAGAAGCAGAGATATAGGAGGCAACGCAATTTACCGAGTTCGCCCCCTAGCGGAAAGTCTATGAATTACTTGAAAATTTTGAAATTATATGAAAAACATGTCACACGGAAAACACTATCCAACAAAAAAGGAATTTTTAGAATCGGACTGCTAGAAATAGAGATATTGACAAAAATAACATATACCTCTACGCCCCTGGCGGAGAAACTGTGGAATATTTTAGGAAGAAAATATTCCGAAAAGGTTTATTGATGTGAGTGGCATCAGTCCACGAACAAAAATTTTCAATCGATATTTTAGAAGCTTAGATTTTATGGCAAATACATCAGAAGCAAAACCTAACACTTACGCCCCCTGGTGGCCAAAGTATTGTTTACCAAAAATTTGAAATAATATGCAAAAGATTTTCCATCACGAGATGTATACGCTTAAGAAAAAAAATCAATCGGAGTTTTAGAAGAAGAGTTATCGGGAAAAATGTAATTTACTTTTACGCCCCCTAGCGGAAAATCTATGCGTAATTTGAAAAAGTAACTATATTTAAAATACTCTTCGTCATAAATCGAATCGAAAGTTAAAATATTTTTTTCAATCGGATGTTTAGAAGCAAATATGTAAAATAAAACGAATTTTTGAATTCGACATCATCAGCGTTTACGCCGTCTAGCGGCAAAACTGTACATTGTAAAAAAAAAGAAAAGAAAGGATCATCATTCGCATGTTTCAAGCTTCCCAATGCAAAACTTTTTTTCAAATCGGACTAATAGTTGCAGAGATATCGTGGGTACAGACGGACGGACAGACCTATAACATAAGCAAGATATTTTTTTACAAAAGACGTGCAAAATATGGGTGAAACATCCACAAATAGAATTACTTTCTTCCTCCCAGTACCTGCGTGAATGTGTGTTAATAAATTAAGAAAAATCACAAATTTGGGAAAAAATATTTCTTACGCCTTAACATACCTGAGGCAATAAGAATTTTTCAAGGCGAATAATTACAAGAACGATGACACCGAATTTTCGGCTGTAATAAGCAGGTCTTTTGAATCTGTTCTGACACAAATTAAATTTATGAAAGCTATTTAAAGTCAATGGAACCTGCACGGAAAATAATAGTATGTGATGGAAGAATAAAGCTTTTCTGTCGGGTTTTTAATTCCTCATGGGTGAAACATCCACAAATAAGCGGAAACGTGAGCTTACCCCTGTGTTTGCAGACTTGTGCGTTAAGAAAAACATGAATTTATGTGAGAAACATTTCACACAAGAAACGCTCTCCAACATAGAAATAATTTTTCAAATCGGACTCTTAGAAACACAGATATCGACAAAAATAAGATGTGACTTTACGACCCCTAGTGCCCGCACGGGGATAACTGGTTTTCCAGTTATTTGGGGAGCGGCGCCCCCACGGCCCGAGCTGACCTTGTGACTGGTCAACATCTGATGTCATGCCACAGCTTGTTTTTTCTTATTTTGGTGCTGTTGGTGTTTGCAGGGACGGCTGTTCATCCAGCTGTTGGGGAGTCGCGGCCCCACGATCCCGAGCTGGTCTTGTGTCTCGCTTTTTCGTTTTTATTTATTTTCTCCACTGGCTAGTTGCCCGTGTTGTATACTTTACCTAATCGCTACCACGTTATGTACTAACACCCGGTCTTGTGGTTTTGTTACCCTCCACCACTAACTGTTTTATATTAACCGCTCAGTTCGGAGGTTGCTGAGATTCCGTTTAGGTTCCCTTCCAGGATTTGTCTTCTTTAGATTTCTTTTTTCTTTTTAGCTGGTTTGGGTGCTAGACCTACCTGCATGTTTGCCGCGTGCGGAGACCCGTGAGGCGGAAATGGGATGTCTGGCGGCTGAGGTCGCAGGAGACCGGATAAGTGCCTCCTGTGTACCAACACTCCTCTTCGACCCCGGCTTCGCTGTAAACGGGAGGCTAGAGACTAACCCACCTCTAGTCAGAAGTCTTGTACCAAGTTGTGTGCAGGGCTTTAGCGGCTTTTTTGTCGTATGGCACGGCAGGGTGAGCCCGGGGCTGTGGGATCATGCCAAAGGCGTTGGCATGACGGTACCAGGAGGCCGAAGTGTCCGCCGAGTGCGTGTGATCACAGCCAACGGACTATATCTGCAACGTATAAGCTCCAGAACTGTGTCCAGCGTCGTTTTCTCGGCTTGCGGACCTCCAGTCCTCCCTTGTAGGGCTCGGTGGTGGGTGGAGTAGTCTGCAGACGAATCTTCCTTCTTTTTTTCCATGGGTAAACCCAAAAACAAACGCTCCAAATTTAAGTCACCTGAGACAATGATAGTTGCAAACGACTCTCCTTCGTCTTCTCACCCTACCAAGTCTCATAACCTTAAACGGTCTTTAGACCATGACCTGGACCCAGAATGTAGAACCTCTTCTTCGGAAGCTGTACCAGTCGCTCCGAAGCGTCGTCTCCCCTCGATTGCTGTGACTACGCATGCTACACACTTAGTTGTAGAATCCATCGATCCGAATAAGAGACTGTCCACCAGATCTCCCTTTTTCATTTCTAAGGCTTTGGACGCTGCGGTTGGCCCCTTGAAGTCTGTGCGGAAGCTTCGCTCTGGGGACCTGCTTGTGCAAACTTGCAGTGTTTCTCAGAGTAACACTCTTATGCACCTCACTAGTCTTCAAGGCATTCCTGTCAAAGTGGCACCTCACCCGTTTCTTAACACCACTCGGGGTGTTATTTCTGAGTTTGATCTCTTGCCATTCAGTGAAGAAGAATTGGTGACTGAGCTTGCTGATCAAGGTGTTATTGCTGCACGTCGTATGATGTTCCGGCGCGATGGTTCTTTAATTAAATCTAAAAATGTTATCTTGACTTTTAACTCCCCGAAAGTTCCGACCGACATCAAGGCTGGCTACTTGGTATGTGGAGTTCGCCCGTACATTCCCAGTCCTCTGCGCTGTTTCAGGTGCCAGAGGTACGGGCATTCACAACGTTTTTGTAAGAGTTCCGCTCGTTGCGCAAATTGTGGCTCCAGTGAACATGACGGGGAAGGTTGCACTTCTGCGGCCTGTTGTGTTAACTGTGGTGAGGCCCATGCAGCTTACTCCCGCAACTGTATGAAATGGAAGGACGAGATGGCGATCAAGCGCCTCAAGATCCTGGAAGGCCTCTCGTACCCTGCTGCCAAGGCCAAGTTGGGTATACCCACCAACCGACAGCGTACTTTTGCCGCGGTAGTTCAGTCTCTGCCACAACCCGTGCAGCCCTTTGTTCCGCGCCCTGTAGCTCTCGCCGGACTTGCCAAGCGATCTACAGCTGAACAAGCGACACAGGTGTTTTTCCCCGAGCTCCAGATTTTTCGACTAGATGATTCTGCGCCTTCTCTTTTGCAGCCGACCGTCACTTCCAGTTTCCAGCAGAAAGCCTGCACGTGCGGAAGACCCGGCCCTCAATCCGCAAAGGTGTGCAGTCTCCATCCAACTGTCTCGGTTTCAGCGAGGTCCCCACCCTCAACCACCATTATAGAAGAACATGGGGGGAGGAGAGTGACAGTTCGTCCCCAGCCTCAACCAGCATTGCAGAGGAACATGGGGGGAGGAGAGTGACAGTTCGTCCCCGCCCTCTGCCAGCAATGCAGAGTGGTGTGGGGGGAGGAGAGTGACGGTTCGTCCCTCTCAATTAGTAAATTTTTCTATAAACCTAATTAAATACCTTGTCTTCACAGCTTTCATCATACTCTTTTTCAACTTTTACCAAGCCTGTCTGCTCTTACTCATTTTCCACGCTTTTACTAATCTGTGGCTGATAGTTCTTTGTCTGGCACTCTTTGGCCAAACCTGGCCCTTGCGCCACTAAAATCCACTAACCAACCAACCAACCAACCGACCCCTAGTGGGAAAACCATGCATTATTTTAGGAAGAAAGTTTTCCAAAAGGTTTTTCCATATGAGAGGTATCGGTCGAAGAAACAAAAATTTAGTCGAGTTTTCAGGAGCCCAGATTTTCCTACAAATACATCAGAAGCAGATATCAACACTTATGCCACCTGGTGGCCAAACCATTCTTTATCAAACATTAGAAATTATGTGAAAAATATTTTCCATCAGGTTTTGTATGCGATACAGGAAGCATTTTTCAAATCGGAGTTTTAGAAGCAGAAATAACGCAGAAAATGCAGTTTATCTCTGAGCCGCCTAGCGGAAACTCCAAGATTTACTTGAAAATCTTGAATTTATAGGAAAAACATTTCGCTTTGGAAACACAATCGAACAAAGAAGGAGTTTTTCAAATTTGGGCTCTTAGAAGTACAGATATTGACAAAAGTCAGATATAAATCTACGCCCCCTGGCGTAGAAACCATGAATTATTTCAAGAAGAAAATGCTCCTAAAAGGTTTGTCGACATAAGTAATATCGGTCAAGAAACGACTTTTTTTTCAATCGAGATTTTGGAAGCTCATATTTTGCTGCTAATACATCAGAAGCGGAAATTATGGCTTTCGCCACCTGGTGGCCAAAACATTTTTTACAAAAACTATAAACATGTGCAAAGGATTTCCCATCAGGAGCTGTATCCGGTAAAAAAATAATTTTTCAAATAGGAGATTTAGAAGCTATTTCTTTTAAACTATTTCTTTTAGAAAAAATAGATATTATGTGCAAACGATTTCCCATAAGGAGATTTATGCGGTGCAGAAAGATTTTTCAAATCGGAGATTTAGAAGCAGAGATATAGGGGGAAACCCAATTTACCACAACGCCCCCTAGCGGAAAGTCTATGATTTACTTTAAAATTTTGAATTTATATGCAAAACGTGTCACACTGAAAACACTATAGAACAAGAAAGGAATTTTCGAAATCGGACTCTTAGAAGTAGAGATATTGACACAAATAAAATATACATCTACCTCCCCTGGCGAAGAAACTGTAGATTATTTTACGAAGGAAATATTCTAAAAAGGTTTATCGATGTGAGTAGCATCAGTCCACGAAAGAATGTTTTCAATCGATATTTTAGAAGCTCAGATTTTATGGCAAATACATCAGAAGCAAAAATTAACGTTACGCCCCCTGGTGGCTAAAGTATTCTTTATCAAAAATTTGAAATTATATGCAAAAGATTTTCCATCACGAGGTGCATCCGCTGAAGGCCGTTTGCGACGTAAGTGGTGTCAAGCTAGAACTCATTGAGGACGGAGTGGAGATGTGTTTTGTTTTCTGATGATAGCCGGTTCTGCCTGGGTGCCAGTGATGGCCGTGTGTTGGTTAGAAGGCGGCCAGGTGAGCGCCCGCAACCAACGCGTCTGCGGCCGATACACACTAAACCTACACCTGGAGTTATGGTCTGAGGAGAAATTTCCTATGACAGCTGGTGCACTATCGTGGTTATCCCACGCACCCTGACGGCACAGTTGTACGTCGGTCTGGTGATTCAACTTGTTGTGCTGCCATTCATGAACAGCATTAAATTGGGTGTTTTCCAACAAGATAACGCTCGCCCGCATACTGATGTTGCAACCCAACATGCTCCACAGAGTGTCGACATGTTGCCGTTGCCTGCTAGATCACCAGATCTTTCTCCAATCAAGCACGTATGGGACATCATTGGACGACAACTCCAGCGTCACCCCCAACCAGCATTAACCGTCCCTGTATTGACCGACCAAATGCAAAAGGCATGGAACTCCATCCCACAAACTGACATCCAGCACCTGTACGACACAATGCATGAACGTTTGCGTGCTAGCATTCAACATTCTGGCGGTAACACCGGTTCTTAATGTACCAGCATTTCACATTTAAAATGGATCTTCTCGCGCTTACATTAAGCTGTGATCTTGAAACCTTAATCGATTAAATATGTTACCTATACAAATGTATTGCCGCCATTTCACTCATCTACAACTATTTTTTCGTGGTGTTGGGATTTCTTTTCCGTCAGTGTAGGTCCCAATTGAAATCAAAATCATTTCCGCGGGTAAAAATAAGTGCCGCACACTAATCGTATTAACGAATTCGTGAACAGCATGGAGTCAAATTTGCCTAACGCCCAATACATCGTGTGCGCGACGCTCCTATCGCTCCCTGTACCAACGCACCCAGGCCGCCCCGGTGGCGCAGTGGTCTAAGCGATGGCCTCTGATCATTTGTTTGAACGGGGTCCGGGTTCGAATCCCGGTGAGGCATGGATGTTGTGTTTGTCTTACGGCACTGGCTCTCTCCCTTCCCTGGAACCAGTGACTCTACATTAGGGACGGGCGACTGCTTATAGCCCATTGAGTTGCTCACGGTGGTCGTTAAACCTCGAATAAAAAATAAAAAAAAACGCACCCTGAAACAAGGCCGCAGCACCAGTTCTTGACGTCATCACAGGAAGACCTTGCGGTGACCGCCCTCGCCCTACCTAGTGGACTGGTGCTATCTAACGGGACGGTGATCTCCCGCACTTAAATGCTTACGAAACTATAACAGTTGAAACAATGTTATTTTCAATTATTTGAAACAGATATTTACGATGGTAAAGAAAGTTATTTGTACTGATTAAATTGAACAAGATCTGTAAACTTAATGTTATAAGTTTTTTTTATTTATTATTTTTTAGAGGGGGGGGGAATGTTCAACCTGATGATGGGGTAAATGTTACCCCGAAAGTGCTAGTGGTGTATTTTAATTGTGAATATCTTTCGTATTTTATTAAATATCGTACGTAGGCGGTGAAGTTTCGTTTCATTTGACGCCCATAGATGTTCGGAAGTTTCTGTGCCCAATGGGGCAACGACAAAATAATACTTTCATCGAAAACCTGTTCCGATGTCGCAGGAACGGAATATTGCGGCCAAATTTTTTTAAGACTAAAAGGAGCGAGAACGCGTATTAGCGCATCTTAGCGACGAATAATACTGCAGAAAGGGGATTCTTCTTTTACACATGGGAAAATATTTCGCATTTGCCCTTCCAATGTATCTGCCACTAAGAGGGTTACGCACCTGCGGTAGATTCGCAGAATAATATTTCAGGCTTTAATATACGTGAATGAATTACGATAAAATTGATAAAATGCAGTCAAAAATATATTTTATAACGATACCAATAAGATCTTGATCTTGAGCAGGAACGACATGTTATAAGCATCACACGGATTGCATATCCCACAATATGCAAAAGAATTTGTGTAAAATGTGTGATCATTTGTTTACTGAAAAGCTGGATATTGACGTAACGAAATTTTTCTACCCTTTTGGGCTTGAATGATTCCTGTTTCACATCGGACTCCGTTGTTACTGAGCTAAAGACAATGAACCGCATAATTAAAACTTATTTTTGAAGAAACTTATGGCACGGATGGAACTCCGTCCTGGATTTCAAATATAATCTTTGTCATTGTACACCGTATTGCATTCATTTTTGATAAATTATATCTACGTAACGAATTAGCAAGGCAGAACGAAAATGATCTTATTTTGACCTTTCAGTAAGATAATATTGAGTTACTTTTAAATGATGTACTCTATGTAGTGTGGACGCAGAAGGAGTAATAATTAGCAACATACTAAAAAAGTCACAGATCTCACACATGACCTAATGATATGTACGTACTTTAGAAGGAAAAGGAAATAAAGTAGAAGCCTTACGAAAAAAACGACTGCTGATTCAGAATAAAAAGGTGAATCAGTGAGGAACATAATGTAAAACTAGCGTCTGTTTAAGGAGAAAAAACAGGCTGAAAAACATTGAGAAATTAATTAATAAACATAGGTCATGTATTCTTTAAATGACGATTTAAATCTTTCTAAATTACTAACTATCGAATGGGCTCAAGGAGGGTTGTTGTTAAAAAATTCCAATTCAGACTGAATCTCTTCTTATCTGATATCGGATATGCACAGTGATCGAGTCACGGGACAATGGTTTATAGTGGCAACGTAACCTGAAATGAGGCATATAATCCGAAATATAGGCAATTCGTGCGTTTGATTCCGTAGGTAACTTAGTTCATTTCAAAAGGTCAAATCAACGAAGCTACTGGTTACAGCCACCATCTTAATAGAATTAATAAATTCAAACTAATAGGAACAAAGTATGACATGGCTGTTGATAGTTAAAACCGCAGTTTCTTTTCATGTGGTTATTTTATATAATATTACTTTCCTCTGCCTATCATGTCTTTATGTAAATAACGAATTCCTCTCTATGGTGATTAGTCTTCTTTATACAAAGTAATGGTGCTGCAAACACGTTTCGCAAAGTACTTACGAAAAAAATAAACCGTTTGCAACCTATTGGATCATATATTTCAGCAGTGACGTACTGTACTACTTGAGAAAGAGAATTTAGGATCTGAAGACGTTGAAGTTAATGATTCAATGATTTTAGATAATTACCATGCATATTCGTATTTTAAATTCCCACTGCTTTCTATAGCATTGGTGGCTGTGCACAAACTTTACCAACCAATATGGAAACGTAGACACCAAATTGAGACCTTTTGATACGGAGTGCAGATCTGAATTCTTGCAGACACATAGCGATTTTACTCGCTTGCCCAAATGATTTAAACGAAACCGGAAAGCTGTTTGAGATAGCTGCTGCTTTTAAAGTCTCGAATTCTTAAATTTATTATAGTACTGATATTTTGTTCAAGAAAGATCTCATGATATAGTGAAATATCTAATAAGTTTGAGAAATATTCTTTCTTTTGTTAAACTGCAATTCTAAATAACGGGTAGTTTTAAAAATAATGAAAACACATTCTCTGTGGGAAACGTTTTATTTAGAAGCTGTAGGCTCTTATCGAGCTACCAGAACAGAAGTATTTCAAAGTGTAATATATTTACAGGTGACTTGCACATACGATGATAGAATTTAGGATCATTTTTCTCGTAAAAATACTGTATTCAATAATATTGAGGTACGGTGATTAAGGTAGCTCCTGGATCCCTTCCTCGTGCGTTGGCAACCAGTACTTGATAGGTTTCCCCAGTATACGAGTGAATTATTGATATTTAAATCCATGGACGATCAATAGGAGATGACGCGTGCAACACTAATTGATTGCAGGTGTTCCTCACAAAGAAATTTATACTATGCAGATGTGACACGAATTTTCAGAATAACCAATGATCTTAAGGGATGCATGAAACCCACAGAATCAAGTAATGCTTCATGTATCACAGTCGGAACCAAACAGACGGAGTAGTATGGTAATTTACCCAGGTGCATACTGTTCCATTCATGAGGATAAAGAGTGAAGCGGACTAATCAGACCAGATGAAGCGTTGGCAATAATAAACATTCCATTTCTCATCTACTTTGCACCACATTAAACGTTTTGCTGCATTAATAATTTTATTCAGGTATTAGTCGATAGCAGCACGGCCATAAATACCGGAACGACAGGGATCCTGACAAACTGTTAAGACGGAAATGGGATCCTTGCGACTCTCATTCGAATTTGATGCTCTTTACGTTGTCGAAGTTTTGAACTCTCGTTGTACAATCCTCACCAATATTGGCTTATCCCTATCTGATATCTTGGTACAGGGTTCTCAATTTACAAGTTTGGATGTAACGCCCTGCCCTGTTTAATAAGTAGTGATAAGCTTCGATATACTTACTCGTCTTATACCATTTCTGTCGTTCTATTAACTGAAAATTCTCAAAATTCCCACAAATTGTCATGCATTCCTTGAGGCAACAAGAATCTGATATTGATGGGAATTCCTGCAAAACATTTATTTCATGTGCTACGGAGGCACGGCAACACGATAGCTGTCAGCACTTTGCACTCCTTTATCACTAGAGACGTCATCTTCGTGATATGCATGCGGCGCATTTCACCAAATTATTTTTCACAATTTGGGTTTTATGTGACTCCAAAAGGTAAGGAACAATCGGAGAACTAAGCGAAAGGGAGTAGTTCTGCGGTAATGAATAATTTGCGTTTCTTAAATTTATAAGTGAGAGAAGATCAGATTTGGCGGGAAGTAAGAACTGTGTTGCGAATTCATAATTATAGTAAGTGATACATAAAAAATAAAAGTTTTAAGTTACGTTTCTTAGTTCTGAATATGGTCAGGGCTGATGTGACTTGACCATTGTTCCCAGATTTGCATATTTGCTACAAATATTCTTTATTGTATTTACTTAACTGTAAAAATTCTTAACTGTATTACTTAACACTTAACTGTAATATTCTTAACTACATACATTACTTAAATGTATTTGATTTGTAATGAAAAGGAAGGATAACATTCTACTGAAGTTACTTTTCTGAGATAGAACTACATTAAGTTCCAGTCATCAAAACATATAAGGGTGACTTAATGAAATGGGTGAAGATTGCAGATTTACTACATATATTAAAAATACACCAAAACTTGCAATGCAAATATCAGTATACCACAGGATTTTTTCAATACATATTAGTGATCCCAATCTACCATCATTGAGCTTGGGTGGTCACAAGCGGAGGATTCAGGCTACCTCTTTGAGTTTGCTATGAGCAGGGCGGTGTGATTGCAGCATTAAGCTATACTTTTCTCATCTTTTCATACCTAATATCAGATACTTCAAATATTTCAACTTTGTAAAAACAGAAATTCAGATTCATTTTTTGGGATTTTGCGTTCAAAACAATTCAAAAAAAGAAATGGTTTTGACCTTTTTTTATTGATGACCCTTTAAAAAATATCGTCAAATAGCATGCGTGCCTACCCATCGTCTGATTGGCCACGGGCAAGAGCTTTTCATCATATGTTCGAAATGCATCCTGCCTCAATCCCGGGTCACGCCATGGTTGCATGCAAATGGGATTATTCTTTCCGTTTCTCGGAACCAGTGGACTTTAATTTCCGACGGAAGAATCTTTTTGTCCATGAGAGCTGCTGACAATAGTCCTTAGATGCCCAAGAAAAACAACCAGTTTTGTGAGGATATGACCCTAAAACTGACATTTCCAAAACATATTAGTGTGCAACACCATTCCGTAAAAATTGGAAAATATTTGCTGTTTTCTTTTAAAAATTCTTAGTTCTAGACCTACAGCAACAAACAGGCTCATTGAATTTGAAAAGATGAATCATTTCTCAACTAGTAGCGTGGCAATTATGCCATAATGTGTCGATTAACATTATACTTTTGTAAAGATGTACAGAGGTATGTTATTACAATTTGCCCTGTTTAAAAATCGCGTAAGTCTGCTGCCTTTCGCGTCTAAAAGTCAGGGAAAACGTTTATGAACGGTTCAATGTCAGGTGTTATTTAAACCATCAGCTCATAGCACGTGAAAGAAAGCTGTGACTGAAATTTGTATAACACGAATGATAAAATACATACACATCTGAGGGAGCAGTTGTAATTACGTTGAGCTTGTAGTTGTTCAAGAGCTTCTTGCTGTTGGCGTTTAGTATCCGCAACAGCATCAGTAACTTGCCTGGCTTCTGTTTCTTCATAAAGTTTCATTTGGTGTGGATTAGTTCTACCTTTGTTCAAGTTATGCAAAGAATTAGAAGACTGGTTTGCCCGCGATTCCGTTGTCGTTCTCTATTTAAGCGACGTTTTCTCTCAGCTTTATCTTCTTCGATTTTGTACTACAAAGAAACACCTGTGCGGAACTACTATATATTTTTTTAAATTTTCATCATAGTGAATAAAAAGTACGCCTGCAGTTACTTTCTTACAATTTACTTGGTCCTTCGTATGAAACAAAATAACGCTGATTCCTTTTTATGAATTGCTTTTTACGAAATAAAGTAACGCTAAATTTATTTTTATCAAATTACTGTGCTATTTTATTCATTTTTATGAATCACTCTGCAATGCGAATAATATGAAAAAAAAAACACGACATAAAACCTACATAACAGAACAAACGTCGCAGACAGTTGTCCGAGCAGGAGCGTGTTCATACAGTTGAAGTTGTTTGTCTTAATAACTTTGTTTTATTTTCCGGCATTTCTTCTTGATTTTACGTATCGTGGGATAGCGGTGAGCTTAGTTCCGATTTTGGCAACCGGATAAAAGCAAATTTAGCTGCAAATCCTGAATGACGTGAGAACCTTAGGGAAGGACGTAACCTATTATATAGGTTTAATTTCATGACCTTTACACACGCGGTCGTCTGCCCGTAGTTATCCGAATTTGCGTAAGAACGAACTGGTGTTAATATTTTGCGTTTTTGGTGTATTAAAACGAGACGCTTACATAAAGAGAACTTTTGTTCTGAAGTTTATTAGTCCGCATCAGTAACCTGTAGGACGTTAAACATCCTCCCTTCACGAAATTTATGGCAGTGTTCAAAGGAAATCGAAAATATTATGTCATCCTAGACTCAAACGTTGGCCCATTCATGCCGAAAATTCACGAGCCAGAGAGTGGGACCATTCTGTCTCCAAAGCGGCTTAAAATCACTTCTCTGTGGTTGTAAACTTTGAAATAAGTTTAAAGCAAAAACAAAACAGCATTACGCATTTAGAATTAAAAAGTATTCACAGAAATGATTTTAAAAGTTTAGGCCTAAAGTTTACTTCTAACTAAGCTGACAGAAAATTATAAATACGAATAGCATGAATTACTTTCCTGGAGTTGAATACGCATCGGTAACATACAATCGGGAAGGCCCTCAGAAGATAACTTAGCAACTGAATATGAACTGAAACAGCTTTATAGAACACTTGAAATCTTCCGAAACATCTGTGCTCAACGGCAAACCTACTGTCGAAGTTTTCATGTTAATATTACTTTTTACAAAATTAAGTCAGTCATAATCATATTTTGACGTGGAAATGGAAAAAAAATGCTGATGTGTTTTTCATAAAACAGCGTGCAATCTTTTTGCAGAATCTTCTGAATTTTTAGTTTCTATCTCATGAGATACTTAATGAAATTTTTTAAGGACCCTAATGTTTTTGTGATCTAAATTCTTCAACCAGATATCCTAACAATTGTACAAATCTAACCGAAACGTAAGTTCCCTGTCAATTGAGTCAACACACAAGTACAAATCATGGTTTTATTTTTCAAACTTCGTGGTATTTTCCCTACATATACAATTTAACAAGTGTTTTTCCATTGACAGAAAAATGTACTTGGGATTTTTTGTGACATTTTATTCAAATAAATTGCTGGGAAATAGGTAGTTTGGTTATTGTTCATTAAGTACACAACAGATGAACGCATCATAAACTGAAATATATCTACCACTTACGACAGAATATGTTCGCGATAATAACGTAATAATCAACATTAAATAATTTGTCAAAGTTCAAGAAGACAGTGGAACTTAAAAGAGTATAATTATACTGGTAATCAGAATTCCCTAGCTCAGAATAAAAAATAAAAGATTACATGCTTTCGCATATCAACAAAATGGCTTTTACAATGAAGGTTTATAGAAAATCAAGCAGAACACATCAACAAGTTCAAAGCGCTGACTTGACGATAAACGAACAGATGTGAATGTAATTATCCATTGAAAGGCACGAGGCACCACTTTCGTTTAGCACGCGGAACCATGGAAGGAAAACAAAGACTTTCACTATTTGAAGAACTACTTGCAACTACAACGAGACACTGTCATTGCGTACTCGCTGTGGATAATTGTGTTCAAATTTTCTCGAATTGCAGTAGATTTTTGTGTGGAGTAGGAAGCTCATTTTTTTACATCATCCCACATAAGAGTAGCCCACTTGAACGATTTTCCAGATGGCGCCGTGGTTACATTGCTGTTCTTTATGTCTTTCTATATACATTGAGTGTAATTCACTTGCCCATGCTTTTAAACGACGGACACTTTTCGTTTAAAAGCTTGAGCAAGTGCGTAATGATATTTTACTTGATATAAACGTTGCAGAAACACTAGGCCCTTTCCCTGGAGTTCCAGACTAGCTATTTGTCTGCATATTTACCTTGAGAGACGTTATGTTCTTTGGTTTTCTGATTTCTTTAGCTAGATTGCCGATATATTAAACAACGCAGTACTTTGTACAAATACACTGCTGGCCACCCAAAATGCAACACCAAGAAGGAAAAATCCGATTGGTCTGAAATTCGCAGCATGCGTCGCCAGCGAGAGGACATGCAAACGATTAGCATTGCAGGGCATATGCAAATAATGTGTGCCCAGCACGCCACCGAGAAGCACTATAAGAAGGGTGCACAGAAGGTGGGGTGTAAGTAGTGGAAGTAGGTTGTGCTGCCAGACCTGTGCATGGGAAGCTTCCTGATGCCTCGTGGCAGAATACGGTAGTAATTCCAGCACGTTTCGGAGTTCGACAGAGGACGAATAGTGGCTTATCGCGACACCGGTTTATCGTACCGAGACATCGGCGCCCGTGTGAGGCGACACCCAGCCACAGTGAGGCAAGTAGGGATTCGGTGGGTATAGGAGGGACGGACGAACTAATGTGAGCGATTGACGCAGCCGCGGCACACCATCGAACGAGAGGACCAGCATGTTGTGCGGCGGGAATTGACTGCTCGCACCACCACATCACGAACGTTAGCGCAGGAATTAGGGTGTGTTGCGCAAGAACCTGTGTCAGCACGTACCGTTCGACGTCGTTTGCAGAAACGGAGACTTGTTACACGGCACCCATTCCTCCGATTCCCATTGACGTTACACAACCGGCGAGTACGGCGGCAGTGGGCCTTTTAACGCCGCACCAGGACTACGGAATGGCACGACATTGTCTTCTCCGACGAATCCCGCTTCTGCCTGCAGCACCACGATGGTCGTATCCGCGTGTGGCGGCACCGCGGCGAGAGACTGTATGACGCCTGCATTATGCATCGCCATACCGGTCTGTCGCCTGGCGTTTTGGTTTGGGGCGTAATTGGATATGACACCCGCACCCCTCTGGTAAGCATCGCCGGTACACTCAACGGCCACCGCTACATCTCCGACGTTTTAGAGCCTGTAATCCTCCAGGAACTGCCAGCGGTCGCGTTTCAACAGGACAATGAGCACCCGCACGTGGCACGCATCGTGCAACAGTTTTTCACGGCCCACCAGGTGTCACTGCTGCCGTGGCTCGCCTGTTCTCCTGACATGTCGCCCATCGAACACGTCTGGTCGCTGATCGGCAACCGAGTGGCCCGGCAAGCACCACTCGCGGATACGCCTGATGAACTGTGGCAACGTGTGGAAGCAGCCTGGACCGAGATACCCCAAGCCCACATTCAAAGCCTCTTTCATTCGATACCGCTGCGTGTAGCGGCTGTGTTTGCCAGCCATGGGGGCCACACGAACCATTGATGTCTGCGTGTTCCGCAAGTCGCACGGGACTGTAAGCACAATCGTTTCATATTTGTATCTGTTGTTATCTGTCCAGTAAATTTGTCTGCGCTATCTCGTGTCCTTCTTGGTGTTGCATTTTGGGTGGCCAGCAGTGTACTTGGCTGGCGTCCTGTTTTTAATAACGGACGTATATTGAAGGCAAGACAAAGTAGTACTCCTGAATTAAAATCTTAGCTATGAGCCGTTAGGAAAGAGCCCGGAGTTTCGTCCCGGAGTGTTTGAAAATAAGAAAGAATAATAAATATTTTGAATTTTTTATTTTTTGTATATTGTTTTAAGGATATTTCGTTCAATAAAAATTACTTTCCATGTTCCTTTAAATCTTAAGTAAATGCACGTTTCAGCTAGATATTTCAGTTCTCATCCTGAAAATTTATCATGAAGTGTATTTAGAAGAAAGGGATCACGGACAAAAATTATTTTTGAAATCGTATTGAATTGCTCTTCAATATTTTGTTAGGGAACTTGCCAATTATCTCATAAAGACCGTTAAAATACAATGATTCGATTAACAAAAATGTCTTGAATTTATGAAATCGTTAAAGTTGAATTTTTTTAAAAGCTGCAAATAAGACACTGATTTAGCTTCGTTCGTAAAGAAATTTACGAATATCTGCAATATTTTGTGGTTTTTGTAAAATATATTTTGAAGTTAAATGGATCAGAGCATTCCCATTTCTCTCACAGTGACGTCAGGTTAGTTTTATCACAAGTAACAACTTATAGATAGGCAACTGGGAATAGTAAATGCCGCTCCAGTAGCTTATCTGAGTGTACGCCGTGATTGCAACTGCGGACCGGTCTCGATTGAAGTAAGACTGGTGTGCTGGTCCCATAGCATTAGTTCTCATATTTCTTCAAATTAGTGCAGCTGGCTTGCATTCTTCTACTGCATACGGGAAAGGGACAAAGTGCGTCCGGGGCCCCACCCGCACTAAGCATCCCCAACCACACTGAGCATCCCCGACCAAGAAAATAAGCCCAAGTTACGATACATAGTACCGTAGTCAGCCAGCCTATCACTTTTAAAAAAAAATTGCACATATTAGTACATTAATAAATGAAGAGTTTTTCACATGCATAAATGTAGATTGTTGTACATGAATAAATGAATAAATCTGGATGAAGAAAAAAAGTTGATAGTACTGAACATATAAAACATCCACTGAAAATAAGCCCTACTGCGTCTTTCGTAGCAAAAATTAATATACGACCCGGTCTTATTTTCGGGGAAACACGGTACATAGCAGTAAATATATCAATGAAAATTATGAAGGCTAAGATACCATTCTTCCCAAAATTACAAAATAATATCCTTTCTAAAAAATTGTTTTATTCGGAAACAAAATTCGTTTTATATTATTGAAAGACGCATTTTATTTAAATCTGGAAGTCATACAAAACTGACGTTAGTTACGATTTTGGAGAAATCTCAACTTCATTAGAATATTCTATACGTGTCATGCTGAAGCAATGAACATTTAAAAAAGTTAATAAAATGTCAATATAAAAATGCTGGTTATACACAAACAATGAGCATATTAACCCTCGATATATTTTATAAGACGATGCCCTTTCACCTTGTATACCTATCTCTATGCTATCGAAGGAAGCTTCTTTAGAAACCGCTTTTTTCAGTTTTTCTCAGTTTCCCTTCCAGCAATCTGTTGCTTGACACCTTTCCTTTACGCTCCTGTTGATAACGTTTTCCGTTCTAATCACTAAATGAGCCAGAATTTTGCAGAAATAAATTTATAAGAGATTTTAGGAAATGCATTTTCAAAGAAATATTCTAGCAGTATGATATTAAGCCCACTACCAAACTGCTTTTACTTTTCAGGTCTACTCTTTCCGAGTAAGTAGGTTAAAGAAATCCATGGTCATGTCTTTCTACAAGGAGCGCATAAAAGAAACGCGAATAATAAAGCAATGAAAGGAAAATCAAAAGCAGATTAAAGAAATAAGAATTTTGCAGAGATTCTCTAACTAAACAAGAAAGTGGCAAAAGGTATATTTCGAGCAATGCGTCGTAAGAAAATCTTATTTCTCTTGCAACTATCTAAAAAAATTACAAGTGTTTGACAAAGCGATCCTTGAATATTAGATGTAAAGAACACATCCGAAGTGTGAACTAGAACATGCAGAATACAACCCTCGCCGGAGAAGTTATGAATTGCTCTGTAGCTCCTGTGTTAAATAGTAGTATAAGAATTGCCCCATACACGAACTTTAATGAAGCTGCCATTAGGAAAACAGTTGAAATTCTTTCCAGCAATGTGACATGCAATGACATGGTCCTTATAGAACTACCAGTCGTTTGGCATGCGTTGTTAAATTATAGAAACACGTGGCGGCACACCGCATAATTTCGTAATAAAACTCACGTAATACTGCTCCTGATGTCACAAAAGTTATTTTCAAAAAATTAACTTTATTTTATACGATTTCTACCCTCCATTTTGTCTACATTGCCTTGAGAAAGTGACCCAGCAGAGTGTGAAATGTTGGCGAATCTTTATACACCAGGAAAATAAACCTATTTACTTTGATATAAGCATCCCTTGTGTATGTTTGGGTTCGTGATAAGCTAATAATATATATGAAGCATTTACATAACAAAATAACTGTCAAGATTAATTTTGTTGTAATATATTTTAATAGCTGTAAAGAGTTGTTTTTTTAAACTAAAAAAACTGTAGGTGGCATCTCTTGTAAAGTATAATTACCTATTTGTTTTAATGGATTCATCAGCATCTTCTTAAACATGTAGAGGAAAAACTAAATCAGAATTTACCGTTTAGCTTTCTTCATTGCATTATTTTTTCCGACTCTATTAGAAATGGGATCAGTTTCATAGTAATGTCGTTATAATGGGTAAGATTTCGTGATTGTGATCTCCCGGTTTTACATGTGAACAAAATAAAGTAAATGGCCAGAACGTGTTGCAACTGCACACATATTATGAAACACGGAAGTTCTGTGTTAAATCATTAATTGTCAAACGACCTCAAGGGCGATTGTTGTTAAATGAAGGAACATTCAGTCTAAAACTTCACACATCTGATATCGGATATGTACTCTGATCGTACATCCTAAGAAAGGTATCCGGAACGCTAAAGAAGCTTTATCCAGTGGCTACTGAACTTGGAAAAAAACATAGAATAACGAAGTATAGGCAATTCGAACGTTTTATTACTAAGACAACCTAGTTCATTACAATAGGTCCATTGAACGAAGCGACTCGTTTTAGCCACCAAGAGCTTTCTTACTACAAGTAGCCAATTCAAACTAGTGAGGACAAATCACGACGTGGCTGTTGATAGTTAAAAACCTAGCTTCTTTTCGTGTTGTTATATTACATATATCAGAATATTACTTCCCTTTGTACGTTCACGTCCTTATCTAAGTAAAGATTCCGTTTCTACGGTGAATATACTTTCTACAAAGCCAATGCTGAAAATTCATTTCACAAAGTACTGCATCTATGAAGCAAACAAACCGTGTGCAACCTATTGGATCATATATTTCAGTACAGACGTACTGGTGGAAAAAAATATAATTTAGGGTCTGGAGACGTAGAAGCTGATCCAACCATTTTCGGTAATTCCCGTGCATATCCATGTCATAAATTTACCCTGATTTCTTCAGCATGACTGGGTTAGTAGAAACTTCATGAAACAAAGTGGAAACATCTACACCATGTCGAGACCATTTTGATACAGAATAGTGATGGGCATAATCGAGTAGAAACAATCGATTCATTCGAAAATGAAAATCTCTCGAAACATTCGATCACGCCACATTCATTCGAATGAAAAACACCTCGCGTCAGAGCTCTATATTGCTCATACGCTGCCTCGTTCAAACGAGTGCATTCGAAAGGTGAAATCGCTCGTCTGTTCTCGAGAACATAGGTTCCGAACAAAATCGCTCGTCTACCCGAAAACATCTCGAGAGGTACCAAGTTCCGAGAGGTTCGGAAGTACTCACTTTTCACGTGATCGAATGATCTCTCGCAAGGAGAATCACCCGGGTCCCTTCTAACTTCTTAAGCTAGGTTTTGCTATTTAAAATAAATCAGACGTCCTTAACGTCATTCCGTCCAGTGAAAGAAAGCTCTGAGCGTATCGCGCCAACTACAAATCATTCGAATGATTATTTCGAATGAATATCTCAATTTGTCAAAGGCAGACGGCGGCTCTGAGCGTATCACGACATCTACCGGTAAATTCTAAAATTAGAAATCATTCAAATGATTATTTCGAGTGAATATCTCGATTTGTCAGATCTCTCGATTGTAACCTTTCGATTCTTAAATTCAATCGATTATGCCCAACACTAATACAGAGTGCAGATCAAGCTGCTTAAGAGATACATAGTGACTGAACTCGCTTACCAAATGCATTCAGAGGTAGAATGATGAACATATGTAAAATTGTTGTTTTGGAAATAATTATTTTTTTCGGACATTATATTGAACACAAAATCTTTTCTGAAAATAGTTGTATTCCGAATTCTTAAATACAGTATGATATTTATATTTCGTTTAAGTAGTGTCTCGTGATAAGGAGAAATATCTTATATCAATGGGAAAGGTCCATTTTTCTTTGTTTCGAGTTACATCATTACACCGGGAGTACTTATTAACAAATATGCCTATCCTTGGTACGAAAATAATTCTCAACAATTTCTTTATACGAGGTCTGACAATTAAGTAATGAGACTGGGTCAAAAGACATATTAACTTACACTTTTAATTAACTACAATGCGCTTCTATACGCATGCACTTCACGGATACTTTACTGAGATAAAGCATCCAAAAGAATTAGTCGCGGCCAAAATACATGGAAAAACGAAGTGTAAAAATGCTGTCACTTCACGGTAATAAAGCTTCCAAAACACCAATTGCACAAAGTTAAAAGATGATTTATTCACAATTAACTGTCGCACAAGTTAAAAAATTTAAAATATCACGAGATTTTCAGGTTAGCTGCCAACCTATCATCAGGATTTAATACAACAGATGAACGCACACAGCCAAAGTATTATATATCTAGTGAAAAGTTCATGACGTAAAAGCCTTAAACAGCACAGAACCGATGAACACATTTCATGCCACACTCATGACCTTCGTTTAATCCTGATAAATTCAGTTACTTCTTTCCGACCAACTTGCTTCTTAGTACTGTACCATTCGTATCGTTTGGTTCATTCTATCATGGTATGGCATTTTCTATTTCGAGAAACACACGGCCGTTACTTTGGATATTAGCTGGTGGTCACAATAATTCGCCTCGACCGTGTATGTCCCTACAAAAATATACGCTAAGTGATCACTAAATAATATCTACCAACCTAATACTTCGTAGATCCTCCTTTCAGCCTCAGTACAGCAGCTCTCCGAGTTGGCATCAATTCAATAAGATGCTGGAGGCAGTTGGGAAATTCGGTGAACTAGTATGCGTGTAATGCGGCCTTCAATTCAGGTATGGATGATACGGATAATATTGGTGCATTTAGAAGGCTACAATGCTTTTTTATAGTGTCCCACAAATGCGCTGTAAGATTAATATCGGAGGAGTTGGAAAGCCAATCGGTATGCTGGAAGTGTGAGCTGTGGTACTGAGACTATTCCTTCACAATGGATTGTGCTATCTTGAAAGACACCGTCACCATTCAAGAAAAAGTGCAATATTTTAGATGTACAGTGTCAGCAAGCAATTCACGAAAGGGGATACTAGTCATACGTTGTTCCACATGCACCATTTGGTCCCATTCTTGCCAGGTAAACATGCTACACACCATACAACCATTTCCACCAGCTTGCACCGTGGAAACCATGTAGAAGGGATCGAGTGCCTCTTGTTGTTTGCTCGAAATGTATAAACTCCCAACCACGGAATGGAATAAAAACATGACGTCAGAGCAGCACCCTTATTTCCATTCATTCGAAGTCTAACATGACTGATCTTTACACCAGGCTAGTTTTCTCCGCCAATGAACCTTGGTTAGTAGAGGATGACGTCGTGGCCGCCTGCTGTTTAGCCCAAACGTGCGATCGTTCGACGCATGGTCATGACAGATAATATTCTGGGTTGACTTCTATTTTAATAGGCCAAGGTAAACCTTTCGCAGTCATGTGTACTTTGGCTGCGGTTCTTTGTTTGACGGTTTTCACGCCAGTCCTGACACACTTTATTTACGGTCGATCGCAAATGCTCTCCTGTTCATCCGTTTGTGAAATCGAGGCACACGTTCTCCGAAATCCCACAACCTGTCCATCCTGAAAGTCCAGTAAAGCCTTCTGTTTAAGCATCACTCTCCAAATTGTACTACATACTTCTCCACTCACACCTTATATTCGGGGCACCAGTCGACTAATCGCGACCCTCTCGGAAATTACGTGGTCAACCCATCGCATGCAGTTTTAGTAGGGGTGATCATAAGTCATTAATCACTCCGTGTATGATTCTATATCTGTAATATAGAACATTTTCTTTTTGATCTCGCGTTATATTTTAATTTTGCAAACTTCTCTCCAAATGTATAGATCCTTGAAAACACAATTATGTTTTACCTAACCGAATTTTGTCCGAGTTTCCCTCATATATTATATGCGTAAAACCAGAGCCAATTGACCACTGTCTTGTTTTCCATACAGTTACGTCGCTGTGAAATATTTCAGCTACGTGTAGATAATAATTCTGCTATGTATTCCAATCTGAGATGACAGTCAAATGTCGGTACATTAGAAGCTGTCGAGCGTGGAAATCTTATAGTGTATTCTATTACGTAGGCAGTATAATATTTTTAATGGTAGTTACATTTAAACATACGAAAGAAATTTATTTTTCCATGAAAAACAAACATGATTCTTACAGGCGAGTGTCACTTGTCTTGTGCAATTATTTCATTAATACGCAATACTGAAAAAAGTGTGCTTCAAATAATACTGTACAGGTGCCGATCAAACAAAAATACTTTTTATTTCTGATGGTTACTTTGTTTGCAAAACATAGTAATTGAACTCACAATAATTTGAAATAAACCCATAACCATATTGTGGGAAAGTTATGAATTAAAGTTTAAGAGTGCCACATTTTTTTAGGAATGAAAATCTCATATGTTGGAATAAAAGCAATTAGGTCTGGAAAATGTCTTAAAAAAACCCAACAGAAACAGAAATGTGATGTTTTAATCAAGACCCACCGACACCTC
Source organism: Macrothele yani (assembly GCA_039090855.1). Taxonomy (NCBI): domain Eukaryota; kingdom Metazoa; phylum Arthropoda; class Arachnida; order Araneae; family Macrothelidae; genus Macrothele; species Macrothele yani. The sequence goes on along the minus strand of CM077033.1, from coordinate 38,606,279 downwards.
TTCTTTTATCTCTGACTCGAATAATTTTGAACCCATTTGCCCTTATCATGTCGGAAGCAGAAATAACATTAAATATAATACCAGCACTACTGAACATATCCGTATAGAAGTTAATACTAAACTTACTTTTCGTCATTTCTTTGTAGTGTGCATCAATTTTGACGTCCACTTTACAATCTAGAAATCGAAATATTGAAATATGATATAGTATTAGACGCGAGCGTACCCTCAAAGCAAAAATGTCTGAATGGAAGTTGGAAATTTATATGATTTACATGACGACCTATGGATTGTTATTTGGATGTTAAAACAACAATTCAATGCCTTTATGCGGAATTGACAATACTATTTTAATGATATTTCTCCTATTCAATGCACTTTTGATATTTACAATGTTTAAGATTCATTCGATACATGAATAGTGTGTTGCGATTTGTTTCATATTTTTCATACATATGCAAATGCATTCCATTCGTTCCTTTGCCCATGATATCTGTCTTCACACACACGATAAGAACCATTTCTTAGATTGCGTATATTTAAACTGCTGTACGTAAATTCTTAAGTTACTATATTTCACAAATAACTGAAGCAGTGATCATGAAAGTCATTCAACGTTTTTAGTAACTAATCCATAATTCGCTAGTGGCAAATCCTGACACATATAGTCAGAAAAAGGATGTCGAAACGGAAATTAAATTACATACCTCTTCAACAGATGACAAGCTGTTTCATTTGTTGGAATAGCACTTAATTTTTCCGATAAGCTCTCAAAATTAATATAAGGAATTAAATACATACAATTTTCTGAAACATGCTATAAATATTTGTTCGCACAATTCAACGAATCCAATTTCTGAAAATCTTTATTGGAACGGACTTATAATATAAATTTCATGGACAAAACATTAGAGATACCTACGCAGTAGCGTATTAGTCCAACTGTATTGAGATGCTGTAGGTTTTCCGAAGGTAATTTCAATTATGCCTGTTCGGCACACAATCAATGAAATCAAAAATCCTTAAATGGTTAAGTCGCCTGAATGGTCACTGAACCCAGTTCTGTCAGACGTGAAAGACGGGCCTTAGGTCCAACCGCCGCTAAAAGGAGGAATGAATATGTGTTCACATAGGAAAGATTAAGTGTACGCCGGGACGAAAAATCAGAGCTGCTGAGAGTGCGTATTGCCTTAGGATTATGCTAAGTGATGAAGAAGCTATGATCTTATTAATACTTCTTTAATACATTGTCAGTCGGGAATTTTATTAGTGTCAAAGATTAAGGAAACCTGTTTCTGTCGACAATACCAAGAACACCAATAAAATACAGAACGTTTCCTGAATCTCACAATATCGTCATATCCAGGTAAGCTCTTTGGTGGAAGGAATTTTACATTTAGTTCCCCACAAGAGAAAACCCAGGTACAGAAGCTAAAAATTATTCTCAGCGAACAGTGTTTCTAGACATTTCTAATTGAGGTTATGAATTATCATTTAGTAAATAAACATTAAAAAGAAACAGTTTCTCGCTTTTCATTTGCAGTATCTTACCAGCTCATATTATTTCAATGACATTCTTACAAATTAGTCTATCACGCCGAGATATCAGGCAATGTGTCATTGCGAGGCGTTGTCAAACTGCCGATTTTTGACAGTCATCGAGTTAGTAACATATTATCCCTGAACCTGCACGTCAATTAAGAGGAAATAAATCATGATGTCCTTTAAAGGAAATAGTCCGTAAAATGCAAATTACCTAAATGTCCCTGAATATGTATGTCAGCACTCCAATCAAAAGGATCACAAAGCAATTCCACAACGCAAATGCAATGAATTGTAAAATAACAGGAAACGTTATTCAGGCAAGAAAACAAAAGCTTCTTATTATCATTTTTTAGCCACTTCTGGCTATAGATAACTCCCAATTATTTCTATATATTTCTCTCCTGAGCTTGTTGGGAGAATTACAATTGCTTTCCTTATATGCTCTTACCATCTCCTTTCAGGTTTTCCAATTGAACATTTACATTCATATAGCGGCCAATTCAGCATATTTTATGTCCAGCTATTATCCTTCATCCTTGCAATGTGTGTAGCCCATTTCCATTTCTTTGGAAGTATTTTTTCTCTAATATTCAAAAATGTTGTTTTAGCTCCTATTTCTTCATTTTTGATTTTATTTTTAAGTCTTACATGTTTATCAAACGTTTTTCCATTTTTCTTTCTGTTTTTTGCATTCTATGCCGTATTTCGTTTTTGATTAGCCAGGTTTCTTTTCCATATATCATAACAGACAATACACATTGACTGCTCTATTTTCAGGTCTTTCTCTATTGTCAGGCTCTATTTTACCATTGAAAAATCTCTTCTTATTTCCAAAAGCTGACCATCCCATTCTTATTATCCTTTTCACTTCTTCCGTGACTCCCTGTTTTTTTTTCTCATAAATTTTCCTAATTATATATACTTATTTGCAATTTCAATTTCTTCATTGTTTACCTGAATACTTTTGTCTCTTTCATCGTATTCTTTTCGGTTTGTCATTATTTTTTTTTCTCAGAATTAATGTGCAATCCAATTCCTGTTAATTTAGTAATTAAATCTTCTACCATGTCTTTTAAATCTTTCTATTGTTTGCAATGATAAGAACAAAAACAAATGTTCTACTACAAAAAAAAAAACAGGTTTATTTCCAAAATCCCTTTTCTGATTTGTATCATCATAGCAAACGGAGCAAGAGATAGTCAGATTCCAAAATTCGCCCAAAATGTGTTTACCACGAAAGGTGCACAACAAAAGGTACACAGTAGCAATAATATTGGACTTTGCTAAAGCCTTCGACAAGGTGTGATTCAGGTTATTAAATACAAATTCTTTAAGCATAAATACCTTGGCAGAACAACAAGTATCAGCAAGATTTTTCATACGAACAGGAATATGCAGAGACACAGCAACTAATAGATCATATGTTACAAACATTCAGGAAGGTATCCCAAATAGATCAATCATTATCCCACAATCGTTCAACACTTACATTAGTGACTTAACTATTAAAATACCAGTATATTTTCCATTGAAAGCGTTTGACAAAGCACAATGATGCCAATCCAAAAACAAATTGTTAAGAATTGCTGTGCGCAATTCGCATGCACTTCAAAATAAAACTAAGTTCCCACTTCAGTTTTTCAAATTTTATGAAATAATGAGCTTCTAATAGGATATTAAATTGCGATTTTTACTCTCTTTCAATTGGCGAACTTTTGAGTTAATTACAATAATTGGACAATTTACGGGTCGACTGGAGTGATGCGATTGTTCGGTATTGCAGATGGTTTATTCTGTTACGCTGCACATTTTTCTCCAAGAAGTTTGTTCTAGTGATGGGAATATTACATTTTAGCCATTTCTGAAAAGTGAAAAGCCCTATTTGCCATGAAAATGTACATTTTGTGGTTATTCTTAATGCAGTAGGAACTCTATATGTATCAGATATCTTATTAAAACTTCAGGTCATGTTTTGGAAACATTCCAGTTGCAAAGCATTAGCTATTTTCCTGATCAGAGAGTTTAAAAATAACCGAGATTCAAAGACAATTCCACAGATTTTTGGAGAAAATGTCATTCCTACACGTAACGTTGTACACAGCTTCCTATAATTGATTATTTAAAAAATAATACTAAAGAAGTTTCAAGGGAAAAATTATTATTTTATCTCATATGACGAAATTAAATAAAAGAGTAAGTCTTCATATCTTTATAAAACTTTATTTTTTTATAAGAATACGTTGCAGTTTATCCGGATAAATAAGCGCACAGCAGAATATTTTAAAGTTTCACCAATTATAAGTCAGTGGAGATAGACAAATAATTTTTTTTACAAGAAATGCAAACTGATTAATCACTAAAAATAAGTTTAAAGTTCAAAGAACTTTAGTGATTATATATATAATAAATAGTACTGCGGAATACTATTGCCTTTTCAAAAGTTTCAGAGTGCATGTTGTGATGAGAATTTGTGTTTCAACTTGCGAACAATAAGCAGACGTTTAAGTCCTGGAGAACATTTGCGGAACTTCATGGAAGTAATGCTCTTTCATAAAACAAAAATGAAATATATGCGAACCAACACAAGGGTAACAAAACTATAATTAGGAGGAACATTATGAATTCCTAGATGCCCGTTAAAAAAGGCACATATCAGTGACAAATGTTGCACTCATGAAGTTGTTATACATTATATTTCAGGGTTCACCAATATAACTAACGAATGATCTGTAAAGAAATTTCGTTCATTTAATATAAGCTAAAGATGCAGCACGATCACTATAACATCATTTCGTGCTATGCGTAACGTATAAAAACATGGACCTAAGTCATTGCACGATCCAATTTCATGTAAAAGTATCCTCAAATACCATACTGAACTACATTTAGTACATGATGTTAAAACGTTATATACAATAGTTTCAAAACACAAGATCTTTCGCAGTAGCAGCTATCGCATCAACGGGTGACACACAGTATATGAAACCAGAGTTATTAAATATTTTTGATATGATGGTATTGAAGAAATTATAAAGCGCCGCCTGACGGTACAGTAATGGCATACAACACTGAAGTACATTCGTAATGCCCTCTGCAAAAATAAATTCAGAATAGTAATCAAAACGGTTATGGTAGTCCATTTAACAAGATCTTCCGGGCCCGAGGAATATGGTACGGCATATCATCATTGCAACATTTATCACCGAACTGGTAAATAAACATGATTTCCATATACAATAAAGAAGCTTTGTCCTTTGGTCCGTAAGTCAACAGATGCGAAGCATTCCAGCCAGGAATGCTTTGCATTCCTGGCTGGAATGCTTCGCCCAAAGGACAAAGTTTCTTCATTTTATATGGAAAGCATGTTTATTTACCAGTTCGGTGATAAATGTTGCAATGATGATATGCCGTACCATATTCCTCGGGCCTGGAAGAACTTGTTAAATGGACTACTATTACTTTTGTAATTACTATTCTGAGTTTATTTTTGCAGAGGGCTTTACGAATGTACTTCAGTGGTGTATGTTATTACTGTACCGTCAGGCGGCGCTTTATAATTTCTTCAATACCATCATATCAAAACTTTTAAGAACTCTGGTTCCATATGCTGTGTGTCACCCGATGATGCGGTAGCTGCTACTGCGAAAGATCTTGTGTTTTTAAACTATTGTATATAGCTTTTTAACATCATGTACTAAATATAGTTTAGTATGGTACTTGAGGATACTTTTACATGAATTGGGTCGTGCAATGACTTAGGTCTATGTTTTGATACATATGCAACACGATTGTGAGCCCGGGAACAGCTGTTGATGTGAAACGTTACAACGTATTATTGCTCTAGCGCATGCAAATGGGCTGCCCCCCCCTTTCAGTTTGCGATCATTATAGTCTTTGTCCGTAAGCAGGAACAGGAAAGGCGAAGCGAAAACTACCCACAATCAATGTTTTAATCAGAAATGTTTTCAACAGTTGATCGACAAATGTTTTGATTCTTTCCGTTATACCCTCGCTTTTAACTTTTCGTCGCGGCTGCGCTGCCATTTGTCCACATTGGAAATAATACAGAGTATCGTGCGCTATCGAAATATCAATAGAGATTGACAATTTGTAGTAAACATTATTGTTTATTTCAAAATGTAAGCATTCATTTTAGAGAATCAACGCTTGGCTTATTCCACAGCTGAAGTAGGTACTTAGTGGGATCAGATATCTCAGAAATGCTGTGTTAAACACAACTTTTAGAAAAAAACAAACTAGCCCAAGAATAATGCTAAATCAAAGTTGTTGGATATTTTTAAGAAGTTTATTTTCCAAATAGAATACTGAAACAAAGTGCAAAACAAATTACATCAAAATATAAAAGTTGTACATAATACATGAAAGAATTTCATCTGAAACTCATTCATTCATTTACGACAGAATGGACAATTCAGGTTATAAAGCAAAACTTATCATTACATTATACCTGAAAAAAACCCGCCTAGTAAATATTGCGTTACTTATCAGGAAGTATGTTCAAGTATTTATATTATGTTTGCTGACTTCTTACATGGCAATAGTACTATATTGCACTTTTTTCAGACAATAAATACGGATCTATCAATTATGTATATACACGTATTCGTGAGTGCATGACTTTATAAAGGAAATGTTTCATTAAGAACCGTAAAAAGCTATATGTTAGGTGCACAATTGATTTGAACTACAAGAGATTTGAACACCATATTCGCGATTAGATTAACTTATTTAGGGAAACCTGTAGCTCCTATAAACTTTTCTAATAACTCTTTTAAATTTGAAACTTTAACTATTGAAAAATATAACCATGTAGCACAGTCTTGCAATTTAATGTAGGCCCACCACTGAGCCACCGTGTTTTAGGTATTCTTTTAGGAATAAAGAAATATAATAATAATCAGAACAACGTTTTTCCACTCTGAAGAGGATTGAAGTATGTTGTTCAAAAGGGAATTGAACTTCCTTAGCATGAAGCTAAATTATTTCTGTAATCCGTAGAGATTTTGTACTTGAAAACATCTTCTCAGGAAAAAAAATGACTCAGTGCCTCATCTTAGATTGATTTCACAGCATAGAATACACTAGGAAGCTGAAAAATGGGTATTTGGAAATTGAAAAATGTGTATCTTCTTCCTTCTTTCTCCAGTTTGTTTAGGTAAATTTTTCTTTCTATCAAAGTAAAATATACGCACGGAGTGGAGTTTATCCGGTACACTTTGTTTTAACGAAAGGTGCTTCAACTGATAATGACATGATCTACAAACGTATCAAAATAGTTTAATTGTGGAGGGAAAATCCCTTTGGCAAATTTAGTTATGTGTACCTCAAATCTCTCGGTTGCATTCTTTGTAATTGTAGCGAAAAAATGTAATTTATAGGGCAATTCGTTTATATGCATCTGTGAAACAAAATATGAATTTATCTTTATTATTTGTAACACTCAGCGTAAAATAAAAATTTTACTTAAACAAATTCTAATTATTTTTATTTTGCTTCTGGGTATGTCGAAAAACGAGACTAAATCAATGGACTACATATTGCAGTATACTTATTGTAAGGCTGCTGGTGTTACGGAGGCGAGAAATTAATTTCCATTACATGTGAAAACAAACCATCCATGCATAATCAGGGATCAGCACTCGAATCAATATCGGCAAAATGATCCGATGTCTCCTTTCGAAACGGCCGACCATTCTGTCCTGTTTTAGTTTTCGTGGAAGGTGCGACAGGCACCACCGAATTGAAAAATATTTTTGCAAAACTGCGAACATGATGGTATTGACCGTATTTGTGAAAGAAAAAAAAATCAGTAGGCTCTACCTTTCCCTGTTTGATTAATTTCACGTGAAAAAAAAGGGATCAGATTTGAATTGAGTGAAATCTAGCAATTTTTGAGTGAATCCTTTGAAAATAATTTCTTATTTGTAAATAATTCGAAGTCATCTACACTCTTCATTTAATTTCATTAATTTACACTCCTATCATTTCTCACAAGTCTTTCGTTTGACAAAATACAGAAAGATATTTCCAAATTTCAAACGAGATATTTCCCTTTGCAGTTCATCTGCTTGGCGGGAACAACACGTTTTTGGCTTCAGTAAATGCAGAGGTTTTTTTTACTTGGTATTTAAACTTTTTCTGTCATGTATAATCTTATTCTTCAGGGAATTTGCTTTCCGCTCGCGTGCCGCTAAAATGAAGGTTCATATACTGCATGTATCTATATTGCGCAAGGCAGAGCGTTTCATATGAATCCCAAAACACATCCTCATTTGCATAGAAGTTCTTTTCTTTGGTGTAAAATATAATAATACTCGAAGGTGAATCTGAAGATACGGGTACGATTCCCATTCTAGGACGATATAATTTTCCGAACCTTGCCCTTCATTACTTAGATCATAGAGCAGACTGGAAGAAAGCACAAGAATACGAGGAGTAGAAGAGAAATATTATCAGCAGCGAAAGGTTTATAGTTGGTACTACTGAAATGAGAACTGGGAAGGAACCATTTTGCCGTAGCTTTCGTTAAACCCCGTTGCAATGTGCACAATTCTGTTTAAGAAGCTTAGTAAGTTTTGGACACCATTGGTTCAGGGTCGCTTAAAGGGTTAAGGTCCGTTTTCTAAGTGACCAAACCTACTGAAATAGGAATTAAGTGAAATCAAAAGTTAATACATAAATGTCGATAAATTCAATAAAGGAAAATTAAATTACAAAAACAGCAGGGTTACACGGTGTTAAAAATATGCGCACATGTCTTCGATACAAATGGGAAGAACATTTAGTATTGCCAAACAACAGCGAAGTGGGCTTTAATGAAAAACTAATTTTAAAATTATGATGAGTTGTCCTTGAAACTACTCGTAGGTGAGATATATTGTTAGATTGAAAGACATCAAAAGTCAATAATAAATTTATCTCAATTTATTAGAAGAAATCCCTAAAATGGGCAGACAATGTTGCTTTGTTATTATAGTTGCATTGGATATCTAACAACTGTTCATTTTAATGAAGGCCTTTGGGTACGGTGAAGATTTCATGAAGTCATATTTCACGCTTGTTCGGTGCCGTGGTTCATAGCAAACATTCAGACCAGTGCCTTACATCAATTGTGTTTTTTAGGTTATTCTTATCTCTAATAAAAGGTATGTACTGTAAGTTCTTGATTTACGCGAGTTCGTCACAGGAGATTTCGGTAACATGAGAGAGAGAAATTCTACCAGTTTCCTGTTATATGGGGGAAAAATTCGCTTTTCTGAGTTTCTTAGCAGCGAAAAAATGTAACTGCACGCTTCCACGCATGCTGCATCCTCTCGACAATGTATGCAGCCTTGATGGGACTTTTGGAATATATCGCGCTACACAGGAAGAAGGATCATATAGTTACGCAGTGGATACGGTGATTTGTGCATCTGTGCTGCTCTGGTCTGTCGATATGTCACTTATCATGCATAATATTTGTTGTACCCTGACTCTCTTATTTTTGTTAAGGATTCGTAGAAGTCCTGCCACTGACTCAACTACTGATGGAAAGGGGGGGGGTATGGAAGAGAACCTCTCTAAAATTGAGAAACGAAGTCAGAAATTTTATGAAGTCTTGACGCCTGAGAATAATCGTCTGCACCTTGGCGTATAACTTATCTGCGTGAAACAAGAAACGAAACGTAATACCGTACACACTTGCAGGAAAAAATATATTCTAAGACAAATACCAAAAACTTTAGTAGACTTGAATGTTATAATAAAATTTTCTCAATATAATACTGCAAAAATGCCTGTTTTACTTTTTACCAATAGGCTTTAATATTAACAAATGTTTGTAAAGTTTGGAAAACATTTCATACACTAGCCAAAATGTCACTGCCATAAAATATGCAGTCCGAAAATGAAACTCTACATATTGTGTAATGATTCGGACAGAATGCTTATAGTAAATACTTGTGAGAATCTCTTTACGCTAATGGCGCTTTAGTACTCTATCGCCTTGGTTTCGTTGTTGGAAGCATGCAGCCAGTAAAATTTTGAGTGTGGCGGGAGCATAGTACTAGTGAAATCACAGGGACGTCTTTCATTTGTTAGGCATTTCTCACCGGCTTATCTTTTCCCTCTTTGTGATGATTCTTGGGAACGTTGGAACGGCACACCACAGATCAACGAACTCTTGGCGACGGCAAGCAAGTGGAAAATGACTCTTCGACCTCTTACACTGGTCGCTACTCTTCTCTGCGTATACGCTGGGGAAGACAAGGCAGGATGCCTAAGGAGGTTAGCAACTGCTTCTCCGGGCCACGGCTGAGTGAAGAACCTTGAACATGAGGATATCTGTTATCTCCTTACAGCTGGCTCTACACCTTACGGTATTCGATGTATTCTCGTGCTTGTAACGAGAAAAATGTCAGCTTTTGTTCTCTCAGTCATGTGAAACCTGAATTCTGTCTTCATCTCTCATTATCTTCTATTCCATAGCCCCTCGCTTTGCTCTTCCTTTCTCGGATACACAAGGGAAGCAATTTGTGCTTTCCTGCATTAAGAGTGACCCAGATTTACGAGAGAGTTTTGATCAAACTACGTTCGTTTCTTGTAAATCTATTCTGCAAACGGCGCCAACCTTTGTTCATACTATGAGTCAGTCGCCAACTGCTGCTATACTACAATTTCGTAGGATCGGGATCCCAATGTAACGAAAAAAACCTTTTTGGGTTGTCAATTTCTGCACTTTGAGAACCGAATTTCTTTGCACGGAAACCCAATCAGAGCCCAGAACTATCTAGACTGTTAATTAATATGCTTGGGAGGAAATTCACATTACACCCAAAATTTATGAGACGAAGTTCGCATCAAAATTAAATACCTCTATCTTAATATTTCCGGCAACAAATGATTAAGGAGTAAATTTGAGAAATCCTTCATCCATCAGTGGATAGATGATAGTTGATAATATGTAACAGTGATGATATGTATACATTTATACATAGGAATGTAAGGTCAGGTGATGCGTAAACATATGCCATCGCCTTAAGAAATCCCAACGCTGCCTTCTTGCGTTGCATCTTGTTTCAACTAAAGGAGTTCAGACGACCAACAAATTGCGGTAAAACTATAATACCCGGGTTGCTGGAAATGCTATGTCACACTCACCAACCCACTTGGCCAGTGTGGTCAGTTATGGCCAAACCACAAAGATGAATATTTCAGAACGTAAATTTTAGCCCTCAGCCTCTGGCAGCTCTAACGTACCTGGCCAACGGAACGGCCCATGCCACATGAAGGAATAGGGTGATAAGAATCACCGCAAGTCCTAACTAGGCTCCTATACGATGATGACCTTGGCTACGGTTAACGGATGTACTCTGTCTTCTGATTCAAGGCTGCATGAATTTGAAGAGGAACACCACGGATGTCACGACTCGTTATCCAACTTCATAAAGATATAAGACTCAAATTATTCATGCTTACGCGCCGACCGACCACAAGTCATCCTGAGAATTGTGCGAAGAGATTCGGCACCAAAATAATACAGGCAAACAGCAGTTGAAGATCATTGTGGGTGATTTAAATGTGAAAATAAGACAACAGCAACAGAATGAACTACGATAAGGGAATTTGGACCTGCGAACAGAAACCAGCATGGAAATACTCTCGTAGACTTTGCAGAGGCAGAAAGGTTTTTCATCATGAACTCCTTTTTCAAGAAATAAAAAACCACGTAGGAAATGGACATGGAAGCATCCCCAAGAAATGAGAAGTGAAATTTATTTTATTACGTGTAACAAGAAATTTGTCATTGACGACTGCAGTATGCTGAACAGGTTCAAAATCGGTAGTGATCATAGAATGGTGAGATGTAAGATTCACATCAACACTAAACTCCAACGTGGCAAGCACAAAAGACAAACAAAATATTTTGACATCACCATCCATGAAAAGGACTGTAATACGTCAGATTGAAACAGAAGAAGAGATTCTTTGTTTTAGAAGCTCTAACACTCTAACATCGGAAGGAATTGACATCTCTGAAGTTAACAGTAAACTAACCAAGCATCTTATGGGAACAGCACCAAAAAAGTGGTACTAAAAAAGCTGCATATGAACAAAATATCAGGGAAAACAAAATTGCTAATGCAAAGGAGGATAGATGTGGAGAAATGAAGAAGCTGTAACTTTCAAAGTGGAATAAAAAGAGCTGTTCAAGACAGTACGAAAAAGCAGCACTCAAGGCGTAAGAAAATTCAATTGTGAACTTTTGAGAAAAGAAATTGAAATCAACCAATGTGTGAAAAGAGGAAAAGAAAATCTCAGTAAAGGAATAAACCAGATTATGTCCCTGAGAAAAGATGTTTCCTTAACAAGAATTATGAAAAGATAGTACATCTACTCTGAATATTACCATAGGTAGCAGTACCAAAGTCCTGGTTCTCTCCAGGACTTTGGTACTGCTACCTGACCTTAGATTACAGACAGACGACAGCTAATAGTCCATTAAGTTGTTCGCGGTAGTCGTTAAACCTTCATTCAAAGAAAAATGCCAGTTTCGTGTTTTATGTTTTTCTTACAGAAATTTAAAAAAACTTCGATTTTGACTTTTTCAGTCCTCTTTACTGAAATTATTTCCTGCGGTATGAACCAAAGGAATTCTTTCTCTTTCACTCTGGTGGATATCGAACTTGACATGTCTCCAAAGTCAAAGGAAGTGAGCTACAGGGTTCTCTAGAAATACACTCAACTTTCGCACTTTCGCCTACGTATGAGGCAGAAATGAAAATGACCCAAATCCAGCAATAATGAAATGTGTTTCACTATCCAAGAGCGTTAGCTGGTCGTTTTGGCTCCTGTAAGAGTTTATTATATTTCTAAATGTAATTACATTTTTCCTCTAAAAAGACTTATTACAAATCACAAATTTTTTTTTAGTGATTTTTCGAAGTTACATAGTATTTTGTAACTCGAGATATTTTTACACTGACAATGCCATTCAATTACGTTTAAGAAAAGCTAAAATGAAGTGCTTCATATGAACATTTCTCCAAACGCCTAAATATAAAATTCACTCTTAAAATCTTTATCCCGGAGTTCTTGTATTACGGGTTGCACACTGGTAGACATCCTACAAACTCCAATACCCCAGAGGTCTGCACCTAGATAGACAGCATAGAAACTCCCAGACAATACATTAGGTAACCGTCTCAAAGTAGCACAGTGATAGCTGGTGCTCCAAATGGAGGAGAGGAGGAGGAATTTTGGTTGTTATAATAATATAAATAAATATGCACAATATCTGAACTAATTACATAACTTCAAAGTCTTGTCCTTTATCGTGTGATTGAAATTTAATTGTTTATCAAAATTTAAGTATGCCCGCGAAACACTCATATTACCGGACATTTTTCGTAATGTGGATAGAGAAATGTGAAAACAAATAATTTCTGTTAATATATGAAAAGAACTGTCGAAATGTTATGAACATTGGGTGTATTTTTAGCCAACGAAAGATTCGTGAAATTCAGGATTATTTTCGACATTTCACCGAAAAAAACCAACTGAACCACGACTAACCGTCTTAAATTCATCAAAAAGATCACGGATATGGTTTGTGAATTGTTGCAATTTTCTAACAAAGTAAAACATACTTTGTTAAGAATTCACAAAATTTAGTAGCTAAACGAATGTGGTGCTGTCGACCAAAGCCATGAGAATCCCGATAACCCCTCCGGATCCCGTTGTTTGGATTATCTTGAAAATTTCGTATAAATGTGTATTCAGCTGTCGAAAGCAATACTGAAGGAAAAAAATGTAGTGAAAATTTTAACATCAAAATATTGTTATGAATGTATAATAGAAACATCAACGTAAGATCATCTTGATTTCATTTCCTTAAATTATAAATTGATGCGTCTTGCATATTTAATACCAACTGATTATTTTTTTCAATTTCGAGGAAGTTAAGTGATAATGCATCTGAGGTATCAAAATAGAGCACTGCGAATTTTAGACATAATAATACCTGAGAAGCTCCCATTATCTCACAGTTGGAGAACACCATTTATTTGCAATATCACGTTAAAATACTGACTGGTCAACTAATGACAAGAAATTACTGGAAGCAACAATTATTAGAGTACACGAAATATATTAAAATAGAGCGCCTGGTATTTCTTAAATTTTCATTGAAAAAGCGTTCCATGAAGTTAAAGCATGAGGTATACAGATGTAAACATTTTCTTTTTCCTTTCTCTCAAATGGAAATTAATCTTGTATTATATCTGAAGTTTTGTAAATACCATTTTGAAAATCTGCTTGTTACAGAACGCAATTTTTTTTATCAATCAGAGTAAAATGATGTGGCCCTATAAAATTTCAGTGCAAAGGATTATTTCATATCACCAGTAACATAGTAAAATACCAAATATGCTAACAAAAGAATTTCTTTGGCAAATAGATATTTAATAACTAGAGAAATATATACATATATATTTGAAATATATATATATATATATATATATATATATACATACCAAACAACTTCGCCAGCGTGTTGTGTAATAGCAAAACCTCTTAAAAGATTACTTCAAAACAAGTTTTAGCTGTCAGCCTCCGGCACCTGGAATGTACCGGATCCAGACAGTGGCGAATGCGATATGAAGCCAGGCGGTGTTAAGAGTAACTGAACAACAAACTAGACTGCCATCGGATAAAGACCAAGCCTATGTTTAATGGACGATCCCTATATTATGATTGATGGCTCCTTGAACTGAAAGAGGATTTCCAGAGGAACAAGTGGGATATCGTCGGTCTAAGTGAAGTAAGAAGAAAAGGAGAATATCTCTTTGAACACAAAGGCAGAAATATCTTCTACAATCATGGGACAAATACTGGCCGAAATAGTAGTGTTAGATTTATAATAAACAAGAGACTGAAGAAAAATGTTCGACAAATTTGAAGTTCCTCAGACAGAGCTGCGCGACTAGTTATCCAACTCTCAAAAAGATAAAAGTCTCAGATTATTCAAGATCATTTACGAATAAATTTGGTATTTAAACAATAAAGGTAAGCACACACGAAGATAATCATGAATGAACTGAATGCGACTGTAGGGTAACAGTAACAGGATGAAACTTCGGTAGATAAATTCGGACTTGGGAACAGAAACTAGCATGGAAATCTTTCGTAGAGTTTTCACAGGCAGAATGCTTTTTCATCATGATTTCCTTTCTCAAGAAAAAACCTCATAGGAAATGGATATGGAAGCATCTCAGTGGAATGACAATTGACATTGAATTCTTATGTGTAACAAGGAATTTGTCACTGAAGTCTGCAGTGTGCTGAACTGGATCAACACAGGGAGGAATCATACAATGATCAGATGTCAGATGCACCTCAAACATTAAACTCGACCACGACAACTCATAAAACAAATAAATGTATTGGCATGACCCACCTTAAAAAACACCATAATATCTTCAAATTGTAGCTTGGGAACATATTCTAGGCTCTAGAAGATCTGACATCAGAAGAAATGGACATATCTAAAGTTAACAGAACATTAACCATGGCCCTTATGGAAAAAGCAACAAAAATAGGTGGTACTAAGAACAACTTGCATATGAAGAAAATATCAGGAAATTAAAAATACTGATGTAATAGAGAAGGGAGATGAGGACAAAGGAAAAAGGTGTCATTTTCAAAGTAGAATATCCACAGCTATGCATGACATTATGAAAACATATCATTGAAGACATCAGGAAATTTTACTGTCAACTAGTGAGCAAAGCAACTGAAGGCAACCAAAGCCTGACGAAAGCAAAGGGACTTCTCAGAAGTAAGTGAAGAAAACAGATTGGGACACTGAGAAAAGATGGAAATTTAAAACGAAATGGAAGCGAAATTTCCAAAAGAGTGAAAATTTTCTACTCAACACTATATGAAAGTGATAATACATCAACTATAGATATAACGAAAGTTAACGTTACCTTCTAGTCCTCCCGGCATACATTACACATTCGATTAAATACATGAAAAAGTGAAAAGCTCAAGAAGAAGAAGGAATTGCTGTGAACATTATATGAGAAGCAAGTGGAACAATTGGAAATTAAGTCGCACACGTTTTCATTGGATGTTATAATTAAGGGAAGATTTCTGAGGTTTGAAACAATGCTACAGTGATTCTGCTACATAAAAAAGATGGTACTAGAGATCTAAGGAACTACATACCGTAAGATTTCAAAGCAGTCTTCTGTAAGCTGTTTATATAATATTTACTAAAGTTCTTTCACATCGCTTTATGGTAACACTGGTCACGTCTCACCCAAGAGAATAAGCTGGATTTAGGAGAGGCTACAGCATTATTTATCATATCCATATGCTGACAGAACTAACCGAAAGAACGAGGGATATAAACTCCCATTATGTATGGCTTTTGTCGATTATGATAAGTCCTTTGATTAGGTGAAACCATCAGCAGTTACAATGGCTTTGAAATCCTACGGTATTTAAGATGCATACATTTGGGTTATAAATAACATCATTGAAAATGCAAGTGCAAATATTAGGTTATTTAAGAATGCAACACCAGCAAAAGTTGGAAAGGGACAAAGACAAGGGGACATCATATCACTCATATTGTTTAGCGACACATTGCAAAATGGCTTTCAATCTTCCAAATGAGAAAACAAATGTATAAAGGTTAATGGAGATTATATAACTGACTTTCGTTTTGCTGATGACGTAGTTAATTTTGCAACGTCCCTTACAGAACAGCAGAGTATGATACAGGAACTTACTTACAAGTGTAAACGAACGAGTTTTAAAATTAACTTTCAAAAGGCGACCCTGATGTACAATGCTCTCATCAAGATCAAAGATTTATCTATTGATGGCGTAAAGCTGGAGTAAACTGATAGACGTATAAAACTTGGTATTAGAGCTTTTGGAAGAAACAGTACAATATTTAAGTGTAATATGCCATTATGTCGTAAAAGGAAACTGTAATCAATGCGTTCTTCCACTGCTTATGTACGGGATCGAGACATGAACCCTAACAGAAAAATACATAAATATCTGCAGAAAAGTGAAAGAAGCATGGTGAGGTCCATACTTGGTATAATCAGGAGAGGTAGGAAGCGGAGGTGATGGATAAGGAAAATGGCAAGAATTGGAAGACTTCATGATCACAGTAAAATCCATGAAACGGCGACGAGCCGCAGATGTTACCAGTAGAACGGACCACCGATAGACAAAGAAATTTCAAAGTGGATTCCAAGGGACAGGAAAAGACCCAAAAGAAGACCACATGGGATATGTTTGGCTGAAATTCGAAAGCATGCGGGAGAGACATGGATGAGAGTGGCGCAAGACAAACCGTTGTGTAGGAAGCTTGGGGAGGCCTTTATCTAGCATGGCTTGAAATAAAGTATGCTTTGAAGTAGCTAGATTTAGAACAACATCATGTAGCAGGATTAATTTGAACAATTTGTAAAAATGTTATGAAAGTGTTCTCTAAATTATTTCGAAATAAATATTAATATTTATACATTTGGATGACTTCTTACTCAAAATATATTCTTGGTTTTGTTTTTAACAGGGCTAGAGAATAAGGAAGGGCTGACCCACCAGGCAGTCTAAAGAGCAAGTCGCTTTGCGGGGAGGACGTGACGTCACTGCGAGCACACCAAGTGGAGTACACTGACGATTTGGGATACAGCCTTCGAAGGCGGAAGTCATAGCTGTCGGAGTAAACTGAACAACTTTGCGCGTATTATATTTTTTTACACAACTCAGAAGTTATATATATATATATGAGGATCTCAGGAACTACAGACCTATCAGCCTCCTATCAGTGCATGGTTTATAAAATCTTCACTAAATTTCTTTCACACCGCTTGAAGGTGACACTGGACATGGCTCAACCGAGAGAACAAGCTGGATTCAGCAGTGGCTACATCTCAATAGATCATATCCACGTACTGAGAGAACTAATTGAAAGAGCGAGGGAATATGAGCTTCCATTGTGCATGGCTTTTATCGATTATGAAAAAGCCTTTGATTCGGTGAAACCATCAGCAGTTGCAATAGCTCTGAAATCCTGCGGTATTGAAGATGCATACATTAACATTATTAATAACATCTAAGAAAATGCAAGTGCAAAGATTCCGCTGTTTGAAAATACAACACACATAAAAATTGGAAAAGGAGTGAGACAAGGTGACACCATATCTCCGAAGCTCTTTAATGCCACATTGGAAAATGTCTTTCAATCACTGAACTGGGAAAACAAAGGGATAAAGATTAATGGAGATTATCTAACCCACCTTCGTTTTGCTGATGGCATAGTCATTTTTGCAACTACCCCATTAGAGCTACAGAGTATGATCCAGGAACTTGCTGACAAGAGTAAAGAAGTGGCATTAAAAATCAACTTTCAGAAGACAAAAGTGATGTACAATGCTTTTACAAGAAATGAATATTTATCGATTGATGGAGAAAAGCTGGAGATAACAGACACGTACGTTTATCTTGGACAGCAGATATCAAGTGAGGGTCACATTGGTGAAGAAATTAATCGGCGTACAAAACTTGCCTGGGAAGCGTTTGGAAAAAACAGCATAATTTTAAAGAGCAATATGCCATTATGTCTTAAATGAAAAGTGTTTGATCAATGCATCCTTCCAGTGCTTACGTATGGTGCAGAGACGTGGACCTTAGCTAAAAGAGACATACAAAGGCTGCAGACAACTCAAAGTAGCATGGAGAGGTGCATGCTTGGTGTAACCAGGAGAGATAAGAAGAGGAACACGTGGATCCGAAAAATGACAAGAGAGGAAGACATCATGATCAGAGTTAAATCCCTGAAATGGCAATGGGCTGGACATACTGCCAGAAGAACAGACCATCGATGGACAGCCGAAATTTTAGATTGGATTCCAAGGGACAGAAAAAGACCCAGAAGAAGACCACATGGATGATGGGTGGATGAAATTCGAAAGTATGCGGGAGTGACATGGAGGAGACTGGCACAAGACAGACCGTTGTGGAGGAAATTTGGGGAGACCTTCGTACAGCAGTGGATTGATAATGGTTGACAATGATGTTGATGATGATATATATATATATATATTTATATATATATATATATGGGGTAGTTGTAAAAATGACATAGTCATTTTTACAACTACCTCATCAGAGCTACAGAGTATGATCCAGGAACTTGCTGACAAGAGTAAAGAAGTGGGATTAAAAATGAACTTTCAGAAGACAAAAGTAATGTACAATGCTTTTACAAGAAATGAAGATTTATCGATTGATGGAGAAAAGCTGGAGATAACAGACACGTGCGTTTATCTTGGACAGCAGATATCAAGTGAGGGTCACATTGATGAAGAAATTAATCTGCGTACAAAACTTGCCTGGAGAGCTTTTGGAAGAAACAGCATAATTTTCAAGAGCAATAATAATTTTCAGTGATGAACAAGACGGACTATGATTAAGGGATCATGGACTTCATCCACCAGTCGCAGTCAACGCTCCAAACCAAATCCCCATTTAACCGTAGGATAGGGCAGGTTAAAATGGTGGCGAAAAAAACCGCACTCCCAGACACCATCAGGGAATGGGCCAGGATACCTCCAGGAGCAAAGATAACACCAAATTTCGCAAGGCTTAAACATCATAAGCCGAGCAACCTAATTCGACATATCGTTTCAAGAAGGTGTGCTCCGTCCTTCCATCTCGAAAAGGAGCTAGCTACATTTTTGTCTCCTTTCCTGCCGCATTCAAGTGTATTTCTGTTGTCGCCTATGGACTTTATCGAAAGAATTATAAGCCAAAAGTTTGCAGCTGCTCATATCTTAGGGGGTTTTGATATAGTCTCACTGTACCCCACAATTCCTGTTATAGAATATACGAACACCCTAAAGCAAGCACTCACAGATTCACCGCTTTACACTGAAAGTACACTCATTGAAATATCCAAAGTCATTGTCCTAGTTACTGATGCTAACTATTTTACACTGCTGGCCCCCCAATACTGCAACACCAAGAAGGACACGCAATAGCAAAGCCAGATTTACTGGACACATAACAACAGATACAAAGATTAAACGATTGAGCTTACAGGCCCGTGCGAATTGCGGAACACGCAGACATCAACAGTTCGTATGGCCCCTATGGCTGGCAATAACGGCCGCTACACGCCGCGGCATCGGATGAAAGAAGCTTTGGATGTGAGCTTGGGGTATGTCGGTCCAGGCGGCTTCCACACGTTGCCACAGTTTATCAGGCGTAACCGTGGGTGGTGCTTGCCGGAACACTCGGTTGCCGATCAGCGACCAGACGTATTCGATGGGCGACATTTTGGGAGAACAGGCAGGCCACGGCAGTAGTGACAACTGGTGGGCCGTTAATAATTGTTGCACGATGCGAGCCACGTGCGCGAGCGCATTGTCCTGTTGTAACGTGGCCGCTGGTAGGTCCTGCAGGTAAGGGAGGACTACAGGCTCAAAAACTACGGAAATGTAGTGGTGGCTGTTGAGTGTACCTGAGATGTGTACCAGAGGGGGGCGAGTGTCATATCCAGTTGCGCCCCAAACTATAACGCCAGGCGACGTATCGGTATGGCGATGCATAATGCAGGCGTCATACAGTCCCTCGCCGCGGTGCCGCCATACGTGGATCCGACCATCGTGGTGTTGCAGGCAGAAGCGGAATTCGTCGGAGAAGACAATCCCGAGCCTTTCCGTAGCCCAGGCGCGGCGTTGAATGGCCCACTGCCGCCGTACTTGCCGGTGGTGTAACGTCAATGATAATTGGAGCAATGGGCGCCATGCGACAAGTTCCCGCTCCTGCAGACAACCTATTTCGTGCGGTAACGTTCGTGATGTGGCGGTACGAGCCGTCTATGCCCGCCGCACAACATGCCGGTCCTCTCGTTCGGTGGTGAGCTGCGGCTGCGCTAATCACTCACGTCGGTCCGTACGTCCCTCCTGCATCCACCGAATCCATACTCGCCTGACTTTGGCTGGATGTTATCCCACACGGTCGCCGATGTCTCGGCATGATAAACCGCTGTTGCTATAAACCACTATTCGTCCTCTGTCTAACTCCGAAACGTGCTGGAATGACTGCCGTATTCTGAGACGAGGCATCAGGTAGCTTCCCACGCACAGGTCCGGCAGCACACCACACTTTCACTACTTACACCCCACCTTCTGTGCACCCTTGTTAAAGTGCTTCTCGGTGGCGTGCCGGGCGCACAAGATTTGCATATGCCCTGCAATGCGAATCGTTTGCATGTCCTCTCGCGGGCGACGCATGCTGTGAATTTCCGGCCAATCGGATGCTCCCTTCTCGGTGTTGCATTTTGGTTTGCCAGCAGTGTATATTTATAACGGACTCAGGAATTGATTCAGGTAGTTATTGTACCTCCATCACAAAGCACTTCAAATAACTCATTTTGATTTATGAACATCTTCATCATCAATATCCTTAATCCAGTGGTATCTCCAACAGTCTTTCAGTTCCCTCTCTTGTGAGTGATTGTCATTCAATTCATTGCGGCAAGCTTTCAAGTCTGAACATCATTGGTTTAAAGCTAAGTATGTATAATCATTCCCCAAGGGCGACTTTTACCTCTAGAAACAATTAATGCCCATTGCAGTTCCTGGATTGTTACTTTGTTGATGTTGTCATGGAATATTTTATTTTGCAAGTCCTCGTTATTTTCCCTGGTTACAATAATCTTGCATTTCGCTAAACTTATTTCAGTTTTTCGCAAAGTCTTCATGTCGTTTTTTAAAACGTTCTGTGTCTCTGACGTGTAATTAATAACTAGAAGAATAGTTTGATTAAAACTTTTCTGAAGGCATGATGAAGAAGTGCTGTTAAAAACTGCGCTTTTTCTTCAAATGTGTTTATGTCATTCTTTACACCTGTTTTAATTACTTCTTCCATGTGACTCTCATTCACTGTCTCTTGCAAAAACTAAATGCAGGCATCCGTTATTTTTGCATTTATCCCATCAACATTAAACCTGCAGCTCTTGAAAAGGTATTGTACATTCAATTACTTTTTTAGTCTATATCAAACCCTTCTGGCTTTATTAAAAAAAATCAGTATTATATTCCACAGCTTTGGGTGGTTTTTGCAATTATGACTATGTTGATAGGAAAACAAACTGGCGTTTTCAGTGTCCGTTAATCTTTATCCCCTTGCTTTCAAAGTTCAGTTATTAAAAGGCATTAAGAAAAACGTACTCAATTGCTTCGCAGTTATGATGTCAACTTAACTCAGTCTCTTTCCAATGTTACGTGGAAGTTTTGTCTTCAAGAAGCCAGAAATTTGTATTCCCAGTTTAGTAGTTATTAATAACATTAATGCATGGATTTTCAGTTTCGCGTAAAATACCTTTTAACAATCAACGAAATCATATATACTGGAAATTCGTTTTCATTCTGTCGTTCAGTGAATTCCACAGTACCCGAATGCGATGTACAACCTGTTAGCCATCTATTTATGCAAAGAAACCTCTTAGTTAAGTCGTCGCCAGTGTTTCTTTCAATCAATGCGATTTTTCTGCAGCGTAGATTTTCTAAAAGTTTTAAATTTTGATTTCTAAATCACTAGAAAGGTAGGAGTTCGTACTTTCACAGCCAGATGCCCAAGACTTTCAGTAAATATAATTTATTACCGGTAATTCCGGCTGTACTAATGTGCACAAGAAATTATTATATTTATTTACTAGTTTCTTCCCTACCGAAATTCGAAAAAATCAAAAAAATAGTACCTTGATATTTGCTATCTTCAATCATTGGGATTGGGTGAGTTACCAATTGCTCATTAATATGGACTACGCCCATTAGTAGAAAAAATACATAATGCCTTTAATACCGGAGGTACTAATGTGCACAATTAATTATTATGTTTATATTAATATTTCTCCGCCAAAAAAGGAAAAAGAAAATTAGTACCGCGATATTTGCTATCTTCAAGTTCATAACAATGAAAGGTAAGTACTCGCTGTTTCTTCTTCATGTTACTTATAGTTAAGATACCATAAAGATATGGTGTTTGTATTTGTAGTTTCTAAGTTTGCTCATGTAACTAAGTCCCTGCATTTCAAAAAAATACTGTCACAATTCCTAAAAATATTTTATCATGTTATATTATGTTTTAAAACGCAAAACATATTCCATGATTTAGTTTTTGAAATCTGTTTACCATTCTTTCACTAGCATTTCTGTTTAATACTTTTTCCGTTTAGCTTTATAGAAAAACACAATGCCGAAATCCGACACTTAGAGCAATTGAAGAGGAGTTCGTGAGATGCAAAACATCATTGTGGAGTGAAGGAATAAAAGATAATTGATAAAACGTTACTTACCAATCTTTCGCTGGAATTCTGTCAAATATATTTTTTTTCATTTAGCTTTATAGAAAACAGAATGCCAAATCTTACACTTAGAGCAATTGAAAAGGAGCTCGTGAGGTGCAAAACATTTTAGATTCTATAGTAAAGGAATAGTGAACAATTGGAAACAAAAGCGGTATCATAGAATACTGTTTCATATCGTATCCAATAGTACTTACGTAAAGAAATGTAAGTGAAATGTGATAAAAATAGCCTGTTACAGCAAAGACGCCATGAACTTTCAAGATTAGACGTATCATGCAATCAATGTGGTAAGGACATTTTCCTTCCAATAGTCGTGAAACGGAAATTATAATATACCAAAGGTATTTTTTATCGTTTAACACATGCAGCATAGATAATAACCCAACTGAAATAAAATGAGACGGCATAATGTTAAATATATATTTTTTTAACAACGAACATTTTGATATGACGTGAAATATTGAAGTGTCATCCGTTTTATTTATTATCTAAGCATTAGTACCAAGCATAAGTCATCGCTCTTTCCACGTTGATAAATGAGCCACGGAAAAATTATGATCGGCCGCCACCGGGAATCGAACCCAGGTTTCCCAGTTACGCGCCGGACATGCTTCCACTGCACCACAGCGCCCGCGAATTCCCCAGACTCACAAGTGATTAACTGCCAAACCCCTGGTAGGTTGCTTAATGGAGCCCCACACAATGCTGGGTATTCACCAAATATCAAACGCATCAACAGATCAAATAACTATGAGGATTAATTAAGCTTTAGTATTTTAAATGACTTGTTTTCCAAAAAGGACAGCAACATCATGTCATAAATAAATTACGGCACTTTGAAATAAGCTGAACAGTAGGTGACCAAAGCGTGAGCTTAATTCGTTGGCAGTTCTAGGTACCACAAACTATGACTACGCATATTCAAACGGTTGCAGCAGAAACAAGGCAATCGGAAATTCATCACAAACTTTGGGGCGTTAGTGAAACTGTCGCACCAATTAAGGAAATTTCGAAATTTAGATTCCACTAGTTCATGCAAGTGAGCGTAAATTTTTGAAAGTTTCTATTGCCTTGATCATTCATGTCCTTCATCATTCATACTTGCAAGAATTGCTTTCAGATAAGCACAGCAATCACCTGGGCGAGGTAAATGGGCTGCTGCCTCCTAACGTTTATCGCTGTCGTCAAGATATATTTGACATGATGTAGCTCAGGATGTGTTACAAAGGACACACATTACAACTCTTTCACACGGGAGCCATGCTTAGTACTCACAAAAAGCAAATTCTGGAACAGGTGTTAAGTTTTGTGACTAGCCTCCTACACAAAAAAATGGCTGGGTGTACTTCCATTGGATTTGATAACAAGTTTAACAGTCCGCCTTGTCAATGCCAAATAAGGTATTAGTCAAATATTTAATATATATATTTCGCCGGTTACATGGCGACACCAAGGGCGATATGAGAATATTTTTGGGGATGGGAGGATGCCGAAATAAAGTGGAAGTTATTCAAATATTCCATGGCAAAACGAAAGTTAATGAAAAATTGTAGAAAAAATTCAAATATATTTTCAAATGTAACTTGATGCATTTTTATCAAATGAAAGCACTGTTTTTTCAGTGTAATTCGCATTTGAACAAAGCTTTCGGGGAGGACCATTGACCATTTCTAAAAGCTTCCGCTTTACTCATATCTGATCCGGCCCGGCTTTTAGTTCTGATTAACTACACGACCTACTCTTATTCTGTTCTCTATTCTGTTTTTAACCCCCTTGCCATATTTCGCAATTAAAATTCTGCAATAATGGAGAGATCCTGCAGTCGTAAATGTGCTACACAACTAAATGGAGTTTTAAAATTTAATTCACTTTGAATAAGAGTAATATGAAACACACATTCAGTGACTATATCACTCTCATTCAGCATTGTGTTGTTTCCATCAGTATTGTATTCTAAACATAATATTTATTAAGAAAGTAAAAGGGAACATTAATTAATTACCTGGATCTGGGATATTCATAATCAAGAAGGTGGTGTCCCCGGACAGAGGCCATCCTTTGCACTGCGGTTGGTTGGGGTGCATAATGTTTGGTAGAAGGACGTATCTACGCGCGTTCCATAATTAATAAATATCAGTCTTACCAAATAATGATGAGCGTTAAAATGGAATTTCTCACCAATAAGTCTCTTGTAAAAATTCACGGGAACATTAAAGATCCAGTCTCCCATTACAGATAATACTAATTGCAGAAAAAGTGATTGCTAAATAACCATGACGGTCAACAGAAGTCAGCAAATGTCAAATGTACATATTAGTATCAATATTGTTATTTTTGATGCTGCTCTAAAATAAGTACACTTAAGTACATAATAATTAATGTACTAACAATAGGATTTTGCCACAGTGAAAAACCAAGGAAAGTGTTTATTATTTCGTCCTTTTCCTAGTAATATGTCATATTCCGAATAATGTACAAATGATGAATTTTTAAAGAAGCACAATATGGCATTTCTATTATTTATAAAATTCAAATATTTTCAATAAGCAAAAAGAGTAATAAGAGACTGTTCAAAATTTACGATGCAGAGGTTAACTAGCCAAATTAAAAATATATTTGTTATTCTATTAAAAATTTTGTTAAACTTGACATTGCAATCATGATAGTGTAATCAGTATATACCAATGAGCCATTACATTTTGACCACTCCCAGCCTAGAGACCGAACGCTGGCAAATTTGAAATTCCCAGAGAAGCACATATACAACCTCAGGACCGGCTTTCCGTCAGCAAGGTGTTCGGAGTCAGATTGGGAAAAGCGGACGATTTATCTGAGTTTGACAACGGACAAAATGTGATGGCACGGCCCCTCTAGAACTACGATCTCGAAAACGGCTCGGCTTGCAAGTTCTTCACGTGTCGCTGTAGCGCGTACGTATCAAAACTATGCACAGACGGCTAAACGACGCCCGGTAGTTCTGCTATGTGTCGTCCGCAGCTCAGTGATGCTAGAGAGGAGCGGATAGTGTCACACATTGTTCACAGCGACCGCAGGGCCACAGTGCGACAAATCGAACACAGCTACAACAGTGGTGATCAGGGCAATGTGTCACAGTACACAGTTCATCGCAGCCTTCTTCTCATTCGGCTGCGCAGCCGATGAACCCTGCCGGGCCCCACTTTCACTGAACAGAATCACCAACAACGCATGTAATGGGCCCAAGATCAGCGAGATTGGACCATGGATGATTGGAAAGAAATTGGCCTTTCTGAGACATCGGGATTCTAGGTACATCAGGTAGACGACCAAGAGCGTATACACCGATTTAAATGGAGGCTAATTGCATCCGGATGCACTGTTCTGTGGAAACAGGACGGTGGCTGCGGTGGTGTAATTCTGTGAGCGATGATTCCTTCGGACACTTTAGACCCATCCCGGTAGCACAATAACTGACAGCAGTCTGGTATCTGAACACCGTTGTGGACCAAGTTCACTCATTCATGGCAATTGTATACCTTGCTCTTGATAACCATTACCATCAGGATAAGGCCACTCCTGTGGAGCAGTGGTCTAAGCGATAGTTTCTGACCAATCGTCCAAGAAGGGTCAGGTTTCGAATCCCGGTGAGGCATGTATGTTGTTTTTGTCTTACGGCACTGGCTCTCTCCCTTTCCTGGAACCAGTGACCCTAAATTAGGGACGGGCGACTGCTTGTAGCCTATTGAGTTGCTCACGGTGGTCGTTAAACCTTCAACAAGAAAACAAAAAGAATAAGGCGCCAATCCACACTGCCACAATCTTTAAGGAGAGGTTCGAGGAACATGCTGATGCCTTTCTCTTAATGCACTGGCCACCAAAGTCCCCTGGTGCGAACCCAATCAAACATGTGTGGTTCGACTTGGAAAAGCGGGTTTGCTCTAAATTCCCAACACCCTGAAATGTACGGGAAGTGGAGGAGCTTCTGTTTACATTATGGTACCAGGTACCCCTCGACACCTCTGGCACCTCATCGAATCGATGCCTCGCCAAGTGGCCGCTGCTTTGCTGCGTAAAGGGCGTCCTACAGCTTATTAGGTATATGGTCATAATGTAATGGTTCATCGGTGTTAGACTTACTGCGTAGTTTTTTCTCTATTGTTGGAAAAGAAATTTTCCTTATAGGTGTTTTCGCTATCTTTGGTGCTTTACTGGTGTAGATTTCTCTCAGCTGGCCTTTCTTCAAAAAGAAATAAAGTATTTTTCAAGACTAGGACTCCTTTAATAGCATTTTGTCACACAGTCTTTGGAGTGCTGGTGAACTTTCGCATCACTCTTCACGAATCAGAAATAGTGTGTGTTTCAGTGTTTATGAAGTGCATAAAACAAGCACATTTGTGTTTGTTTCCTGCTGATGTCTTTCTTCTTCAAAACAAAGTGTTCTATTGTGTCATCATAGAGAAGCATATTCAAAGTGCATTTTTCAATATGTTGGGAAAATTTTACAAGTTCTTCAGCGCAGTGTTCCTGTGAATTGTGAAGTACAACGGAACACATTAGTTTGTTTACAGCATGACCAGCATGATTCCGGTGTTATCACAAATAGCAGCAGTTGGCCAACTAACGCAACTGGAGGTTTCCCATTTGAACACTCGGGAAGTGGCCGATTTTCTCATATCCTCTTTTTCCGGTTTGTTTAAAAAGAATGAATTATTATTTTCATATTTAAGAACATTTTCAGCGTTTGCTCTAAAATGACAAAATGAAATTATTCCGTGAAAAATTTGCAGACGGACCAAGCAGTCTGTTATAATTAAATTAAACGAACTACGGTTGAGCGTAGGTCATCGGACTAAGAGCCAAAGAGTCATTGGTACGCCTTACCATTCTTTTGCAGTCTTGAAGGAAGCACTAATAAAAAATTCTCATGGTCCATCATCCCCACACACTTATCCGCACACAGCACAGAGCATAAAGCGATTTTACGCTGAGACATTCGGAACTCCCTGTCACACATCTAGCTTAAAAGAAACAATAATTTTGTGATACTGGATCATGAATAAAAATGATTGTTTTTGAATCAAAATAATGGGCATTAAACTCAAAAAAATCGCTTCTTAAAAAAGGATTCACGAATACCATTGCTCCGTAGACGATCTGTAACTAAATAATTGTAAATATCTGGTACAACACCCCATTTTGTGTCTGTTTTTTTACGTGGATTTATAACAGTTTTCACTCTTGCATTGTTACTGAAATTTGCTGACGAGGATTACTTTCCGAAAATCATGTGCATTTTTTTCAAACACGCAAATCGTGATAGATTTTTCCATGTAATCCACGAGCAAAAACATAAAACATTTAAACAATACATGTAATTTTAATTACATGTTTTACGTAAGTATTTAAAATGAAGTGTTTTTTACATGACGGACAAATCCAATTAGCTGAAAAATATTGAAACACTTGGTGTCTGCTATCCTGAAGTCTGACTGTATTTCATCCTCTTGGTCGACCATTATCAATACACTGCTGGGCGTAAGCATTCCCAAATTTATCATACAACTGGCAGTTTTGCGCCAACCTACTTCATGTCACTCTCACGTGCTTTCAAATTTAGAATTCTTCATGGTCTTTTCCTGTCCCTTGAAATACACTCTAAAAATTTTTATTGTCTATCGGTCGTCCGTTCTTCTACCAACATGTCCAACCTATTGACATTTCAATGATTTTGCTTTACTCGTGGTCTTCCACTCTTGTCATTTTCTTTATCCACGTGTTCCTCTTTTTATCTCTATTGATTTTGATTGTAGGTTTAACGACCACCGTGAGCAACTCAATGGGCTATAAGCAGTCGCCCGTCCCTAATTTAAGGTCACTGGTTCCAGGGAAGGGAGAGAGCCAGTGCCGTAAGACAAACACAACATCGCAAACAAAAAACACGATGTGAAAGAAAACAAAATTAAGTAGTTCAGTTAAGAGTATGGAACTTAGCTTTTCATCGACATATTTTTTAGGCAACGGATACACTATACGTCTAAATTTTAGTTACTTTTTTCTTTGAAGGTTTCCTTTCTGAACAGCTGTTCATACCTAATTTCTAGATAGTTGGGCCTACTACGACACGTCTTTTCCACCTGTCAAGATTCGGTTGAATAGCATACGGGTGACTAAATCTTTTGTGGGAGAAGCAACCGAAGACGGCTTTCAAAGTTAACGAAGCTTTGCTTCAGACTTTTGATTCTTCGATTCATGAGATATATATTTTAATTTCGGTCAAAACTGTTCGACCAATTCTTCAAAGAGATATGAACTTGGCATTTTTTTATACGTTCAAGCGGATAACTCTTGACGCTGTCAGTTTGCTACGATGTAGAAGTACCGCTTCTTAGCTTTACTTCAAGCTTTACAATTGCATTCGGTGACTTGGGCTAATATCCCATTCTGGAATATATGAAAGTCTATGAAAGTATAGCGATGTAGTTGGTAAAGCCGTCAGGCGACGCACATAGATACGCGTTTCATTAATCTGAGGAAATGATAGTGTACCCATTTCAATAAGTTTTTGAATAAGGTTTTTTTAAAGCTTCACGGGACATCTTATTTTCTGCGCACATTCCCGCTTGGAACTGAACAAAGTGCAAAACATGATTTTGGGAGCTATTGTTTTAACGGAATATAATTTAAATATGATCGCCTATAAACATTATTCGATAATTAAACTCACCCGTTTGTTTATCATTCTACGCATATTTCTTTCACACAAAACGATCTGCGTTAAGATGTGAGAAGCTCCTTCATATCAGAGCGCAAAGATTAGTAATGGTAGAACACGTGTTCCACATGAAATATACTGTGTGTGGTATTACATTTCATGCAGAGATAATGTAATTTCCGATTTATCCTTTGCTGTGAAATAGTTTATGCGTGCGAGCAGGGTGTATGCCAGGCTAAATCAAAGCATAAATCAAAGGAAATCAGGCTAAATCAAAGGATTTTTTATATATCTACTGCGAACTCTACATGCACCGAACACTACTGTACAAAATAATAATCTGTTCTTTACCTATTCGACCTACAAATCTACAGCCAACTACCGAAACGAGGCACGACGGAAAAGCAATGCCGATGAAAAAAAAAAAAAAACACAAAATTATTACATATTGCTGTCACTAAAATATGAAAGTCACGTTAATATTTCAAATTTTTCTAAAATTAAAAAACTTTCAGCAGTATAGCAGCAAGAGTTATATTTTTCAATTATAATCCTAGGAACTGCTTTACAAAGCAAATAAAATAAATTAGAAAGCTATGGAAAACAATACATCTGACGAAAGAAAGAAGGTATGGAAAACAATAGATCTGACGAAAGAAAGAAGATTTTCAATCGGGTTGGTTTTTAATCACTCAGATATTGCTGTAAACGGAATCGTGAGCTTACGAACTCTAAGAAACAGAAATATCGACAAAAATAAGATGTGACTTTACGTCCCCTGGTGGGAAAACCATGCATTATTTTAGTAAGAAAGTGTTCACAAAAGGTTCATCCATATAAGCGGTATCGGTCAAAGAAAAAATAAACCATTCTTTACCAAACATTAGAAATTATGTGAAAAATATGTTCCACCAGGTCCTGTATGCGATACAGTAAGATTTTTCAAATCATAACTTTAGGAGCAGAATTACTTGATAATTTTGAAATTATATGAAAAACATGTCACACGGAAAACACTATCCATCAAAGAAGGAATTTTTCAAATCGGACTCCTAGAAGTAGAGATATTGACAAAAATAAGATGTACAATATCTGAGGGATTAAAAACCATAATGCAGAAAACGAAATTTACCATTGTGCCCCCTAGCGGAAAGTCTATAGTTTACTTGAAAATTTTGAATTTATAGGTAAAACATTTCGCATCGCAAACACTATCCAGCAAAGAAGGAATTTTTCAAATCGTACACTTAGAAGTAGAGATATTGAGAAAAATAAGATATACATTTACACCCCCTGGCGTAGAAACCATGCATTTTTTCAAGAAGAAAATTTTCCTAAAAGGTTTTTCGACATGAGTAGTATCGGTCAACAAACGATTTCTTTTTCAATTGAGATTTTAGAAGCTCTTATTTTGCTGCAAATACAAAAGAAGCGGAATTTAAGACTTACGCCACCTGGTGGCCAAACCATTTCTTACAAAAATTAGAAAATATTTGCAAACGATTTCCCATCAGGAGCTGTATCCATTGAAAAAAAAATTCAGATCGGAGATTCAGGAGCAGAGATATAGGGGGAAACGAGATTTAATAATACGGCCCATAGCGGAAAATCTATGAATTACTTGAAAATTTTGAAATTATATGAAAAACATGTCACACGGAAAACACTATCCATCAAAGAATTAATTTTTCAAATCGGACTTCTAGAAGTAGAGATATTGACAAAAATAAGATGTACATTTACATTGACAAAATAAGATGTACATTGGCATTCTCGCTAATCCGGCACTACTCTGTCCAAAGAATGGCCGGATTACCGAGAGTCTACTGTAATTTGATAGTGTAAACAATGCCGACCATATCTCCATCAACCTTATTTTTAATACACTACAATGTGAATACTCAATAAACGCATCATCATCATCATTGTCAACCATTATCAATCCACTGCTGGATGAAGGTCTCCCCAAGTTTCCTCCACAACAGTCTGTCTTGTGCCAGTCTCCTCCATGTCACCCCTGCATACTTTCGAATTTCATCCACCCATCTCCCATGTGGTCTTCTTCTGGGTCTTTTCCTGTCCCTTGGAATCCAATCTAAAATTTCGGCTGTCCATCGATGATCTGTCCTTCTGGCAGTATGTCCAGCCCATTGCCATTTCAGGGATTTAACTCTGATCATGATGTCTTCCACTCTTGTCATTTTTCGGATCCACGAGTTCCTCTTCTTATCTCTCCTGGTTACACGAAGCATGCACCTCTCCATGCTACTTTGAGTTGTCTGCAGTCTTTGTATATCTCTTTTAGTTAAGGTCCACGTCTCTGCACCATACGTAAGCACTGGAAGGATGCATTGATCAAACACTTTTCTTTTAAGACATAATGGCATATTGCTCTTGAAAATTATGCTGTTTCTTCCAAAAGCTCTCCAGGCAAGTTTTGTACGCCGATTAATTTCTTCATCAATGTGACCCTCACTTGATATCTGCTGTCCAAGATAAACGTACGTGTCTGTTATCTCCAGCTTTTCTCCATCAATCAATAAATCTTCATTTCTTGTAAAAGCATTGAACATCACTTTTGTCTTCTGAAAGTTCATTTTTAATCCCACTTCTTTACTCTTGTCAGCAAGTTCCTGGATCATACTCTGCAGCTCTGATGGGGTAGTTGCAAAAATGACTACGTCATCAGCAAAACGAAGGTGGGTTAGATAATCTCCATTAATCTTTATCCCTTTGTTTTCCCAGCTCAGCGACTGAAAAACACCCTCCAATGTGGCATTAAAGAGCTTCGGAGATATGGTGTCACCTTGTCTCACTCCCTTTCCAATTTTTATGTGTGTTGTATTTTCAAACAGCCGAATCTTTGCACTTGCATTTTCATAGATGTTATTAATAATATTAATGTATGCATCTTCAATACCGCAGGTTTTCAGAGCCATTGTAACTGCTGATGGTTTCACCGAATCAAAGGCTTTTTCATAATCGATAAAAGCCATGCACAATGGAAGTTCATATTCCTTCGCTCTTTCAATTAGTTCTCTCAGTACGTGGATATGATCTATTGTGCTGTAACCACTCCTGAATCCAGCTTGTTCTCTCGGTTGAGCCACGTCCAGTGTTACCTTCAAGCGGTGTGAAAGAACTTTAGTGAAGATTTTATAAAATACTGATAGGAGGCTGATAGGTCTGTAGTTTCCGAGATCCTCAATGTCACCTTTCTTATGTAGCAGGATCATTGTAGCGGTGTTCCAATCCTCAGGAATCTTTCCTTCATTAAGGCATCGAGTGAAAATTTGGGCGAGTACTGTTTCAATTTCTCCACTTGCTTCTTGTATGATGTCTACAGTAATTCCATCTTCTCCTGGAGCTTTTCCCCGCTTCATGTTCTTGATTGCATGTGCAACTTCTGCTGGAAGGACTGGAGGAACTCTGGTACTGGTATCTTTCATGATGTCTGGAGTGTATGTATCATCCCTTTCATATAATTTGGAGTAGAAATCTTTCACTCTTGTCAAAATTTCGCCTCTATTTCTTGTTACAGAACCATCTTCTTTTCTCAGTGCCATAATCTGTTTTCTTCCCTTACTGAGATGTCCCTTTGCTATCTTTAGGCTTTGGTTGTTTTCAATTGCTTTCCTCACTAGTTCACAGTTGAATTTTCTTACGTCTTCAGTGATACTCTTTCTTACTATCTTGCATAGCTCTATATATTCCACTTTGGAAGTCACATCTTCTTTAGTTGTCCTCATCTCTCTTCTTTTTTGCATCAACATTTTCGTTTTTCCTGATAATTTGCTTACATGCAACTTGTTCTTAGACCCAGCTAATTTTGTTGCTGTTTCCATAAGAGCTTTGGTTACTTTTCTGTTAACTTCAGAAATGTCCACTTCTTCCGATGTTAGGCCTTCTAAAGCAGAGAACCTGTTCTTCAGTTCCAACTTGAAGGTATTATGGTGTTTTTTAAGGTTGGTTATGTCAATAGATTTTGTTTGTCTTATGAGCTTGCCACGTTAATAATAAACGCATATAACGTATTAAATACGTTAGTTTCCATGGCAAACCTTTGTGCTTATTACGCGATAAATACGTATAAACGGATTTAATACGCTACATGCGTTTCTTGAGTGTTCATATCTCCATTACTTCTTAATATTTCTACTAATGCATGACTACTGATAATCATTTTTGTTTTTAACTTTATTCCTGTGCGTTATATGTGTTTGTTAGCAGTAGTGTTAACGAAAGCATTTAAAGTTTCAGTATGTTGTTCTACATGGATGCAGTTAGGTAGGAGATGAATTTTATTTCTGATTCTTGTTGTTGTTTGTTATGTAGTTTCTGCAAGTAAAAGTTGTGCGTCTATTATTTTCTGTATTTCTCAGATCGCTAAATAGTAATGTATGGACAGAAGAATCACGATGTTTTTTTATTAATATGCTTTATTAATTTAAATGGAAGTATGCTTTTTTTTTAAACAGGGCTAGGAAATATGTCACCTCATTTTAGAGAGTGTTTTCTTAACAACTCGAAATCTCACTGATATGGCCATTCTTTCATTATTGCAACGCTTTCGT
The DNA here is from genome assembly GCA_039090855.1 of Macrothele yani. NCBI lineage: Eukaryota > Metazoa > Arthropoda > Arachnida > Araneae > Macrothelidae > Macrothele > Macrothele yani. The sequence goes on along the minus strand of CM077033.1, from coordinate 38,572,066 downwards.
CCCTAACTTAAAATTTCTTTAGTGTTCAGATTTAATAAGTTGCGGACAGATGTATCTGGCTGTGCTTTGTGATGGAACATATATAGAACAACATCTGTATTGAGCGTGTCACATGAGCGATATCGCTCTATTATCTCCATTTCGGCGTCCTAACGGATATATATTTCTCATAACACCTATAATGAAGGCACATTTTAATCTTCAAATGTAACAAATAGCAAATTTCTACCCTACGACTTTGCATACGATACCGATTTAGTTTACAGCAAGGTCAGCTCCCTATCCGCTAGACTATGATGACCGGAAAGTCCGTCGATTCAAGTCTGCTCATGTAAAGATATTCTGTGCATGGGCAATATAAAGGAACGGAAACCCCTAGATTTTGGAATGCTAGAATTACACTTCTGTACAATAATTGCGTAAATACCAAGCAAGCACACCTACAGAAAATATATATGGCCTTAAATGGGCCGTGTATATGAAAGGTTAGCACTGCATCTCTCTTGTCTTAACATCGAAACAAAGGGCCATGTTGGAGAGGGTATCTTTTTTATCTCGCATTGTAGCACCTCTGACGGTTTGTACAAATGCTATTCTACTTACAGAAACACGACTAGGATATGGCCGCCAAAGTAATCATTCAGTACTGTTATTAAAACTGCGTCATTTGGAAATGAAGTGCCGGAGGTGAAAGAAATCTTCTACGGGATATTATATGTTTGAAAACATGTGTAATGTTGGGATGAATGGCTGTTGCAACTATAATAAGCCGACGAGATTGTATGTACGAGTGTATTTTAGATTATACCAGGCTATGTACCGAGTTTGCACGTTGGAGAGTTAATCGCTTAGGCGTGTAGTTTATAACTTGGGTTTGGTTTACATCCGCAACCCGTTTGCTCCATGTACCTATTGAAACCTCTATCAGTTCATAACACCACGTTGTCTCCCTCGCCTACAACGTTTCTTCGCGCTCCGTTTCCCAAAGCAGGATGCATTCCTTTAAAAGTACAGCACCTATTTCATATCTCCTGTTTGGCGCATGACTGCTTGGAAGAGCAGCCCAGTGGGTCTACTGAATTCCAGAAAGGAAGAAAGCTGATCTTTAAAGAAACCTATTTTTATTTCGAGAAAACATTAGCATCGAGACTGTGTCCTGACGCCAAAGGCTTTACTGTATTTTAGATATGACACCAAAGGCTTACTGTATTCTAGATATGACAACAAAGACCTACTGTATCCTGACGCCAAAGGCTTTACTGTATTCTAGATATGACACCAAAGGCTCACTGTGTTCTAGATATGACAACAAAGGCTTACTGTATCCTAACACCAAAGTCTTTACTGTATTCTAGATATGACACCAAAGGCTTACTGTGTTCTAGATATGACACCACAGGCTTACTGTATCATGACACCAAAAGCTTTACTGTATTCTAGAGATTAACACTATTGCCCTGCATAATCCAGATTAACACACCACATGCTACACATTATGTACGTCTATCTTACCTGGAGCAATCATTCAGAAAAAAGTTATAGAATTTTTGTTTGCAATTTAATATGCTGAAATTCAGCAATACCAATATATTGAGCTTTTAAGATATGATTATTTTTCCGCCACAGTTTCTTAGGTTTAGATAATTATTTGGCACAAGGTATGCATACGGAATGCAATGCCAAAAATTTTAAATATCCTGGCTCTCCTATTAGATATGGAATATTTCTCCAAGAGATAAGATATTAAAGACTCTAAGAATGACTTCTTCAATTTGAATGCTAGCTTAAAAAAATAATTAAAGAAGTCTCACAAAATAGACAATTCTTAAATACGGAAAAAATAAAATATTTATCATAATTCCTGACTTGTACTTTATAGGAAGGAATTATTAACGAATTGAATTATCTCCCTTGTTCTGAAACGAAAAAAGTATTACCTGCACTTTTTTATTTATTAAACTAAATATAAAATCTTGTTCAAAGCAAGAATCTTTGGAAATTTTACCATAGCTTTTTTTTTTGGAAAAGGTAAATACCTTACCTACCTAACTTATAATCAGCGTCCCTCGCAAATCTTGGTATCCGTTGAATACGTGATCTCATGGGTCAGCGCTCGATTGGCGCGGTTGAATCAGATAACCGATTGGCGTGTGCTGGGAACCAACCAATGTACTTGATGTATTCTGCTAGATAGACAGGTTCTTATTCATGAGGACTCAAAACCTTTTCTTCGAAAATATATTTCGCGGTGAGGACTCAGCGTCACTGAAGTTACATTTAAAGTCCAGCCAAAAAAGGAAGGTCTTTGAAATGGACACAAGAGCTCGTGTTTTAATCATCCGCTTCAGGCGATAGATGACAGCATGTCAGCGCACATTCCTCCATCGCCAGGTGTTCCGGCAGATTTGCAAAACTCTTTTTACGTTAAACTAAACTTAGGATCATGTATTTCGCTTTAAAATCTGAACAAGGAGTGTTGTTCAACCTTTTGCGTGGCCAGATTGCGATTACTTTCCACTTTGAAATATATTTATACCCTGCTCTGTTGAACATCGGCAGGAAATACTCCTCACAAAATGTGTTGGAAAACTGATAAAGGATTGCAGATTATAAATTCAAGTATCTTTATTTTAAACACCGCATATGCATTTCTTGTATGTTATGTGGTATCTAGCACTAAACGTACAGTGTGGAGGAAATCATGTACGTGGGTAAATTAGTATGTAGCATAAAACTGTATTTGCCAGCCACTGTTTCTAGGCGTCACAGCTACGGTGATAAGGAAACAATCGTTGCGTACTGCATTTACACGTATGTTGAGCGCAGATGAAGTGAATATTTTTAAAGGTTAAAAGGTTCGCAGGGCAATGTGTGTGGCAACTCATAAAAGAGTCATGCGCTGCGGTAAAAAGCAGATCAGATGAGATTTTAGGAAGGGAGTGCCTTACCCCAGGTTTTAAACAACCCTTAGAAATAGGAAGGTAGAGAGTTTGGGCAAGAGTGCCCGATAAGAAAGTAACCCGGATTCGAGGTCGTAAGGGGAGGAAGACTCCCTTATTACCGGGGGCCAGTACCCGGAATCCGAGGGCTTAACGCGTCCATTCTACGCGCGACGGATATTTGGGTGCTCTAGCTTTCGTACCTACTTGGAGTCGAACCTAAGGTTTCTCCGTCGCAGTCACGAAAACTGACCATTAAGCCATCTGAGGCCCGGTAAAAAGCAGAATATACAAGTTGCATCTTAAATGGTTAACCGCAGTGTTAGCTTTAAAAGGTTATAGGCCATAAAATGATTAACTCTTTAAGCGAGTATAAAGAGTTAACTCGGTGTTAGCAAAATGGGCAGAAATCAGCTGCAACGAATACATTCACAGTATAAAGAGAGACGGCAACATGAAAACATCAGAATCAGAAAACGCTGATTTCCCCTTACTCTTTCAGTTCAAATAAAATGGTTATTTATAGGGATGATTGACAAAAACCCTTTATGACTGATTACCTGCTAAAAAGGCTATAACAGTGGCGAAGAACATGCAAAAGAAGATATGATATATCAATCATTAGTTCCTTCCCAGTGGCATGATGTCGATGGCAGAGAGACTATCTCTTCCCCATTATGCCGTGGGTCATGGGGCACAGAATATAGGACTAAAGGGCATATCTTCTCACAAATTACCGCTTCATTGTGACCACCTCTGAGGTTGTGTGGGGGGGGGGGGATTTGTTATGACGTAGTTTTCGAAAATCCCTACCGTTTTGCCAACATTTCTGCTTGGAAAGTGCAGAAAGTTCTGGTCACTATATGGTTCAGGTACTTCAGTCGCTTAAAGTGTTAAACTTACTGTTCATCAATACAAATATTTTTCATTTTTGTATCATAGATAAGTATCCCATGAGCTATCTAAAAGGGTTTTCAGTTTTTTGTTCTAAAACGACAATTAGTATTGAAACGTCGCTAAATCCGTACATGTTAGAATTAATGTGTTTTATAAGTCTAAAAGATATTATTAGAGTTAATTCCTTTTATAATTCTAAAAATATTATTACCAGTATTTATATTGTTCTTTCTAAAATAATACCAACTAGATGTCAGTTTTAAAGAAAAATAACTTTGCTGACTGTAATTCGCATCTCAGGAAAAGGAAAAATGCAGATTTGTCCACTGAGCATTATACCCCAATTTGACATCGGACACACATGTTCGATATTCATACATTTACCTTTAGAGATGCAACAGTTGTTTTGGCGGGATAATTATCATAAATCAGTGTGGTCTCTTACAATTCTCATATAATTTTTTTGAATTTATACATTGAAATGGAAAGCCGTAGTAAATGTTAAAATGATGTGCAAATAGTGTTCTTTTGGGCATTCAAGTGACCACTTCATTTTTTTAAGTAACCTCTATCAATTGTAAGCTTAATGTTTAGCCTGTTTTTAAACTTTGATGTTATGACTGCGAAAAATTCTAAGTGAGGACCTTGTGCAGCCTACGTTTATCTAGTCAATGCTTGTAAATTTAAATTAAATAAACGTCCAGCGTCAGGCAAGCATAAGGGAACACCCCTTGAAATTGAGAACAATGGGCGATTCAGAAATCGCATTGATAAACACAAGGTAAATAAATTATTACGACCCAAATTTCCTGAAAGAAATGTTTTATATGTAATTTATTTTAGCAATAAATTAGTGATAGAAGTTGAAAAGGTGTTTTCGAAATTAGTTGATAAGTAAGAACGAATGAATTATGCACCAAACATTGATCCGCCAACTTATTGAAATTATTCGGAGTACAAAAAGCATTGTACTAGCATAAAAGCATACTAACAAATCATTGTACTAGCATAAAAGCATACTAATAAGTCAACTTTGAGTGGAATAGCAATTTGACAAATTCTTTACTTCTTACGTTTACAAAAATAGACTACTTCAGTAATAAAATATTTCCATAATCATAATTATCATTACAACAGCTATGATCTCAGTTTGTTAAAATAATGTTTTGCAAGTCCAGCTGCTAAAAGTTCCTGTAAACTCTGTCTTTGTTTGCTTCCTTTATGTCGTATTCAAGTGGATCTGGTGCTGTATGATGGCGAGCAATTGCATAATTAGAAACAGGCCAGTATCTGTCCTAAACCGTAAGGGACTTGAATATACATAAAAGTTCGTTTCACCGTTATGGAACCAATTCAACAACACTGTTGAGGTGTCACCAACACTTGGCTAACGTCGTCCAAAAGTTACGAAACATAGCAAGGACTGCTGTATCGCTTTAAGTGTCCGGCGTCATAAGTTCCTTACAACTCGACGATTGCCTCCTTGAAATCTGTTGCCACTGGAAGTAGGGTAGCAACGCTAACGACATATCGAATACAATTAACTGATACAATTAACCGTTATGCCAGGAAACCCATCGCTTGTGTTCCACTAATAGCGTCTCACAAGACATTTCGCTTGAACTCGTGCTGGGAACTTTGTTCCTGAAGTCGAGACATGTGGGCCTGTACTCTTTATCCACTTGTGACCAGATTTAGTCTACACACGGATTCTGGTCAATTTTTTGTCTGTAGCTAATAAAAGAACCCGAAAGGAACCAATCGCTGGATCTAAACCTTCGCGATTGTGAATTGTTCGAATGCGGAAGTCAAATGCTATGGGTGTCATCATATTCAACGGTATTACATCACTCCTCATATTCGCAGGAAACAACATGACTGATGGGCACAAAAGGGGACACAAACCAGAGACTTCTGTCAGGTAATTCCGGAGAGATGTTTGCCCACAGTTCCTTTTAATGGATGATAACCATAACCTGCACTGGGCTCAGCTTGTCGATGATAACTAGACAAGACATTTAATAACTACGACAACTGTAGAGGACCTTTTTAGTCCATTAACTACGTAAATGATTCCCCTTTAAAATCACATGAACCAATCAGGTGACAAGTCTTAATACCACGGCGCAAGCTTGCTACGTCAGATTACTTTTTATTATTGTGCATATAAAAGTGAAACAGTAGTTCATGAAAACTTTTAGGGAGTGTTTATAATATCATATGATTTTAACCATTTGCTGATGATGTGCCAGCTGATGGCGCCAAAAATCTCGTGTGCTGTTTTAATCAATATTTATACTTTGAAAAATATATCTTACTTATAATTAAACTGTCTTTCATCGTTCTCTCGTTCCCTTGATTCAGAAATATGCTTCACATCGTGCAGAGACGGCGTTATTTATATACCTAGTGATCTTAGCATAAATTATTACAATTTGGAGATCTCAGGTGATAATGTGCCGTAAGAAATTGTCAACATGTTCATTGAAGGGAAGCAGATGCGGTTTCCCTTGTGTTCTTGTGTCAGTTGTATGGGAATTCACGGACTGCAGACTTTTCGGTATCCCAAACGGTCATGAACAATGTCCCGTACGATGCCATTCGAAAGATGGAATTTTTATTTCGGGTGATGGAGGGTCACACAGCGAGCTTCACGCAAGTACTCCTCAACTACATCGAAATGATCTGCTGTTGTGGACGGACGGCTGGTCCGTGGTTCATCGTGGATGCTCTCTGTACTACCAGTAAAATCACGGCACAACGTTCGCTCATGCTGCACTGACGTCACGTTCGGGCAGTGCAGAGCTTAAAGTACAGGATGCATTTACATATGCGGGCTCTTTTGTCCACAAGAAGCGAATGGCTCCTCGAGCATCTTCCTTTGTTATTCATCCAGTACAGTAGACATTTGGAATTTGTGCAGTTCAGAAACGTAAGATCTTCAGAGATTCAAACGGCATCCATCTAAACAAAACATGTCACAACCAAAGAACGAAGTCATGCGAAGTAATAAATATATACCGAAACAAATGCTGTCTTAGGCACGATATAAAAAACTTTAACTTAAAATATGTACAAAGTTAAAATTAATACAAGATCTTTCGCGAGGGCGAACCCCTCATCATCAGGTAAACCAACTGCAACGCAGGCAGCAACCTCTTAAATAGTATGATAAAAAGTGGCGCCATAGTATGATTGTGATATACGTAAGTAAGAAGGACCAAACCATTAAGATGAGGGTAGATTGGTAGATGTAAGCGAACTATTATAATGAGAAAAGTGTAAAGTTCCAGATGGCGCAAACAAATGGGAATGTTTATGTTTAATAGTTAGAATATTTAGAAAAGCCTTCCACTGTGAAGAAACAAATGCTGGTGTATCATCATTAGAGCAAAATTCAAAATAATGCTGAATGAACAGAACTTCTGCAAATAAAGTGCTTGTTTTAGTAGTAGTACCTTAGTAAAACAACAGATTCATTCCATATTGGGATGTGGGTTACATTTTTTACACATCGGGCAAATGCTGTGATAGAAGAACCTTTACGAATGGAATATTCATGCTCAGCCTTCCCATCCAGATATAAAGTAGCAACTTTTCGTTTTTTAATCAACCGTGCTTACTCGCATTCTTCAAATATACGTTTACAAAATCTTAAACTGGATAAAATCATGCTAATCGCAGAACAATATGGATACAAGAAATGCTGGTGTCTTGCATAATGTTTGTCAAAAATATAATTTATCCTTCGGTGAATCGACCAGTAATATATTCACCATGCTACGTACTGACCGTCATAAAACTGTTGAGGTCCATAAATGTGGTGTATACTGCATACCATTATCTACTACCAGTCCTAATCAACCTGACTCTTTATATATAGATTCAACATTGCGCAACTTAGGATTACGCAAGGATGAGCATCAATATTCCATTCGTAAAGGTTCTTCTATCGCAACATTTGCCCGATGTGTAAAAAATGTAACCCACTTCCCAATATGGAATGAATCTGTTGTTTTACTAAGCACTACTACTAAAACAAGCACTTTATTTGCAGAAGCTGTTCATTCAGCATTATTTTGAATTTTGCTGTAATGATGATACACCAGCATTTGTTTCTTCAGAGTGGAAGGCTTTGCTAAATACTCTCACTATTAAACATAAACATTCCCACTTGTTTGCGCCATCTAGAACTTTACACTTTTCTCATTATAATAGTTCGCTTACATCTACCAATCTACCCTCCTCTTAATGGTTTGGTCCTTCTTACTTACGTATATCACAATCATACTATGGCGCCACTTTTTATCATACTATTTAAGAGGTTGCTGCCTGCGTTGCAGTTGGTTTACCTGATGATGCCGGGGTCGCCCTCGCGAGAGATCTTTTATCGAGTTTAACTTTGTACATATTTAAACTAAAGTTTTTTTATATCGTGCCTAAGAAAGCATTTGTTTTTATATATATTCAAAACATGTTAAGTTGGACGTCAGCAAAAATATTTTAAATACCATCACTGGTTTTAAAGTTCAACAGTAGGGTAAGTTTCTCGCTGTCTTCCTCTCGCGCGTTTGAATTGTGCCAGGGTATACCTGCTATTATGTGTAACCATACGGGATTGTCCCGCAGTAATCGAACCATGATCGGTCCACACCTTTCCGGTAGTTTATAGGACTTTCCTTTCCGGACATTTTAAAATTATTTACAGTGACTGACTGTGAGCACTCCTGAAACCTTCCTGTCGTGGAAATGCTGTCCCCTATATATTCAAGCTATTAAAATTTGGCCTTTGTCAAACTGGCTGAAATCATCTGCCTCTCCTGTTTGAAGAACAGTATCAACGCTGATTAACATAGCTCATGTCTTATTCATACTTTTTCATGACATACAGACGCACCATCGTTTACCTGCAGTTGCTGTGATTTGCATAATGACGCGATGGTCATAATTTTTCAGTTTTTCGGTGAAAAGTAAAGTAATGCAAACTTTAACACAACCAGTTTTCTAAGAAAGGTTTCGTCTATTTCCTTGACATGAAGGTAAACACTTGCAGTGGGACTGTCAAAATACCTATTATGCTCTAACTACACTGCTGGCCACCCGAAATGCATCTCCGAGAAGGACACGAGATAGCAAGGCCAGATTTACTGGACACATAACAACAGATACAAAGATGAAACGATTGAGCTTTCAGGCCCTTTCCACTTGCGGAACACGCCGACATCAGTAGTTTCTGTGGTCCCCATGGCTGGCAATAACGGCCACTGCACGAAAGCTGCTTTTGAAGTGGGCTTGGGGTATGTCGGTCCAGGCTGCTTCCACAAGTTGCCACAGTTCATCAGGTGTAGCGGCAGCTGTTGAGTGTACCGGCGATGCGTACCAAAAGGGTGAGGGTGTCATATCCAACTGCGCCCCAATCCATAACGCCAGGCGACGGACCGGTATGGCGATGCATAATGCAGGCGTCATACCGTCCCTCGCCGTGGTGCCGCCACACGTGGATCCGACCATCGTGGTGTTGCAGGCAGAAGCCGAATTCGTCGGAGAAGACAGTGTCGTGTCATTCTGTAGTCTAGGTGCGGCGATCAACGGCCCCTGCCGCCGCACTCGCCGGTGGTGTAACGTCAATAGCAACTTGGAGCAATATGCTCCGTGCGACAAGTCCCCGATTCTGTAGACGACGTCGAACGCTACGTGCTGAAGCAGATTGCTGCGCAACAGGCCCTAATTCCTGCGCTAACGTACGTGATGTAAGTGGTGCGAGCCATCAATGCCCGCCGCACAAAATGCCGGTCCTCTCGTTCGGCTGTGTTCCGCGGCTGATGCAATCGCTGACGTCGGTCCGTCTGTACCTCCTGCACCCACCGAATCCATACTCGCCTCACTGTGGCGGGATGTCGTCCCACACGGGCGCCGATGTCTCGGTATGATAAACCGCTGTCGCGATAAGCCACTATTCGTCCTCTGTCGAACTCCGAAACGTGCTGGAATGACTGCAGTATTCTGCGACAAGGCATCAGGAAGTTTCCCACGCACAGGTCCGGCAGCACAACACACTTCCACTACTTACACTCCGCCTTCTGTGCACCCTTCTTATAGTACTTCTTAGTGGCGTGCCGGGCGCACATGATTTGCATATGTCCTACAATGCTAATCGTTTGAATGTCCTCTCGCGTGCGACGCATGCTGTAAATTTTAGCCAATCCGATGCTTCCTTCTTTGTGTTGCATTTTGGGTGGCCAGCAGTGTATAATTCGTGCACGGTTCAGAATGGTTTTTTTAAAACCATTATAAGCATTCAAGTTGCACATTACTAGTGACACCTGTACAGTAGCGAACGAGAGGTTTGTTGCTTTTAAATACCTGCATTTATTACCGTACGGATATCAAGGAGGTTCTGATATCTTTCAAAAATGTTCAGCAAAGCAGATGTGACCGCTTCCGTCAACTGACAAATGGTCGAAAGAGGACAAACTCCTTTCCGAATGGTTTTCTGAATATCATCCACAGTTCTTTTGGGTTTACATCTGGATTCTCTGAGTGCCATTTTAGGACTTTTATATCTTAGTTACTGTAGGCAATGGATCTCATTTGTTACTTTCTAAACTCTTCTCCAGCAGACGTTAGTCACTTACATCGTCCAGTCATTTCTTTATACAGGCTGACATTGCACTGCGTGTTTTGTTATTTTCGTACCTTTCGTTTCACAAAGCAATGCACTTTTTCCTGTATAGCCGAGAAAGTTTGCGATTTCTAAGATGCTTTTACCTACCCACCAAGCGTTCACTATCATGCTTATCTCAAAGGCACTTAAATAATGAACGTTTGCCGTATTGACGCTATTCAAGTTTGCTTCAGATATGTAACCGTTGCAGTGAGCTATTTATAAAGATATCACAACACCGTTAGTGCGCGTGTAAGTGAGGATGGTAGGTAACTGATTGCATTTGGGTATTCGTAATAAATTGCCACTTCAGTGTACATTTTGTCAGTATTCCAACAAAATAACTAAGGCCCCTATCTTCAGAGAACTACTGATCGAAATATTTTTTATTAAGAGAAAACAAGTAATATGTACAGTATTGAGGCTGGCTAAATACTCGTATATATCATCATCATCATCATCATCATCATTGTCAACCATTATCAATCCACTGCTGGACGAAGGTCTCCCCAAGTTTCCTCCACAACGGTCTGTCTTGTGCCAGTCTCCTCCATGTCACCCCTGCATACTTTCGAATTTCATCCACCCATCTCCCATGTGGTCTTCTTCTGGGTCTTTTCCTGTCCCTTGGAATCCAATCTAAAATTTCGGCTGTCCATCGATGATCTGTCCTTCTGGCAGTATGTCCAGCCCATTGCCATTTCAGGGATTTAACTCTGATCATAATGTCTTCCACTTTTGTCATTTTTCGGATCCACGAGTTCCTCTTCTTATCTCTCCTGGTTACACGAAGCATGCACCTCTCCATGCTTCTTTGAGTTGTCTGCAGTCTTTGTATATCTCTTTTAGTTAAGGTCCACGTCTCTGCACCATACGTAAGCACTGGAAGGATGCATTGATCAAACACTTTTCTTTTAAGACATAATGGCATATTGCTCTTGAAAATTATGCTGTTTCTTCCAAAAGCTCTCCAGGCAAGTTTTGTACGCCGATTAATTTCTTCATCAATGTGACCCTCACTTGATATCTGCTGTCCAAGATAAACGTACGTGTCTGTTATCTCCAGCTTTTCTCCATCAATCAATAAATCTTCATTTCTTGTAAAAGCATTGAACATCACTTTTGTCTTCTGAAAGTTCATTTTTAATCCCACTTCTTTACTCTTGTCAGCAAGTTCCTGGATCATACTCTGCAGCTCTGATGGGGTAGTTGCAAAAATGACTACGTCATCCGCAAAACGAAGGTGGGTTAGATAATCTCCATTAATCTTTATCCCTTTGTTTTCCCAGCTCAGCGACTGAAAAACACCCTCCAATGTGGCATTAAAGAGCTTCGGAGATATGGTGTCACCTTGTCTCACTCCCTTTCCAATTTTTATGTGTGTTGTATTTTCAAACAGCCGAATCTTTGCACTTGCATTTTCATAGATGTTATTAATAATATTAATGTATGCATCTTCAATACCGCAGGTTTTCAGAGCCATTGTAACTGCTGATGGTTTCACCGAATCAAAGGCTTTTTCATAATCGATAAAAGCCATGCACAATGGAAGTTCATATTCCCTCGCTCTTTCAATTAGTTCTCTCAGTACGTGGATATGATCTATTGTGCTGTAGCCATCCCTGAATCCAGCTTGTTCTCTCGGTTGAGCCATGTCCAGTGATACCTTCAAGCGGTGTGAAAGAACCTTAGTGAAGATTTTATAAACTACTGATAGGAGGCTGATAGGTCTGTAGTTTCCGAGATCCTCAATGTCACCTTTCTTATGTAGCAGGATCATTGTAGCGGTGTTCCAATCCTCGGGAATCTTTCCTTCATTAAGGCATCGAGTGAAAATTTGGGCGAGTACTGTTTCAATTTCTCCACTTGCTTCTTGTATGATGTCTACAGTAATTCCATCTTCTCCTGGAGCTTTTCCCCGCTTCATGTTCTTGATTGCATGTGCAACTTCTGCTGGAAGGACTGGAGGAACTCTGGTACTGGTATCTTTCATGATGTCTGGAGTGCATGTATCATCCCTTTCATATAATTTGGAGTAGAAATCTTTCACTCTTGTCAAAATTTCGCCTCTATTTCTTGTTACAGAACCATCTTCTTTTCTCAGTGCCATAATCTGTTTTCTTCCCTTACTGAGATGTCCCTTTGCTATCTTTAGGCTTTGGTTGTTTTCAATTGCTTTTCTCACTAGTTCACAGTTGAATTTTCTTACGTCTTCAGTGATACTTTTTCTTACTGTCTTGCATAGCTCTATATATTCCACTTTGGAAGTCACATCTTCTTTAGTTGTCCTCATCTCTCTTCTTTTTTGCATCAACATTTTCGTTTTTCCTGATAATTTGTTTACATGCAACTTGTTCTTAGACCCAGCTAATTTTGTTGCTGTTTCCATAAGAGCTTTGGTTACTTTTCTGTTAACTTCAGAGATGTCCACTTCTTCCGATGTTAGGCCTTCTAAAGCAGAGAACCTGTTCTTCAGTTCCAACTTGAAGGTATTATGGTGTTTTTTAAGGTTGGTTATGTCAATAGATTTTGTTTGTCTTATGAGCTTGCCACGTTCAAGTTTAGTGTTGAGGTGCATCTTACATCTCACCAATCTATGGTCACTACCTGTGTTGAACTTGTTTAGCACACTGACTCGTATATATATATATACGTATATTGAATTTTGATTTTTTGAGATATACGTAAGCTGACTAAGCAGAAAAGTGCCAGGGAATAATAATTTAAGTAATAGTTCGTATAAAAAAATTAACGTGAGAAACAATTTATTTATAAATTTATTTTTAAAAATGCCATCAAATTTCAGAAAAGCTCTGAATATATTTGACGTGTAAAACACCTTTGACCACTATTAGATGAAATGTGAAGTTCCATACACGACTTGATAACTTATCTGAGCATTTCTCAGATCAGATAATAAGGGCACATTTTATTATTTTTCTAAATAGCTCAGTTTATAAAGTCACAATCCGAGATGTTTTTACTGAATTATTTGAAGCTGCAAGAATTAATTTGCGTGATACCTTAGCAATTGGCTAATTATTGCGACTGTTTTCCTGGTTTTTGAAAAAATGTCACTTGAAACATAAAATTTAAATTATTTTTAAAACCAATTTCATAAGTACATTTCATATTTCAGAAAAAATACTTAATTACCAAATCCAATTTTTTAATTGTACTTCTCTAAAATTATTCAATATTTGGACTACGATATATGCTAAACAGCAAATTGTTAAGATCATCTACTTGCTTATCTTATGCACATAAGTAAACTTTTAAATTAGCGTTGATCAGATGTGGCATGTATTAAACCACATAATTTTACAGGCAGTTTCAGCGAAGAGGAACGGATGCTGCCCATGGACTGACGAGTGTTCACCAGATAATGATTTGTATTATGAACTACTCACTAAATGTTATCGCACAAGTGTTCAATTGGATTAGGATCTGGAGGCGGAAGATTCCATTTTAAAAATGTGAAGTCATTGTCGTTCTCCTCATATTACTCTGCGACACCCCGATTTTGAGCCATGGGGCATTATTCTGCCTGACGGAACCTTCTCTTTCAGGAGACACCATGCATATTTGATGTGGTTCCTGGTCAGAAATGATTTATATTATGATTTATATATATAGATACCTCTATATATTAAGTACTATCTCAGAGGGATTTATGAACAGAGACCCGCCATACAAATAAATATCTGACAATTGCATCGCCTTCACGAACTTGTGCGTGCTGTTGACGCAATTTGGGAGTGTTTCGGGTTTCTGGAGGAAGGTCAGATACATCGATTCGTGCTGTTGACGCAATATTCTGGCCAGGCATAGGAGTATATCAGCAGAAAACATAATTCATCGACAAGAAGAATTTCCAATTTGGTGCTTCCGTAATCTTTGCAGACGAATGATTCGGGTTTGAGCTGAAGCGAGTGGTATACGAAGAGATCATCTGATGATATAGCACTAAGAGCGAATTGAGTGTGATAAAACTCTTTTCTAGAACCGATGTTGTAATGTGCGATTACAAGACGCAAAGCAGCTACTCTCTTACCCCGCAAATATCTATTTGACAGCCGTTGTCCTTCAACATCGTCTATCAGTTTCCGCCAAGAGAAGACAGCTGACTACCTGGTTGGTTTTTAGAATCACTCATCGAAAATTTCGATGCATTATTTCTTTAAAATTGACAGTGTTTCACGTTTCTGGAGAGCCTGCAGATGCCAGTCTAGCGAAGGCTGTCAAGCATCCCTCACAGTCACATAAATCAGAAGTATTTTCCATATTGGTTATATACATTGTATGCGTTTCTTAAACAGTCTTGGAGTTTTTAAAAATTTCATTGAAGAAGCCACCTCTTGCTTATGGGTGTTATATTTAGAACTGAAATATTTGCTTCATTAAAATCGATCAATCAGTCATCGCGAAACGGAATTTCCTCAGAAACCAAATCGCTGGAGGACGCCTTTGACATTCAATATCTTCTCTTTGATATTGCACAGCAATATTCTTATGTCTTTCACTATTCGTCAGATTAATGAGACTGTAGCACATAACTGAAAAAGGTAGTAAGAATTATCCAATAAATTGATTCATCATTTTTCTTTGTACGAGCAACGAAATTTCAACTCGCCTGAATCATGCATTTCGCCCTGGTGGCTCAGTGGTCTAAGCGATGGCTTTTGGCCGTTCGTCCGAGATGGGTCCGTGTTCGAATACCGGTGAGGCGTGAAGGTTGTATTTGTCTTAAGCCACTGGCTCTCTATCTTCCCTGGAACCAGTTTCCCTAAATTAGGGACGGGCGACTGCTTATAGCCCATTGAGTTGCTCACTGTGGTAGTAAAACCCCAATCGAAAAAAAAATCATGAATCACCCATAAAACATAATTAGGCAACCTGTGACTATAAATTGGCCATTCACAATGGCTTTCCGCTTCCTGGTGCTGTTTTTATTAAATGGAGATGTCTTCCATACAAAGCAATACACAGCACGTGGTGAGGGATGCTTGACCAATAACTGCATTGCCACATCAATCACTACTTCCCACAAGAGAGATGCTTAACCAATCCCTGTATTGTGCTTTAACCACTGTCTTCCTGTGCTGCTCGTTTCAAGGCTCGGACACAGCGGCCGCGTAACATTCAATCATACGCATCGTTTCCTAGTATTTTTGTCGAACTTCCGAGCAGCTGTTCAATGTAGAATTTCAGTGTTGGGAGCAGTTTTATAATAATCATGTGAAATCTACGTGTTGCAATCAGGGATAGCAGATATGCAAAAAGGTTTTTCTTTTTCGAAATACCCAAGTGGGTGCCACAGCTTTTCATCACTTATTTGTGGCTTGCCACGGTTCCACACAATGGGTGCAGATCGTCAGTTAATATATATGAATACGAGGAAATACTGCGTTCTGAAAACTGAAGCATTTTCTAGTAATGCTCTTCATTATACTCCGATTGTTTGGGTATTTTATAGAGTCAAAAATGCGGATAGAAGGCAGCTGGGCAGCTATGCGTCTCGAATTAGTGCCTTTGGCCAATGACTAAGCCAATGGCTGCGCGAATGTGTGATATCACTCTCTCGTTTTGCCGTACACGTGCTACTTTGGATGATGGTAAGAACGGTGTTCCTGTTTAATGTCTTAGGAGGGAAAAATGCAGAACAACTTATCCAGTATAAAACACGATAACATATCCTACCATTTTTACCACGTTTCTATCCAAAATTGTTCTTACCGTTAACCGCGATGCATTTTTGCATATAATTTACAGAAGGTCAAAACTTTATCGTAAAAGTAGAAAATTTTAAACCACTCTTATTTAGCTGTCTTAAGCAGTGATTCAAATACGCAACATGCAAATAGAAGGCGACGCAAATGCAGGGTATATCATAATGATTAAGTAACTTGTTTTCCCTAAGTTTAAAATTACGTGAACTTGCTACCTTTCTAACTTATGTGTTCCAAACAGCTTGTGGACATGTTATCATAATCATACCACATACCAAGGGCTCACGCTGTGTTCAATAAATATAAAAATTAGTGTATCAAACATTTAAGTTCACAAGTGTAACTAACAGTATCTTAGTCTTCAATTTCATGCATCGCATCCAACATAATTCCGTAGTTCCGAGGCGTCAAAAGAGACCGGCAAAACTTTTGTCTGCTGGTGTATTCGCCTTCCTACTCGTCACAATACCTGGTGATTTCGGTAATGAACCTTAGTCTACCATTGTTGTGTTTGGCTATGACTTGCAGGGTTGTTGGTAGTATGTTTTCTGGAACGATACTTGCCATTCTGTTGTGATCTCTAACCCGGCCATCCACCAGCCATTTCGTCTAGAGGATCGCCGTTTCCTGGGATTTTCCTTCGGTGTCCCAGCGTTCGAGGTAAACGCTTGCAACTTCGTGCGTGAAATGACCTGCAAAACATCCGTTCGGGAATTATTGAAACCGGAACGCCTGGCGTAAACCATCAAGCTACATTCAGTGCTGCTCAGATGAATTGTTTAGGCGATTGCATTTTTAATTCGAAATCTAATAGGAATCTGTGCGTGATTTATGTGGCCATGTATGTCTTACATGTTACAGTTAGCCATTTATGTGAGGTGGGTAAGTATACCTTATATACTAGCACATCAGTGTATACGTACGTTAGATGAGGACACCACATATTCCATTTTGAGCAGCATTGTGGTCTGTAAAAATTTTATTCTAAACATTATCTTTTTTAATAGATACAAGTTTGATCTGTTTTTTAATTCATTTTCCAGTTTCGTCAGACATAAGATCACCAAGACTGGTGACACAAGTTTAATTTCAGATAGCGAAGCTCAATTATAAAGCGCCAAAATAAACATCCATTTGCTTCGACACCTATCCATTATATATTCCCATCTTCTGTTATTCGGAGCATACAAAGTGCTTTTCGGAGCTTTTGCAAAACGAATTTGAATTTCCTGTCTGTCAGTGTTCTAAATGTATATTGAATTAGATGGTTCACCTAAATTTTGCCATGGAGAAGAATTCCCACATTTCATGCATTTTACAAAAGTTCTAGCCAGGCATTTTTCAACTTGCGCTTGAAATATAAATATTTGTGACAAATATTGGATATGCAGTTGGCAAAGTTTCAATCAGTCAATCAAATTACCTTACATTTGATACATTTCAGAAAAACCGTAAATACGTCATAGAATTATGTGTCATCTGTTGAACTTTCACACAAAAATTATAGAAACATTTACAGCAATTAGGATAAGAAACTTGAGTGTAAATATAACATTAATGATAAAAATTATGCTCTTCTCTAAAAGAAGCAGCCTGGATATGTGTCGAACCATGTCACAGTGTTTCATGTTCAGCAAGAAAATTATTGAAGCTATATTTCAGTAATTTCTTAAAAACATAAATTATATATATTTATATTTAATATTTGATCATTCGTCCGTAAGGGGTCCGGTTTCGAATCCCGGTCTGGCATGGATGTTGTGTTTGTCTTACGGCACTGGCTCTCTCCCTTCCCTGGAACCAGTGACCCCAAATTAGGGACGGGCGACTGCTTATAGCCCATTGAGTTGCTCGCGGTGGTCGTTAAACCTCCAATCAAAAAAAAAATTTAATATTTCTAGCGTACTGCAATGAGGAATGATACAGTACATGGTTACCTTTTCCAGCTGAATCCAGTAGATAATTGAAACAAATTGGAAAGTTTATGCAACCGACGGATATAGGACAAAGAACTCATTCAATTACGTGTTTATTGCTTTGATAAGTCAAAAATACAATTGATGGCCAATCAGAAATAATGTCGCCGCCATCCTGTAATTATCAATGAATAGGCCGGATCCTGAAACAATATTGAAAATCATTCAATCACCCTATCTCAAACATTATATAACAAAAATTGAGAAACACAAAAGAAAAACATAATTAAATCATCACGCAGACATGCCTTTATAGAAGGCAGTTCAAGAAATGCAAAAATATATGTTCTGTAAAAAACATAGGATTTGTGTTTCTTCCTTCTATATAGCATCTACATGGGAAATGTGCAACACTATATAGACCCAGTGTCCCTTATGTTGTTTCTTTCCTGATAAAGTTATCCTCCAGATGGTGCGAGCATGCTAACTAATGCAGAATACTGGCAAAAAGCCACGAGAAATATTGAGAGAACTCAGTCAAAGCTTCGGCATGAGCAGCAGAGTAACAGAATAGGAATAAAGACTCTATCATCGTCAAAGAAAAATAAAAGTACATTTCATCCGTTAAGCTGCGTATAATAGCATTATTACAATTAGCAACAAATAATCTAAAAATAATAAAGTTAACAACAATAGCAAATGATTAATCAGAACATAATTCAACGAATTTATACCGAACAATTTGGAAATATAGGAAATTGTACTGAGTCAAAACTGAATTTTTCACGCCCGAGTTGCGTTCTCTATTATTGTTTGAAGGGGCGGAATTCTTTAAACCAAACAGCAAAGAACACAATTAGCTACGGCAAACTGTCTCCCTCTTTTTACAACAGAACAGACGTGACATCACCAAATAGAACTTCAGGTAAGTGAATACTCCGTGCCAAGTTTGCGGATAACACACTCAATTACAGTTTTGTTTTCTCAAATGACAGTGCTTTCAAACACAAAGACTCAGAGTAAGTATAGTCGTGTTTAGCTTAAACTAGTGACCACATAAACATTACTTAAGTAATTCCCCTCACGACAAACTCGACTTTCTGATATAACAGACATGTAATGTGTTAGAAAGTTATCCAAAAAATAAATTATACATTGTATATACAGCAATGTTAAGAAAAACCAAATTTTACTTGGTGTGTGATCGCGTTTTTCACCGTACGGAACGTTGGTATCTCTTACCAATATGCGAGAGCTTCTCACACTAGGAAAGCTGTGACGTCGTCAGTTTGTTGCTTCTTATGGATCTCATATAATTTTTCTCTGCTCTTCTGTGCAACCTCTACGGATTTTGTGCTCTTTTTTTCGGTGCTGAATGCTCAAATTTAAAGACCCAACATAAGGAAAAAGAAACCAAAAATATCGAAATTAGCAGCTCAGTTTTCATAAAAACAATTGTAGAAAAAACTGTCTGCATCAATCGTCCAACACAAATGTCATGTCAGTAGAGAGAAGGAAAATTAACTCCAGTTATGTATCTCTCCATCAAAGATATAACAACAGAACTGCCGCATCGCATAAATGTCGATAATGTTGTATTTAGTAAAAAAACTCATAGCTTTCCTAGTAGATTTTAAAACACGACGCATGCATCAGCAGAATTGGATTTTTCGGATTGTTGAGATTTACCTTTGATATCAGCCCCGAATTAATCCAAAAATTGTATTCCCGGGTACAACTGACCCAAGAAACTAAAGTGACATTTAACCACCTTATATTTGAACTGCATTTACAAAGTGCTTTACGATTTATAATTGGTCAAACATATTCATATTATTTTCATTGGTCTAAAGTGACATTTAAGCACCTTACATTTGAACTGCAGTTACAAAGTGTTTTGCGATCTATAATTGGTCAAAAAGATTCATATTATTTTCATTGGTCTAAAATGACATTTAACCACCTTACGTTTGAACTGCATTTAATCTATAATTTTTTAAAAATATTCATATTATTTTAATTGGTCTAAAGTGACATTTAACCACCTTACGTTGGAACTGCATTTACAAAGATGTTTGCAATATATAATTGGTCAAAAAGATTCATATTATTTTCATTGGTCTAAAGTGACATTTAACCACCTTACATTTGAACTGCATTTACAAAGTGCTTTGTGGTCGAAAAGCTTGCTTGTTCACCATTTGGTGTTTTTCAACATTTACAATTCGTTTCGTCAGTGCCTTTTGTTTTGCAAAACAGCTAGAGCAACAAAGTGTAGAAATAGGGGCGGATTGGCCCAACGGGATACCGGGACATTTCCCGGTGGACTATTCAAAAAATGGCCCACTTTCTGCTAGCCTTTTGTCTGGGACTTTTGAAAAAAAAACGAATAATTATTTCGATACTTATGATAATACAAGGATGAATTTCATTGGAACTTTATTTCTATTTGAATGGTTCTTTACATAAGATAATTTGTCCTTTTATTTCTGTTGTGCGTTTACTCCAAAGTAAAATAGCAAAGTTCTCTGCACGTCTGAGGGAAAAGTGCCTCCTGACCGGGAAAGCTCTTATAAATGAATTCAGCTAAGGCTAACAACAATTAGATGTACGTTGTTGGATTTCGAAAACCAGGGTCCTGGGTGTGACCTACCGTCATGTGATAGTCTGATCCCCCCACTCTTATCAAATGACTGACACAAAGCATGCTTCTCCGGCAGAGATCATCAGAGTTCTGTGTGGGACATAGAACTCGGATTATCTAAAAAGAAACATGGGTTTACACAGTATTGACACATGGGTCAAATAATGGGTAGACTTAGTAATGAAGTAGAGATACAATTTTCTCATTTAAGCAATTGAATCAGTAAGCAAAACAGAAAAGTGCTGTTTTTACTGCTTTCAGTTGACTAGAATTGTATCAGGATATAACTGTTCCATTATATAGCGAAAAACTTCTGCCAACATGCGATCTGTTTCACTTCAAGTGTAAATTAATTGTTTCAAATGTGGTATTCTTTGTTCCTTTACGTCAGGAAAAATGGACAACAGGAACTCCAAATCGTCATTTTTACTGAGTACAATTGAAGACACAGAGCATTTACGGAGCGATTACCTAAAAATTACTTTCTTAGAAATTTACATACTAGCCGCACCCACTGCACTTTAAACGAAATTAGGGGCTCCAAATCAATAGTTAATTTAAGCATTTGGTTATACTGTTTTATCCTATTCAGATATATTAGATGTACGACGCGTTTGCGTTTGAAGTCAGATTAATTGCAAAAAAATTCATAACGAAAACCGCTAAACAATGCGATAATTTGATCTCCATGACAAGCCAAAGTCATAATTAAGTGTGCGGAACACAAAAAAAACTATTTACTATAAAGAATTATAATTAAAAAGGATATATATTATTTTTCATACGAATGTCATTACAGCAATAACGTAACAAGACATAGAAGTGCCCAGTTTTCTTTGTCGTTCCTTCTATTTATTACACGGTCACCCCTTGCTTTATTTTTGTTTTATGCAGTTACAAATGTTGATCTTAATACAGAATTTTTTTTTACAAAATTGTAAATAAAATGATTAGTTGAAAAAGAAAATTTAAATATAAGCCTCAACTCCTCTACAGTTGTATTTTTCACACACGCGTTTATGAGGACAGGTTTTAGATGGTTTGAATTTGGAAAAACTGTTCCACATTTTACAAGAAACTTTTCCTAATTTTTGAACATGTTTTTACAATGTTTATCGTAGTACAGTATTAAGATCAGATCATATGTAGAGGATTTCAGAAAAGGAGTGTCTGACCTCAGGTCTTAAACAATCCTTGGAAATAGGAAGCTAAGAGGTTTGGGCTAGAGTGCCCGATAGAAGAGCGACACGGAAACGAGGTAGAAAGGGGGAGAACGTCGCCCTTATTTATTACCGGGCGGCCAGTACCCGAGGTCCGAAGGCTTAACGTGCCCATCCACCGCACGGCAGACATTTAGTGGGTCAAGCGTTAGTATCTGCTGAAATCGAACCCGGGGTCTTTTCCGTGTCAGTCATAACGTTGACCACTAAACCACCCGCGCCCAGGAGTTTAAAACTCTCACTGCGGTGCTACGTACATAACCACCGGTACCGTATCACGTGACAGACTATCGTCGTTTCATGTCCTGTCACTGCGGCGCTGACTTACACTCGAGAGTTGGACATCTGCCTTTCTTTCTTTGTGCTCAAGACCTCGTTAGAATCCGTAATTAAACGTACACCTTCAGACCTTCCTTTCAGATGAACGCAGTATACAACAATGTATTAACCAGGAATTCGGTAACATGCTGATTGATAAAAGTGTCCGGCGCATTTAAAATTATCGTGTTTAAGAAAAGCAATAATTTTCTGTTAAAAAAGATGCGATTGCTCAAATTTAACGTAATAAAACAGACTTAAAACATTTCGTTGATTTCAGTTGCAAAGAAAAGTAGTTCCTATAAATCATAAGTTTTCGATCTGCGACGCCAAAAATAAGAGAAATGAATAAAGTACAACTATAATAAATAAAAAAATATATAAACATTTTGTGTGGAACGGAAAATCTGGATCAGAACAGTGGCAGTAGTGGAGCAGCAGAAGGATAGGGGAATTATAACTGCTCATATGAAAACAGTGAAAGTAGAATTCATAGAATTTGTTGGTAAACAAGGAAGAAATCGAAGGGATAAAAAGAAAAGGAGGGAAAAAAACATTCGTAAACCGTTTTTCTTTTCGAACCGCAATGGGAGTTACTTAATAATGACCCCGATGGGAAATGTGAAAATTCGCGGTGGGCACAACAGGACGTAGAATGTTGTAGATGTACCGTTGAGCCGTGAGATTGGATCCGGAGGACTGCCAAGGGTGTCCGGCTATCGAAGTAAATGATTCCTAAGACAGTCACTACCAGTGATGTCCTGTTTCACAGTGATGCAGGATCTGTGAGCTGACCGGCTCGTCTCTAGGCACGTATGCACTGGTCATCGACACCAAGTGCAAACCGTGGCACATTACTGATGACAACACGAGGCCACTGGGCACCATCCACTTTGATCTAGCCCGACACCACTGTAACCGTTGACGACAATGCTAGCTGGTCAGTGGTTGGCGGCGGAGTTGTGCCGTCTAACCTGGTACCTACGCCGCATGTCGTCTGCCAACGGTCTGTATAGCTACTTCCGTACCTGCTGCCGCCGCAACGTGGCCTCGAAAATTGAGAGCAACGAATTCAGCTATGTTAGAACGGCTCCCACATTCCCTAGAACTTCACGTTCTATCGTTGCCCTTGGCGGTTCACTGCCAGCGTCGGCTGTGATGAATCTTCCTCGAACCAGTGGAGCCAATGTCGTCAATTTGCCACATGTATCCGATATAAAAGCTTCTCAATACTGCGACCTGACCACCCGGCTCCTCTCTTCCTAATTATACCGCTTCTTTGAAACTCGCTGAAGTGTTCGTGTTGTGCAAGAATCCGTCGGTTTGACATCCTCACAGTGCGGGGAGGTTAATGCAACCGTAATGAATAGTCACATTATCCTTACGTGCGAGCTTTGCTCTTGATATACCCTTCTCCATATCATGTTCCTCATAGATGTGGTGCGCCACTGCTCCGTCATGTTTATTATTTAATCATTTGCACGGCACTGAGGAACTTTTATGCGGAGTTTCATCAGAATTGAACCAATTTCTCGGCGTGTTTTTTTATTATTGTTTTGGCAAATAATTCATTTACTTTCTTTTTAACAGCACTGGAATATCGTTTCCATTCAGAAATATTTAAATGTATTTAAGAGTAAATTTTTTAAGCTTTCGAATTCCTAAAAGAAAAGCTTTTTGTTACTTACACATAACTTTATTCCAGTGTATATCATTGACTCCATTTTTACTATTTAAGGTTTAACGACCACCATGAGCAACCCAATGTGTTATAAGCAGTCGCCCGTCCCTAATTTAGCGCCACTGGTTCCAGGGAAGCGAGAGAGCCAGTGCCGTAAGAAAAACACGGCATCCATGACTCATAGGAATTCGAACCCGACCCCTCTTCGGACGAATGGTCAAATGACATCGACTCCATTTTCCAGATTACTAATCCACAATGTTCGGTTACCTACCAAATGCTTCTGTGTGGGAAAATATCATCGTATGAGTCAAAACCCTTTCGCATCGGCATTTTTATCTCTATACGATATCTATTGATTTCATCAGCCCTGTAATTCTTTGGTAACCGGTACAAAGAAAAATATTTTGGCTTTAAATCCGCTGAACAAGATGTGTATGGAAATAATTCCCAGTCATTGTCCTGCGATTTGTGATACGTTGCCATAACTACACACGATCTGCTCTTAACGTAATTGCAGACACTTTTAAAAGAAATAGGACCAGTAAATTCCCAGTCATCTCTCCTTCTGTTAAAATTCAGAGTATAATAAAGCCTCTATCACTATAGATTATTTCTTTAATGTCCCACGGAATGCAAGCATGTTTTTCTTTCTGTGGTTATCAGACTTCTCAGTCCTTGCTAAGACGTTTAGTATTCTTACTTAATACGCAATTTCTTCGCCACTCATTATTCAATACAAAAACGATCGATTTGGTACAATATTTGCAAAGATAAACTTATTGTCTCTGTGTCTATTAGGTTACTTACCGATATTTAATGTGTTGTCCGATGAACGGAAAGTTTAGTATCAGTTTGTTTGCAAATTTAGATTCGAACACAACTGTTGCAGATATTTTTGTATTTCCCACTGCCGGAGAGGGTTCAAAATAGGGCTTGGTTTTAACATCCTATCACTCGAACGAAACTTCGCGAACCAGTCTCAGCATGTTGGTTCATTTACGGTTTCCATCCCATATAATGAACTTAAAATCTAACTGCCTAAACGGTGGTATCTTTATCATCTTTTTACTTACACATTTCAAAATACTTTGTTCAAACTCTATAAATGAAATCTAATCCTCTGCGGCATTTTATCATGTGTAATATTTTATTTTCAGCGAAATCAAATCTTAAAGCATACCTTAAACATTCCATGCATAATTGCTCTCTGTATTATTTCGAAAATAAAAGTTATATTAAAAAATAATAAGAGGAAACTTGGAAGTGGATCTATTTCAATAGGGAATCATCCCTTAAGGGCCGGTAAGAAAAGTATATGGGTTACTTCCTGTCACCGATTTTTGTGGAATTTTTTTCCAGTAAGTACATTATGAAAAATGGTTAAAATATTTTTTTCAGAATTTTTGGGTTAAAACTGTGGTCAGGGGGTCATTTTGAAATTTGACGCAATTTAACAAAATGGCGTCAATGGACAAGGTGGTTTTGAAGTTTGTAACAACTATAACCTTCCTATTTATGAACCAATTGTGTTCATTTTTATGTCATTGGAAAGACAAAAGTGGAAGGTATGAAATAGAGCTCTTAAATTGCTGGAATGTTACATGTTAATCTTTACAAAGGTGCAATAAAAATGTGTTTTGGTGCAGCGATTTATGCAAACTTCAGGAATTTATTACAGCAAAACCACAAGTTTCACCACCTTGAAGGTTTTTTACAAAATACTGATAATCAATTCTCTTTACCATAAAAAAAACAGGAGGGTGTGTTTCGTGTTTGGAGAATAAAAAATTAAAATATATCATAATCATTGGTTTTACATAGGCTAATTCTTAACTAGTACACAACAAATAATTATTAATATTTTTTCTGTTCCATGCTTAACATTCTAGCAATTTTTTTCTATTTATAAACAGTTTTTGAATGGATTGGACAGTATCTGAACCTAAGGCATACACTTAGTGGCCCCTTTATTATGTCCACCTAACAGTTGTAAACAAATGAGCTAAGGCTGCAAGATATTGCCGCCAGAGGGCAGGCTAGTATAAAAAGGTGAAAGCTTAGTGCTTGCGACAGTTCTAGAAGTGATTTTTGTGTGACGAGATGGGTAAAAATGCGATTTGACGGACTTTCGACGTGCGATGATCGTAGGAGCTCGGAGCCAAGGAGCAAGTATCACCGAAACCGCCGCATTCGTAAAATGCTCCAGAGCAGCTGCTGTTAAAGTGTTGAAAGACTGGACTGTCAGCCAAAGAACTGTGTCTCCACGTGCAACGTGTGGTCGTCATCGAATAGTGACTGCTCGGGCGGAACGGAGAGTGTCCAGACTGGTAACAGACAACAGAAGGGCAACATTGCATTAAATTACAGACCATCTTAATCAAGGGTCCCCTGAAATTATCTCTGCATGCACTGTTTGCCGTACACTGCGTCGGATGGCATATCGCAGCTAAAGGTCTGTTAGGACACCTTTGCTGTCTGCAGTTAACCGTGTTAACGCGTTTTTATTGTCTGTCCCGAGCGTGTTAACGCGTTTTCATTGTCTGTCGCGCAAGCGGCAAGGGCGGCTGAGCTCGTCCAGAAATCTATGTCCCAATAGCGGCATGAGCGAGCTGAGACGTCTTGTGAAAGATTTCCCAGTAGCGCCAAGAGCGCGTTTAGACGTTTGTTCCTTTCCCCTTAGTGGTAACCTAAGACACGCCCCATGTCAGTTGTTAATTGATGAATGGAGTTTAGCCAAACAAAATCCTGTGACCCAAAGAGTGCGAACAAAGGCCCCCCGATTACTCCCTATCCCCTAAGGCAGGCACTTAGAAGGCAACATCATTAGGGCTATGTGAAATGGGAGAAGTAAAACTGCGTCGCACGGGAATTTTTTCATTTTTTCTCAGGTTTTTACTATGCTTTATTTTTCATTTCTTCTCAGGTTTTTACTATGCTTTATTTTTTTCATTTCTTCTCAGGTTTGTGCTATGCTTAATTTTTTCATTTCTTCTCGGGTTTTTACTATGCTTTATTTTTTCATTTCTTCTCAGGTTTTTACTATGCTTTATTTTTTCATTTCTTCTCAGGTTTTTGCTATGCAGTTATGAACGTAAATTGGACGTTTTGTAATAAAGATTGCCAAGAAACGGCAATCTTTATTCCCCCATCCCCTCCTTCCCCTTAAACTTTAGTGGCAAGTTACCCTACACTCGTATGAACCAGCCTGAAAATTCAGACAAGCAAAAGAGCTCCTTCACGTCGTCAGACAATTTAGAATACTGTCACACATGATTCGGTATCTTGGAAAAAATGGCACACATTCGGTGTTCCTCGGAGGAAAAATAAATTATGCCCGCCCCCTTAACGAAAAAAATGTGGCTGTTTTCCTGTGTGGCACTTTTCCAAGTTACTGATCATGTGTGGCTCTTTTCCAGTCTGGCGGTTTACCAGCAACCGTATCATAATCAATGCAATGCATGAATTAATTTGCTCATTTTTAGCACATGTAATAATTTGTGTTTATGCCTGTCTGTCTCTTCCTATCAGACTTTTCTCTTAAGAACTCAGTGTTTTCTGAGGAAATAATAAAAGTTAGAAAAGAAAAGATAACTTTTGTGGACTTTTAGGGTAAGTAGAGCTTTTCACTATGAAATGTTTAAATTGTATAGTTGGTTAGCTAATTTCCCGCTCGAGGCACAACAAGAAATGGACCAAATTTAAATGAATGCATTTAAAAGAGCGGTTTTAATTAATTTTAATTCATTTTAGCTAACAGCACCAGCGTTGGTATTTTGGGCGATATTCATTTTTCTCTTAGTTTGCAAATATCCTTCTACTGACACCGCAAGTAATGAACTCAGAATTTTCCTTGATTGTAGAGATTTTTAAGAAAACTCTTTCTTGTGCTAAAAGAAAAAAAAGCCATATTACATTTCTTTTCTTTTAAATTTCAAATTGTTCACTAATTCCCACAAGAGGAGTTAATAGTTCTGGATTTCAAAACTGTCAAAGTGCCGTCGTTAATAGACTGTTACAGTTGCAACTCAAATTCTTTCTTTTATCTCATGGACAACAACTTCACTTTGGCATTTTTTTTTAATTTGCCGATGCCCACGCAGATTTATTAGATGGGGAGTTGTACTTCAGGGAGGTTTTAATAAGATTATTTTTAGAGATTGCTTCACTATAGCGTAGTTATATTTACTCGATTCCAATGAACATTTACTTTGCAAGTATGCAACTAAAGCCGTTGAAAATTGTTTTTGAAAAAAATAAAAAAAATAAAAAAATAGGAGGGCAATGCGAACGAAGTATCATACGCTGGAATGCGTTTTGTAAATCCGCACCATCGACTTGAATGCAGAACAACAGATATAAGTTTTCTTATTCTGGTTGTACTGCTGAAGTGCTACGAGTCGGCGTGTTTTCTTTTTTTTTTTTTTTTTGTGAGAAACATATCTCGCCGCGGACTCTTACAAGCTTTTGAAGTTGGAAAGTGAACAAAAAATTCTTAACTGAACTGAGCTTCCCAACGCTGAAGCTTCTCCTAAGATGCGTTATCATTATCAATAATCTCAATGACTGCTTTATTTTGGCGTTGCAGTTTGATATTCAAATCGTTTTAGTGTCCAGTTATATCTGTGCTGAATGCCAGATCATGTAACCATTTTGGAACATCAAAAGTCTTGATCTTTACTTGAAGAAACATCTAAGCCACCTTACAAGAGAGCGATACAAAATACCATTATGCTCCCAGCCAATCTTTTTGAGAAAATAGGTAATTGTTTGTGATTTAAGCTTCTGAAGCGAATTTAGTTTACGATTTTTGCCACAGCCTTCAAAATATTTTCAACTTTTATAACACGGCCACGCAATCCACCTTCATGTATAATGCAATTAAAACATACAGATGGAGTAAGTGGACCTTCATCGATCAACATTTTATTTTAATTTTTCCATCAAAGCCGTTTTTTCAACTAGGCATTTTAGGTGCACAATCTGTAACTAAACATTCCAGTTTAGGCCAAGACAAATTTTCCTCCTCACACATTGATTTCATTTTGTCGAAAATGTCATCACTTTTTGTAGTATCATGCATCGGTATTAGTTGAAGTAATTCCTCAGTTACTTAAAGATTTTCACCTACCCAGGGAATAAAAACAGTCAACTAGGCCACATCTGCTACGTCAGTACCTTCGTCAACTGCAAGGGAAAACTAAAGGAACTCTGATAACTTCTGAGTAAATTTATCGCTTATATCTGAAGTTAGTTCATCGATTCAACTAGCAAACGTGTTTAGCGAAAGATTTGCACTGAGCAGCTTTAACTAAGCTCTCCTTTATAAAACTTCAATCTGTAAAATATTATTTCCTGCTTCCATTTTTGATACGATATAGCTTACTTTCACATTATCTGTTTTCTGTTCAACAATTCTCTAAAACGTATTTTGTTGCGAACTTAAATCTGTTTTCAGTTTTTTCAGTTCGTCGTCTCGCAGAAGCCCTTGCAGTGAATCATACTTCTCCCCATGCACAGTTTAAAAATGGCGTCGCAAATTTTACTGTTTTGAAACTGCTCACTCTTGCTTACAGAAAAAGTACAATACATGATTATTATTTTTACAACAAAAGTACTGTAATTCCCACTTCTTTTTAAGTACTCTGTGTTCATCTTCAGTGGATAGTTTCCTATTGTAACTTGGTTTAGGAACAGACATAGTAAAAATAAAATCACGCAAATCAAGTTTAGTTAAAAAATAGCGTGGTTTGCAGCCAGACGAAAGTAGCCACCATTTGAGTGAGAGAGGGCTTTTCAAGGTCATCAGTGTTGCCATCGCTTAATTTCAATTCTGCGCAAATAATATTCCTTTTTCAGGCAACATTCCGTCCGTACAACAATACGGCGGCCACCGCTCTTGAATTCGTAGACAGTTCGTGGACAACAGACACCTGCACCGTTTCCGCACTCTTTTCGACGTAACAGTACGCATGCTTAATACAGTGATATTCTTCGTAAATAAACTTCATACTTACAAAGAGGATGGCATTGCTAAGCTTTACTATGTTTATATTATATTCGATATATTATATTATACTTGAAAAAAGGTGATTTATTTTTATTTTGAATTCACTTACGCGGGCCGCAAAACAGTTGTCGCCGGTCCGCAAGTTTGAGACCACTGTGGTAGGGAGAAGGCGTTTCTAGAAGAACTAGTTCCAAATTTTTGGCAACTCGAGTGAAACGCTATCATTGCAAGTATCGCTCTTGGTATTGTTCTCCAAGGTTTCTCAAATGGCTGTACATTTAGGCTTAGAGTAGGTAACTAATTTCTTTATATCATCCCACATAGGAGATGCGAACGCTTGGAAATGCTTATGTATATATTCCTAAGCCAATAAATCGGATCACTCGTATAGTGTTTCAATTTTCTACATAACTGGTGTACTGTTCCTTGTTATAAAAAAAATTGGAAATGAAGGTTTTCCAACAGTGAACTTTAATTGCTTTATTTGAACAATTTGTTCATTCGAACGAACCGACGACGTCCTGCTAATTAAAACAAGTTAAATCATATATGTCTAAAATCCCTTTATGGAATGACGTAGGTCTGAGACAAGTTCTCGCTGATTTTACTAGAAAAAGCAGTTTTCTGATTCATTAATTACCGAAGGAAGTGATCGGCATTTTCACACTTGAATAATATCTTCCAAGTCCTGCATTATCCTTGGCGACCAACCCCGCGAGACAAACGTGCGCACCCAAACAGCACTTAAAAGTAGGAGGATAGGAGATTGTGGTTAGAGTGCGCGATAGGAGAGACACATCGAAATGAATTACAGACAGAGACGTGTCGAACAATCCGTTCTGACTTCCACAAAAATTCAGTGGAATGAATGTTGGTTACTAGTCGCTATATTACCAGGCAAGCAAACTCAGTAGGCTATAACTACCCATGACAGCAAGTCAGTACCCGTGCGTTTTATCTAACATGCTATTTTATGAATCTACGTTCTAAGAAATACTGCATCCGTTCAGTACTCACCATCTGTTGTCTTGGTAGACAACAATCTGCTCAGAGCTGGTCCGAAGACTAAAAGCTGACGAAGACTATAAATTATTATCCACCTGGCAGTTTTTTTTTAATTCATACTAGTTTTCATAAAATGTTTCTTTTTAATTCTAGATAAATAATTAGTCGCTTATACAAAGTAACTCCCTAGTATTCTGTTAAACCCAGAACATTAGGAAAACGTTTAAAGTACGTTATTTGTGCATCTTACTTTTGTTTTGGTAAATCGAAAGAATAAGACACAGTAGACTGTTAATCGAAAATAAAAAACTTACAGAGGAACTTTCGTGAAGACATGGTTGAGATTAAGGAAAATAGTAAACGGCACGCCGAAGTGTCCCATTTTTATATGAAATTAAGTTAATAAAAAAACCAACAAGCATATTGAAAGAATATTATTAATTAAAATTGGTCTTCCGGAATTTGATTTCAGTGTTCATGATATGCAAAATAAAGTGCAACTATAATTAAGTTAAATATTGCCATTTATTTTAATGGTTTCTTCACAGTTTTAATTTAATATTGTAATAGGATAATTAGGTGATCGAATGATCCATCATAGCGTCTTTCTTTACTCAGTGTTTAGAAATTTCTCATTATTATAATAATAAATTTTACAGTATTCTGAGGTATAACATAAGAATACTGTACATATTATTTGTGCATTAAATTAACATGACAAGCTTTGCTGAATTCTAAAGTTATCAATGTATTCTAGATTTATATTATAACATTAAATTTAAACCTGAAATGTAATTCAACCAAGGTAAGAATTATAAGTGGTTTTTTTTAAGTGAAATAATAACTTGAGATTCCTCTTTGTTAAGAGAGAATAGTGTTAAGGAGTTGCCAGTTTGGACTTGTTGAGACGGGGATTAACTTTCCCCACCCTCACATCAGTGTGTTTCTATATGTATGCTTTCCACATGTGTTTTCTAACCCACATTGAAACTCCTTTCATTGCAGGTTCCCCCTTTGGTGTGCCTGCCTGCTTGTCAGTGTTGATTATGATGTTGGTGTATGAATGGAGGAAAATTAACTAGATGGTGTGTCGTGTGTGGTGTGAAAGAGAATAAAAGTAGAATGATAGTGGACGTATGACTGGAAATTATAGAGTTAGATCCTCAAAGCCGTTCCTATGTTGTTAAATGGCGGAGAGGGTTTTACAGAGCTTCTGTGAATTAATCTCTGTTACCCCTCGCCCTTGAGGGAGAGGGATGCACTGTATTTTCTGTAGCTCATTTAAGAAGCGCCCGTGCAAAAACCAACAATTGAAAAGTGTTTTCAAAATTTTAAAGTGAATGAAGACACAATAATGGTAGCATTAATTTCATTTATATATTTTTTTAATTGTTATATAATAGTGCCAATTTATGTACAGCGGAAATTATACATTTGCTTTTTAATGAATTAAATTTCATTTCTACTTCCTAATGTACCTATGTACAGACAGAGTAAATTGAAGATTGGTGAAAACCTGCTTTCCAACATTACTGTGTTCGTCGACTTTTGAGAGCTAAGAACGTGATTACATCACAGATCCCCAACGGGGCACACTCCGTAGTGTGTTTCATGGTTTCTTTTGAAAACAACGAATAGTTTTGATTTTGAATACAACGAGTAAATTGAAGATTGATGAAACCATGTTTTCCAACATTACTGTGTTTCTCGACTTTTGAGAGCTAATTCTTTCATTATTTCAGAGATCCCCAACGGGGCACACTCTGTAGTGTTTTACATGGGGTGTTTTAATTTTTGAAGACAACGAATAACGTTGGTGTACTCAGAACGGGGTAATCAGCCGCTCTCACAGGGACGTCACTGTGCGAACCCTTAGGCTTATTAAAGGTATTGAAGAGAAGAGTAAGCTTGAAGCTTGACGGCCTTCCAAAGATAACGAAAGCTCTGATGGCAAAAATCTGTTTCTGACTGCGGCGATCCCGGCTTAGCAGATGCAGTCCCTGTAGGGAGACATCCCTTTTCTCAATACGATTTACGGGTTCAAAACTCCTTTACAAAGAATGCTAAAATAGTTAAAGAAGAGGAAAACGTATCGTTAAAACATTTCAAATACACTTAGTTTCACTTGTTTAATTCACTATGCAGATGATTTTATCAGCACAGCCAAGTTGAAATGTCGCATTTATTCCTTTTCATCAAAAGGACGATAGACAGCGCCAAAAGACATAGCTTTCGCCCTGCTCCCAATGACGTAAATAAAATATTCAAAAACAAGATTTTTCTTTAGTTTTAAAAATGCAAAAAAATAGTAGTTGCTGAAAAAAATCGTGGAGATCAAGTCATGTGACGGATGCTTTTCTAGGTGTGTTTTTGTCAATTTGCATAGTTCTTTCCCATGCAATGCATTCTTCCAGTCTTGGCAAACATTTTAGGAAATATGTTAGTGTTGTAGCGCATTCAAGGGGCGGGCGCTCGTGCAAAAACCAAGGCTGGAAAAATCTGCTACTAAATTTTAAAGGGAATGAATGCAAATAAATAGTAGCATTCAATTCATTTATACTCTTGATAAATTACAATATATTAGTGTCAATTCATGTACCGTGGAAACTATTCATTTGCTCCTTAATGAACTGTAGTTCATTTCTACTTTCTAATGTACCTATGTACATATAGAGTAAATTGAAGAAACCCTGTATTCCAACATTACTGTATTCGCCGAATTTTGAGAGCTCAATTTCTCATTACATCTTCAATACAAAACGGCATTCTGAAATATTCTACAACTAATGTTATCGTATGAGAAGCAGGCGCTGTGTTCAAGTTGTTTGCTCAAAAGTTTTTGCTGTGCCTGCATTTGCATGTGCCTTTTTTTCTATCCATTTAACAGAGATACGCTTTGCATTTTGTCAATAAAAAGTGATTGCGAAATCTAACCTCATGTCACGCATCTACACTGGCGTGCAAAAATTAAGGACGAGACGGTTTTTCGACTGTAACGTCATGCATAAGTGCTCCACATTGACTCAAATCATACCATAAGATCCCCAAAATGTAAGAATATGATGGGACAAGTGAGCAAAACCTTCCAAACAAGAAATCCAAAGGATACAAATGCACCTTACTGAAAAGGTAGCTTCGAGCACAACTGAACAGAAGACAGAAACGTCCATGTGATAGCCGGCTTCCAGGAAAAAACCAGTCTTTAGTAGGTGATATGATCACCCCTGACTGCGTTGCAGGATTTACAACGTCTGTCCATGTTGAGGACGAGGTTGTCAAGGAGCTGTTGAGGCATCCCGGCCCATTCCTCTTGTAGCGCCAATTGCAGCTGAGGAATCGTTGCTGGCGGCTGTTGACGTGCTGAGAAGGCCCCACACGTGTTCGATTGGATTTAGGTCAGGGGACTTTGCGGGCCAATCCATGCGTTGAATATCTTCACTCTCCAACAGCTCTGTGATAGCCACTGTACGACGAGGTGTAGCGTTTTCGTCCATGAATAGGAACTCAGGACCCACAGCACCTATAAACAGACGCACGTGAGGCAGGAGAACCTCGGTACAATAGCGGACACCAGTGACTGGTGATCCTTGGAAGATGTGAAGGTCATTACGGCTACCAAGCATGATACAGCCACAAACGAGAACTCCGCCACCTCCAAACCGGTCCTTTTTTATTATGTTAGAGGTGTGATTGCGTGTTCCCTGCTCTCTCCACATGTGTATACGTCCAGAATTGCTCGTCAGACTTAATCGGCTCTCATCCGTAAAGAGAACTCGACCCCATTGCTGATGTGTCCAGTTCTTGTGCTCCTGGCACCACAGAAACCGCCGTCTCCGATGAGCAGGTGTTAATGGCACACACCGTACTGGTCGTCGTGCAAAAATAGACCACCTTTGTGCAGCCTCCTGGCCACGGTAAAACGCGATAACGGACGTCCAGTTGTCTGTTGCATGTGCCTTGCGATTTCTCCCGCTGTCTGCCGTCTGTCTCTTCTGGCCAGCAGGACAATATACAGGTCGTCCGCCGCCATGGTTGCTCGTGGTTGACCACGTTTAAACTCTCGGACAGATGTTTCTGTCGTTTGAAATGCCCTCTAATTTCGTGAAACGATGCTGTGAGCGATCCCGAACTCCTAGGCCACACTAGTCACACTTCGAGCTTCTTCCAAATTCCCAATGACGTGACCTTGGGTAAAGTCCTCCAGATGTCGTGTACTAGATTGCCTGTTGGCCATATCCCACGGTGGCACAACTCCATGTCGTTCAAACCGATGTACATCGTGCAATAGCTTTCACCGAATTGCTGAGCGTACACCTTCATATATGCGCATGCCCTACCTTACCTGTCCCTAGTCTGTCTCCTGAGTAGTCTTTCGGTCCGTTCGGCATGCTGGGTCCGCTGTTATGCTAAATTCTCCTCTTAGTCCTTAATTTTTGCACACCAGTGTACTTGGCAAAACTAACAAGCCATTTACTGATATAAATGATATTTTAACGTTAGGGTTATGAAGAATAAGAATCCGTTGCATTTCTGTTTCACATGTTTGCCCACTATAACGAATTGACACTCCGTATTACTTTTTCTGTGTTACACACATCCGTGACGAATACCGCATTAAGCTTTACACCAAATGAAACATCCTGAATTAAATCAAATTAAATACAGCCATTACACTAAACTTAGGTACTAAAAATTTAATCGAAAAGCATGACTTAGATTCAAATTAATTATATACATTAAATACATCACATTAGAATCAAGAATAATAAACTAACGTGTGAATATGAACATAATAACCAACTAGTTTTTTCTTAATTTGTGGTTAAAAAAGGCAGATACGGATATTAGTTATGAGGTTTATAAAAAACTGACTAATGTACCTGATGTCATACCGTAGAATTCTAACCATCCACGGAAAATGAAAACCGCAGCTTTCAGATATTATATTCGGAGAGCAATCACACACTTGTCTTGCGAGTTTTCTAAGACAAGAGATATGAAATTGATTAAAGAACTTTCTCGTAAGTATGGTTTTGGAGATCACATGGTAGATAAATTGTATGACAAAATCAGACAACAAGTAAATGGTGAACCATTAAGAACCAGATCTAAGTAGACGATGAAATATTGTGGAAAGGTCCCATTCATTCCAGTTGTAAGTGGAATACGGAAGGCTGAATGTCGGCTTGCTAGACTCACGATAGCAGAGACTGTTAAAGATATCAGTACGATATTGACCCAAAAACCTGGAGATAGGCAATGTTGGAACATTGTAGGTGTATACCAGATTCCGGTAAAAAACCAAGGATGGAATAGGGGATAAAATCTATATAGAGTAAAACGAGCCTAAAGACGAGAATGAAAGAACACCAGAGTAATTGGAGTAAGGACCAGCAATCCACAGCAGTGTTTCAGTATTGTTTAAGTAATGATTTTTTACCTGATTGGAACAATACCAGACTGTTAACATTACATACTAATCCCAGGCAGATTTTGATGTCTAAGGTGGTTACCATAGAAAAAACAAGTCATGTTAAATGTAATAATAACACATCCGTAGAGTTGCCTTCAGCCTGGAAACATCTACTTAAGTCTTAAAAGCAACGTCGGACAACACAAAAAAGGTTATAGAAGAGAAATAGACGATTTACGTAAGATTGGTCACGTGGAACTGATGATTTTTCATGCGCAGATGATTTTTATGCCCGATAACACG
Organism: Macrothele yani; assembly: GCA_039090855.1. Classification (NCBI taxonomy): domain Eukaryota; kingdom Metazoa; phylum Arthropoda; class Arachnida; order Araneae; family Macrothelidae; genus Macrothele; species Macrothele yani. Next base: position 38,535,327 of record CM077033.1, on the reverse strand, counting down.
AAATATAAAAATGGGGATTTGGTCGACCTATGTTGGGGCTAGTGCAGGTACATTACAAATTACGGCAACTGAAGATGTCCCCGACAAGGAGGATGAAACGCGTCTGGAAGGGAGCACACAATAGAGTATAAATATTTGCGTTAATTTCATGTTTGTGAAGACCATCAATGTATTTTCCTTCAGACCGAATAGACATTCCGGACTGGTATGTGAGTACCCTTGGATATAGTGTTGTGAGTTATCCGGCAATACAACCTAGACATCATACCGTGGAATTGTAATGGATTTTAATTTATCATCAGTTTTAACTATCAACGATAATATTTTAACTAACGTGTCGAATACCAACAAGTGATTATAGAACATTTCTCTCGTCATGTTTGCATGGACCATATATGTTTATAATACAACACTTGACAACAGAAGAGCGGTGAGTGTTACACAATTCTTCCGTTTTAATTTATCATCAGTTTTAACTAATCTTCATATTTTAATTTATCATCACTTTTAACTAATCGTCATGTTTAAATTTATCATCAGTTTTAACTATCAACGATAATATTTTAACTAACGTGGCGAACACCAACTAGTGATTATAGAACATTTATGTCGTCATGTTTGCATGGACCATATTTGTTAATACTACAACACTTGACAACAGAGGAGAGGTGAGTGTTACACAATTGTTTTGTTCTGGACTTTTTGACTTTATGAAGTACTTTAAATTTGTTGCAAGCTAGTTAATAAGTAACACTGTTATAGGGGCTGCTTGCGGATACTAAATTACATCAACATGCTTAGGCATATTAGATACGACTACATGTGACTTTTGAGTAAAGCTGTTAGTAACTATTTACAATCTCAACTCTTGTTCAGGTCTTCATCAAATTTATTATTCTTGGTTCTTAAGTGATGTATTTAATTTATTTAATTAATTAGAATCTATGTCATGCTTTTCGATTAAATTGTTTTGTACCTAGGTTTGGTATAATGGCTTACGCATATTAGATGCGACTATAAGTGACTTTTAAGTGGGACTTGTGGTAACTATTCACCATTTCAACTGTTGTTCATGTCTTAATCAATTTTATTATTCTTTGTTCTTACGTGATGTATTTAATGTATATAGTTAATTGGAATCTAAGTCATGCTTTTCGATTAATTTTTTTAGTACGTAAGTTTAGTTTAATGGCTGTATTTGATTTGGTTTAATTCAGGGTGTTTCATTTAGCGTAAGGCTTAATACGGTATTTGTCACGGATGTGTGTAACACAGAAAAAATACTCCGGAATGTCAAACCTTTATAGTTGACAAACGTGTGAAGCAGAAATGCAGAGAAATCTTATTCGTCATAACCCTAACGTTTATTTCCACGTAATGCAGCATTAAGAACATCTTGTTCTTGAGCTAGATACATAGATATTTTAACACTGGTAGGCAAATGTAAAGTTGATATCCTTGAAGAGTATTTCTTTTTGATTGGAGGTTTAACGACCACCGTGAGCAACTCAATGGGCTATAAGCAGTCGCCCGTCCCTAATTTAGGGACACTGGTTCCAGGGAAGGGAGAGAACCAGTGCCGTAAGACCAACACAACATCCATGCCTCACCGGGATTTGAACCCGGACCCCGTTCGAACGAATGATCAGAGGCCATCGCTTAGACCACTGCGCCACCGGGGCGGCCCTTGAAGAGTATAGTAATAATAATTCGTGCAATGAAATAATTTCGCATGTAGCCAATGTAATAGACACAGACTTGGTTGCAAAACTTCAGCAATCTGCATACATCAGTTCAGTGCTTGATGCCTCAACAAACAAGTCTGATGAAAAGCAACTTATTGTTTATGTCAGATACATGAAAAACAGTGCTGTTCAAGAAGTGTTTTTCCTATAGTTCAATTTAAAAGTGATACAGCTGAATTTTATTTAAATGTATTAAAAGAAATTCTGAATAAAGCAGGCTAAGGGGCATTATTAGAATATCAGAATAACTCTCTCATTGGTATTGGAACAGACGGAGCAGCTGCAATGATAGGCAAAAAAATGAATTTGGATCATTTAATGGCAATTCACTGTGTTGCACATAAGCTTAATTTGGGTGTGCTCAGTTCTGTTAAGAGTGTGAAATACTATTTGAAAATTGATGATGTGCTAAAGAAACTATACACATTTTACCGGTACTGTCCGAAACGACTGAAACAACTAAAACAAGTAGCAGAAGTGTCGGAATGTTAAATTTTAAAATTTTATTATTTACATAATGTTAGATAGGTGGCAAGCAAAATTGGGGCCTTTAGCGCACTAATAAAAATTTACAAAAGTGTGGTTATACACTTAGAAGAAATATCAAGTGGTAATGGAGATGATGCAGCAACAGCCGAAGGTTTGTTGAAAGATTTTAAAACATTTCTTTTGTTAAACCTGTCATTTTCTTTTAGATTTTTTGAAGGTATTCAAGTCACTTTCGCTGTTTCAAAAGAAAAACCAGCTCCTCGTTTTGATTGAGTTGCATGACATAAAGCCTGCAGTTAATTTAGATTAGCTAAAAATAACATGTGGTGAAATGGAAGATTTACTGGTCTCGTCAACAACATTAAATGAGAAATTTCAAGACATTCATCTTACTGGAATAGAAGCAGATCATTTTCATTCAGATTAAAGTAATATTCCCAAAAATGGTGTCAAATGTTTAAAGGAAAGAATTTTAGACAACCTACCAAAAATTGCAAAAGCGACAGCAGTGTTTGATACATTCCAGTGGCCATGTGGTACTGGCATTATAAGTTAGGATGAGGAAGAAATTAAAACTTTAGGGCTGCATTACATAATTTTTTAATCTCAAAAGAATTAAGTCAAATGATGAAATTATTGATTCCCTTATGGTTGATTGGTATCAACTCAAAACACTTGGAAAGGTCTCTAATTTGAAACATCTACGTCAAAGTTTCATTGCAATACATGATCATTTTTTCACTTTTAAGCAAACTTATAAGCATTTTCATTGTTGTGACAGTCTCTACTGCTTCATATATGCGCGGCTTGTTATAGATGAACTTAATCAAAAATAAGTTTCGAAATCGGATGGAAGTGTCAAACTTGCTCAATCTTATGATGATAAACCTAAATGGAGCAAGTTTGGAGAACTTCGTGCCAGACAAAGCTGTCGATCGTTGGTACTATCAAACCAAAGCGGTTTGTCATGTTCATGGACATAAGCGCCATAAACCATAAAGATACGTTATTTTCTCATACGTGTTTAGCCTCAGTACATTTTTTAGTTAGAAGGTACAATATACATTTAAAAGAAATAAATGTGATGTTCATTTCCAAAAGTTTTTTTTATACGGGTCCTAAGTAGTCTCGCCTATTGGGTCCTAGATATTTTTACGTGGCTCCTATGTTTTGTGTATATTTTTTCAAATCCTGTATTTAGGCAACAAATACATCTCTGTTTAAAGATGGAAATAAATTGTAAATTAGAGCATCACACTGGTTCACCGAATCTAACAAAGAATAGAAAATGTATTATCCTATACAAATTTATGCGTTTTCAACATTTGCGTTCATTCAATGGATTAACTTTTTCACGATGAGAAGAGACGTAGAATGTAAAGACCAGATCTATCATTCAAAGCAACATACTTGTCACGGTAACGACATCCCAGACAGAATTTCAGAGAGCCTTGGATTACATAAATTTGTACGGTTTAATGTCCATTTTCTCACCCTATGTTTCATAGAGTCAGTCTCATTTCTTCCGGATGATACTGTTAATCCAGTTACTCAAACTAGACTTACAAGGTACAGAGCTGACGTTTTATTTAGCACATATTTCTTCAGAATAGAATTTCTTTAACAACACTGTTCAACTAAACATGAAAGACGAATTATGTTCATATGCTTTTACATTGTCTCCTTTTGGAAAATTTGATGCACATTGCTTTACAGCAGTTAAATAGGGAAAGTATATATGAGGCCTCTTAACCTGTTGAAAATTACAAATTTCACAATCAAAATAAATTTGCAGTATTTTAACGCTAAAATAAATTGTAAATAAATAAATGTTAAGTTTGTCTTGTAGTCTATTCGTATGCAGTTCAATTTTGCTAATTTGGTATTTCTCCAAATGAAGTTAGCTGTATGGATTGGTTATTGTTGTTTTGATTACAGGCATACCAAAGTGTACTCTTTGCCACGACATCAGTACATTAGGACGAATGCCGAGAAATTTCTTATATTTCCCTCAGTACATAACTACAACACAATTGATACAAATATGATATGGCTGAAGAATTGTTTTGATGTCTCATGCTTTTCCGGTTAGCAACAGGTACATGTGGTAGCTATTATTTATTTGCTGTCAGGGTTGACATACCTCCTCACGTTTAAGAAATATACCTTTTTCCAATATGGAAACAAGCCGTTCTGGTTGAAGTGTAAAATACGCATTGTTTTGATACGAAAAATAGTCTTACTAACAAAAATAATTTTCAACAAAGTATTTTTAGAAATACAGCGCCTAACTTTGTAAACAAATCATAACCAACTGCGAAGAAACAATTTATATAATTTGGACAGAAAGCGCAGGCGATGCAGAAGGAAGCTTTTAGACGCAATGCCACATGAGCTACAGAACAAAGACCAACATTTTTTCCTAAAGTTCTTTATCAATCATGTATGCATTCGGAATGAAAATATATCATATTACGATACTCAGTAAATGTTTTAACTTCTAAATTATTCACCAGCATATTGGTTAAATACTGCTTAAAACTCAGTTTTCAGCAGAAGGATACCAAATACGCCAAATGTTTGAAGTTAATAGTTATTTTGCGAACACAAAGATACATAAAGGACTGCGTGGGCACAAAAAGCGCTCTTTATTACAGCAGCGAGGCTTCAAGGCTATATTTAAATATAACTGGCACACTTAAAGAAAAGATATGATGATGTGGCACGATTGAGTAATCACCGGCCTGGTGTTTGTGTGTTTAGCTAATGTTGGTCCTCTAATCCCGCAGCCGAGCAACCAGATTGGTATGTTCAAGAATTCTTTTGATATAAGGCTAATTCTTTGAATGGTTTGCAAATCTCTGCTTTGCGGATATCATTCATATCTGGGGTTTGACCTTTGATACCTGACGAGAAAGACAACTGGAAATCAGCCAATCATAGCGGATATATCCCAGAATATTCTATGTCATGACATTGCGCATATTACGATGTTTAATCACCTGAGATTTTGCTTGGGCATAACTCCTTGATAAAAGGATAAATTAGAAAATTACGAAGCAGAAAGATGTATGTGCAGAGTTACTGTATGAAAAGAAATTCAGTTTCTTCCATACAAATTTTGAAGTTAAGAATCCCTTTATTGGTGTAAATATGACATGAATGGTAAGTCAGATAATAACCGAAAAATTAAAACTTTTCTTCCTCCTAGAGCGAGACAACAAATTTTCAAGTTTTTCCCGCTCCAAGACGACAAAATGTTCCAATTTTTGGATATTATCTGACTTAAAATTCATGTCATATTACGCCGATAAACGGATTCGCAACTTCAAAATTTTTATTGTGTAATATTGTCATCCCGTAATCAATTCACTCATAAATACTTTATTCATTCATCTGTTTCTTCTGTTATGCTTCTCGCCAAATTCAACAATCGGACCGTACTCGACAGCCGTAAAGAGATTATTGAGCTTATCTGTCAAGAAGAAAAAGAAGTTACCAAATGGCTTTGTCTTGTCACTGAAAAAAATTTCGAACATTTTATACATGTACCTAAGTTACAAATACAGGCGGCAATGATTAACGATTCTTATGCAAGTAGTATTTCCCTTTCCGTCATACAGACAAATATTGTCTACTTAATAAAGGTTGAAACACGTTCGACGTTATTAAGAACGGGATGATTCCTGGAAGGAATCCCGTATGAAATGCACGTTCTTGCCTCTCGATCACACCAGAGCAAACATATTTCGAATGATGTTAGAAAAATGCTGAAACTAAAGCAATTTTTTTATTTACACATTTTCCGGAAGATTTTGCATTTCACCGTGTGTATATCATTAGGGAAAAAAATATCGGTTTTAATTGTGATTACTAATGCTCATAAATTTAAAAAATCGCAACTACGATTTCCCTAATTTGCAACAATTGAAAGAGGCGAACCAATTTCTTTCTTGAGAAAAATAATACAAAGACGTATGCATATATTCTGCTAATGTTTACTATTATCTTAAAATTTACAGCGAATGCCTTTAAAAAAAGTAACAAATTTTTCTTGGTTCCTTTGACAGAACATACGAGCAAAGACTGAAGATTATTCTTTCCTCAGATCAATCATAAAAATTGGAAAAGGGGATATTTGCTTCAATATCTACACTGTTTGACAAATTGGGCAATTCAACCTAGCGAGGAAATATAACATGTATTTTTAATTATGACATATATATTGCCAATTTTTTTGCAAAATATCATAAATGACAATATTGATGTCATAAAAGAATATATTGAGCTATTGAGTGGCCAATGGAAAGGCATCGGCTTGTGTCTGATCATCCTAGGTTGTATGGGTCCTCCTAAGGTGTAACGGCTGATGAATATGTTTTTCTGCGAGACTTTGTCTTATAAGAGAAAGCACACAGTGGATACACTAAGAAGTACACCCATGGTGATCACGGGAGCCTCTGTCCCTTACTCACCGGAAGGAGTGGCTTCTAGAGATTACACGCAGGGTACTCCATTCAGAAATCTCTCCACCATTCAACAAACTGGAACGGCCTTAATAGTACAATACCTTCAAACAAAACCTAATGGGTCACGTGTATCACCTCAGCCGTGCTGTTTTACCCCTTCAACGTTTTAAGTACACAAACAAAATATGTATATCCTAGGATATTGCCATGGAAAGTCCTCCAAACGTTTGTTTGCCATCACTCAGTTACTAAAATGGTTCCTACTACCGTTTGTGTAAATCGTGCTATTGAATCGATCCAAATGAGCGTCCAAAACAGTGTTAAAGTCCCCCGTTATGAAAAAACAAATCAAAATTCCCTCATATGAGATATGGAAGGGAGTCGAAAAAATATCTATGATCCGTAGATATAGAGGAAGCGTAAACACATACGATCTTTATGAGACAATTGTTTACTTGGAAAATTGCCGAGACAACACGTCACTCCGCATCAAATTGAAAGCCTATTGGATTGCCAGTTTTATACAATATCAAAAGGCCTGCATAACCGGAGTTTGCCAATGAAAATGTACACATATATGACAGAAGTACTTTAAATTGCGAGATGTCTTTGAAAGATTTAAAATGTTTTTTTTTTATACAGCAGAACTCAGTTTGGTTTAGCTAAAATAATCCTTTTAACAAATTTATTTTTTCAACTTTTTTCAATCCCGCAACGTTGAATGATACAATTTTAGAAATGAATTTTGTAATGAAATATATCACAATATATTCCTTATACTTAGTTAAATTAATTCCATTTTTGAACGCTCCGAAATTTGTGGAACACAACTTATTAGTACACAGTTATTTTCAGATTATTTTATTCGTCATCTGAGGACCCCATGTAATTAGTTGACTTCTCCGAGACTTTAAAGTGACTCGAAGATGAACCTGATTCAAATATATTTGCTCCATAAATTTCATGTATACTTTTTATTTGGAAATATTACTTTGAATCGCTGATATGTTTTTGTTCGGTTTCATAATTTTCATTTTCCTTTCGTGTCGATTCTTTTCCTGTATCCCTCTTTTTTGCGACAAACACCGATTCTTCTTTTATTTATTCATTCCTTTTTTACTACTCGACTCTTGAGATTCAACTCTTGTATCCTCTCTCCCTTTTTTTTATTTTTTGTGACTTTATTTCTATCTGTTTTACTTTCTGTGACGAAAGGGTTTTAGCTCTTGTAATAATTTGTCAGTCATGTTCCTCTCTCTCTTTCTCTATATGTTTTTCAATAGAACTGTTGGTGTCCCTTTGAGGAAAATGAACTAATACCTGATTATGTGGGCCTTGTCAAGACTGCGCATCAACTGACGGCCCAAAATCTTCTGAAATAGCTTCCGTGTGCATGTGCACCGCTGTTTGAATTTCAGTTGGTTTATCATTAACTTCTTCCAAAATTGGTTTATCATTATCTTTTTCCACAGTGTTATCCTTTGTTGGTAATTCTGTTTCCAACTTCCTCTCGTATTCCACACTCTCTTCGTGGTTCATCAGTGTATTATCTGTGTTATTAGTGGCAGTAGCCATTGCAAATGTGCATCTGCTGCAGGCAGGACGAATATTTTTCTCAGACCCACAAATCCCACAAGTCAACTCACGCTGCTCCAAATCATGGTGTAGTGATTCACAAATATTAGCATTGCACTGGAGTGCCATATGCTCTGGTAAGTTCCGTCTCCTGCAAATGCGGACTGGACCCGCGTAGACACACATTGCCCTATTACCTTTTATGTGCTTGAAGTTGGGCATTGTTTCCTTCATGTCCATGGTAACTACTCTCCTACCGGAACTTGCATTCTTCATGAATTCGTCCCTTTCGTGGGGTCATAATTTCTGTCTAAAGATATTAAATTTGGTGCGATACCGTTTCAAGACATTGGTGATCTCTGTATCAGGAAACTCTGGGGGAAGAAGCTTAACAAAGACACTCTTGACATTATTCCCTGCCTTTGAGATAGTGAAAAAATCATCTTTAATCTGATATCTCTCTTGCTTTATTACTTTATCTCTCAACTGTTTAAATCTCTCAGTAAATTGGAAGTCAGTCCTCTGTTTGTAATCACTTGAACTGTTGAAACCAGATCTCCCTGCGTTTGGTCTTTGCATGATTAGCAGTTGTCCCCTCCAAATTGCGATGGGTAAAAAAAGTATTTACCCCATGTCATCCTGGTAATCCAAAAGGCACTATTTCTTTCACAGATATGCACACAAACACCTTATGTTAAAGAAACACAAATCATACACTGGCTGAATTGCACTATGAAGCACTTTCACTTTGAACACCAATTGTTGACACTCACTAATGCTGAAAGCACTATCACGTCGTAAACTGACGGCAAAGCAGATATCGTTGCATCACCCTTTTGCGGCGCACACTGTACTTTCCCAGACACAAGATTCAGAAGTTATCAGCAAAAGGTACTCGGAGCTTGTTCTATCCCACTGACGTAGTCAAAGAGCCTCGTCTCGTGTGAAGAAAGAAAGTTTCCACGAACCCCAAATAAAGTTCGCAGGAGTGTTCGGAAAATTATCAGCACCCCGTTTTGTTCTCTCAACCTTGAAAAAACAGGTTATGGACTTTTTAACTGTAAAGAACAGATACAAATATAACCTTTTCTATATTATGATTTTAGGAGAATTCGAATTCGTGCAGAATTCGAATTCGTGCAGAATTCGAATTCTCTACACGTAGGCCTAACCAGAATCAATCAGAACCTTCAATTAACTTCATCAATTACAGTGATTATCTTCTAAACCAAATCCAAATATCAGCACTCAATAAAGGCCTAAAATTCGCCTTCCCGAACTCCAGGATTAATAAGTTGAAACTCATTCCGTAAGCAGAAGCCATCATCTCTCATCTAATATTAAGAAAACAAAACGAAGCACGACATCGAATAATCAATTCGATTAGGAAATTTCATGTTCAAAGACACAACACGGATTTGGCTCGTCTTACAGAAGAGAAAAAGCAACTTTTAGTATTACGTAACGATCCCAATATATCGATCATATCCGCCGATAAAACCTCGCAAATTATTATTCTGAACAAAATAGACTATCGGAAGAAAATGCTAGAGGCAATTGATACTATCCCGCACGTCACTCTTAGTTCGAACTATATTAACGCTACCATAGCGGCCATGCATAAATTAAAGAAAATCTCAAGCCTCCCAACAGTCATTTCACAATGCTTATACGCCCTCCAGGTGCACGAGTTCCTGATCTTTTTGGTAAACTAAAGACTCGTAAACCCGGACACCCATTATGCCTGCTAGTATCTGGATTTGCAGCACCAACCAGACCTATAGAGAAGGCACTAACTAATTTCCTTCAACCATTAGTTACTAATTCACTCTACTCTGTTAAAGGCACAGTACAAGCTATTAACAAGATCAAATCCTTTAATGCAAATAACTCAACCTTTATTACGGCTTCTCTCGATGTCATTTCTTTGTTCCCTAATGTTCCGATTAAAACTGTTCATGACATCATTCAGATAAAACTACTTGAACTGAAATACGAACCAGAAACGATCCAATCCATCATTACAGCCTTAAAACTAGTTCAAAACAGATCATATTTTCAATTCGACAACATTATTTATCGCCAAACTGAGGGCGCCTCAATGGGATCACCACTATCTCCGAATCTAGCGGAAATTCTCCTACAGCACATAAAAAATAAAGTGCTACAAGAATGTCAACAACCTCCGTGCTTTTACATAAGATATGTTGATGATGTACTTCTCTTCTAGGATCACGAACCAGCTGACCTACGAACTTTTGCTGAACACTTATCATCCCAAATCCCGACCATAAAATTATCCATTGAACTGGAAAGTAAAGGTAAATTGCCATTCCTGGATTTTATGCTTGAACGAGATGCTGTCACTTGCACTTTGCAACACTCTGTATATAGGAAACCCACTTCGGTACCTACGTTGATCCCGGCTTCATCAGCACATTCAAAAAGCTATAAACTCTCCTCAATCTTTTTCCTTCTACGCAGAGCCATCACGCATTCATCTAGTTTCAGCAGACGAAAATGTGCAATTAACAAAATTTTCAACATCACCCTAAACCATGGATTTCCCACATTTATCATAAAAAAAGCTCTTAATAAGCTCCACCAAGAAATCTCAACTACTCTCCAAAGGGACAAACAACCTCGTAGATATATAGGTTCCATAGATTATTATCCAACCAATAACACCTGTTCTCAAAGCCATTTGCAGAAACTTTCACCTGGATTTTGGAATACGTACTGCAAACATTTTCCAGTTAATTAAAAAAGATCGAGACCAGGTAAGAAAGCTAAACAAATTTGGCGTTTACAGCATCCCCTTAAAAAGTATTGATGATGACACTCCAGATAGTAAATATATAGGATCTACAAAACGTACACTAGCAACAAGACTGAATGAACATAAATACGCCGTAAAGAATGGACTTAAAAATTCTGCATTGTCTCGACTCGTTTGCGATGGCCTGCGCTATCCAATTTGGAATGATGCTTCCATCATCGTAACACCTAGTGCTGTCTCTACATTGCTGTTCACTGAGAGCCTTGTAATTGCTACTCAGAGACATTTATGCTGTAATGACAATGTTCCAGTATCTGTACCTGCAATCTGGAAACTATTTACAGTACCGAATACGAGGCAAACTGAGGACGAAATCACTTAATCTCGATTTCTGCTGTAGTGCTCTTTGTTGTGGCTCCTGATGAGAACAACACAATTTATACCTACTAACTTTCCGTTATTTTTACAATGCAGTATTATATGTATACCTGCATTCTATTTCCTTTATTTTCTTAATTTCATGATACATGCCACGTCGTTTGACAATTTGATGCCACGTGACATTATGTCATATTCATATCTGATATCTATATTATGTTCACGTAACACTTTATTTAAATTTATTCCTTCTCCTGTACCTGATGATGGGTTCTAGGGAAACCCGAAAGTTCTTATATACAATAAAATCTTTAAATTCCACCAACGAATTTAAATTTGTATTGTGAGTGACTCTTGTTTTTTAAGATCGTGCATTGAAGGCAACTACCTCGATTACTTTGGTATATTATGATGGTTTCTTAATATAAAACTGCAAACTTTGATTTTCTTTCCTCTGTATACATATGCAATATATATTAAAAAATACCACTGAATTAATACTTTTTGTAAACTTAAGAAATATGTTTCTATAAAAAAAGCAAATTAAAATGCGTTCAAATCCGATGTATTTAGCAAGGCTGTAATTTATATTATATTCACCTGATTTTCCTAAGTGTAAGAAACCAGGTATTGTTATATATATTTAATAAATTTCATTTTTGTTGCAATGTTACAAAGTGACAATGCCACTCTGCTATTTTTGTCGTTTTACCCCTAGAGTAACGTTACTGCTTCCAAAGAGGAAATAGAACCATAGAACCATTGGCAGAACTTATCTCTGCTCCAGTATCGCACTGGCTTCTAATTATTCTTCTTAGCAGGGTCCGGGTTTAAATCCCGGCGAGGCATAAATATTGTGTTTGTCTTACGGCACTGACTCTCTCCGTTACCTAGAACCAGTGAACCTAAATTAGAAACGGGCGAATGCTTACAGCCCATTGATTTGCTCATGGTGGTCGTTAAATCTGCAATCAAAAACGATAAAATAAAAACCGCATCGCTGATACCTCACTTGAGAACGAATTCCCGTGTACCGATCAAAGTCCAAGAAGAGCAGTAGCCCACTGGGGCTCTCATGATGTTTCATTTTATTTAGAAAGAAAATTTTATAGGCCTATTATTACATATAAAGGTTCCTATCTCTAACCAGGAATGCTGACTTCACATACTCGTATTCCTGGATCTGAGGTGCATGATGAAACCTACACTAACTTTTATTTCTGTTTTTTTATCTGATGGTGCAAAATATTACTACGCCAGTTAATTCCTCTACTATAATTCAACTCAGATATCAATAAATAGATGTTTCAATCAAAAGGATTATATAACTTTTAGCTGTCACTTTACCAAGTATTTATTTTGAAAAAAAAAATGAAACAGCAGATTTATATTATTACATTTTTAATGTTTTTTACATATCACCTTAAGAACGATATACACTCAGTTTTGTGTTCTACATATTGAAACTGAAAACAATTTATTTTAGAAAGTGCTCTGTGAATGTATTAAATTTCACAGACGACATTTGCATGCAATGCTTTTGTCATTGGAAAAACAAAGAAATGTTTTTTTATAATTTTACTGTTTTTCCAATATTCCAGAACTGTTCTAGATCTTTCAATATTCCTTGCACTATTTCTTCTGCTTCAGGTATTCAAGTGTTCGGTTTTAGAGCTGGAGGAACTAGATCTCTCTTACATATGGTTACAGTCTGATTTAATATCGTGTGTTTGATTATTTTGCATATTAGGTTTCGCATGAAACGAATTACCGTACTTCCTGAATGACGACTAGCACAACAGCATCATGCTGAAAACAGAACGAGTCAGTTTTCGAGTATTTATATGAAATGTTTTGTTTATTACTGAGTGTTGTAAGTAAACTTGCAGGTAAAAAAGATCTGCTGCTCTGCCAAGTCAACTCCACATTTCTGCATCTCTTGATCCCCCAGTGATTCGGCAACATCAGATTATCTGAACAATAAGGAAGGTGATAATTGTATATAATATAATTAGCTGCTTATGATTTTACTTTGCGCTAATCCACTATATGATACGATACGATAACTTCCGTTAGAACAGCTATGTCACATTCAATTATACAACTTGAAAAAATTAAATAAATTCCGGATGAGAGACTCCCAATTGTAAAGTTTTGTAGAGAGAATATATATGTACTAGACATTTAGAGATATTCTGGGACAGCCTGATATAAACTTAGTACCTTCGAACACGTTAGATATAACTATACAGCACAGATAAAATATCTAACAAAGGAATCCAAAGGTAAAAATGCTTTAACGATTTGGCAGAAGCAAAATATGTTATCTCGACTGCTAGTAAAAGATAGGTAGTTTAGTTGAAAGGAACTTCATTGGTATTATGAGTGGGAAGTCAACCCTAACGATGAAGACGTTGACGATGCCTTGTTATTTCCAGACGCCACGAGTACGATTTTATCTGTGGTATTTCCTTGGGAGTTCTGTAGATAAATTTAAGAATTTGAGGAAATCATAATAGAGATTAAAATTTCGTAGAGTAATTTCCTGTATTTAGGATTGGATATAAGCCCAATTTATATTTAAAATCAGAGAGAACAGAATTTACAGTGTGCGCTTAGATATGTGACATATAATGTCCTGGCATGTGAAAAATGTACTTATGAATAACTAACTATTTTTTGTGAGTTTATCAAAAACGACGCAACATTTGGGATTCTCCCAAAACGACATGTGTAGTTGTTTCAGTATAACTGTGCTGCTTAAAACTTAGAAAACCCCGTTGATTATTAAAATAAAGTGAAGTTGCAAATACACTAGATAATAAAGTAGAAATCTACTTTTTAAATAAATACTTTCCTAGGGTAACAATTATTTAAGCAGGAAGAGTAACCTAAACTTTAAGTGACTGCCAGCAGTTTATTACTTGGGAGGTTAATTGCTTGAAACAATGATGCAAATACATGGGTAAAGTGAGGACACATATTTGTCTTACGACATCCCTGTTAATTAGGCAAACTATCTCGAAATATACCGTTGCAAAAACGCTTAGTTGATAACAGAAGATGCTGATTTTACAAAAACCTTATCTGAAATGGTACCAATTGGATGATCTTTTCAAAATGACTTTATTGACAAGGAAAACACACAAATATTTTTTCTTTAAGAACAGTGAAGAATCGGCTTATGATTTTTATTTTACATAAATTGTCCATAAAAATTTGATTCTCTCTGAACGAAATATAATTGGGTTGATTTACTTATAATTTCATTCATGCCGTTTATCATATTCTTCTTATAAATTTGTGCCATGCTTTCTTTTGCTTTTTGTTTTATTTTTAAGATAATTCTTAAACAATAAATAAACAAAATGTTAAACAGCTAGTGAAAACACGCACACTTACTATTCCAAAAAATATGCTTTGATTTCGAAGATCCGAAGTAGTTCAATGATGTTGTAGTAATATTTCACTCACTGGCACAAGACAATGCACACTCGTATCATTGGCAAAGGTAGTCACAGATAACTATTCCCATCAGAATGCAAAAGGAACGAGATGTTGATACTTTTGCTAACAGACCGTATCTTTTGAGCAAACACAAAAAGACGACATTTCCTGGATAGAAAAACGAAGTATTCCGTTTTTACACAAAAGTCCGTGACGGAGACTGGCCCACAAACGGCGACACGAGATGACCTTGCGAAGTAATACATCTTGAATTGTCGCAGGCGAATTTTTTAGAAATTAAGTTTATCTAAAGACGGCCTTTTTGTAACGGCAATTGCAGGATGCATTGCGAAAAGTGTTTTCCGTGTAATTAAACAGCCAACTTAATGTAAAGGAATGCCTAGTTAAAGGCAATTTTACTGTTAGCAACGTCAATGATCAACAACAGAATTATTAAACCGAGTTCTTGGAAAATAAATTTTCTGCGATAAAATACTGAAAGAAAAAAGTTGAAATATTTTTAATCAAGTTATTTATCATGAGAACCTATAAAACATTACACACATCTTGAAGTTAAGTAAGTGCAAAAAGTGTTAAGTCCAGAATATATGTGTTCAAATCACAATGATGCAGGATATATAATTAATAGAATTTTTTTTTCAAATGTAATATCCTATTCCTATTGTAATTGAAATATCTCTGAAAACGGGTTAAGTTAAGTAAAGTAGGGTAAAATATTTAGATAAAAGTTACTCCGCATTATCACTGGAGTATAAAATAGAAAGGCCTCTAAATTGCACTCGAGTAACCCTCAACAATGTATAAAGCACAATAAGGCGCGTCTGTTTATCATATGGACGCAAAAAATGCCAAGAATGGAATGTTTAGTTCTGTAGACATACTCTTATATATAAGCTTTGCGAATATGTTGTACACTTCGGTTTTCTTTTCAAAATGCGTCAGAAAGAACGTCCAGATGTATTTAGGGAGAATCCAAGAAGAAAGACCTGAGATATTGAAATGAGATACCAAGGGTACATTACTTATGACACAAAACGTGAGTGATTTGATGGACAAGCAAGAAACTGATGGGGGACTCACAATATTCTATTCATTAAATACCCATTATGAGAGGCAAAAACATCTCGTAAAAGGCGCGCCATCACAGGAAGTAGTTCTGCATGAATCCCTGAGGAAGGTCATACAATGATGTATGAATTGTTCCAAAAACTCATCTATGATAATTGCAGGCATAACTTCACGTAATGTACGGGAGACAGGACGTGGTTCCTTCAAGTTGAGAAAGCAGAAAAACCGAAAAAGCACCGCGCACCAGAACTGCCGTTGAGGAGCCCGTATGTCGCTGCATAGTGCATGACACCACAATCGTTCTGTATGGCGTCGCGCTGAAATAATACTTTCGTCATGTATCACTATTTATAAATATAATGATCCGATTTATTGGTGTCAAAGTAAGAAATCACCCGAATTTCACTCCGCAAGCTTTCTCCGTTAACGGACGCCTTCAGCAGGAATTTACATAGAGAATACAGAATCAAACTTGTAGACAGAACGTAAATTCTAATATGACAAATGAAATCATGCGTGAAGACCGCGGGCATAAATAACCACGGAACATGATGAATACAATATATTAAAAGTTAATGCAAAAGCAAAAAATGTAAACTTTAGGAAAAAACGACAATCATGAAGTCCATCTTGCGATGCCTAACAGATGGTTCCAAGCTACCGGTAGTTCGAAAGAGACATCTGTGTTGCATACATCGTGCCGCGTTAATATTTCAACTGTTTCCCTTATGGCAGCTGTTCTTTGCGTATCCATATGGTGCGATCGTCGAGATATTCTGTGATTGAGGTTGAGCTTGATGGTTAGCTACTTCTTTGGCAAGGGATGTAGAAAGCTTCTTTTGTGCAACGTCCCTCTTGTGCTCATTTATTCTCTCCTCAAAGGACATTTTTGTGAGACCTACGTAAAATTTAGTAAAGGAGTCTGTGTATAACAATGGGAGGAAATATATGCCGGCATCTGGGAGCTTCAAAGTAGCATTACCTCTTGCTGTGCTGAGGACGGTGGCCATGGGTTTAGAAGCTTTTAGGCCGACATCCAATCCTTTCTTCTGGAAGTGATTTTTAATAAAATAAGATCTTTTGGGAATGTACTGGATCGAAACAACAAATTTTAAAAGTGCTGTTCTGTTCAGTGTAGCAAGTGCGCTGGCTTCAACTTTCGCTGTTGTGTCCTTTACGCGGGAGACGTCAAACCCTCCTGCAAAAGCAAGATCTTTCAAAGACTTAATTTTGGCATCATAGTCAGACTTCAAGGTGCAAAGATCTTCGGCTCTTTTATCCCGATATTTTAATAGAGCATACTTGTGTGTTGTTGGGTTGGCTGATCCTGGTAGAATAGGGTTAGGTACGTGCATGGTTTTATAGTAGACTTTGGTTGAGAGTGTACCTGAAGTCCATTTCGTCACAAGTACATCTAAATAAGTCTCCTTTATTTTCCATTTCTATCGCAAATTTAATGTCTTCATGTATGTTGTTTTTGTCTACTATGAAGTCTAGCAACTAGGATACTCCGTGCTCCCAGATAAAAAGTATGTCATCTGCATAGCGTAGCCATACTCTTTGTGTCCTGGGAAGAGTGGTGAGTAAGATCTCTTTAATAGGTCCCATGATGGCTTCGGCGAGTATTGGAGACAAAGCTGAACCCATCGGGACTCCTTTTCATTGCTTGTAGACGTGGGAGCCATGAGCACAGAAGTTGGATTCCACAGCTAAATCACTAAGAGCAGAGATATCTTTCAGAGCTTCTTTATCACAAAGGTTAGCTCCAGTCAGGGTTCGTTTAATGTATTGCGTAGTCTCCGGTACTGGAACAGAGAGGTAGAGGGAGATAACATCAAAGCTGCCAATAAGTTCATGTTGTGAAAGGGTGATACCTTTTAGCTTGGAGATGAACTCATTCGAGGAGCTAAGGACTCTGTCTGCTTCCGGAAGGAATGGCATAAGAAAAGTTGCTTGGACCTCGAAATGGCAAAGATTTTTAAAACTTTGGATATAAATTATGCTTGAAATTTGTTCAGAAAGTAACTAATATTTCCGAGATGCAACCTGTATTTATTTACTTTTGTTGAAGTGAATGAACGTTTTCGTTCAGAAGGCTGAATAGTTTTTCTTCCAAACAAATTAATTTCCGCGGATTCGCAAACAGTAACATCTTCAGCAAAATGCTTAGGGTAAATTCTGATATGTTTTACATTGACAATATTTTTTCATTTGCATTTGAGAAGGTATCATAAAGAATTGATGAAATACCACTAAGTAAACGTAAGACTAATAGTAACCTCAAGTAACCAAACCACGAAGCAAATGATATGCCTCCACAGTTATATCATGCGCCAATCCCCTAAAGTACCTTCACTTCTGCGCATCGAAATGGACACTTGGGTTGGATAGCGTTCACCTTATTCACCAATTGCTGGTGACCGTGGTGTTTAATTTTTTGAAGCAGTCTGATTGCAGGCGTGACCCTTCTAATAAAAATACGCACGTTTGCAGTACTTATTTGATTAGAAGCTGATTATTTGATTTACAGTCAGAAATGATGGGTTCCGGTCATCCCCCAAGAAACCACTTTGAATAGAAGATCTAAATGTGGTTAAATACGCCTTGTCATGAAAGAGTTCATTCGTTCCAGCGTTGCTGAGCTCACCTCCTTAAGAACGAATATAACAGTCCGAACCGATTGCATCCAATCTAACTTTAGTTAAACACTTGAACAGGCTAGAACAGTTTATTCTCAGGGGATAGAGAGACCTTGAAATGCCGTTCATTTGTTCCAGGGGCGTTCAGTATACTTCCTTGAGAACGAATATAACAGTCCGAGCCAATTGCATCACCCTTTTCTAACCTTAGGTAAACCCTTTAGCAGACTGGAACAGTTTAATATGTTACTGCAAGTGACATGGTTAAAAAACATTTAACACCTTAGCAGGCTGGGAACAACTCTTTCGAAATTTGTGATGAAAAGATATGAATTATGAGACGGATTGTTTTACTACTCTTTGAAAGCCATGAACAAAATATTTAAGCTATTTACTATCGTTATTTACTGATAGATAAGGCTAGAGAGAATTGAAGGTTCACACGTAATACCGTTTATAATGAAAACAATCCTACATGACCAAAATTAGTTCAGTATTTCTCTTTCATAAAAACAAATGGTTCATACAAGAAATCTATGCAGACGAAGCACACATTTTTAAAATGAAAATACTAAGAAATTCAGCGTTACACTGCTGTTAACTTTTATGAAACGTACAGAACTACGTCACGTCCAGCTTGTGCCAGTGCATCTCATGATAAGAAAAATAATATTGATGGTTCAGTTTTGCTCCGATTTTGAAAGTTTTACTATCTGCAAACTACTACTTATTTTATAGGAATATTCCACGTAAGTAAAATCGACTCAACAGGAGTGACACCTTTACGGGAATGGTGGTCGCGATAGTATTGTGAATTTCGTTATTTACATACCTTAATCCGCAATAAAATGTCTTTCCCGAACGGAAGGTAAATGTTTTAAAGAAATAGTGATTACTCAGGACTCTTATGTAGAAAAACGTTGGTGTCTGCATACAGTATAAGTACACGCGAGAAAAACAACATCGGGCGTGCACAGTGTTCCACGTCAAAAACATTGTTGACACAATGGATAAAATGAAATTTGCGAGGTAATAGGTGGACATTTATTTACTCGTAAATACATTCAGATTTAATTTTTATGTGTTCTGTTTATAATGGCATATATTTTATTTAAAGAAAAATCAGTAGTAACTATTGAGAAAGTGTTTTAACAGAATCCTAGCGATAATATCGGCACTATGAAAATATCGAAAGAAAATAATAAAAAAAACTAGGATTTTTAAAGAAAATATGTCTGTTCATTGTAAAGCAAATGATGTCATTTGCTTAACTTTTAATATAAAGTGTCGAAATTATATACTTAAAAAAAGAAGACTCGTTATCAGAGAAATCAAAGGCAATGCTAATATTTGAACTTTCATAAGTTCAAGCATTTATTGTACAATGAAAAATATTCATTTACACAAGACATATTCTAAAAGTAAGTACAGTTTGAGAATATTTTGGTTAAAGCGTATCATTTAGTTCATTGCGCGAGCGCGTTGATTTCCTTTGTTTGTGGTTAAGCCCCAGACCTCATTACAGGAACGTCAAGTCAGGAAATTGCGACATCTATCATTTTAGCATGTTAAAGAAAACCGAATAGACCTCAAAGTGTAAGGTAACGTCCGCAATTCGATTCTTGTGTGTAAGAAATGTGAAATCGGATGACATTCATTGTCAGATTTGTATGGTCTTTGGCCAAACTGCTGTGAGAAAGGGAATGGAATCACAAAAAAGATTCCGCTTTGTGTATACCTAAGGAAGCAATAATTTATGTCGTATAAATTTTCCTCTGAGAGTTGTGTAGAGATTCGGCCAATTATAGATGGTTAGTATTCCGTTTTTTTGTATAATAACAGAAAATAAAATTTGTATTCAATATTCCAGATTGACCGATGTATTTATAACTGGTATTAAAAAGACAATTTCTAAAAACTTTCGGACAGGCATGTAAAAGATGTTCATCTAGAAATACGTTTTGTAAATCGGGATATAAAAAAGGATAGAAACGCATGCAAAATAAAACTGTATCAGAATTTCAATTTGCAACACTGGGACCACTGGAAAATGCGACATTGTTCACTTCTTCATTTTCCCTAGGTGCTGTCGTGTCCCACTTCAATGCATGCATAATTCAACATTATTCATCAGCACAGTTTGTTTAACTCATCACACTAACTAACGGTTAAACAATAACAGATACTAGTGTTGAGCAGATTTCACGAAACATTGAGGGAATGAATTTTTATTTTACATTCATCCACTTTCACTGCAACAGAAGATATATTATAACGTAAAATTGGAAAAATGTGAAAATTTTCTTTACGAGATATCTCCAAATAGCATTTATAATTTGCAAATGAGATAAATAATTAATTTTTAGTAAAATATGTGTTTAAAAATAGTTTAAAGAGTACTTCCAGTTGCGTTTCGTTCAGTTTGAAGGAAATTTGTCGGGAGACAGCTGGATCTTTTTTACGTATTCAATGAGAGCCAATCGTTTGTACACATGTGTGGTATATATGAAGAAACGTGGTAGTGGATATCCACACAAACGCTACTTGTCACGTTAACAGTCAAAACTTCAAAAAAAGAAGCCTCATTAAGTGTGAGGTTTCAATAGTCATTTGAGTTAAAATATGACTCAGAGCAGCCTTTACCACACATTTTCTGTCAATGGCTCTTTTGTATATAAAGATCACGTACCTCATTTGTATATAAAGATTGGCACCAAAAATAAGAGTGACAGCTTTGAATGGGCCAATTTTACATTCCTTGTTCCGAAACGAAATGGAAATTGCTTACTTTGTAAGTACATTTTAAAGACACGAGTTCTGGTGGTCAATAAACGTGGGTTTCCGACACGAATTAATCAGATTGTGTTAATTTGTAATATAAACATTAACACATTTTAATGAATTTATAATTTTAAGACATTTGTTCCTACAATAAACCCAAACCTAGGATGAGCTTTCTTTATCATTAGGTCTAGAAATCTGAGTACAAGTTTAAGGGCTAAATGGGAAAAGGAGCAGCTCATCGAATTCCATCTGCAAAAAGAAAACTTCTAATGAAATCTTAATAAAATTGGAACAAAAATAATAATTTAAAGGCTAAATGGGAAAAATAGCGGCTCATCGAATTTGTTCTACAAAGAAAACTTATTTTTAATACGGAATGTCCGTGACAAAGGTTTTCCTTACCTTATTTAGAGTAGGAAATGTAAACCCACTTTATTTTAGAAATCGAAATCAAAATTTCTTCAATTCGTCTGACTGGTTTTTGTATCAAATCACTTTAGAGATTTCGTCTGTTTTGTGTAACAAATAAATTACTTTTGTCACAAAACAGTCAGTTCGACTGTTTTGTGTCTCAAATCATTTGTGATTATCTTACGGTCAACGCAAATTTGTTCATGGGCAGATGACAATGGCTAATTGGCGAACAATGTAATATGCTTTTTCAACTCTATTCGGAAATAAAAAGCCTTCCGCGCACAGCGCCCAGACCTAACCAGCGCTAGCATCTTATACTCCAGAGCGCAGACTTAACCAGCGCTAGCTACTTTAAACCTAGAGAACTAACATGCGCAGACGTAACCAGCTCTAGCTATTTAAAACCTCAAGTATCCATAGTGCGATTTTCAGTGTACATACCACCTGCTGAAGGGACCGTTGAGGTCTTGAAAGTTCTTGAGGGGATTTTAATGTTACTTTTAAATGTAAAATGCTTATAAACTTCTCATTAAAGGAAATTTTATTGTGCTGAGACGGCTGATATTGACTAAGTGTCTATTTTTAAATTACTGAAGTCCGTAATTATTGTTTTATTTAGATTAAGTATTAAATCATTTTGGGGTAACCATTCAAAGTATAATTGTAATTGCCCTTCCGATTATGTTTTCAAATCATTAATATTTGTACCTTTTTTTAGTATTGTTATATCATCTGCATGTAACAGTAAATTATTAGGAGTATCAACATTAAATATATCATTCATAATAGGTTGAAAAGCAAAAGTCATAGTATAGATCCCTGCGGAACCCCCGAGCTAATTTTAAGGTTGTATGATTGAAAACTATCAATGGCAGTATAACGATACCTATGGTTTGATGAGTCTCCATTAATTTGTATGATGTTTCTCTGATACCTAGATTTTGTAATTTAGTTAAAATGATTTTATGATTAATAATATCGAAAGTTTTGTAGAGGTCTAGAGATATCGCAAAGGTAATTGTTTTTAATTCTAATTTTTTTATGGTACCTTTTAAGTGTGGAAGTGTACTCGGTTGATGTACTCGGTTGGATGCCAAATAGGTTTTTATTGATGACATTATATTTTTGTATGTAGGACATTTGTCTCGTATATATTAGTTTTTCTGGAATTTTTGCAAAAATTGGTATTTTAGCTATAAGTCTATAAATATTGGAATCACCTCTCTATCCGGATTTAAACTTAGGTGTGATCTTCTTAATTTTAAATTCCTGTGGATATATGCTGGAGGATAGAAAGAGGTTATAGATATGTAATAATATTTCCAAAATTAAAGGATGAATATGCCACAGTTAGTGTTTAGAAAATGTAATTCATTTTGTAACTCAGTTTTATTTATCTTACAGAGGTAAAAATTAATTTGTGAGAAATAAATGTTTGAAACTTTTTGAGGAATTAGTATTTTCGGGTTGATGAGCTATCTTCAATTTCTGGGATATGGAATTGAAAAATTCATTTAAGAAAGTCACCAATTGATATTTATCACTGATTTCTAATCCTTCCTCTTTTATAAATTCCTCTGGTATTAGTTTTTCAATTTGATGCCATAAAAAATAGTTTAAATGATTCCATGTCATTTTGGGGTTTTCATAACCAAACATTTTTGCATAATGTTCTCATCTCTACATATTAAAAAATTTAAAGTGTTTCTGTATATTTTAAAATTCGTATAATCTGTTTGTTGCCTAGTTTTTTTTTTTTTGGAATTTTGAGAATAATTTATTTTTCTTATTGTTTGTATTCATAATTGATTAATTGATCTTTTTTTTATTTTGTATTCTGGAGTTTGAGGTTAGCGGAAAAGCTATATCGTATTTTTATTTTATAATTTGAAATACATTTTCATAAGTAAGTGTAGGAGATTGTTGCATGTATAATGCCACCCAGGGAATTTCTGATAACAAGTATTTAAAGTTATTTAACTTATCCTCATTTAGTTTAGGAAATACTGTTTTTTTAGAATTCTTCTTTAAAACAGTTCCATTATCCAAAAAACGTAAATATAGGCTTGTGATCACTGATATCATAAGTTATATTTCCAGATGTCATATTATTTGGTTTAACATTTATTATAGACAAATCTTTAGTTGTACATGTGCGTGGAGTAATTCTAGTAGGAGCTTCTACCGTGTTCCAGGATCCGGATAAGGACGTTACATGCCTAAATTCCTGAGTCACTAAGTTACTCTGCGATATATCAATATTAAAACCGCCCATTAAATAGTATTTTTGTAATAATTATTTTTGTTAAAAGTTCATTTAGAACCAGAAGTCACTACAATCCCAATTTAGTGGTTTGTAACAAACAGATATTATGTGGTATTGATTTCTGTTAATAATATTTCAATGTTTTTATTTGTTATTGTAAATTCATTAATTATACAAAAGTAGGGGCATTTACCTCTAAGGTAACAGCCACTCCACGTCCCTTACTGTAAACTATGTTAAGGATAAAAACTTGAAAACTCTCTAAACATATAGAATAAACTACGAAAGGAAACCAGGTTTCAGTTAAACAATGATATCTAAATCTCGACAAGGAAAGATATTTCCTAATTTCGTACATACAGTTCGCAATGTAGAATGTTTACGCGTGTCTCATAGCCCTCATATTGTAAAGGTTTTCATCCAATTGTAGGAGATATATACAATATCATATCTTCTCCAAGATGTCTGGACCTGTTTATCCACTTTGAAAAATTAGTTTCTCTTAGCACAGCAGAGCTCATGGTAAATAACAGTTTGCATTAAATATGCAGTTTTTCTTAATTCACAGTGTCGCAACTTCGGGATTAAAGCCGTGTTTTCCTTTCAATATATTTGCAGCTGTGCCTGCTGACCTGAAATCCCGATTGCAAGTTTGGATTTATATAACCTGTTTCGTTTAATATGAAAGGAAAGTTATCATTGTCTAAATTACTGATGTGATGCTGAGTGAATAACAACATTATGAATCGCTTGATGTGTTCATTCCTAGGACACGCTCTCGTGTCTGAATTACATGAATCTTCTGATATACAAAAATTGGTAAAACTTTATCATGTAAACAAGTTTCTACTTTAGAGAAAAATATGTACATTTCGTTTAAAATATTTCAGTTTGTAGCAGTTTCTTCGTAAATTTCATATTAAATATAAGCAGCTGTTTGCTCCTTTTTTACCGTATGTTTTTCAGAAATTTAATAAAATCCTAAAAAAATTTAAAAATATATATATTTGAGTAATTTTCCAAAGTCTGCTTCCATCTCCAGTATTGTATGGTGTCTCTTCTTTTGCAATATCGATTGTGCACTATCGAGTTTGTAATGAAGACAGAAAAATCACTAGTGGAAGTATGGAATAAATGAAACGATATTTCCGATAGTTCTACACAAAGAAGTAAATCTATTCTTAAATATCTTACAATTCCACGTGATAACAGCGGAAGATTCACAATGCGCAGTTGTAGTATAAATCACTTTCGGAATCACGAGTATTCGTTAAGCACTTCGCAAAAGTAAGCGTTAAAATGCTTACTACTGCAGTTGAAATCTTACATGCGCAACTGAAATTCTGGAGAGTTCTGATTTCACCATAATTCAGGAGAAGTGTTTGAAGTTTTATTAGCCAGTCCTAATACCGTACAATTCGATGTATGGAGAGATAAATTTTCAGGATAAATAGCTCTGTATTTTGGGGACTGAAAATCCATTATAGTAAATGTTAAAATTGGGAAAAAAATCATTTTAAAAGAGGCTATGAAGGTTTTATTTAACAGCAGTTCTAATGATTTCTCTTCGACCAAACAGATCTTTGCATTGACGCTCTTATTATGATTCTACATGTGTGGGTTTAATTTTTGTAAGAAAATAACGAAAGGGATCAAGACGTTTTTCAGAGAAGAACCTAACACTTGCAGTTGTGGCGAAAACGCTACTCTTATTTTTATCTTCAATTCAACACAAACCAGCAAATGCAATTTCTATTGCAATAAAATATTTGGTAATTACGTTGCTATATCTGTTTATTTTACCATAAAATATCATTTATTCAATTTATTTTACAAAGATTTCAATGTTTTTTTCTGCGAATCGAAATTCATTTTCTGTAAAGTAAGTTTGCCTACAGCTGAATCCAGAGACTGTTGATTTACTTTTTTAAGTAATTTATTTTTTGAAAACCTTACTGAACTATACTTCAATAGTCTTTAATTTTAGATTTCTCTTTCTTCTTCTAACATTTTGATATCAACTGTTAATATATTTCGAAATGAATTTAAAACTATTTTGAGGAAAGTTATTCTCCACTAGGTTTTCAGTCCATGGGAATTTTGATTTATTAACCTTTGAATTATAGAACAATTCAGTGATACGACATAATTCCGTAATACGTATTATCCTTAAATTGGTTTTGAACTCTGAGAAAAATAAGAAAGACTTAATTTGAATGCTGTGGAACATAAAACCATTTTTTATTGGAAGTTTAAGGAGCACAGCAAGCAACTCACCAATTCTCTAAGTAATAGCCCTACCCAAATTTGGGGCCACTTGTTCCAGGGAAGGGAGCGAGTCACGGCCGAAAGACATACAAAATATGCATGCTTCACCGGGAAGTTGGCCCCGCATTCAGCTCGGACGAATTATCAAAATCCAACTCTTAGGCCACTGCACCACCGAGGCAGCTATTGGTATCAATAAGTGTACAGGTGATTTTTGTTTTGTATTCTGTTTCGATTTGCTAACTGCGAGGACCAAAGTAGTGAAAGCCATCGACTTTCAACCTGATGGGTGTAATTTCGAAATATGGTGTTGTACAACCCAAAACAATCCCTTTGGCTCGGACGGCACGCTAAGTGGGCTTTCTGTGGTGATGGACAAAGAAATGCAAATACATGAATGATATAAGGTGTTGTATATGTTGTGCATGGCTTTTATCGATTATGAAAAAGCCTTTGATTCGGTGAAACCATCAGCAGTTACAATGGCTCTGAAAACCTGCGGTATTGAAGATGCATACATTAATATTATTAATAACATCTATGAAAATGCAAGTGCAAAGATTAGGCTGTTTGAAAATACAACACACGTAAAAATTGGAAAGGGAGTGAGACAAGGTGACACCATATCTCCGAAGCTCTTTAATGCCACATTGGAGGGTGTTTTTCAGTCGCTGAGCTGGGAAAACAAGGGGATAAAGATTAATGGAGATTATCTAACCCACCTTCGTTTTGCTGATGACGTAGTCATTTTTGCAACTACCCCATCAGAGCTGCAGAGTATGATCCAGGAACTTGCTGACAAGAGTAAAGAAGTGGGATTAAAAATGAACTTTCAGAAGACAAAAGTGATGTTCAATGCTTTTACAAGAAATGAAGATTTATCGATTGATGGAGAAAAGCTGGAGATAACAGACACATACGTTTATCTTGGACAGCAGATATCAAGTGAGGGTCACATTGATGAAGAAATTAATCGGCGCACAAAACTTGCCTGGAGAGCTTTTGGAAGAAACAGCATAATTTTCAAGAGCAATATGCCATTATGTCTTAAAAGAAAAGTGTTTGATCAATGCATCCTTCCAGTGCTTACGTATGGTGCAGAGACGTGGACCTTAACTAAAAGAGACATACAAAGGCTGCAGACAACTCAAAGAAGCATGGAGAGGTGCATGCTTGGTGTAACCAGGAGAGATAAGAAGAGGAACTCGTGGATCCGAAAAATGACGAGAGTGGAAGACATCATGGTCAGAGTTAAATCCCTGAAATGGCAATGGGCTGGACACACTGCCAGAAGGACAGATCATCGATGGACAGCCGAAATTTTAGATTGGATTCCAAGGGACAGGAAAAGACCCAGAAGAAGACCACATGGGAGATGGGTGGATGAAATTCGAAAGTATGCAGGGGTGACATGGAGGAGACTGACACAAGACAGACCGTTGTGGAGGAAACTTGGGGAGACCTTCGTCCAGCAGTGGATTGATAATGGTTGACAATGATGATGATATGTTGTGAGGAACGGTAGCCGGGCGCCAGCTGGAGACAATACCTGAGAGAATAAGTAGGGAAAGAAGTAAAGATAATCGACGCAATTAATTTTAAGTAAGCGCACCGTGTATTGTAATGCGGGATACTTTGTTATAAGGGAAATGAAAAGTGTATGTACAATGATAAGGAAAACGAATTTAAATATAGGGTACACGCATCTCTGGAAATCCGTTATCCAGATTTTAATATGTTCACCGTCGCTTGCCGAACGCAGCTATGTTTCTCAGGTTACTGTTACATCTGCAATTTGCAGACGGGCCTGCAAAGTCTCTCTGCTTAGACAAACAGCAGAACGAAGAGCTACCGTCATGGTCCATGTTAATCCCCGGAAGACCTTGCTGCATTTCTCGGTGGAATCTAAATTTGCCTGTAGTGGTACATTACCTATTCCTTGATTTTTACTACTATCCAAATGATTCTTCGATAATAATTGGCCAACTACATATCCGACAACCAGCACTCGAAGGTTATTATTCTTCGATATTAATTGCACAAGTCAAATCCGACAACCAGCACTCGGAGGTTGTCATGCGAGCTAGGCACATCACACACCACCATGGTTTGTCACCTTCAGGACGTCGGCAAGATCTACCGGAGCTGTCGCATCGCACCTAACGGACTGACGTCAGCTAAAGCAAACCATCGAATGAAAGTGGGCACGAAACTCTCAGAAACCCCGCAGGATGTACGTTTCATCAAGGGAATTGATACCTGAATGAAAAGTGGGTCCATTTCCATAATTTAAATTTACAACTGCAGTGTTGAGCCCGGGCCGTTTTATTTAACCTGTTGCCATACGTGGAAGTTTCGAGCATAAGGTGATACTCTGCTGTCCACTACGAATTTGTTTCAGACAGCCGGACCATCAACGTCAACCTCTTTTCTGAAAACTAAAGCGGGGGCATGCCGTTTTAAAGGAGAAGTACCCGGCACTGGAAAATAGAGAGAGCGCTCTCCTGCAGCAGGAAAACGCTCGGCCTTATACCGCACGACGGAACCGGGCTAAACTCCAGAAGCCCGAGGGCTTTGAGCTGTTGCCAAAACCAGCATATATTCCGGAACTTGCCACTTGGGACAACTCCATGTTCCGGTCCATTGCCTACTTCCTTCGCGGGCGGCACTTCAACAGCCAAGAGGAAATGGCAGTTGGGGTGAAGGAATTCTTTACCAGACCAATGAAAGGAAATAATATGTTCTTTTTAAAGCCTGGCATTCATCATTAAAACATTAAGCGCAATGCTAATGGACGAAAATGTGACTTTTTACCAAACTTTATATTACTCGTTCAAAACGTAGAAATGTGGGTCCGTACAGTTACTAGGATATACGATGTAAGAGTGTCATATATCTTAAAATAACAGTCAACTGTTATATGACTGAAACGTACGCGAAGAGGTTTTACTAAACCCTATTCTTTACTCTTTCTCCACTAATTATTGTAACGAATTTGTCACTAACAGGAAACTTTTACAAGTACCATTCCTGAAAGAAGTTCTGGAATACACAACGGAAAGGAACGTTCACCGTTATGAAATTAGAACAAAAATATTTGTATTTATTATTAGTAACGATTGAAGTTCTAGATTTCGGCTTATTTCTCAAACTGTGAAATGTCCTTTATTCTAGGACAACGGGCAATGTAGCATGAGTCCTAGCCCACTGATAAATTCCAGAAATTAGGTTCATAATCGAAGCCGATCATGTAATGTCCATGTTGCTTAGTTGGAAGAACTACTTATCTGTATTGAGAGAGCGCGGATTCGCTCTCCGTCACATGCCCTACAGAAAAATGGATCTACTGGTCGTCGCGTCGGGTTCTTCGAAAAATGTGTAATTTTTGTTCCACACACATCTGGTAATAATGAAAAATTCCTACTTTGCTGCAAAAAAAAAAAAGAAAACAGAAAGAAAGAAAATTAAGAAGGAGATGATGTGACGTACTACAGAGGTGAATCCCGTGTCAAGAGGACAAATGTGCAGCGGTGCATTTGGTCCGTGTAGCTCCATTGTTCGTGATGGATATCGAATCCACGCCCGCTTCTCAAAACGAAAGGACGTGGTTTCGATTTCCGTCACTGACAAATTTGTAATTTCACATACTTTAAATGTTCTACTATTGGTGGATTTTTTTAATTTAAGGTTTGAAATTATTCCTGCAAAAAAGACTTTTCATTCATAGAAGTGGGCTACGGTTAAGTCGCTCGACCGTTTCCTTTGGAGTTTCGAATTTACGCAAGGCTCGAGTAACGGTAACAAGCTTCATCAATGAAAGATTTGATTCTTTCTCCTACAACCCTTAACGTCGTTCACTCATAAACTGGAGAAATGTAAAACAATTTCCCATGAACAGAGTGACAAAAGTTACGGTTCCAAAAGAAATCCCTTTTTTGCTAAATTGCGCAGTATATTGGCATGGCAAAGAAATGGACTTCTGGAGAAGCATTCTACAGTTATTAGAGTAATGAACGTTACCATCCGATGAATATTTTCAGAGAACAATCCATTTACAGAAGCATTCCCTATTTAGATGTGTTATCTCATGTTATTTAGTAACAACTAAATTCAATTTCTTAAAATTTATATGATACATTTACCAAATTTCTACTCTGTGAAGAGCAACATATATTACATTTTATAATTTCGATAAAGTTATTCTTTAAAAAAATGCATTTCTATCAGTTACGATTTATTATTCGTGTTATTGAAAATATGTGCCAGAACAAAGAGCCATACATACACAACAGAAGCTTGCAGTTTTACATTTGTAAATTATGTTATTATTACAGAATGCTCTAATCATTCTTTTTAAAGAAAGGGTTAATCCGGTTTCTATTATGCGGCTTTGAGTAGGTATTTTATATAGGATATCTGAATTGTACGTGTTTGGGTATTGTGTCATTTCAAAGTGGTGGTTGGGGAGTTCAACACTGTATTAGAAGGTATCCACAGAAGTACATGCCGTTTTACACGAGAGCAAAAGGAACAGCTTGTAATGATTGAATACTCGGAAAGATGGCGTTCCGCTGGCTGTATGTCACCAGCTGATATCCCAAAGTGCTCTGCGGATATGAATCAGATGAGTAAGCAGCTTGGTAGTGGAAAGACGTGCGATTAAATTGGCGTTATCAGTGGGGATAAATCGTGGCTGTTGTACGAATGCAGTCTCGGTCAGCTGCAGCAGAAACAACTCGTTCCATTTGATTAGCATTTAGGACAGATGCCCTAAAGGAAGGCACAACTCGGAATTGTTTCGACAGTTAAAAGAGGGAGATCAATCCCTTTAAGATGCGTCCGAGAGTGATCGTCTTGTCAGCCTTCACACAGCTGTTCTGAAAGTTGGTACTAAGAAGAACAGTAGCCAAAGAGGATAGGAACTAGCTCAATCTTTTCGTGTTAGTGGTGAAACCGTCCGAAGACATCTTCATGAAGACATCTTCAAAATGTTTCCCCTACGAATTGTCAAAAGCGAACAAACAGCAACATGTCTCAGATTGACTTACATTTCTGTCTCGCTATGACAAGGAATTTTTTTAAATATGGTACTCCCATATGATAAGAAGTGGGTCCAGTACTGAACTCCAAAATATTTCAGACATTGCTTATCTCCAGTAATTCAGTTCCTCCCACATCGAAACAAGCACTGCATCCATGTAACGTTATGACGTGTGTATGGGGGACATCACATGGGGTTGTTCATTATGAACTCTTGCAAACGCGGCCAAACGATAACCGCTGCAGTGTGCTTGTAACAACTGAATTGCGTGCATCGGGACCTGAAATAGAAGGAAGCATCACTGGTCAACAGAAATGGAGTTATTCTTCTTCAAGAAAATGATCCTGGTTACTTCACTTCATTGACTAGAAAGACTATCCAAGAATTTGGGTGGGAACTGTTATGTCATCCAACTTACTAATCAGGTATATCTCCTTCAGACTATCACTTGTTGCTAGCACTCGACAACCATTTGCGTGCACACGACTTCTCCAACTTTGGTAAGTTACACGCTGCCGTTAAAGACAGTTTTACTTCCCATGACGCGGCATTTTATCGTAGGTGTATATACACGGCCGAGTCACATTAGTACGAGCACCAGCTATTAAACAGAGTAATCGTCGTGGAGCAGCTAGATTGGCTGGAAGAGATCCAATAACATGCTGGAAGGGATTCTGATGTATGTGGAGCCATGCTCACTGCAGTGCATATGACAGCTGCTGGAGGGCGCGTGGGGGAGGATCCATAGAGCGAACAACAATACTGAGGTGGTCCCACAGATGTTCAATTAGGTTTCAGTCTGGGGAATTAGGGAGCCAGGGATGTACCTTCAAGTCTTCATCGTGCTCTTTCAACCAGCCTCGGACATTTCTAGATCTGTTACACGTCGCATTATCGTGATGAAAGATCCCGTCCGACCTAGAGAAGACAACCAACATGTATGGGTGTAGTGGTCTGCAAATATGGATTCATAACGAATTCGGTGAGTAGGGCATTCCACAGGTATGAGTGGACTCAGAAAAATGCCACGAAAACGGCCCCCTGACATAACGCTGCCCCAACAGATTGTGTTCTGCCAACAGTGGTTGAATATTCTTTGTTGATGTTTTTCGCCCTATACGCCAGTTCTCCCGTTGTCTTAAAAGAAAATAAATAAAAATAATTTATAAACATCAAACAGAGGCCATTGCTGTTTACGTACGGGTATAAAGCTGCTGACATTGTTTGGTGTTCCTAGTCCACGTCAAATGTCTGTATTAATTAGAATTGATAAATCTGTGATCATTTTTATAAAGGAATGTGCAGTCATCGAAACCAAATTGAACATATAGATTTCAGTTTTATATTCAGAAAATATTATTATAATAATAATTGATCATTACAATATTTTACATGGTTCTTTGTTTAATTGTCAGTAAGTTTCGCCTCTCACTAGAGGTCAGAGTTTCAAAATATTGTCCGTTTTCGTGTGCTTCGCTTTGCCGTTACAACTGTGAACTGCAAACATTGCTATTTGCAAGGTATTCCTATACATGGGATTACCAGAGGGTGTAAAGCTGATTGCACATTTACCACACTCTATGGCATCAAAACACCAAAATCGTGGCCTTTTCGAATAAGATTAAAATATTTTATTTTCCATTTTGTATGACATTGTGGGCTTTTTGAACGAATTAGCATCAGACCTAAGTTATCTTCGTACTTAGGATGACCTATATCTCAGACTAATTCGTTCAATTCATTCTATGAAAAATCTTGGGACCTTCGCTACATTTAACACCATAGACATACTCATCACAGCTTTGATTCTTTATTTCATGATCAATAGAAACCTATATTAATTTGTCTGATGTCAAATGCATTGACCAATGCGTATAGCTTGTGCCATGACAAAGATGAAGAGATAAATGTTTGGAAGAGTCACCGATTTTCTGTAGAACTCGCTTCTAGGTCTGGCCGACCTGAAAGTGTTGTTGCGGAGCGTATTGTTAACACTGTTTGGCCAGTCATCCAAGAAGATTGACGAATGGCGTGTGAAGACATAGCGGCCTTAACCAATATTTCAAAAATGTCGTCATTACGCCTTCTACGCGACAGTTAACAGCTACTTCTTGTATGTTCCAGATGGGCATCTCATCACCTGACGAGAGTACAATTGTTAGCTAGAGTTCAGGTGTGCCATGAGAAGAAACAAATAATTACAAAAGATCCAGTCTTTCTAAACACAGTAATAACTGCCAATGAAACATGGGTCCACTATTTCGACACCTCACGAGTGCCTGGAAACACGCAGGCTCCTCTCCTCCGAAAAACGTCCGCGAAAGCAAATCAGACGGGAAGGTGGTAATGATAATTTTCTTTG
Source organism: Macrothele yani (assembly GCA_039090855.1). Lineage (NCBI taxonomy): Eukaryota > Metazoa > Arthropoda > Arachnida > Araneae > Macrothelidae > Macrothele > Macrothele yani. Next base: position 38,501,582 of record CM077033.1, on the reverse strand, counting down.
ATTATAAAAGTGTAGTCTTTCAGTTGGCAGAAGCACATTACAGAGATGGGTTACCTGTGTCCTCGACACTTGGAAAGGGCTTTCGTAATCGTCATATTCCTCTTAATATCGACATGGTGGATAGAGCAATATGCATCCACTCAAACTTTAGCTAAAAGAGCGAATTAGGAAAAGGCTTCTGCCATCTTCCCAAGATATCTTTCCTTAGAGCAATGCTTGAATTTTAAGTGATCATTCTATCGTCAGACAGTTCTTTTCAGGTAGGCAATCAGTACATAACTGATTTATTCTGCTTGATCCGCAAATTAAAATTCATGAGCAAAACTAAAATTTTGGTCCAGAATAAATATTTCGAGAAGCAAATCGCGACTGAAACGGAGGTTGCATGCTTTTTTTCTTTCCCATCGGCCTTTAGATGGCAGCACGTCAGCAATAACTCCTCTTTCGCGCCAAGCGTGCCCCTGTTTGGAGTATAACTCTCTCTGAAAAACATGCAGAACACGAGGTGTCATAAAAAATTATTCAAACTGGTTGCATAAATTCAAATTCGCGCAACACTGCAGGAAGCGGTTTGGCACAGGGGACCGCGGAACCTACGACGTATGTACCGTGAGTTTCATCTCTTCTGCTCTTTTGTTTTTCTTACACTAGTGATTTATTCTTGTGTGTGTGAAGCTCGTCATCGCATTTTTTATGTCGGAAAAACATTTATCAACGAATTAGCATCGGATATTGTCAAAATTTGGTGAAACTTGCATAGATACATAATTAAATTTACAGGAAGTCTAGAGGAAGTTTGTGAGTGGTATAAATGCTTTAAAGCTTAGCGTTAGAGTGTTGAGAGCTATGAACGGTCTGGAAGGCCAGCAACAAACGAATTGTACGGAAAAACATCTGTAGGTGTAGATCGCGGAATCACTATTTGTGAGCCATCTAAAGACTTATGGTTTGAGTTGCGGTCGGTTTAGTTGATTGTTACGGACAATTGAGGTATGTAACGCGTCTCAGCCAAATGCCTGCCAAAATTGCTCTGAACTGATAAACTGAGACTAGTGTTTCAGCTACTAGTTGCCTGCCTGAGTGCAAAAAAACCATGAGAGATATGCAGAAATGCCAAGACAATGGTGACTACTTTATTTATTGATTTTTGTCATTCGTGAAAGAATTGCGCATCATACATACGCTCCATGAGGCCAGACAGCCAAGGAGTTCTACTGTCAATTCAGAGATGTTTGAAGGACGCCCTTGGTCGCAAAAGGTCGTCATGGCGTAAGAGTGGCGAGGGGAAATTCCACCATGGCAACGTGGTAATCCTTGCATTGCAACTTGTGCAGCAGTTTCTTGCTAAGCACCGCATTGCAACTTGAGAAGCAGTTTCTTGCTAAGCGCCTCATTGCGCCTTGAGCAGCAGTTTCTTGCTAAGTACCGCATTGCAACTTGAGCAGAAGTTTCTTGCTAAGCACCTCATTGCACCTTGAGCAGCAGTTTCTTGCTAAGCACCGCTTTGCAACTTGAGAGCAATTTCTTGCTACGCACCGCATTGCAACTTGAGCAGCAGTTTCCTTTTAAGCACCTCATTGCAACTTGAGCAGCAGTTTCTTGCCAAGCACCGTATTGCAACTTGGGAGACGTTTATTGCTAAGAACCGCATTTCAACTTCAGAGCAGTTTCTTCCTACGGCACCGCATTGCAACTTGAACAACAATTTCTTGGTAAGCACTGCATTGCAACTTGAGCAGCAGTTTCTTCAGCGCATTGCAACTGCAGAGAATTTTCTTTCTACGCACCGTATTGCACAGGTTTTACAAGCACCCTATTTGCCAGATAACGCTATCTGCGAATTTTTTCTCTTCACAAAAATGAAATACCTATTGAAAGGAAAGATAATCAAGATATTGCGGAGATACACCAGAATGCGATAAAGTAACTATTCGCTATATCAGAAGATGACTTCAAACAATGCTTGGAACAGTGGACACAGCGTTGGACTATGGGTGTGGCTGCGGAAGGGGACTACATCTAATGTGATTAAGTTTTATATCTGTAAGTCTTGTACATATGTTTGATAAATCACGTCTAAATAAATTTTTATCTCACTTTGTACATTATTTATTGATTGCTCGGAGTAACACAAAGACCAAAAAATATGAAAGAATTCAGATTATTAAGTTATCTTTAATAGTATTAGTACCTTTGCACAACGTTGTCATTAGCACAGTACATTTAACATGTTCGAACGAAAGTTGGTAGACGCGTGTTCCATTACCACTACACAGTAATGCAATCTGGAAGTTTTCTGAACAGTAGACACATAAGAAGCAGTGGTAATATGGGATATCTCTGCAGATAACGATATGTAATTGCGAAAAATTGTTACTTCAGAGAGATTCGTTTCCCAGCGAATTATATATATATATATATCTCGGGATGTAAGGTCAGGTGATGCGTAACATCACAGCCTCTCCTTGACAAATGTCAACCCCGCCTTCTCGTGGTACATCCTGTTCCCACTAAAGGGGCTCTGACGACCACCAATAGCGGTATAACTATACCATCGGGATTAGAGGAAATGCTATCCCACACTCACCAACCCGCTTGGCCAGCGTGGTGAGTTATGGCCAAACCCCTCCAAAATGACTCCACAACTTAAATCTTGGCCCTCAGTCTCCGGCAGCTGGAATGTACCTGGCCAAGGCAGCGGCCAGTGCGACATGAAGGCAGAGGGTGCTAAGAATCCCCGGAGGACCGGACTAGGCTGCCATCTGATGCTGACCTTGACAACGTATAACGGACGCTCCCTATCTTCTGATTCAAGGCTTCTTGAATTGGAAGAGGAACTACAAAGGATCAAGTGGGACATCGTTGGGCTACGTGAGGTAAGGAGAAAAGGAGAAGATCTCATTGAACTGAAAAGTGGACATCTCTTCTACTATCGTGAGACAGATACTGGCAGAACTAGTGGTGTTGGATTTATAATAAACAAGAAACTGAAGGATAAAGTTGTAGAAGTTTAAAGTTCCTCTGACAGAGCTGCACGACTCGTTATCCAACTCTCGAGAAGATACCAGGCTCAGATTATTCAAACTTATGCACCCAATACAAGTCATGCAGAAGAAGAAATTGAAGAATTTTATGAGGAAATTCGTGATCTAAATAATAAAGGTAAGCAGCACTTGAAGATAATTATGGCAGATTTCAATGCAAAAATAGGGCAACGACAACAGAATGAAACTTCAGTAGGTAAATTCGGTCACGGCAACCGAAACCAGCGTGTAAATACTCTCGTAGAGTTTGCAGAGGCAGAAGAGTTTTTCTTCTTGAACTCCTTTTTCAAGAAAAAGCCACACAGGAAATGGACATGGAGACATCCAAATGGGACGACAAGTGAAATTGATTTTATTATGTGTAACAAAAAATTCGTCATAGAAGACTGCAGTGTGCTAAACAAGTTCAACACAGGCAGTTACCATAGATTGGTGAGATGTAAGATGCACCTCAACACTAAACTCGAACGTAGCAAGCTCATAAGACAAACAAAATCTATTGACATAACCAACCTTAAAAAACAACATAATAACTTCAAATTGGAACTGAAGAACAGATTCTCGGCTTTAGAAGGCCTAACATCGGAAGAAGTGGATATTTCTGAAGTTAACAGAAAAGTAACCAAAGCTCTTATGGAAACAGCAACAAAATTAGCTGGGTCTAAGAACAAATTGCATGTGAACAAAATATCAGGAAAAACCAAAATGTTGATGCAAAAAAGAAGAGTGATGAGGACAACTAAAGAAGATGTGACTTCCAAAGTGGAATATATAGAGCTATGCAAGACAATACGAAAACGTATCACTGAAGACGTAAGGAAATTCAACTGTGAACTAGTAACAAAAGCAATTGAAAACAACCAAAGCCTAAAGATAGCAAAGGGCCATCTCAGTAAGGGGAAAAAACAGATTATGGCACTGAGAAAAAAAGATGGTTCTGTAACAAGAAATAGAGGCGAAATTTTGACAACAGTGAAAGACTTCTACTCCAAATTATATGAAAGGGATGATACATATACTCCAGACATCATGAAAGGTACCAGTACCAGAGTTCTTCCAGTCCTTCCAGCAGAAGTTGCACATGCAATCAAGAACATGAAGCGGGGAAAAGCTCCAGGAGAAGATGGAATTACTGTAGACATTATACAAGAAGCAAGTGGAGAAATCGAAACAGTACTCGCCCAAATTTTCACTCGATGCCTTAATGAAGGGAAAATTCCTGAGGATTGGAACAACGCTACAATGACCTTGCTACATAAAAAAGGTGACATTGAGGATCTCAGGAACTACAGACCTATCAGCCTCCTATCAGTGGTTTATAAAATCTTCACTAAAGTTCTTTTACACCGCTTGAAGGTGACACTGGACATGGCTCAACTGAGAGAACAAGCTGGATTCAGGAGTGGCTACAGCACAATAGATCATATTCACGTACTGAGAGAACTAATTGAAAGAGAGAGGGAATATGAACTTCCATTGTGCATGGCTTTTATCGATTATGAAAAAGCCTTTGATTCGGTGAAACCATCAGCAGTTGCAATGGCTCTGAAAACCTGCGGTATTGAAGATGCATACATTAATATTATTAATAACATCTATGAAAATGCAAGTGCAAAGATTCGGCTGTTTGAAAATACAACACTCATAAAAATTGGAAAAGTAGTGAGACAAGTTGACACCATGTCTCCGAAGCTCTTTAATGGTACATTGGAAAATGTCTTTCAATCTCTGAACTATGAAAACAAAGGGATAAAGATTAATGGAGATTATCTAACCCACCTTCGTTTTGCTGATGACATAGTCATTTTTGCAACTACCCCATCAGAGCTGCAGAGTATGATCCAGGAACTTGCTGACAAGAGTAAAGAAGTGGGATTAAAAATGAACTTTCAGAAGACAAAAGTGATGTACAATGCTTTTACAAGAAATGAAGATTTATCGATTGATGGAGAAAAGCTGGAGATGACAGACACATACGTTTATCTTGGACAGCAGATATGAAGTGAGGGTCACATTGGTGAAGAAATTAATCGGCGTACAAAACTTGCCTGGAGAGCTTTTGGAAGAAACAGCATAATTTTCAAGAGCAATATGCCATTATGTCTTAAAAGAAAAGTGTTTGATCAATGCATCCTTCCAGTGCTTACGTATGGTGCAGAGACGTGGACCTTAACTAAAAGAGACATACAAAGGCTGCAGACAACTCAAAGTAGCATGGAGACGTGCATGCTTGGTGTAACCAGGAGAGAAAAGAAGAGGAACACGTGGATCCGAAAAATGACAAGAGTGGAAGACATCATGATCAGAGGTAAATCCCTGAAATGGCAATGGGCTGGACATACTGCCAGAAAAACAGACCATCGATGGACAGCCGAAATTTTAGATTGGATTCCAAGGGACAGGAAAAGACCCAGAAGAAGACGACATGGAAGATGGGTGGATGAAATTCAAATGTATGCGGGAGTGACATGGAGGAGACTGGCACAAGACAGACCGTTGTGGAGGAAACTTGGGGAGACCTTCGTCCAGCAGTAAATTGATAATGGTTGACAATGATGATGATGATGATGATGATGATATACATATGAAAAACTTGAAACAACCGATACCTACATTTACCTTGGGCAGCAGATATCAAGTGAGGGTCACATTGAGGAAGAAATTAATCGATGTATGAAATTTAGATGGAGAGATTTTCGAAGAAACAGTACAATTTTTAAGAGCAGTATGCCATTATGTTTTAAAAGGAAAGTGTTTAATCTATGCATCTTGCCAATACTTACGTATGTAGCAGAGACATGGACCTTGACTAAAAAAGATATTCCAAAACAGCAGACAACACAAAGCAGCACGGAGAGATGTATGTTCGGAGTAACCAGGAAAGATAAGAAGAGGAACTTGTGGATGAGGAAAATCACAAGAGCTGACGAAATCATGACCACAGTGAAATCACTGAAAAAGCAATTGTTTGCACATGTTGCCAGAAGAACAGACCACCGATAGACAACTGAAATTTTAGACTGGATTCCGAGGGAAAGAAAAAGATCCAGAAAAAGACCCCATATGAGATGGATGGATAAAATTCGAAAGCATGCCGGAGTAAGCTGGAGGAAACAGGCTCAAGACAGATATTTGTGGAAGACACTAAGGAAGACCTTCATGCAGCAGTAGATTGATAACGGTTAAAAATTACGACATATATATATATATATATATATACTTAAGAGCAAAACTGAAGACTAAGGAAAAACTTTAGAATTTAATACGAAGGTTGCAAAAATTTTTTATTTTATTTTTTTGTCTTTTCTCCTTTTACTCACACAGGTAGATACATAACCTTTTCTATGTTGTACTAGGTGTGAGTCAAAATTATATTTGCATTTTTTTGCTTAGGTATCTTCTTTATAGAATATATATATATATATATATATATATATATCATTATATGAACATTATACAAGAAGCAAGTGGAGAAATTGAAACTACAATCGCTAAAGCTTTCACCAGATGTCTCACAGAAGGGAAGATTACTGAGGATTGGGACAATGCAACAATGATCCTGCTACATAAAACAGGGGATGTTGGGAATCTCAGGAACTACAGGCCCATCAGCCTCCTATCAGTGGTTTATAAAATCTTGACTAAGGTTCTTTCACATCGCTTGAAGGTAACACTAGACATGGCTCAACCAAGAGAACAAGTTGGATTCAGGAGTTACTACAGCCCTGTAGATCATATAAATGTACTGAGAGAACTAATTGAAAGAAGAAGAAAATATATTCTCCCATTATGCATGGCTCTTATTGATTATGAAAAGGCCTTCGATTCCGTGAAACCATCAGCAGTAACAAAGGCTTTGAAATCCTGCGGTATTGAAGATGCATGCATTAGCATTGTCAATAACATCTTTGAAAATGCAAGTGCAAAGGTTCGGTTATATAAGGATACAGCACTAATAAGAATTTTAAAGGCAGTGAGACAAGGTAACGCCATATCTCCCAAACTCATTAATGCCACATTGCGAATTGTCTTTCAATCATTGAACTGGTAAAACAAAGAGATAAAGATTAATGGAGAATACCTAACTCACCTTCGTTTTGCTGATGACGTAGTCATCTTTGCAACTACGCCTTCAGAGCTGCAGAGTATGATCCAATAACTTGCTGACAAAAGTAGAGAAGTAGGATAAAAAATGAACTTTCTGAAGACAAAAATATTGTACAATGCTTTTACAAGAAACGAAGATTTATCGATTGATGGAGAAATGCTTGGAACAACCGATACCTACATTTATCTTGGGCATCAGGTATCAAGTGAGGGTCACATTGATGAAGAAATTAATCGGCGTATAAAACTTGGATGGAGAGCCTTTGGAAGAATCAGTACAATTTTTAAGAGCTGTATGCCATTATGTCTTAAAAGCACTGGCAGGATCAATGCATCCTGCCAGTGCTTACGTATGGAGCAGAGACATGGACCTCAACTAAAAAAGACATACAAAGGCTTCAGATAATTCAAAGAAGCATGGATATATGCATGATTGGTGTAAGCAGGAAAGATAAGAAGAGATCCCATGGGAGATGGATGGATGAAATTCGAAAGTATGCTGGAGTGACATGGAGGAAACATGCTCAAGACAGACACATGTGGAAGAAACTTGAGAAGACGTTCATCCAGCAGTGGATTGATAATGGTTGTTGTTGCTGAGGATGATGCTGATGATGTATATATGCCACGCTGAGATGAAAAAACGTTTTTTGCAACCCTTTATTTTCTTTGATAGTTTTCGAATCGTGTCATCAATATAGTTTGTATTGTAGAGGATCAGAGAACTGGAGAGTTTAATCACAGAATCTCGTTTTTGTGTAATGAATACAATTGCAATCAGTTGTTTGAAAGGGCTTCATATCGATTTATGTTTACCTAAAATTAAAAAAATGATGGAAATTTACACTTTGTGAAATATTACTCAGGTATTCCTAAGAAATTGTTTTCTTTTCCTTAGAATATTTAAAATTTAAACTTTATTTCTTGTGTTACTGAGATATTCTATAAGATTTAGAGGATAGCTCCACAAAGAAATTCAAACGACCAGATAATTTTTACTTACTGTTTCCGTATCCGCCAAAAAAAAAAAAAGTCAGTAGAATGTGCAACCAATAAAAAATTATGAAATATTATGAAAAATGATGTAGATATTATCATTTCTCGTAAAGCAAAATGGAAGATAGAAAACTGACTAGGACGGTGCGAAATAATGTGATTGCGAACTGTGTTGCAATGATTTGCGTTACTGCCTGATAACGAGATCTGATGATATGAATATCGCAATGAAAAGAAAAAGAAAAAGGAACTGAAAGAGGACATCCTTTTGCAATGGTTCTATCAGTGTCTCGATTGCTTCAGGAAATAGTATTTTAAGGGTTCAAGGTTACAATCATTATGGCAGCTGGCAGCTCACTTATTGTTTTCGTTGTTACCACTGCCAAATAAAAGAAACGGAAAAGCCCTATCAAATAACGAAAGAGGCATGCATGACTATAAATGCAAACAGTGAGAGGCAGGGATGAGCAAGTAGTGATTTTCTCTCTCGGACAGTTAAACTTCAGGATACTGTTTGGGGTGATAGTTGAAAATGAAGTTATTTCTGCAGCATCACCAACAGTCTCTGAAATGCCCTCTTCCCAAACGAAACTTGTTGCTCTTCATTGCTTTCGTCTTCGGTGGTATGTACAATGACGATACCTACTACACATTTATTCTATTTCTCAAACTTATTTTTGGAAGTCAAACGGACTTTAATGAATCCCTCGAGGAATTAATTTATGCGGACATAAATAATAATTGTTAACAAATGGATGCACGAAAAGAAAATTGAATGATAAATTTAAATGAGTCAACCTGAAAATTATCGATGGATGGATTAACGATTATATCAATATGTACTGAGAATTTGTATATGATATATCAGCACCATTCTTTTATGTGTTATTTCTTAATTTAACATGTGATTTTCAATCATTTGTTGCAATGCCATGTTCGGATCCCGACATTCTCTTTACTGCAGCATCGGCAAGAATTTAGATGAAATATTGTTTGCTTGAAATACCTTCCTATTAGGCCGCACATTTTAGTGAGACCTCAGAAGTTGTGTATATATCATCATCAATGTCAACAATTTTCATTCCACTGCTGGATGAAAGTCTCCCCAAAGTTATTCCGCAACGGTCTGTCTTGAGCAAATTCCCCCATGTCAGTTCACCCCCTCCTTATGGCGCAGTGGACAAAGTACTGGCTTCTGACCATTCGTGCGAGATGGATTCGGGTTCGAGTGCCAGGGATGCTTGGATGTTTTATTTTTCTTATGGTTTCTTGATCTCTCTCTTTCCTGGAACCAGTAGCCCTAAATTAGGGACGGGCGACGCCTTACAGCTATCGAGTTCAGCACTGTAGTCATTAACAACTACCCCCCCCCCCCCCCTTCCTCTCTAAAGAAAAACATGTCATTCCGGCATGCTTCCGAATTTCATCCACTAGTCCTAAACGTCGTTTCCTTCTGGGTCTTTTTCTGTCCTTCATATACAGTCTAAAATGTCGGTTGTCCATTTGTGGTCTCTTCTTCTGACAATATCCCCACCCCATTACCATTTCAGGTATTTTATTCTAATCGTGATGTCTTTCACTCCTGCCAGTTTCCTGATCAACGAGTTCATCTTCTTAACTATCCTGATTACGTCAAACCTAAATCTCTCTATTGGTCTTTGAGTTGTCTGCAGCTTTCGTATAGTTGTTATGCAGATGTATACTCTCATATAGAGCTCTAATTAAATTACAACTTCCTATTACTGGTTTCTGCATTCAATTTCAAATGCCATTGAATATATTCGCATTTTGAAAGGCTTCGAGAAAACACGTAAAAAGATCATTATGCTATCACATTTGTGTGTACTACGCATATTGTTTCACTGAACTTTCCTAAATAGTCTATGCAAATGATTGGAAATATTTGCTTGATAAATGAGTTCTCATTTGGTTTTGTTGGTTGAACTGCCTTTACGTAAACTCCAATACTATTTTTATAAATTAACTGGAATTATGAAGCACGTTGATGGTTATAATTTTAGTTAATATCCAGAAGTACTGGTGAATGTCATTTTCCGTTTCTGGGAACAGATTTAAAATCAGTTACTATATTTCGTAGGAACAAAAATTAATTAAAATGTTTCGTAACATTTTAATTAATTTTTGGCAGTAGCATTTTTACTTCCAAATGCCTTTTGTGAACAGATTTTGACTGTTTTCATCTACAGGGTAAACATTTTTGTAATTTTTGAATGCCCTAATTATTCCAATTTTTAAATTTGCTTGAAAAAATCCTTTCGTCCCATATAAGGTTTAACACGCTATTGAAGTTAAAAAAATTGGGAGAAAAATACTTTTCCATTTTAACTTGTTCCGTGTCTAGGTAAAAAAAAATATATATATATATATATTTTTGAATGCCCTAGTTATTTCACTTTTTAAATTTGCCTGAAAAAATCATTTGGTCCCATATAAGGTTGGTCACGGCTATTGATGTTAAGATTTTTCTGTTGGTGTTAAGATTTTTGTTATTTTTATTTTAACGAATTTAGTTCCTTCTTCATTTTAGTGGTTTTGGCCAAAATAATGTAGAACTCTCGGTTGTTACAAATCATGAATTTCTGCTCTTCGTTCCCAATAGACTATATTATCGACTTTAATTTTAGAAGAGCTACAGTTTCATTCCTATTAAATACCTGAGAAAACGGCAAGCAGCAGGAAATTTAAGATATTCTTACTATTCTTCACTTTTAAAAATAATTCAGGCATGGCATCAATAGACTTTTGTTTCGTCCTTTAGTTAAGTAAATGTGATTCCTTGTCAGGCTAATTTTTCTTATAATTTTGCGAAATAACGTATTAGCGAGGGATGCATTTTAGTTTTAATGGACCTGTAAAATGTGCAGCTCTGATTGCATATCGTGTCCTTTACGTTTCCAGCGTTGTTATGTATCACATTCACTGCAGAATCCACTCTGTAAATTGAGGTAGATGTTTCAGTGGGCTATATAACTTCAAGAAATGTTAAACGAATTCACAATTACGGTGGTGAATGAGTGTGAAAGTGGAATAAATAATTCACTGAAATTATACAGCATGTTGATGGTTATAATTCCTGTTAATATATGAAGCTACTGGAGAATGTCTAAATTGTCTCACTAAATTTTTTTTTACAATTCTAAATGTTTTCACCAGAGTTAGTATTGTCGTTCTTACATTTCAGCACTCAAAATCTAAGTTAGGCGCTCGCAATTTTTATCTAACGAACTCCTTTCTTTAAGTACAGAGCTATTCTGTGTACATGAATTAATACCAAATTTTGGTCTCACCATGTTTAATCAAATTCCTATTTGTTAGATATGATTGACCGTTCGTCTAACGTAAGAAAAAGTTTCCGAATTTTCAAAATGTTTTCAAACTGTTTAAAGAAAGAAAAAAACTGTTGCTGCATTTCACTGTCATATTTAAAGGGGATGTCTCAAACACTCCACTTGCTGTTCCGCATCAGGTAATCTTATCCAGAAAGAACATCCTTTGATGCTAAAACTTTCCTAATCAGAAAGAAAGGATAATTGATTGAATTCCATGATTTATCAGTGCTACATTTTGCGTATATTTTTCTTTTAAAGCTTTTTTAGCAATTAGTTTTCATCCTTTGAAAATTATATCTTTGCAATGCATTTAAGTCAAAGCGTTGTAAATTGATAAATACCGACAGCCAAATGCATATTCTGTGTTTCGAAGAAAAAATTACCATGTTAAACTTTACAGAATAGAACATTTAACATCATAATAAAAGACATAAATTAATTTCCCCAATGGAAACCCATTTGAATTTTCTATATGTGGGTCATTGAAATTATAAGTGCGTGTGTGTGTGTGTGTGTGTGTGTGTTCATTTCGTACTTGCTTCTATATTTTTTGCTAGCAAGAAGTGCAACAGTATTATAATTTCAGTGAGGTTCGTTGGAGTACTATCTCTTTCCTTTTTTCTAAACCGTTATAAAGATATACAAATATGCCTGCGATTTTATTTGTACTAAACAATGTACAGCTTTGGGATTCACATAAAAGTCCAATAAGAGCCTGCTGTCTAATTCACACTGCATTGGATAGAATACTTTTCCGACAAAAACAAGGAGTTTGGAATATGTTCCTCCATGTTCGACAGACAGCTCTTAAAGATACTTCATGTAATCAAAAGTACGTAATCAAAGTCACAGAATAATATCTCATTCCTTCGACTAACAGGATTATTCTGCCACATTTCGGCTTTGCCAGTCCTTCGTACACTACCCCCACAAACCTTTCTTTCACCATGTATGGTATTCTACTGTAGCATACCACATCTAATCAAATTACATCTACAATATTTAATCCTTATATGCAGCATGAAAAATATGCACAAACAAATTAACAACGTAGAAAGTATGATAACCTCGAGAGAGCATTCGGACATGCTGCATTATTCTTGCACGAAAATTATTTTACCATGTAATATGAAAATTAACGTGGACGTGTTTTAAGTGGATCACTGTAGTAATTTGCATTCTCTGAAATTTTCTCTTTCATATAAAAAACAATAATTTTGAAACTAACGGTGTGTAAAAATAGCAGCACGAGAAAAATCGATACTTGACGCTGATGCCACGATCAGAAAAGGTCAGTGAAGATAAATATGCAACCCACAATGGCCCAGAGGTCTAGGTGACGTCTTATGACCATACGTCCGATAAGTCTGCGGGTTCGAATCCTGGTGAGGCAAGGATGTTCTGGTTGTCTTAAGGCGCTGGCTCTCTCCCTTTGCCTGGAACGATTTACCCTAAATTAGGACAACGCGACTGCTTATAGCCTACTAAGTACCTTACGCTAGTCGTTAAACCTTCAATTAGAAAAAATGATAAATATTGTTATGTAATTTATATTCCATTTTCCATATTGAGAAAGAATGACAGTGATACAGCTTTTTTGTTTTTAATACTCATTTCAAATTTAATATCATAATCCTTTCCTCTGCAGTGACTGCGGCGGTCTTCGCCGATGCCGAAGAGAAGAGGACTTCTGTACGAGATCTTCGGTCAAAACTCTTCAAGAATTACGACAAAATGATTCGCCCGGTTGCAGATCAAAAGACTGTAACCCCTGTGTACATTGCTATGACACCGCTCGCTATTACTGAAATGGTAAGCAAGCATTTTGTAAATACAATGCAGGACATTAAAAATATCATTACAAAAAATCGAACCAAACACCATACTGCTAGTATAAATCGACAAGACGCTTCAAACATTCAGCTCCTTTCTTTTACGTTTTTTTTTGTTAGTATGAGCAAAACTATAACAGATGACAACGTCTTAGACATTATTTAAATCAGTAAAATGTGAATAAAAATATTTATTGTTACCCATACTACATTTTCAAATTATCATGACAATTTTAAAATAGGAAAAATTAATCTCTGTCGTCAGGCAAAAGAGCAAATAACACGGAGTTGCCTCGTTAGGAAATGTAAACACATGCGTAGTTAACTAGACTTTAAAGTTACTCTGTTCTGTAGCTTTTCCTTTAATGAAAAATATTTTTGCAAAGGAAACCATTATCTTTGTAAACAAGCTGTGTATGTATGCTTGGTATGTATTTGACAACACCGAAACAACAATGCCAATAGCATATGTTTCCGGCCACTTATATGGAAGAATAGATACATTGCATAATTCATTCTCTCCAAGCAAAAACAGTTGTTTAATGGTACAAAAATGTTTAAATTTTGATAATTATGTTTTGAGATTACTTATTCATGACGTGGATAATCAGATTTTTGTTTAGAAATTAAAGGATGCTGTTCGTTCAGAAGGAGATACGTACTGTCTTTATACATTTTTCGTCGAATATTGCTGATACCACTAGTCCTTTGCTGTCCGTGGTTCCTTTCTCTGCAGCTCCATGTGATCTACAATAAAATTTTATAGCAAATTAGAAAATTAATCTTACTCGACTATTGAGAACTGCCCAACTAAACCAAGAAATTATGATTACAACGCCTTCCGACACAAGTGAAATTGCAGTAGAGAATCTATTTATTCCAAGTTATGCCAGAAAATCCAGTAAATATAATTTCTTTAAAAATTATATTTACTGGATTATTTTGCAAATATGGCTCATCTTCTTTATTTTGACCATTCATGCATAATGGTAATCTCTATTACTGAACATTCCCCACAAAATCAACGGAAAGGTCATATTAAAAAAAGAAAAGAAAACTTAAGGTTTCTTGTTGCTAGAAAAACTACTTATGATCTACAGCCCCAGAATGAAGAACCTAGAAGAAAACTTGACCTGCCCCCCCCTCCTTCATAAATTTGAGTTCCAAACCCCTGACAAAACTGAAGCACTAAACTTTGGTTATAAATTTTGTTTTCCAAACCGTAACCCTAACCCCATGAAAATTATTCCTCAAGTTGAGGAAATTATCAAGCACCTCCCCAGAAACCGAAGAATGCACCTGGCTTAAAACTTGTGGCCTCTTACAAAACAGACAAAAATCTTCTGATTCCAACTTGAGATACTCAAGGTCTGAATTTCTTACTATTGAAAACGACCCGGACCATGCCATTCTGAGGGCAGACAACACTAACCAAATTGTTATCCTGGACCATACCTAATTTGTTACAAAAATGCTGGCAACTATCCAGAATATAACCCACTCCGTTTCGAACTCCGATCCGACAGCCTATACCATTACTAGATTATCGAAATTACGCAGCCGCCCCGGTGGCGCAGTGGTCTAGGCGATGGCCTCTGATCATTCGTCTGAAAGGGGTCCGGGTTCGAATCCTGGTGAGGCATTGATGTTGTGTTTGTCTTACGGCACTGGCTCTCTCCCTTCCCCTTGAACCAGTGACCCTAAATTAAGGACGGGCGACTGCTTATAGCCCATTGAGTTGCTCACGGCAATCGTTAAACCTCCAATCAAAAAAAAAAAAAACGCAACTCTGGCTTACTACCGGATTGTATCTCCCACAATATGTTACCTCCCCCAGGATCCAGAGTTCCTGAAGCCTTTGGAAAAGTAAAAACTTATAAACCTGATCATCCTGTTCGACTCATCATCTCAGGTTTTGCAAACCACACTCGAAACCTGGAAAAATCTCTTACAGGCTTCCTGAAATCATTTACCACTGAATTAATTTTCTCAGTCAATAGTACAATAGAAGCTATTAACAAAATAAGATCTTGTCAATTCCCGAAGACAAAATTCATCCTTGGCATCGCTAGATGGGGAAAACCTCTTCCCCAATATTTCTCGTACATTTTTCTATGCTCTCATCTAGAAATCTTGCTTACACAGAATTATTACAGCCAAGCTGAAATTGATACAACACTACAAGCTTTGAAACTTGTTGGGGACCGATGTTTCTTCCGTTTTCAGCAAACCAGCTATAAACAACATTCTGTGGGCACCAATCGGTTCCCCTCTGCCCCCTGTTCTTGCCAAGGTCCTGCCTCAGGCCTTAGAAAATAAATACCTAAAGTCCTGTACTGTTCAACCGTCATTATAGTTACTATATGTGTTTCTTATCTGGCCTCACTCTGTCTTCGAACCACATGATATTGCTTCAAACTTATCTTCAATCATTCCCGGTATAAGATTTACTACAGACTTAGAAAAATCTGGGTTACTACCCTATCTTAACTTTTTGGTCTCACATTCCTCAGATCATGAATATTTTGTCTTTTCTGTCTATCGGAAAATAACCTTTTTCCCGGTAATGATCCCCTTTAACTCATGTTCTCCAACCTCTTACAAATACTCGGCAATTAGATTACTTGTGAATAGAGCTTTTACTCTCTCTTCGAGTTCTGTATACCGAAATCAGGAATTGCGAAAAATTAATGAGATTGAAAATGAACATGGATACGCCAAGGCAGCGTACAACGACTTTACAGCAATATAAACGGAAGACTTCAACAACCCTAACTAGAAGTGTACCCACAACTACATATGTGAAAAGTATGCCCTACCAAAAATCAGTTGCTACCTTATTAAAAAAACACCTGTAAATATACTCCTTAGGGTCCAGTGTCAAACCTCAAAACATCTTTTCTATCATTAGACATGATAGATAGATATATATAACCTCTTTTCCATCATAGACATGATAGACATGATATATAATATTGGTGTATATGTTGTCCCCCTAAAGAACATTAATGGAAAATCTGCGGATCTCTGCTACGTGGGTTCGACCTTTGGAAGCCTAGGAATTCGGTGGGCTGAACACAAATATGCCATCCGTAAAGGAACTACTACCTCGACATTATGTAAGGCTGTCATTGAAAGGACTTCAGACCTGACTAGGAAAATGCGAACTTGCTATCAACAGCTTCTACAAAAAGCTCTATGCTTCTCACTGAGAGCCTACATATTATTAAATTAGGAGATAATTGCTGCAATGAAGACTTTCCTGTCTACATCCCTAGTGCCTGGAGAAATTTCTGTTTACAATACTCATGGAGAAAAAAACAAAATAATTTTGATGACTTTAAACAGTTTGTGGTGAATGGCGGTGATTTATGTGTCTTTCTCATTTACATAATATGTATTCTCTGTGCTCATGTCTGTTACTATTTAAACCATGTGCCGCTCTAACATGATTTCACTCATCGGCCTGAAGATGCGACCATAGTGGTCGCGAAAGTGCTCGCCAAAGCATTTTAAACAACCATATTTTTAAATTATAAATAAAGACGTTTTTTAGACCATAATTTGGAAGTGTGGTGTGTGCGCTTTGGAACAAGTTTAATTTGATCGTGCATTGACAGCCCTTGCAGCCTCTTTATAATTTCTTTGTTAACAGTTTGCTGATAAATATGAAATTGTCTACCATATGTAAAGGACGTTTATTCCGTTGAGGTTCAAAATAATTTAAATGCCGAAACATGCCAACTCGAAGTTGGATTTCGTAAAAAAGAAACAGGTGAAGCTCCTAGAGAATTTTACTATTATTCTATTTTCCCGTGACACTGCCTTCAAAATTTCAAAAATTCTCAAAACCTTTAATTTTGAAGTCATTCTTAAAACCGTAAAAACAATGAACGTTTCAGGATCAAAGGACTATGTTGAAGACAAAACCTAATTGGGAATATATCAAATTCCATATGAATGCGGCGCTTCATATACAGGACAGACCCGTTGAGCCTTGCGTTCTCGATGGAAGGAGCAATCGGAACTATAACCTAAATAAATCATTGACGGCCAAACACTGTTATACGAAAAGGACCATAAATTTATCTTTGAAGAAGCAAAACTAATTGACAACCCAGATTCAACCACCAAACATAATACTTTTGAAACTTTCCATATATGTCAGAAGTTTTCACAACTTATTAATGACATGGCATCCACGCCATTTCTGTCAAACGCATGGGAGCATCTAGCCAAAACACGTGACTGTAAACACTATTTATGATATTATATACAAGTCGAATATTTACGTGCCATTCGTCCTGATGAAGCAAGGCCAATAACTAGCGAAGCCATGGTCGACTTGAAAACATACATATTTCTGAAAAACCACGTTGTATGATCTTAATATACTATATAATCATCACAAGACTGCAGCCTTTTAATGCAAGAATAAAAAAGAAAAAAATAAGTAACAGGTGTTAGTCATCGCCATAGAGAGAGAAAACGTTCCGACTTCAGACTTTGTTGCTCGTAAACACAATTCAATGTCCACAATGAAGTAAAGGTAACTGAAGGGAATTCCTATGGTCGAAATGTGGAAACGATTTTTTTTTAAACTTTGGAAAAGGTAAGCACCAAAACAGTTTTGATATTAGCAAATCGATGTTCAAGTGTCGATCTGAGATGCACTAAGAAAATTATCGCTGATTTCACTCGAGAAACGGAAATACGTAGAATTACTCATAGTGGTTCAGAATAATCAGATTTCTCCGTAGAAATGTTTGGTTTTAAATTAAAGGAAACATAATATCGCTTTTCATTTATTAGGGTCCAACAGAAAAATTTAGATTATTTACTCCCATTTCGACGTATGTCGGTTAATGTTAAATATATTCTCTATTTAAAAAAGCTATTGTAAATATCGCTCAAACTCATGGACGGCGTTTCCATCGTCTTCAAATGATTTGTTTCTCAGTTTGAGAAAACCTTCACGGTTTTGAGAAACACTTCAACAGTTTTAAAGTCACTGGATTAAATCTTCAGTGAATACATAGAAATTACAGGTGGGGTAAGACAAATATAATTTAAAGAGCATAAAGATCAAATTAATGTACAAGGCGTGAATGGAAGATTACATTTAAAGGAATTCCATGCCATTCTTTTTTCATCCAGGAACATAGAAGCTTGCAACCGAGTATTTAGATACACTATCTACCAACAAGTAATTGGACACAAGGGATAGCAAAGGAAAACGAAGTTTATTCACCTTCAATAGTTGGTGGAGCCTCCACGAGCGGCCATTACTTCAGCGACCCTCCGGGGCATACTCTAAACCATGCGTTGTACGACGGCTAGCGGTATTTTCTTTCACTCGGCTTAGAGAAGACAGGTCAGTTCCTTCACCGATTTCGAACGGTGGCGGCACCCCTTAAGTCGACGATCCAACTCGTCCCAGAGGTGCTCGATAGGGTAAAGGCCCAGGCTCTGCGCAGGCCAGTCCATTCAATTAACCCCATTATCACCATACCAAGCCATGGTGGACCTCGCAACACGACAGGTGGCATTGTCATCCTGATGGTAACATGGGTCCATCCCGTAAAACTGCCACAACGTAGAAAACGCATGGTCATCCAAAATGGTGTAGTAGGTCTCGACGTTGAGTCTACCAGGAATTGCGACTAAGGATCCCGTGCCATACCAAGAGAAACACCCCATAGCATAATTGCCCCGCCGCCGAACTTCACAGTTGGCACAATACATTCCGGCAGGAGGCGTTTTCCAGGCAGACGCCAAACCCAAACCCTGCCATCCGAACGGTAAAGGGTGAACCTTGATTCGTCGCTCCAGAGAACCTGTTTCCACTGTTCAACGGTCCACTTTCGACGTTCTTTGCACCACGATAGCCGAGCAGCGCTATTGGACTTGGTAATCAAAGGCTTGTGGGCGGCAGCACGTCCATGATAACCTAGCAGATGGGCTTCCTTACGGATGGTATTCATCAAAAGAACACTCCCGGATGCCTGTTGAAATTCCTCACGGATGTGGCCCATCGATTTGGTGCGGTTCTTCCGAATTTCTCTTGGTGGAGCCTCCACGGCGGCGATTACAGCTGCGACCTTCCGGGTGCTGACCCGTCGGTCTCTAACACCCAGTTTTGTGGGTCTGCCTAGTTGGGGCACATTCCGACAGTCACCTCTCATCTTCAACTTGCCAATCACGTAGGCCACTGTCGATTTTGGGTACTTCAAGTCTCTGGATATGTCACGTATGGAACGGCTATTTCTGTGATACCCGACGATTACACCTTTCTCTAAATCAGAGAGTTCCGAACTGCGTGGCATCTTGCATGCGACTGGCTGCGTTGTTGTTTCCCACACGATATTTAATGGCGGCGGCCGTGACGTGCATCAGGACCGCAGATATCGTCGATTGCAAGGTGTGTCCAATTACTTGTTGGTAGTAGTGTAGTAGTTGCATCCATTGCAGGCATATGTGTTTGTACTTCCTAAGTAGGCTGATCATACTGTACATATCGTTTTGAGCGGGACAGTAAAGTTTTTCTCATATTTCCTGGCCGTCCCGTCGGTTTAATAAAAATGTCAATTTTGTCCCGTTTTTAATAAAAACTGTAAATACACTTGTATATTGGTCAACCAAATTTTTTCTGAAATGAGCAAAAACGCCTAGAAAACGTTCCTGTGTCTGATAGATGGGTATAAATATGTTTTCTGAAATGAGCGAAAAACGCCAAGACTTTCAGGACTTTGGTAATATTGTAGAGTTTATTCTTTGTCTTCTAGGAAGTACAGCACCTGTTCATAGAATATTTTCGGTTATGAACAGTATGTGGTCAAAGGAGAAATCTAGGTTAAGTGTTGAGAAAATGAGAGTTATGTTAGTTGTAAGACAAAATTGTTTCATGGAGTGTGAGAAGTTTTATGATAAGGTGTTGAAAGACCGAAGTTTGCTGCATAATATTACTTAATCGGAGAAATATTCATGGCACGATCGTGGTGAAATACAGTACCCCGCTAAGTGTTCCTAATTTTTTGTATGGGTTCTGTCACTGTTAACTGAAGAAAAAGCGCAAGCTCAATATGTTTAAATAATAACTTTTTTTGTCCCGTTTTTGTCCTCCCAATGTCCCGTTTTTGTTTCAAGGAAATATGGTCACCCTATTCCTAAGCCCACGATTTGACATCAGTTATGCTACCACGATGAACTTTAATATGGTGGGACGTTGGCACAGAACAAATTTGTGTTACCATGATAGTCACTATTCTTACTAAAATAAATATAAACTAAGGTCACTCTATTAGAAAATCTTGATTTAATATCTGTACTAATTTGCCGAACGTTTTCCCGTTCAAAAGATTAGAAAAAGAACTCAAACGGAAATTCCATTGACATTTCCAATAGTTTACCATAAGTGAACTGTTTATACCAGGTTGAGTCTAATGTTGTCAAATTTTGAGCTACATATAATGTTAATCCTTCACTCTGCGCAAAAGGTGCGCAGCGTCGACTTCGTACTGTGAAAACGTAGAACATAGCTGGTTGATGAAAATATTTGGTACGAAACACATTGTGATGTCAATTGGGTCGAAGATGAAGGTCGATAAACATGCTGTTGGGTGCACGTACTCTATTATTAAAACAAATGGGCAAACGCGGCAGAAGCAACCAGAAACGTCTGAGCAGTTGAACGCGAGAAGACACTGAAGAGTAGCAACTCACTAAAATATACCCAGCATTTCAATGTTGGGTACAAAGAATTCGAAAACACGCCAAGCTCTGAAAGTTCAACTACTACAAACACTAACACCCTGATCGAAGCTGCGACAACAAACACCGGTACCACTACAAGATAATTAGCAGCTGTTGTAGGTTTGGTCGAAATCCAACATCGTACGTCATCTCCATCAGCTTAGTCTCTCCTCCAAATGCCATCGAATGATTCCACAGAAATTGTCAACGCAAAAACGGCTCAACGTGTTGCTCTCTCAGTTGACATTGCTATGTTATACATCCGACCATTAGGAACCAGTGGCTGAGGAGACGCCAGGAAGCACGCCCAGCGGTGCCAAAATGATAGTTCGAGAGGAATGGCATACTCTGCATTTGGTGCAAAATATAATGGTCTTGTGCACTCGTGATTAGTGCCAGGATAGTCAGGCTGCTGAAGGTAACCTCTATGCAAATAACTGCAGCGAATCTCTGATGCGTTGCACCACCGCTACTCAGCCCTAATTAATTGCAAACTATCGTTGCTGCAAGTGGATAATGCTTGAAGTCACACTTCCGGACTTGTTTGATGGGAACTCCTGGAATTGGAAGGCGTTGAGGTCCTACCCAATTCTTCACACATCTCAAGCCTTGCTACATTTGAATAGGTTTTCGCTCCTTCCTACATTTCCTACGAGGGACTCAGTTGGTGTCATTGATGAATGTAGAATCTGGCAGCAGAGATCTCTGCACAGACCTGACGAATGGTACCACCCTGGTATCGTGGCTATACGGTGGAACGTTTGTAAATACGTATAGAAAACAACAGCCTGTAATTTGCAATTTAGTGAAAATAAGAGTGAATAGCAGTCCAACTTCAGGACTGAATATTCAGACACACCATTCCTTTAATGCCCCCTTTACTACACATTTATTGAGAGATCTGCATATCAAATATTCGATGTGGTATATTTATTTGCTGCTAATGTGAAAACCTTTATGCAACATCATCTATTTTATTGCAATTTTATGCAGTTGCAATTTGAAGAAAAATGAAAGATGGAAGTGCAGCGCAATAAAACATTTGTGCTGTTAATAGAAACGCATAATGGTTTTTCTTTATTATTCAGACACAATCGGAACACAAAACATTATTTAAAAATCACTAATAGAAATATGAATGTAAAAATGTATTGGAGAGGAAACTACTGTAACATTTTGCAGATATCTTTGTTTTTTCATTCATTTGCATGTAAACCTAACATATTTGCGTGCAAAACTAGATGTGTTATTTATATGACAAATTATTAAATATATCCATAACAGTTTCTACTGATAAAGTGTAAAAAACCCTCCACGGATTTTCTAAATTCTCTCTATCGTACTTTTTCTTAGGATGAAGAGAAGCAAATTCTGGAACTTGATTCTTGGATTGTAATGGTAAGAAATTGTTTTCCTGCTATTTATACATTAAAATGAAGCACAGGTGTCACTGTAATTCATTTGATATGCAGTTCATGTTGTAAGGTTCAACCGGAGTAGCACTCCATCGCTTTGAACAGCTTAATAAGAACTTTTATTTTAAACACGTATCTCTCTATCTGTGTATATACTTACACGTAAGATCATAAACATTATGAACACGCAGTCTTTATGCAAATCGAATCAACTTCAGGTAAACGACAACGCGTGTAAATGCAATGAAAAGGTGTAAATAACATTTCATGCTGAGCTCTGTTAATCAGTGGTATACTTGTTCTTGAGATGAGAAGGGCAGCAGACCAGCGAGTTTGACAAAGGCAAAATTTTAATAGCAAGACGACTGGGTCAGAGCATTTTAGAGACGGCAAGGCTTATGGGATACTCAGAGTCGACCGTGATTAATACCTTGAAAAAGTGGTACGAGGAGGAAAACACCACGAACCACACGACAAAAATGTGTACCAATAACAGCTCATCTTTGCTACATGTCAGCGAATGCTCTTTTATATGGCGCGATCTAACAGAAGAGACATTGTGACCAACTCACTGGTAATTTGAATACTGGTAGCGCTAGTAATGCATCACAATACACCATACATTAACCATATTAATAATGAGGTTAGGTAGCCTCAGTACGTTCCGAATGCCCATGCTAACTTCCGTTCACGGTCGAAAACGCCTACAATGGGCACGTGAGCCACAAACCTGGAACTTGAATAATAAGAAAAAATTCCTCTGGTCTAATGAATTTCGTTTACTACTAAACCATGTGGATGGCCGAGTACGTGTGCGTCATTTATTTGAGAAAATGTTTGATGCACCGTGGGAGAAATAGGAAGCAGGTGAAGGAATTGTAATGCTTTGGGAAATATTTTGATGGAAAACAATGGGTCCAGATATTCATCTCCAGTGAAAACTATGACGTCTGCCACCTACCTGGACATCATTGCAGACCTGGTACATACTTTCATGGCAACGGTAATCCGCTCTAGCAGTAACTCCTTTCCCAAAATAATGTGCCATTCCACACTTCCCGGATTTTTCGAGAAAGATTCACGGAACATGACGAAGACTTCCCGTTATTTCCTTGGCCGCCAAATTCCCCAGACCTCAATCCAATTGATTACCTATCGCTTTTGTTGGAACAGTAAATCCGACCTACGTCGGCTTAACCGTGTAACTTACAAGCGTTAAAAGACCTGCTAGTGACGTGTTGATACCAGATATCAGAAGACACTTTTACAGATCTTGTAGTGTCAATGCCTTGCTGGAGAAAAGCTCCTTTGGCTGCATGTCGAGGACAAACGTCATATAAGGCAGATCGTTATAATGCTTTGGCTCTCGCTGAATAATCCATTAATTTCCAGACATATATTTATCATCCAGACCGCTCTTGACATCCTTATTCAACCACAGACAAAGACATGATTTTCCATTAAATTTAAATTCGGTGTTCCAACATATGTCCGAGAAAGAGGCGTGTTCAGTGTGAATGTGCAAGCCACGAGCAACATAGCGTATCAGGCGGAAAGCTCTGGAAACTATGGATATACCATGGGCTGTTACACAGTGAATTTAAAACTTTGGGGTAGATCTCTGTCCGGAAACAATGTCGTCGTTAAAGAACAAACCTGATTTTCTACAATGTTAGGATTCGAAATAATGGATGTAGCCATCCATCATTTCGAATCCGAACACTGTGGATCATAATAGATATATCAAGAAATAGATTCCACATGCATCTGTTTCCACCAGCATCAACTTAAACAGATGGAAAGTGCAGTCGGGATTCGTTACTTTGGGAAACCTCCTTCATAGGTCATTCGGTAGAAATAATGTTTATTGAGATTCATCTGATAACCTCGCTTGTATCTGATCCTATTTACAGTGGTCTCGAGAACACCGATAATATGTCACTTATTAATGCATAATAGCTCTTGCAGCCCCTCTGAAGGAAGGAAATGTGTTTGGCTCCTAGGCGACGCTTACGGATGTCATGTGGGTATGAAAAACCAGCAATTCCAATTCCGTGAAACTTTCTGTCATATGCATGAATATGCTTTAAATCGTCTGCAATAGAAACTTTAGTTTATCATGCACAGAAAGAATATGTACTTAGGACGATTCAGCATCCGATTTTTGCCAAGGATGTTCTTTTTTTTTGGCTTTGTTTTGCCTTAACTACTGAATCATACACTCGTATACCCGTGTATATTGACGTAGAGTTGAACTCCACAAATACTCGTGTAATTGATACCGTAGAAAGAGTGCCTACTACTATTTCTCTCGAGAAGTCGCTCATATTGTTTGTTGTTTCTATCGAATACTTGAAATTTCATTCCACAAGAAGCACTCAGATGTCGTAAACCATGTGTCGTCACTACTAACGCATATCATAGCCTGCATGTGGCATTTATCGTATGGTATCGCAACTCTGAGTTTTTTTTGTTGTTTTTTTTTATTGGAGGTTTAACGACCACCGTGAGTAACTCAATGGGTCTATAAGCAGTCGCCCGTCCCTAATTTAGGGTCACTGGTTCCAGGGAAGGGAGAGAGCCAGTGCCGTAAGACAAACACAACATCCATGCCTCAGCGGGATTTGAACCCGGACCCCTTCTGGACGAATGATCAGAGGCCATCGCTTAGACCACTGCGTCACCGGGGCGGCGCAACACTGAGTTCAGTATATGTATGTGTACGAATATTCTTTCTCTGGTACTTTTCCAGTTCCTCGGTATCCAACCCAGTATTTTAGTTGTACAACGGTGGTACGTTCTTTTAGCATTATGTCCAGTCATTACCATTAAAATCTCTTTAGTGGTAATACGCTGGACGTAATGGTGGAGGAACGGCCCACTTTGATAATGGTATCATGCATTCCTGTTGTCTTTTCTGAATCATGAATTTCTTTTCTGCTTTTCTTGGATACATCAGAAATGCATATGCACACGTCTTTGAGTTGTAAGTAGCCTTTGTAAAGACTTTGTCAATTATGGTTTATGTCTGTGATCCATAAGAAAAAACTGATATGATACCCTGATTAAAGATTTAAGACTTATTGGTAAACTGCTCATGAAAACGTTATTGCTTTTTCTAATGCATTCCATCCAAATTGTATACGTCTATTAAATTTCTTTTGTCAACTGTTTTCAAACACCCGGCATGCGGTAATTTCTACTTAAACACAAGATGGAAAATAGAAGTAGATTCACTCTGAGAATGGATTAAACTTACGCACATCGAGTGTGTATTGCAACGGGGATAATGACCCATCATGAATTTCTCACATAGTTATGCAATGCACGTAGTATTTGTTTTCGGATAAGATAATGGTAAACTACGGAGTGATGGAATATTTTGTTACACCTGTAGAACGAGTAACACAGTTCTGTAAATCTGATCGTAGTAATGCTAAATCTTATACTAAGGGGACTATCAGGATATATTTTTATTAGTTTTAAATACGAGTCTCGCTGTTCTTACACTCACGGGCAATGACATTTGAGAACCTAGGAGAAAACATGCTACAACCGCGAAACTTTGCAAATACCTAGAGTGCGTGCTGGTATGCAAATGATGCACGTTTAGTGCAAGCGCCCATGACCGCACACCCTGTGGTGATGCTGCAAGAATGAAACAGTAGCTTTATAGACCGGCGTGTCGTCGATGCCCCATGAAAGCGAAAAACTCCGGCCGAAGCAAACAAGAGTACAGAGTGACAAGAATGCCGGGAAGGTATCACAGACCTCCTTTTACACAACTTACGGACTTTGAGAGAGGACTGATCATTGGGCTGAAAACCGCAGGGTGGTCGGTGCTGTGTATAGGTCGCCAGGTGGATCGTTCTGACCATACCGTCTGACTGTGTTGGCAGAAGTGAAAACGTGACGGCCCTGTTACACGGCTGAGCGGCTCCGGCTGGACCAGCAGGACCACCTTTAGAGATAACTGACAGATCGTGCGCCAGGCATGAACGAATCGCACGGAGACCCAGTCCAATATACAGGTAAATGTAGCGGCTCCTGTGTGCCCACGAACCATTTGCTGACGCCTCGCAGAAGTGAATCTGCTATTCCAGCGCTCCTTACGTGTGCTGCCATTAACACTGGAGCATCTGCGGCTCCGCGTGTAGTATGGCCAGGCCAGAGCGACGTGGAATGCCACAGACTGGGGACGTGTGGTGTTTAGCTATGAGTGTCCGCTTTGTTTTGGGGACAGATGATCATCGTGTCCGGCTGTGGAGGACCCAGGTCAACGGCAAAATCAAAACCTCGCTCTCGAGCGCCACACCTCTCCCACTACAGGCATTATGGTTCAGGGAGCCGTTGCCTACGAATGACTATCAACTCTAGTATTGGTACGTCGAACATTGGCGGGCCAGCGGTATACGGATGAGACCATACGGCTCCGCGTGCTTATATTCAGCGCCGGGATTCCAGATGCGCTATACCAGCAGTATACGGCTAGGGTAGCCTAGGACTATGTACGTCATGTCCAGGAATTTTCACAGCAGGCCCGCTTCCCTGGCATGATCCATATCAAGCATGTGTGGGACCAGTTGAAATGCCAGCTGCAGCCGTGTTGCACTTTCTCGGATTTGGAGCACACCGTTCAACACGTATGCCTGTCTTCCACAGGACAACATCAGCCGTCTGTTCGCCTCCACGACGGACCGTATTGCATTATTTATCGCCGCATGAGGCGGTGTGACGCGCGTTTGAAGATGACCAGGCTGAGTGCCTCAGGTTCCTAGGTAATTGTACTGCAGCTCTGTTTTTGCCATCATGTGTATCATTCACCTGTATCATTACGTCCTTAAAATTTCAATTCAAGCCGATGCTTCCGTCTTCGTGCGCAAATTTCATTGTCCGAGAGTATACACTGAGTGGACACTTTATTATGACCACCTGACAGTTTAAAGCAAATGAGCTATGGCTGCACGCTGTTGCCGCTAGATGGCGAGGCTAGTATAAGAAGGGAAATCTTAGTACTTGCGACAGTAGTAGAAGTGATTTTTGGGTGACGAAATCAGTAAAAAAGTGATTTGACGGACTTTCAACATGGGATGATTGTATGAGCTCAGAGCCGTGGAGCGAGTATCACCGAAACCACCGCATTCGTGAAATGTTCCAGAGCAGCTGTTGTTCAAGTGTTTAAATACTGGACTGTCAGCCAAAAAACTGAGTCTCTACGTGCAACGTGTGGTCGTCATCGACTAGTGACTGCTCGGGCGGAACGGAACGTGTCCAGACTGGTAACAAACAACAGAAAAGCAACAGTGCAGCAAATTACAGACCATCTTAATCAAGGATCCTCTCAAATGATCTCTGCACACACTGTTCGCCGTACACTGCATCGGATGGGATATGGCAGCCGAAGACCTGTTCGAACACCTCTGCTGTCTGCAGTTAATAAGAGAAAATGTCTCCAGTTCGCACAGGAGCACAATGATTGGACAGTCGATAATTGAAAACAAATTATGTGGTCCGATGAATCACATTTTCAGTTGCACCATGCCGATGGCCGAGTGGTAATTTGGCGAAAACAGCACCAACGCATGGACCCCAAATGCATCGCTACAATCCTTCAAGCTGGCGGAGGCAGCGTCATGGTTTGGGGAATGTTTTCCTGGCATACTTTGGGTCCTTTATTTCGTGCTGATGAACGTCTGACTGAGACATGATATCTAAACATCGTTGCGGACCAAGTGCATCCTATCATGTGGACGGTTTATCCCAATGGCGATGGATACCTTCAACAAGATAATACGTCCTGAAATAGTTCTCGTATTGTACAGCATTGGTTTCAGGAACATGCCGGTGAGTTTACTTTGGTTAGGTGGCCCCCACAATCTCCAGATCTCAACTCCATTAAGAATTTGTGGGATGAAGTTGACCGAGCCATCAGAGAGCTGGATCCACAGCCCTGCAATCTCATACTCCTGGAAAGTGCAATTCATCAAGCATGGTCTCAGATTCCACAAACCACCTAACAACATCTCGTGGAGTCCATGCCACGAAGAATCGACGCAGTATTAAAGGTAAAAGGTGACCCAACGAAGTACTGAGGGGGTGACTATAATAAAGTGGCCACTCACTGTATATGGCACATGTGTCAACAGTAGCCTTCGTACAGATCGTTTATCTTTACCAGCTGTTTTTTTTTCTAAAATTTCGAGACAAAATATACAGTACTTTATTTTTCAAAACATATTGATTAAAGGCAGTAACTGTAAACTCCAACGTATATACGTATCTTTCAGTCTTAGTCTGCTTTAAATTTTGCAGATGTAGTTCTGAATCATTTCAGCATGTCATATATTTCTGAAGGTATGAATACCAAGTTAATACTTCGTCACTTTTATTTTGTTTAGATAATCATTTTTGACATCAGAATAAAAACAGCACAAAGAACAATAACCGAGTGTAGTTTTGGAAATCAATTTTCCTGTTTTACCCAAACTTGGTTATAAGGTACTCATGTGTTTCACATCTTGAAGTTATCCTGCTTTCAATCCTAGGATTAATGCCTATAAATATTGCACTTTGACAAATGTTCAGCCTTCGAAAATTTTCTTTGCATTCAATACCCAACAATTTGAAATTCCTGGAAAAACTCCTAAAAGCAGACGTCCTCTAGAACATTTAAAAGCATTGTGAAGTCGTTTAACTCCATGGTCAACAAAAGCGGTTTTTGAAAGGGGTGCACGAAATCTCAACACTGCTGTCCAGGAAGGGCATTTTTCTATTTCTTTTAACGGATCTTGCTGCCCAAGGCGGAATACAAGTCAACATGCCTTCTTTCCAATTCGGAGCTGATTCTTAAACGATTTACACTGCACTTGATTTCGTAGAAAGCCATTTTAGGAAGAACATGAATAAAATAAATTAATTTATCATTAAGCCTTCGGGTGCACTACAATTCATATACACACGTGAAATATAAATTTTACCACTTCAGGTGAAGATCCATCCGTTGCTGTGATGGTCTCGTATCTGGAAAAGAGCTTAACCTTATACATTATGTGGACAAAAGTGATTGGACTTCTCCGTGCAAGAGCAATGGTGTGCTCCCTCAGCAGACACGTGGTCGATAAGGTATAAAAAGGGCAACGAGAGTACGCTCAGAACAATCGCTGGTGAAATGGTTATCAGGAGAGAGCTCTCCGAGTTTGAAAAGGACGTCATAATAGTCTGCTAAATTACAGGTATGAGCATATGAAGGATTGCTGATGTCACACAGGTCACTAAATTGGCTCTGGCATCAACAAATGGAAGAAGACGGGACATTGCAGGAATTCACCACACGTTCGAATACCCACGAATCTGCAACCCAGGGACCGCAGGATGCTTGTAAGGAAAATCCGGAAATCCAGGTCCAGTTTACCGAAAGCCATACGAGATGAGTTCCAGATGGCTACAGATGTTACGGTCTCCACCAAGACACTGAAAATAGGCCCATGCAGCCCGATATCGTGCGGCTACGATGGTGTCAACAACACAAAAATTGGACTCTGGGGCAATGGCGGCAGATGTCATCAAGCGAAGAACTCCGCTTCACATTCCTCCAATCGGATGGACATGTCTTGGGTTTGGCCTATACCTGGAGAACATCTGCTACCGGAATGTACAGAGCAGATAGTGAAGCAAGGATTCGGTAGAATTATGGTATGAGGCTGCTTCAGCCCGTATTGTGTGTGTCCACTAGTTATTCGTGGCAACGCGAACTATGTGCTGTATAGCAACATCTTGGACAATTCAATGTTTCCAACGTTGTGGTAGATCTACAGACACGACTATTCTTTCTTTCAGGACGACAATGTCACTTGTCATGTTTCCAGATCTGCAATGGAGTCGTATGAAGAAAACGCAGGTCTCGCGGGTAGACTGGCTTACTCAGAGACTGGACCTCAATCCATTTGAAACCTATGGGATAAACGTGAATGACAGGAGAGTTCTAGACCAACAGGACCTTCTTCACTGACAAAATGGAGACTTACTCCCTACTGATTGAAATACAATACTATTTTTCTATGTAATTACACTGTCCAATTACGTTTGCCTACATAGTGTACAAAACACACACTTTATATTAACGATGTGTTCCTGAATGCTATCGCTTGTCATAAAAGTGCGTAAATTTATTCCGAGTTTCCTACAGTTCCTGTGATCACAGATGTCATGCTCATCATTAACGATCTTTCAAAGCAAAATTGGAATACACTGAATTACGAAGAAGATACAGTACACGGGCTTAACTGATTTCACTTATAATAAATACGGTATAAGGCACCAATTATTCCTGCCCGATATAACTCGAACAATTAATTAAATTTTAATGAATTGTGTAGAGTGGTTGCAGAGTTGGAAATGAAATAGTAGAATGTTATCCTACAGTGTTTCCTTAGTTTTATTGAAGGAATACATAAATCTGCATGCATTTTCGATATGCAAAATTTATGTTGTTTTTATATATTTTTTATGTTTATCTAAATTGCCTGCAATTTTGAATTTGGACATTTATTTTAATTATTTTACAATTTTAAAATCGAAAATTAGTCTTTGCATTGATAGTCTTTGGTATTTTTCTTTGTGAAACAGAAATGGAAGGATGAATATTTAGTATGGGACCCCCAAGAGTTTGACGGCATTACATCTTTTAATATACCAAGTACAGAAGTGTGGCGTCCCGACATAACTGTTTATACTGGGTAAGTAAATCCTGTTTTTTGCTTTTGCCACTCAAGAAGATAATATAAATGTTATATAAGTATTTATATCCAAAATCAATTTGTCATTGCAATTAGTCCCAGCAAAAACAGTCTTACTGGCCCAGCACTATGTTGCCGCTGCCGAACCGTCAATAAAATGTCGGGGCTGCCAACAGAAGGGTCAGCAGTTCAGGCCAACAGCTGGCACTCCATCAGTTGTTATATGCCACAACAGTGACATCAGTTGTCCATCACAGGCAGTAGCTACCACAAGTGGCCCTTCAGTGGCACTGCAAGCACGTGCAAGAAATTATGGCCAGCCTAATGTGGTCCGCTAGTGTGCCGTTAGTGGCAGCCGGCAACCACGTAATGTAACTGGTGGCTTGCCGAATCATGTCCGCCAATTTCCCAGTAGTAGCCATAAAAATAATAAAAAAACCCCCAAGAATAACCGTTTCCCAAAGCTACAATTTTTTTTCTACACTTACGAAGCTTGTGAATTAATGCACAGCGCTGGGGAAATTTTCTCAACAGACCGTAAAAACGCTCGTTTGCATCGGAGTGGATTTGAACCAGGGCCGTTGGCGTAGCAGCTAAGTTTCCTACGGCCCGGTCTAATTTGCCAAGCTCGAGAATATGCTTAAAGCTGTCTGTTTGGTATGCAATGTGTAATCGAATGCTTCCCTCTTTCATTTTACAATATTGCGAGGTATTTTTCATAAAAGTCAGTTTCATATAATTGATAAATTAATTTTTTCAACGTAACGATTTTTTTTTTTACCTTAAAGAAATTTCACTCATTTTCAAGGTGTACATACTTAGAGTCGCTTTCCAAAGTTTTGTACTGTCCTTGTCGTCTTGAAAACAGATTGTTGAATAAATATATATTTACCCGGGTTCATGTCACATTCTGTTACATTTTTAATGTTGTGACCGTTGTCCGAAGCTACATTTGTTTTAAACAGTGAAGGTATTTTATTTTACTTCTCGTTATTTTTAGAAGCGAATTCCTCCCAGTCTTGTGTATTCAACCCATGGATGAGTACACCACATAGCGTTGCTTTTTTTTCTTTCAAATAATTAATAAATTTTGACGCGTATAAATCTTTTTCTTTTAAATAATTAATAATAATTAATAATAGTCTTGTGTATTCAACCCATGGATGAGTACACCACATAGCATTGCTTTTTTTTTCTTTCAAATAATTAATAAGCTTTGTACTCGTATAATTCTTTTTTTAAACAAACGTTGTTTTAGTTGTTTTCCAGGGTATTTGTTTCAAGCGGTTTCAAATTTTTTCTTGTTATTCATCCACTCCATTCCATGAATTGTTATTCATGGGAATGGAGTGGGTGTATTAAACGGCTGTAATCTAGTATTTCGCGGCTTAATCTGATATCTCCGTCGACGTAAAATTTCATTAGGAAATTAATTCGCCTTCCCACATATGGATTTTTTTTCCTTAACATCCACTAAAATAACACGATGGCGATAGCGTCGTCTTCAACTAACTGATACCATGAGAGACACAGCAAGT
The DNA here is from genome assembly GCA_039090855.1 of Macrothele yani. Lineage (NCBI taxonomy): Eukaryota > Metazoa > Arthropoda > Arachnida > Araneae > Macrothelidae > Macrothele > Macrothele yani. The sequence goes on along the minus strand of CM077033.1, from coordinate 38,468,813 downwards.
GTTGCTTCTGCGCATGCGCAGTCCCGTTGCTTCCACCTGCTGTTGGGGTTGCATGGTTTGCCAACAACGGGCCACTAGTGGCACTTGCTTGGAAGCCCACAATTTACGGCGATGCTGCAGGGCCATCAATGGCTCGCCAACTCATGGCGCTGCCACCAATGGACCACTACCGGGCCGTGAGCGGCAGATTTCAGCCAGCAGTGACCTATCACTGCCAGCTGGTGGCCAGCAACAGTTTCCCAGCACTTGTGTTTTTGCTGGGGTGCAATTGTTTTTACTTTTGTACTTTGGTTCATCATAGCTGTTTATTTGCTTCAGATTTTAAATTTTTCTTTAAAATGCAAACCTGCGTATCTCACCAAAATCTGCGGGATGTAATCATCGCACACACACAAGTAGAATTTTATTAATGTCCATATTATGGCGGCAAACACAATAAAGCAAGTAAGTGTCCAAAACCTTAAAAACTGTTTCATACTTTAACTCTGACATAAATAGCACGTTTATTACTTGTCTTAGCGAGAAAGCTATAAAGTTCGGCGGTTATGAATAACTGTTCCTTCATTTATCATGATCTGTGAGGGCAAAGAAATAAAAATTATTACTGTACTGGTTTGATGGTTTAGTCTGAAAAGAATTCTGAAAAATAGTGGCCCATTTTATTCATGATTTGCGTTTGGGAAAACAAGGAAGGAAGGGAAAGGAAACAAAAATTGGCTCAAGACGGTAGCTTAACATAAATGAAAGTAAGAAAATAAGAACCACATCTAAACAAAAGCAAAAAAAAAAAAAAAAAAAAAAAATTGCTTCGAACATGTGTGTCCTTTCCTTCGCAATAGGAATAAAAACCTAGCAATTGAACCAGAAGCACTTATCGCAAATCACCGGAGCTAATTTTCTAGGGGTTTAAAATTAATGTTCAATAACGTATAACTAAAGCGCTCATTTGTATGTTACATCTTGTTGTTTTTATTTTATTTGAACGTGAGAAGAATAGAGGACAGAATATTTTTTAAATTGTGCTTAGAGGACTGAATACGGGGAATGAGTTGCATCAAATTTCATCAACAGCTTTTGTCATAAAGGGTCATCATACACTGATTAAGCTTCACATTAGGAACACCCTACTCCCATTTTACATATTCAGAGAGATAACAGAGTACATTGGATATCAACGCTACGAGCGGCTACTATAAATTGTGCATACCTATCCTTGAACAGAATTTGTAAACGTTTGCCAGTAGAGGGGAAACGTGGCGACCTAAGCCAATTTGACCGCTGCTGGCTAGATGGTTGAGACCCGGAGGACAGGTGCCACTAACTCGAAAAAAGGCGCACTTGGTCGCTACTAACATACTACTATGTCAAGGATGTAACAGGACAGGATTAAACATGCACATACATCCAGCAGAAAGGCTCACATAGGCCAGCGACGCGCGGTTCATCCTAAAGGTGAGTGCCGCGTGTCAGGACTGTGTCTCAGGTACTATGAGAAACAGTCACACAGCTCAACCACCAATATAATATTGGTGCATTTCGACCTATTTCCACATACAACATGCGCCGTAACATGTTTCGCGAGAGGTTTCACAGCCAGAGGCCAACCAGGGCGTCCACGGTAGGCCCAATGATCTCAAACAACGCTTCGCATGGGATAAGGAACGTCAGCAATGAACGCTCAACAGATCAAAGATGGTCGTCTGGAGTGACGAGTTCCGTATCTTGCTGCACCATGTCGATAGCCAGCCAGGTTTTCATATGGCGTAAAAAACATGAAGTCCTATCCACTGATGGTACGTTTGGGGTTCAACAGGCCGGTGGAGTTGGTTCCTGGCAAGCTCCAGGTTCGTTGGTTATAATCCCACAAACACTGAATGCTACGGGAAAATATTAGCCTACCATCTCCATTCATTTCTGCAAGAGGTTTACTCGGACAACACTTCTATCTTTCAAAAGGACAATACACAGTGCCGTTGGGCTCGTGTACTTACAGTGGTTTTAGGAACACGACCAAAAATTCTTCACATTGCCTTGGCCCCAAAATTCATCTGACTGTTGCACAACTGAACATTTGTGGGATATGCTGCAAGACGGTGTAAAAAATGCAGATCCTTTTCCGCGGAATAAGCCTGAACTAACGGAGTGGCTTTAGCGGTCCACAGGATCTTCGGAACCTAGTAGAATCTGTTCCTAGACGTCTGCAAGCCGCGATTACACAGAAAGATAGCGCAACGCATTATTAGATCGGTGATTCTAATGAAAAGCTAACTTAGTGTATATCACTAATAGCTCCTGGGATAAGAACCAATTGCTTTAAACCTTATATATATAGTTTTCTCCAAAGACAATTGCCAGACTCTATAGGACATAAGACACCGAACGGTTAAAGTGAAATAACGATACTGATGAAGTGTCGTACGCATTGAACGAACTTGGCCACACCTTCGTGATACTTTACTCGTGTTGTTGATTTGCTGTCATAACCATCAAACAACAATCTGGCAAAGATATTTAACTCCCTTGTGATCTGACCCTAAGATTGGTCAGCTGCTATCACTCCATTGCTTGCCACCATACAGCGTTGGATACACTTGTATGAGACACAGTGAGGAAAGCATTTGCTGCCAGTTAACGACTTCTCAACAAGCACTTTGAACGAGAAATTATACTGACATTTCCTTTGGCTTATATGTAACTTCAATAACATCTTGTTAGCATTTTGCTCACTGATATGCGGATTTTATTGCGGGCATTGGTTTTTCGAATCCATCTGCATATATTATGTGAGTATTCATACCTTCAGAAATATATGCCATGATGAAATGATTCAGAACTACATCTGCGTAGATTAACTCATGTCAAATTTAACTCATGTAAAATTTTTCTTATATTACTTACTACAGTTGCATCTTTTTTTTTAAAGAAAAAATTGTTTTCTTCCGTTGGTAAGGTGACTGTTTGCTTTCTTCACGGTTTTGTTTTGCTCTTTCTGTAGTTCACAAATGAATTCCTTAGGTCTTTGGTGATACTTTTCCGTAATAAGCGAAATGCATTGACATGTCAGTGCATTTCGCTTTATCAGCTTGCGACATTTAAGTTTGGAATTAAGGTGCATCTTACATCACACCATCTATGATCACTTCTTGTTTCAAACTTCTTAAGCAAACTGCAGTCATCAATGAAAATTTCGTTATTTCCCAAAATAAAGTAACTGCCAATTTTTAACTCACTGGTGTGCTTACATGTCCATTTTCTAAGCGGGTTTTTCTAGAAACGAAGTTCATTATGAAAACCTTTTTGCCACTGCAAATTATAAAAGAGCTTTCCACACTGGTTTCTGTTGCCATTACAGAATTTACGTACTGAGGATTCATTCTGTTCATGTTGCCTTATTATTTTCATTGAAATCATCCGTATTGATCGTCAAGTGCTGCTACGCTTTTCATCTGAAAAAATAAGTCCCTCATAAAAGACCTCGTTTTCTGCATAAAGGCGCGTAAGCTTGCGTGCCCTGAATCTGGTATTGATTTCAGAGCTACAAAATGAGATATGTAGTTCAGTCTGAGGATCGTTTGACATACAGATCATGGCGCTTCAGTTTCTTGCTATTTATAAATACAGAACTCTTAGTTCTGACAGTATCTGTTGCACTGTAATATCAGGGGTATGCAACATTTTCCTCCGTTTTAAGAAGAAAGGACACAGGAAAAACAGGAAACCAGCGCACATTTATTCAGCGAAATACTGGCAGTTAGCAGCAGTGACAATTTGCAATTTTCCAGGCAACAAATGAATACCTCTGTGATAGAAGGACTCGGGTTTTGAGCTAAAGAACGCAGTGACGACATTTTCCACCTCTGGAACTGTGGTGAAGTGCTGTAGTGCTAGAGCATGTTGCATAGAGCGAAACAAATGAAAGTTTGAGGGTGTAATGACCGCGAAGTAAGGCGGGTTAGGTAAAACTTCCCAGTGTAACGGTTCAAGGATTGATTTCGTGGCGGCACCGACATGTGATCTGGCATTATCGTTTAACAGCATGACTGAGCTGCTTCATTTACCTGTCCATGGGCGTTTTTGCTCGATAGCGGCGTTCTGTTTCATCAACTGATCACTATATCGTTGTGCAGTGTTTGATTCGCCCGGTTTCAACAGTTCGAAGTACAGCACTCCATGCATATCCTACCACACACACATCAGCACCTTTTCCCCGTGAGTATCATGTTTGGCATTGGATGCTGATGGCTGGCCTTCGTCGACCGAGGTTCACTTGCTTACTGGGTTGTCGCAATAGACCCATTTTTCGGTGACAACCTTCCACAAGAAATTCTTCCCTTGAAACCTCTTCAGCAACGACATGCAGATACCCAATCGTTGACCAATATTACGTCCCGTTAAATTATGCGGAACACACTTACCAATCTTCTGGATCTTCAACAATGTCTGTAGACGCCGTTCAACCGTCGATTGAGCCACTTTCAAACGTTTCGTCAGTTGCGTGATCGATTGTGCGGCATGCTCTTGCAGCAGCGATTTTAGCTCCTCGTTTGCAGGTTCCTGCGGTGTACCTGCACATGTCTTGTCTTCCAAACTTAGATTACCTTTCTTAAAGCTGGCAAACCATTCTCGACACGTCCGCTCACCCATAACCGTTTCGCCATACGCCTGACATTTTGAGCAGTATGCTTCACTGGCACTTTTCCCTAAATTAAACTTGAATAACAAACAGAGCCGCAGAGGAACTTTATCGACCGCATTGCTTGATTTTATGTGCGAACTGGCAAAACGGGTTGCCCTACAGCGCCCGCTAGCGGGGTCGGCACCCGTTTTTCACTTTTAATGGATCCACCACTTTCCTTCTACCTTCATACCACCAGATTACATGCCACTTGCTCTTCAGGAGTTCCACGTGCAATTCGCGAAGCTTTGAATTGGAGGACACAGTTTGTCAATTGTATGTTTTCAGTGTCAACATTCGGTGGCAGACTAGTTCCGTCCGCCGGCGATTCTTAGCACCATCTGCCTTCATGTCACACTTGGCCCTGCCTCGGACACGTTCATTCCAGCCAAGGGAGACTGAGGGCCATTGAGTAAATCATTTAGGAGAATTTAGGATACAATTCACCACAGTGGAGAGTTCGTATGCTGTGTGCCGGATAGCATTTCCTCTAGTACCTGTGAAATAGGTATATCACCCTTAGTCCAATGCCACTTCTTTGGAAACCCATGAACTGCGAGAAAGCGGGATTGAAATCTATCAAGGCGAGGATGGATATAACTTATCACTAGAACTTGCGTTTGGAACATATATATGATTATGCAAATATAAAAATGTCGTACTTAATTTATTAAATATTCAAGCCCAGATCTTTTAATTAATATAATAACAATTGTAATTTAAAATTTGAAAAACAATGACAAAAACAATCTTCATTACATGAGATCATTGTGTATGATTAATTCCACTAAAATTTATAACATGTTACCTTGGTAGATTTTCGTTGAATGGTGAAGAATTGTGAAAGGTGAAGAAGGCGGCGCATTTTGCAAAGATATCGCTGGCTTATATGTGTCTCGACTCACATGTTTATATACAGACGGACCGCATATGCACTATGAGCAAGAAGCATATCAATTACAACTTTGAGTGCGATCCTCACAACCTTGAGAACTAATTTCCTCATACCTGCAATAAAAGGTGTTTAGCTAGTCTACATCATCCGATTCCAGAGCGTTTCTTCCATATGTTGTTAATCTCTATATTTGAAAACAGGACCATAGCTCTTTTTAACAGTCACATACATATAGATTTCGTTTCATATATACCCTCATCGTCAAAAAAATAATTTCACCCAGAAGGAAGAAACCCATACGAAAGAAACTTGGTGAGTAGGTTTAACCTCGTGAGACATGCAAATGATTTACGTATCGCCCTCGCCGCGCATGTGACGCAAGCAAGCAAGGGTCGAAGCGCTATGGTTGACAGGCTATATAAGGTCGTCCCGTTCCGCGTGCTTGCAATTCTCACTCGTGCTGTTGCGTTGGTGGCATCTTTTTCAAGGGAGGTATGCCTCAGAGAAAAGTTTGGAAGCTATTCGAGCATTTAGAAGTTTTCGAGTGAGGCCGCGTCGTCGGGCTCCAGGAAGCGGTATGGACTTATCGCCATATTGCGCTCCATACCGGTCGTACGGGTGACACCATAGCAAGCTGTTTGCAACATTGGATAGAACAGAGCACGCAGCAGCGGCAGGAAAAGTCTGGGAGACCTAGACGAAACACTGAGAGAGAGGACCGACATGCTGTCCGACATGCGCGGTGTGACCTAACAGCCACGATTGCGGATATTTAGCCATCAGTGGCGTCCTCCATGCATCGTCCGATTAGTGCCAGTGCCATTGGCAGACGGCTGCACGACGTATGTCTACACGCACGCAGACCGTTACGACGACTTCCCTTAACAGCACTGCATCGTCGCCAAAGACTGCAATCATCGTTGCCCTAGATTGTAATTACACCGTGCCAGACTGTCGTGGTACTACGCAGAATGTCAACGGGGGATCTTCAGTTACGAGTCCCGCTTTCGTCTTGGAGGAGACGATCAACGAATCCGTGTGTGGAGGCGCCGTGGTCAGTGCCAAGGTGAAAAGTTTGTTGCCGAGTGTCACACATCCAGAAGAATAGGTGTCATGGTGTGAGATGCAATTGCCTACCATGCCGAACCACCTTTGGTGTTTATTATCGGCACTTTGACAGCCCAACGTTACGTTAATGAGATCCTGCAACCAGTGGCCCTACCTTTTCTACACGCTCACTCCGGTGTGATCTTCTAGAACGACAACTCTTTATCGCCTATTGGCCTTGTCTCGAGAGCTTGACTTCAAGGTACTGTCACTCTGTCATGGCCACCCAATCGCCAGACCTATCGCCGACTTAAAATGTGTGGGATATTACTGGACGTGCTATCCGAACTCCACCCCTACCGAACAATCTACAGGAACTGCATGGAAGATTCTAGCTGCATGGGATGGCTTATAGGTGGACACCACTAGGAGCATTTACAACTCCATGCCAAGATGTCTGGCATGCTGTGTGAGCAAATATACCGGCCCTACACCTTAGACACTACTTATTGGCATGTAGCTCAATAAATATTGCCCATATGAGTCTCAATGTTTATTGATTTTTTGTTCTTGACAACTTTTACCTTACTCCCGAATAGCATTGCAATCCCACGACAACTTCTAGGTGCAACTATTTTTTTGACGATGAGTTTATTTTGAATTCGTGACACATGTTTAGATTTACGAGCGTCAATTTTTTTGTCTTTCCATGTAAAACATAACTGCTGTCCAAACTAAGGTAAAAGAGAGCGCTATGTATATACTTGAAAGATATCCTGTAGAGAAATGACTTTTGCAAAAATGATAAGTAGAAACTTCACATGGGCGTTTCGAAGCTACTTAAAATTATGTAAAAATTGAGTATTGTCGTACGATGTGATCTAACACGCCGATTCTTTTGCCTTCCAGATCTCCGGCAAAGAAGATAGTTATCGAAGTCTTCACTAACGTCATTGTCAATTACACCGGCAATGTTCTTTGGGTTCCACCAGTTACTATTCGTAGCCGATGCCCACAAGAAATCTACAGCAACCAGCAGGATTCACAAGTTACCTGTGTCGTTAAACTTGGCTCCTGGACCCATCATGAATACAGAGTCAACCTACAGACCTTATATGACAATGTCAGGATGGAGGAATTCAAAAATAACGATCCCAACTGGGAACTTCTGTCTGTCAATACTGAACGATTGTCTAAATACTATTCTTGCTGCAAGGAACCCTATCCATCAATAAGCTATAAATTTACCATGAGGAGAAGATCTACAAGTCGGGGCCACAGAAAATGCAACACGGGATCACATCAGATGGTGCGGTCTCATTGTCATATTAACTCGAAATCCTCGTGTGATGCTGGAAATGACGGATGTGCCTGCTAAATGTCTCATGAACGATAATATCTCTTCAATTAATTTTCAGGATGTTGGAATATATGTATTCAAGCACAGTGGAGTAGTCCTGCAAAAAGCTGCTTCTCTTAGTATTTTCATTTCATGAGGTACTAATAAATCACATATGTCACTTAGAGACACTATTTTCTTAATAATTAAATACCATTTTGAATATCATCCGTTATTATTACTGAGGATACAGTTTTGCTGAAAATATCATCTCGGAGGACAACAATAGCTCAACATTTTCCGTTACTTTAGCTGTTTTGTATACGTGTGTAAGAGCAGGCGCAAACACGATGAGGCTATTCAGTTTTTATCTATGCCGGCACTTATAAAAACGTTCTAGTAGATATTTTTGCAGTTCCTACCGTATCTCTCAATATTACTTAACTGGCCATCGTCAGGTCCGGTCTCAGGTTAACAACAGCCGTAGGCAAAAATTAACTTGGGTGAGCGAAGCTTTTTTTTTTTATTGAAAAACATGAATGGTTATCAATCTCAAAGGCATGAATTTTCTATCAGATTGAAGTATTTTTTTTTTTACTTAATGATCTAAAACTCTAAAAAAACAACATTTGGACATTTAAAGAGGAATGGAGTGACAGAGTACATTTACTGAACAACCAGTCCTTGGACTGAGTAACGATGAAGAAAAAGATCGTAGAAAGGTTCCCTGATAAGGAACTATTTTTCGTTCTACACTGCTGTCCATCCAAAATGCAACACCAAGAGGGAAGCATCCGATTGGCCTGAAATTCGCAGCGTGCGTCGCCCGCGAGAGGACATGCAGACGATTAGCATTGCAGGGCATATGCAAAACATATGAGCTCGCCACTGCACCGAGAAGCACTATAAGAAGGGTGCACAGAAGGCGGTGTGTAAGTAGTGGAAGTGTGTTGCGCTAACGAACATGTGCATGTGAAGCTTCCTGATGCCTCGTCGCAGAATACGGCAGTCATTGCTGCACGTTTCGGAGTTCGGCAGCGGACGAATAGTGGCTTATCGCGACAGTGGTTTATCGTACCAAGATCTCGGCGCCCGTGTGGGACGACAACCAGCCACAGTGAGGCGAGTATGGATTCGGTGGGTGCAGGAATGACGGACAGAACGACGTAAGCGATTGCCGCAGCCGCGGCACCACACCGAACGCGAGGACCGGCATGTTGTGCGGCGGACACTGGCGGCTCGCACCACGACATCACGAACGTTAGCGCAGGAAATAGGGTGTGTTGCGCAACAACATGTGTCAGCACGTACTGTTCGACGTCGTCTGCAAGAGCGGAGACTTGTCGCACGGAGCCCTTTGCTCCGATTACCATTGACGTTACTCCACCGGCGAGGTCGGCGACAGTGGGCCGTTGAACACCGCACCTGGACTACGGAATGGCAAGACATTGTCTTCTCCGACGAATCCCGCTTCTGCCTGCAACACCACGATGGTCGGATCCACGTGTGGTGACACCGCGGCGAGAGAAAGTATGGGGCTTGCATTATGCATCGCCATACCGGTCCGTCGCCTGGCGTTATGCTTTGGGGCGCAATTGGATAAGACACCCGCACCCCTCTGGTTCGCATCGCCGATACACTCAACAGTTACATCTCCGACGTTTTGGATTGGAGCCTGTAGTCCTTCCTTACCTGCAGGACCTGCCAGCGGTCACGTTTCAACAGGACAATGCGTGCCCGCAAGTGGCACGCATCGTGCAACAATTCTTCACGGCCCACCAGGGGTCACTGCTGCCGTGGCCAACCTGTTCTCCCGATATGTCTCCCATAGAGCACGTCTGGTCGCTGATCGGCAACCGAGTGGCCCGGCAAGCACCACCAGCTGCTACGCCTGATGAACTGTGGCAACGTGTGGAAGCAGCCTGGACCGACATACCCGAAGCCCATATCTAAAGCCTCTTTGGTTCGATGCCGCGGTGTGTAATGGCCGTTATTGCCAGCCATGGGGTTACACGAACTATTGATGTCTGCGTGTTCCGCTAGTCGCACGGATCTGTAAGCTCAATCCTTTCATCTTTGTATCTGTTGTTATGTGTCCAGTAAATCTGGCTTTGCTGTCTCGTGTCCTTCTTGGTGTTGCATTTTGGGTAGCCAGCAGTGTATATTAGTCAAGCCTTCTTTTGTAGTCTGTAGACAAAGTTGACGGAGCTATAATCCAAATATATCACAAAATCTGAGATGTTCTGCATTTCAGAAGGCGGAAAACTACACATTTGTTCTTTGTAATTGCCGTATTATTTTTGAAATAGGAAGAAATGGAAACGCTGGTATCATATGGCTTCACTGAAATCCTTCTTAGAAAACAGTAGGAGAAGAAAAAGAGAAAATGTGAAATTTTACTATTTATTTTTCCATTGATTTCATTTATTTCCTTTTCAAAATCATACAGATAGAAATATTATGACTGAATATAAATATGCAATTAAAATTCGTCGTCCTTAAATGTGGCGTCCGCAAGAAATTGTCTTGATCGCCTATGCCAAAAGCTGACTGTAAGTAACATTCTGAAATTGGACGACGAATGCTTCAACCAATACTTTATGTTAAATTTACTCTAAATTCTCTCAGGGCGAAAAACACTCGTGATCGGCGCATTTGAAAACACCAGTAAGCAATAGGAAATCAGAGGACATCAAAACATAGAAAACTAAGTTCTTTGTAGATTGAAATACTAAATTATAGTAATTGCAGGATCACTAATATCAGAATGCCTTGAGAAATCTAACACCAAATTCAAATCAGCTGCTCTGGAAAAGCAACAAACCCTCTTGTGAACCCATAACTTAAACCAATCGCAACAACTGAAGAAGCACCAATAGCAAAGCTTGTTATTATCACAATACCAGATCCAGAGGAACGTAGGGATCACCAAACAATTTAGTTAATTGTGACGTTGAACATATTGAATCTTTCAGCTTTAAAGTAAAAAATCCCGTGTGCCAAGACACTGTTCACCAACATTTGAGTTTCTAGTGAACGGGAATTCCAATTTCAAAATAAAAACTGAGGATGCACCAAAAGACGAGGTCCTTTAATTCAAATGAATGATACATAATCATTTCTCTGAAGATACCAGTCCATTTTAAATTTAAATGCCAAGTTCATGCTTGGAAGTCAAGAAACGCCAGCAGACAATTCCCTTTTTCATTCAGAAGGAACTGGACTATTAGTATATCACTTTTTAACTACTTCCCTTTTAAACTACTATATAAGCTCTGACGACCGCCAATAGCGGTATAACTATACCATCGGGATTAGAGGAAATGCTATCCCACACTCACCAACCCGCTTGGCCAGCGTGGTGAGTTATGGCCAAACCCCTCCAAAATGACTCCACAACTTAAATCTTGGCCGTCAGTCTCCGGCAGCTAGAATGTACCTGGCAAAGGCAGCGGCCAGGGCGACATGAAGGCAGAGGGTGCTAAGAATCCCCGGAGGACCGGACTAGGCTGCCATCTGATGCTGACCTTAGCTACGTACAACGGACGCTCCCTATCTTCTGATTCAAGGCTTCTTGAATTGGAAGAGGAACTACAAAGGATCAAGTGGGACATCGTCGGGCTAAGTGAGGTAAGGAGAAAAGGAGAAGATCTCATTGAACTGAAAAGTGGACATCTCTTCTACTATCGTGGGACAGATACTGGCAGAACTAGTGGTGTTGGATTTATAATAAACAAGAAACTGAAGGATAAAGTTGTAGAAGTTGAAAGTTCCTCTGACAGAGCTGCACGATTCGTTATCCAACTCTCGAAAAGATACCAGGCTCAGATTATTCAAACTTATGCACCCACCACAAGTCATGCTTAAGAAGAAATTGAAGAATTTTATGAGGAAATTCGTGATCTAAATAATAAAGGTAAGCAGCACTTGAAGATAATTATGGGAGATTTCAATGCAAAAATAGGGCAACGGCAACAGAATGAAACTTCAGTAGGTAAATTCGGTCACGGCAACAGAAACCAGCGTGGAAATACTCTCGTAGAGTTTACAGAGGCAGAAGGGTTTTTCATCTTGAACTCCTTTTTCAAGAAAAAGCCACACAGGAAATGGACATGGAGACATCCAAATGGGACGACAAGTGAAATTGATTTTATTATGTGTAACAAAAAATTCGTCATAGAAGACTGCAGTGTGCTAAACAAGTTTAACACAGGCAGTGACCATAGATTGGTGAGATGTAAGATGCACCTCAACACTAAACTCGAACGTAGCAAGCTCATAAGACAAACAAAATGTATTGACATAACCAACCTTAAAAAACACCATAATACTTTCAAATTGGAACTGAAGAACAGATTCTCTGCTTTAGAAGGCCTAACATCGGAAGAAGTGGATATTTCTGAAGTTAACAGAAAAGTAACCAAAGCTCTTATGGAAACAGCAACAAAATTAGCTGAGTCTAAGAACAAATTGCATGTGAACAAATTATCAGGAAAAACCAAAATGTTGATGCAAAAAAGAAGAGTGATGAGGACAACTAAAGAAGATGTGACTTCCAAAGTGGAATATATAGAGCTATGCAAGACAGTACGAAAAAGTATCACTGAAGACGTAAGGAAATTCAACTGTGAACTAGTAAGTAAAGCAATTGAAAACAACGAAAGCCTAAAGATAGCAAAGGGGCATCTCAGTAAGGGGAAAACAGATTATGGCACTGAGAATAGAAGATGGTTCTGTAACAAGAAATAGAGGCGAAATTTTGACAAGAGTGAAAGATTTCTACTCCAAATTATATGAAAGGGATGATACATGTACTCCAGACATCATGAAAGGTACCAGTACCAGAGTTCTTCCAGTCCTTCCAGCAGAGGTTGCACATGCAATCAAGAACATGAAGCGGGGAAAAGCTCCAAGAGAAGATGGAATTACTGTAGACACCATACAAGAAGCAAGTGGAGAAATCGAAACAGTACTCGCCCAAATTTTCACTCGATGCCTTAATGAAGGGAAAATTCCTGAGGATTGGAACAACGCTACAATGATCTTGCTACATAAAAAAGGTGACATTGAGGATCTCAGGAACTACAGACCTATCAGCCTCCTATCAGTGGTTTATAAAAACTTCACTAAAGTTCTTTCACACCGCTTTAAGGTGACACTGGACATGGCTCAACCGAGAGAACAAGCTGGATTCAGGAGTGGCTTCAGTACAATAGATCATATCCACGTACTGAGAGAACTAATTGAAAGAGCGAGGGAATATGAACTTCCATTGTGAATGGCATTTATCGATTATGAAAAAGCCTTTGATTCGGTGAAACCATCAGCATTTGCAATGGCTCTGAAATCCTGCGGTATTGAAGATGCATACATTAATATTATTAATAACATCTATGAAAATGCAAGTGCAAAGATTCGGCTGTTTGAAAATACAACACACATAAAAATTGGAAAAGGAGTGAGACAAGGTGACACCATATCTCCGAAGCTCTTTAATGCCACATTGGAAAATGTCTTTCAATCACTGAACTGGGAAAACAAAGGGATAAAGATTAATGGAGATTATCTAACACACCTTTGTTTTGCTGATGACATAGTCATTTTTGCAACTACCCCATCAGAGCTGCAGAGTATGATCCAGGAACTTGCTGACAAGAGTAAAGAAGTGGGATTTAAAATGAACTTTCAGAAGACAAAAGTGATGTACAATGCTTTTACAAGAAATGAAGATTTATCGATTGATGGAGAAAAGCTGGAGATAACAGACACGTACGTTTATCTTGGACAGCAGATATCAAGTGAGGGTCACACTGGTGAAGAAATTAATCGGCGTACAAAACTTGCCTGGAGAGCTTTTGGAAGAAACAGCATAATTTTCAAGAGCAATATGGCATTATGTCTTAAAAGAAAAGTGTTTGATCAATGCATTCTTCCAGTGCTTACGTATGGTGCAGAGACGTGAACCTTAACTAAAAGAGACATACAAAGGCTGCAGACAACTCAAAGTAGCATTGAGACGTGCATGCTTGGTGTAACCAGGAGAGATAAGAAGAGGAACACGTGGATCCGAAAAATGACAAGAGTGGAAGACATCATGATCAGAGTTAAATCCCTGAAATGGCAATGGGCTGGACATACTGCCAGAAGAACTGACCATCGATGGACAGCCGAAATTTTAGATTGGATTCCAAGGGACAGGAAAAGACCCAGAAGAAGACCACATGGAAGATGGGTGGATGAAATTCGAAAGTATGCGGGAGTGACATGGAGGAGACTGGCACAAGACAGACCGTTGTGGAGGAAACTTGGGGAGACCTTCGTCCAGCATTGGATTGATAATGGTTGACAATGATGATATCAATGGAAACCACCAGGAAATTCTATTTTGCAGACTCATAGAAGCGACACTTCCGTTATTAGAGTCAGATGAGTCCCAAGTAAATTAGATCGTATCGTCTACTTTCTTAACCCTGAAAACTCCATTTTGCAGTTAACAGTAGAAAATACATAGTTTGCATTTAAGGCAATATAGTGGGATTATTAGATTTCTGGTTAATGAAAAGGGAATGAAATGTACACCAAACTGATCGCGTTCTGTAGTTCGGCTCAGCTTAGAGGTGCTATGAGAATTAGTTCCATTCAGAAACGTTAGCGCAAGGAAATTTGCGGCTGTTAATAAACATCCCTAAAAGAAAGGCTAACTATCTTAAAAGATTGCTGTGTTATTCTCTGTCCAATGGCAGTGATTTCGACGGATCCTTAAAAAAGTGGGTAAAACAGAAAGCCGAGTTTCAAGATGTTCCTATATAAGCGAATCAGATATCACTTCCCTTGTGCGTTAAGAAAGTAAATTTTGAGCACTACATTTAGGAAGTTGAAATGTGCAGAATGCAAAACAAAAATTTTGAGAATGACTTTATTACTGGATACACAAAATGTGCCGCGATTCCTGTGAAGGGGATTTTTTTCAGTCAGCCATTTTATATGGTTAGACCTTAGTAGCAACATCAACTTCTTCTTTAATATTTTTAATTTTATGCACCATTCCACTGTTTGCTCTGTCCTAGTACTAAACTGAAAGTCACGTGATGGTATGATACCCTAATTTTCTGAAGCCCTCAGTTAGAACTCTGTGGAAAAGACAAAGAACAACTTTTTGAAAAGAAACTCTTTAACAAGACAACGGAAACACTACTTCAATTCTCGCGTTAGAGAGTGGACATAGTGTTAGATTTTATTACTAATGTCTACTGGCGTGATGGAGTTGGATCCAGAGTGGAATCGGTAGTCTTGCTGCACGGTAACCCGGCAGTAGTTCTAACGTAACTCAGAGGAACTTCCGCTTTCGGTCTGTGGGAGTGCCTGGTTAGTTCGGCTTGGACATATATAAAAACAAGGAAGTTGACACCGAATTTTCGGGTGTAATAAGCACGTCTTTTGAATCCGTTCTGACGCAAATCAAATTTATCAAAGCTATTCAAAGTCAATGGAAACGGTATGGAAAACAATAGATCTGACCAAAGAAAGAAGAATTTCAGTCGGGTTTTTAATCCCTCAGATATTGCTGTAAACGGAATCGTGAGCTTACGAACTCTTAGAAAAAGAGATATCGACAAAAATAAGATGTGACTTTACGTCCCCTGGTGGAAAACCATGCATTATTTTAGGAAGAAAGTATTCTCAAAAGGTTTATCCGTATATGCGGTATCGGTCCAAGACAAAAACAATTAGCTGAGTTTTCAGGAGCCCAGATTTTGCAACAAATACTTCAGAAGCAGAAATTAACACATATGACCCCTGGTGGCTAAACCATTCTTTACCAAACATTAGAAATTATGTGAAAAATATTTTCCATCAGGTCTTGTATGCGATACAGGAAGAATGTTTTAAATCAGAGCTTTAGGAGCAGAAATAGCGCAGAAAACGCAATTTACCTTTGTGCCCCCTAGCGGAAAGTGTATGATTTACTCGAAAAATTTGAATTTATAGGGAAAACATTTCGCATCGGAAGCACTACCCAACAAAGAAGGAATTTTTCAAATCGTACTCTTAGAAATAGATACATTGATAAAAATAAGATATACATCTACGCCCCCTGGCGTAGAAACCATGCACTATTTCAAGAAGAAAATGTTTCTAAAAGGTTTGTCGACATGAGTAGTATCGGTGAACAAACGACGTTTTTTTCAATCGATAATTTAGAAGCTGATATTTTGCTGCAAATACAAGAGAAGCGGAAATAGGATTTACGCCCCCTGGTGGCCAAACTATTTTTCAAAAATTAGAAATTATGTGCAAACAATTTCCCATCAGGAGCTGTATCCGGTGCAGAAAGAATATTTCAAATCGGAGATTTAGAAGCAGAGATATAGGGGTAAAAACAATTTTCCGCTACGCCCCTAGCGGAAATTCTATGAATTACTTGAATATTTTGAATTTATAGGAAAAACATGTCACACGGAAAACACTATCCAACAAAGAAGGAATTTTTCAAATCGGACTCGTAGAAGTAGAGATATTGACAAAAATAAGATGTACATCTACGCCCCCTGGCGTAGAAATTGTGGAATATTTTAAGAAGAAAATATTCCGAAAAGGTTTATCGATGTGAGTGGCATCAGTCCACGAAACAATTTTTTAATCGATATTTTAGAAGCTACGATTTTATGGCAAATACATCAGAAACAAAAATTAACCCTTACGCCCCTTGTGGCCAAAGTATTCCTTACTAAAAATTTTAAATTATATGCAAAAGATTATCCATCAGGAGATGTATTCGCTGAAGAATTTTTTTTTCAAATCGGAGTTTTAGAAGAAGAGTTATCGGGGGAAAAGTAATTTACTTTTACGCCCCGTAGCGGAAAATCTATGCGTGATTTGAAAAAGGAACTATATCTAAAATACTCTTCGACATAAATGGAATCGAAATATATAAATGTTTTTTCAATCGGATGTTTAGAAGCAAATATGTGGAATAAAACGTATTTTTTAATTCGACATCATCTGCATTTACGCCCTCTACCGGCAGAACTGTACATCATAAAAACAAACGAAATAAAGGATCATCATTTGCCTATGTCAAGCTTCCCAATGCAACAAGAATTTTTGAAATCGGACTAATAGTTGCTGAGATATCGTGGGTACAGACGGACGGACGGACAAACCGATAACAGAAGCACGATCTTTTTTTACAAAAGACGTGCTGAAAAACCCGGAACGTGTTAACTCTGTACGGTTTCATAACACGTATTCGTTTGAAGGACAGATGAAGAGTAAACATCACACGTATATGTTTTGGCAATGTTCGCTTAGCGTTCAGATTTGCGAATGGTGTCACACCTGCAATTGCGAATATTTCTTCTAGATGGATCTTTCGAATACTTCTATTGATACTGAGGATGGATTTTGGCTGAGATTGTTTGAATCAGCTTATCAATTGATACAGATTTTTATTTTTATTTTGAAAACATCGTTGAATTCCTGCATGTGGTAGCTCAGTTTCAGATTTGGAAATCCTGATATCCAAATAAACGAAACTATTATGTTACAGTATGCATCAACTTTTCAGCTGATAAATGTCATTCTGCTTTCACCATTTATAAGCTTGCATAGTTCTCTTTGATTTACTGGAAAAATGTACAGTAATCGCCTTCATTGTATAATACTTGGCTTCAGTAAATTTATATTAACGGCACTTCATATTCTTGAAATAATCAGTTCAATACAAGAAGGATATGATACAGGGAAAATATTTGTCAACAAACGTAAAACAAGTATATTGCAAAAGGGATTTCTGAACGTACTGCACAACGTATTTTGCTACTGAAGTACTAATTTCGAAGTTTTTTTCCATAGATGTAAATGTTTGTTAGTGCAAAAGAATACGTTTTCATAGCAAAAAATTACAGCAGTCTGACCAATATACCTGGCATGTTTTTTCATGCTGAAAAGCAGCGAGGAAAGCAATAGGTTTGAAAATCTGAGAACAAATCACCTGAGCGATTCTAAAACTGCTTATATTTATCGAAAAAGGGGCTTTAAAACAATAAAATGTAAACGATATGAGTAAGAATATTTCAAGGTATAAGCATGTTCTTACATTGCGAATGCAATTCTGCAAATCCGCATTAATGGACACTCACGAATACAGGACACCTCCATTCAGCAGACGCTTTTGTAAATATTATTCCGAAAATATATATGCAATTCTGTGTATTTACGTCCAAATAGTGAACCCTTGGAATAACGGGCAGTGATCTTGGTCATAAGTTGTGAACGCACATGAATAAAATTAGCGAATTTTCACAGCAAAGATGTCGTTTAGCTTCTTTGGCCGGAAATATATCGCCATTACAAAAGCTGTGAGTAAAAGCTCCGTCTTTTCAATATGGTAGAACTTTTATTAGCAATGGGCAAAACAGCATTTTCCAGCAGATTCGTGTGTTCGTCGTCAATTAAGAATAGACAAAATTTGACTCCATTTCCAAGCTAATTCCTTGTCTAAATAGTGAAAAAGAAATAAAAATATGTCATTGCGGTCCATGAAGATAAGTGTATAAATCCAAGAAAAAATGATATGTTTATTAACCATGTTCTTATGTTCAACGACGATATGAACGCAAATTGCATTTTCCTAGAAGATAACGCCCGTCAACTTTGCACTGCAGTTGTGTATAAAGGACTGACTACCGAGGATAGCCGTTGGTTACCTCCTGAGTGCAAAGCAGTTCTTCTTGCATAAAAAAAAACAAATGGAATTTCAGGGAAGAACTATTTGCAACATTACCCTTAAAGCAGTGATTTATCTTAATCCGAAGCTTACGTCGAAATAAATACTCCAGAACAGGCTATCATGACCATTTGGTCAGATAGGACAAGTAACGCGCAACCTCAACAGAATGTTTTCTCCGTGAAGAAAATATTTACATATGTCAGATATATTCCGCCATTAACTGTACATGCAAAATGAAATTCAGAAACTCACATTGCAATGGGTAAATTTTGTAAACAACAACTTCAAAAGAGAATGAATTCCTAATTTGTGAATATTAAATCAATAAGTTTAAACACGAACACTAACAGTTTGAAACTAGAAAAATTTGAACACCTGAAAGGCGATTGTCTAAGTCGTCTCTATCACAACAATGAGTACATCGCGCATATAGGGAAAAACACCTGATCTCAAGATAATGATTCTCGGTAACGATACATAGCTGATTAAAATCGACTGGCGTCTGCATTTCTCTTCGAGGAAGGCAGAGATTTCTTCAAATAGGAGCAGGCAGATCTCAGCTGATGCCCTAAATGAAACAGCTATCTGAGGCAACGATATCCTTCGGGTCAGCTCAGTGGGAGGACATCTGTTCCTCCCACTGAGCTGACCCGAAGGATATAGACACAACTTTTTCGTCAAGACACAACCATCATAGACACAATTTTTTCGTCAAGTTAGGTAGTGCATTATATATATATATATCCTCATCGCTGTCAACAATTTTCAATCCAATGCTGGATGAAGGTCTCCATATGTTTCTTTCACAAATGTCTGTCTTGAGCCAATCTCCTCCGTGTTACTCCTGCACACTTTATAATTGTATCCATTCATTTCCCATTTGGTCTCCTACTCGGACATTTTTCTGTCCCTCGGAATCCAGTCTAGAATTTCGGTTGTCCATCCGTAATCCGTTCTTCTGACCACATGTTCAGCCCATTGCCCTTTCAGGTATTTCACTCTGATAACGATGTCTTAAAGTCCTGTTTTTTTCCTTATGCACGAGTTCCTCTTCCTGTCTTTTCTGGTTTCTCCAAATATGCATCTCTCCATTCTGCTTTCAGTTATCTGCTGTCTTAATATGTCTTTTCTAGTTAAAGTACATGTCTCTGCTCTGTACGCAAGCACTGGAAGGATGCATTGGTTAAACACTTTTCTTTTAAGGCATAATGACATATTGCCCCTGAAATTGTATTGTTTCTTTCAGAAGCTATCCACCAAAATTTTAAACCCCGATTAATTTCCTCATCAATGTGACCGTTGCAAGTAAATGTAGATATCAGTTATCTCCAGCATTTCCGAATCAATTAAAAACATGTCCGTTTTTGTAAAAGCATTGAACAATTCCAAGCTGCATGCAAAACACAGTAGACCCACGAAAGCCAATTACATTTTGATCGAACTTAATCAAAAACGGTCGCCAAAGTCACCAGACTAGGGTGTTATAAAAACGATACACCAAAGACATGAGATAAATTTTTCAAAAAATCAGTAGTATTAATATTTTATTTTAATAATATAAAACTGAAAATTAACTTTGAATTATTGTTGTTTGGGGACTTCTAAAATTTTAACTAATTCACTTTCTTTTGTTGTAACTGATGTCATAGAATAAACTTCGTCAGTCTGGAAGTTCTCTAAATCTTAAACCACAGCTTATTTTTTCCACTTAAAAAATAATTTTTGATCTGTTATTTCTGCGTTTTGCAATCGTACTGTACATTTTGGTATGTACAAGGGGAGTGGTATCCAACCTGCATTCCCGCTTAGCTAAAAGATGGTGGAAATAATACTCAATTTACGAAATTTGTATTGTGCTTTATCGCACAGGAGAAGCTCTTCGATTGCGCCGTGGTTTTCTGATGCAAATACCACAGAAAAGTCATTCTTTCGACCAGATAGTGGCGTACGAGTGCTGGTGAAGAGTACCTGATATCATAGGCCTTCAGCGGTTTTCGTTTAATCGGATTATTAGCATTTCTGCATGGGTGATGTTTCGCTATCTATTGGCATTCTGTGGCATGAAAATAACTCCAGCGGCCGGGTAAAATCCAAAGCTTTACCCAGATATCTCCATTTGCACTTGTTGATCAATTAGTCATGTTGAAAAAGAAAGAAAAGAAAGAAAAACAATTTTGCCTGTGTTCCAAAAAGAAACTTCGTTCGGCCCACAAACTCTTTGACATTTTAAGGAAAGCAATCACGAGGTGGAAAATAATTGTCCGACAAAGACTTCGGAAGCAAACCTTGCAAAACATTTTGCAATTATTCTGAAGTGAAATTTGATTTATTACCATATAATTTGGTTTTAAATTGAAGGACGTAAAATCGCGTTAAAAATAAGATGTATGTTAAAAATTAAATTATTCAGATATAATTGTGCCGATGGTAGCATGCTCTAATAATATGAAAGCAATAACATGAATTCTCTTACTAATAAAAAAATTATGTCAAAATTAAATGAAGGCCTCTTTGCCAAGAATTGGTGATCATTCTTTTCCCGAGGCCTTTATGATTGTTTCAATCAATTTTTTTGTAGGAAAGCTGCTGATACTTACTATGACCAAGGGATGGACATATCCGGAAGAAACGCTGATGGTTACTTATTCCGGACATAGCACTGCTTCGATATTTTCGGTGAATACCTACATGTTTTGCTAAAAAACCCAAAGAATCCACATCATCATGTAAAATCGCTGTTCAGTATATCAATGAATAAACGCCAATTCAACAATGAGTGATCAATAATATTTGTTGAAACGCTCGATAACAATTTCAAAGGATTTTAAATGCATTCGTTGCTGTAACATCCAGGAAAAGAACGGGATTTTCGGTGACGAAACATCGAAAAACTTCCGTTCCTTTCTGTAAGAATGCAACAAAGAGAAACTCCTTTACCTCACACCGAATATATTCTTTCGGAGTTTAAAACATCTGTCATCAAACCTCGATGTTTTGACGATGTATCGGTTTCTGAAACATCGAGAGGAACAACTCCATTTTCGCTGATGATACATCCAAAAATATGCTAATTCTTGACATAGAAAGCTAATATTAGCTTTATCTTTGTAAGAAGGATACAAAACAAATTCATTTACTTCACGTAGAGAAGTAAATGAATTTGTTTAATCAGGTCAAGTCACAATAGAAACATTGGGTAGTTTGAAGGTGAGATTTGTGATTCTAATAAAAGCAATGTTCTAAGCAAGTACGGGCCTCGTTTTGTTACTTTGGGTCTGTGAAGTGATGCTTCATCGATTTCGAATCATATGAGTTGCTGTTACAGCTTATAGGTGTGTTATTGTGTCTTATAGCATTTACATGGTGAACAGCATTTTTGATAGCTCCTATTCCGATGATGATGACGATACCGGCTGTACTGACTTAGTGGAATCGTGATCGTTTCATATATCAGTGAAGATTGGTAAGGTACATTTTCTACTACATCGCTTGCTGCCAGGGGTATCTATCACATTTAAGAGCTCATTGATTATTAACTTACAGATATGACACAAAAATATTGTTTGATGTGTTCGGCTGTAATCCAAGCTGAAGACGGGGTTCAATGCTACGGCAGATGTGGCGGCAGATATCATTATGCTTGTTGTTCAATAACAGAAAATGTTTACCGACGAATGCCAAAAGAGAAAAAAATGAAACAGTAATGTGATAGTTGTCGTCGTGACTCATTACATGACCTCGAGGTCCGTTCTGAGGGAGCGGCTTCTACTAAAAAAAAAACATTTATTCCGAGGTGAAAGAGGGTGCCGGTGGCAATGATCCTCAGTCAGTTCTGATGTCTGCCAACATAAAGCTAGAGGCTATTAACGAATTAAAGATTAAGATATTAGATTTGAAGAGATCAATTGAGTTTTTTTCACAGAAGTATGATGACATTTTGACTTCTTTAAATAAATCAAGTTCGATGCTTGAGGACTCTCTTAGGGAAGTGTTTGCTCTTTAGCAGAGGATTTCTGACCAGGGTAGACCAGCGTATTGAAATTTCCATACTGTCATAGGACTTGTACAACCTCGATCGATATACGAGAAATAGAAACTTGGAAATACATGGCATACCTGAGAGTAATAAAGAGACTAATGCTGATCCCTCGAATATTGTGCTTAACATTGCAAAAGGGGCGGATTTTGGAGACCTTTCGCTTGATGACACCGATGTCGTTCATAGAATAAAAAACTAAGGGGGCACGGCGTCCCTCGCCAATCATTGTGAAGTTTCAGACCAGAAGGGTAAGAGATATTCTTTTATCAAAGGGTCGGAAGATTTTGAAAATGACTGATATTGGTCCTAATTGTTTGCAGGGAACTAGAATTTATGTTATTGAGAATTTGACTGTGTGTAACGGAGAATTATCCTGGAATGCGTTGGGATTTTCCATAGAAAACAATATTAGAGTTTGTTGATTTAAAAACGGGCGTATTTATTATCGAAAGGAGGAGGGTGGAAATGCAATTACCATTAGGAGCAGGAACGACTTGGATCTTAGTATATTCTGATGGGTTTGTGATTTTCTTGTAACTCTGTTGGTTGTACATAACTAACTTTTATGACCTGTAATCCTAGTGTTTGTTCAGTTGAATTTTTGCGTGATTTGCTTTTTCACAAAATCGCTGTTTGCGATTGTTGCACATTAATGCTCGTAGTTTATTAGTTTAGTTGGCAAATATGATCTATTATTGGAGTTTTGGGGTTCTTTGGACTATTTTGTTGACTTTGTGTTTCAGAGCCTCGGTTTAGCAGTGTGGATCAACTTACTGGTAACGTACCAGGTTTTCGAAGTTGTTCTGCTTGTAGATCAGGGTGTAGGGGTGGGAGGGTTACTAGTTTTGCTAGGCTTTCCTTTCCACTTTCGCAGATTGATAAATATACGGTTATAACTGATAATAATTATCAGTTTATTACTTTTGAGACTGAAAAAACATTATAAGTGCAGCGTATCGCCCTCCGTCTGAGAATCAGTGCGTTTTTCTTGATTTTTTTCCAGTTATTTGGAGATATAAATCAGAGTGGCAAGGCGTTATTTTTTTTAGGGATTTTAATATTGATATGACATCTATTAATAGCGTCTCATATCCATTCTGTGATATCATAGGCTCTTCTGGATGTATAAGTGCGGTTACAATCCCCATGAGAATTACACCTGTTACCTCTACTATACTTGATCTATGTATTACGAATGATTTTTGTTGCACTATGGGTGTGTTGGCATATAATATAAGTAATCATTTTCCTATTTTTTGTTTTTCGGGTAGTGTATCTACCTCGAAATTTGTAGACCGGATTTCGATTCGTATTCGTTCGTTCGATCAGCATAGCTTAAGAACTTTTGGTGAGATAGTTGCTGTTACGGATTGGTGTCCGGTGCTGAAACATGGTTTTCCCACACATTCATTTGATGTATTTTGGGGATTGTTTTGGAGTTCGTATGAATGTTCATTTCCACTTGGGACCTTAACATATTCATTAAAGTGTAGAAAACCTTGGTTTACTCGTAGCTTTTAAGATGTCTAAACAAAAATAATAGGCTGTTCAAGTTATTTATACAGTTCAGAAGTGCCTCTGATTATCCCAGTTCCGTAGATACAGAAATTGGCTTAATACTAAATAAAAAAATAAAAAAAATATTTAAATCGTTTTACTGGTACCACAGATGGGAAAAGGTTATGGCAATCGATTGGAGAATAGTTGCATAGAACAAATGATGACGATCCTCCAATAGAACTTGATCATGCTGGAACTCGAGTCACTGATTTGAATCGTGTTTTAGAGATCTTCAATACTTACTTTGTTTCTTTGCCTGTGAAACTACATAACGATATTCCGCGGTTGTCTGGTTTCTTTGGTGACTTTTTGTCCCACCAAAGTTGTGTACGTCTTTTTTTCGACATAGTATCTGCGGATCTGTTGCCCACTATACAGCAGTTGGATACCTCTAAGAGTGCTGTCCCAGATGATATTCATCCAAGGGTAATAAATCTGTCGCTCAGTTTTTGTTGGTACCATTGAAACACATTTTTAATCCTATTCTAGAAACTGGTTTATTGCCTTTAGCACTTACGACAGGTAGAGTCACTGTTATACATAAAAAGGGTTTGAGATCTAGTGTAGAAAATTATCGTCCAATTATTAATATTGCAGTGGTTGCTAAACTTTTGGAAAGACTAGTACTAAAGACGTTATCTGGCTACTTGGAGAGGAACAAAATTTTGCACCACGGTCAGCATGGTTTCCATGAGGGCTTCTCAACAGAAACGGTTATATTGGATGTTCCTAATTTTTGGCACGCAATATTGACTCAGGAAGAAGTGTCCTGAGTATATTTTGTGACTTACCTCGAGCTTTTGACTGTGTGTATCATGAAATTCTATTGTCAAAGTTAAATCATATAGTTATCCGGGGAGTTCCGCTTTTGTGTTTTAGGAATTTTTTGTTACAGAGTTTGCAGTATGTTCAGATTTGTGGCATTCGTTCTTTGGTTCGTGGGGTAACTTGCGGAGTTCCTCAGAGATCGGTGCTGGGACAGGTTCTTTTTTTAATATACATGAATAATATTTTTAATGTTACTTCGGGGGCGCACCGTGTGCTATTTGCTGATGATACCAGTTTATTCTTTTCCGGTAATTCTTTAATGGAATTTGTACTTTTAGTTAATTGCGATCTTCAGGAGTTCTTTCGTTGTTCCAGTTGCAGTTATTTAACTACAAATCAAGATAAGACTAATGCCGCCCTGTTTTCACGTCGTTCGTATTTTTCGTCTGGGCCAACTGGTATCTTTGTGATCCTAGTTCCCATTACATTTAGGACGACTGTTAAATTTCTGGATGTACTTATTCAGAAGTCTCTACGTTGGGATGATTACATTAATTATTTGGCAAATCAGCTTAGATCACGTAGATATATGGTTTATAGAATTTCGGTTATGTTGACGATTAGATTAAAACTAATTTTGTAATGCTCGTTCATATATCCACTTCTTTTGTACTGTCTACTGGCCTGGGGTCAGACCACGTTGGGTAATGTCAATAGAATATACATTTTACAAAAGAAATACATTCGCTTATTGGATACTAATAGTGCTATGACTGCTGTTTGCTGTTCATATAAAATTATCCCATTTAATAAACTTCATATATTGCGATTATATCTTTTTATGCACAATAGAATGTATGTCAATAAGTTTATGAGTCTTATGGAATTGCACCAATTTTCGCATTTTCATGATACCAGGGGCAACAATTTTCGCATATTCATGATACCAGGGGTATTGCAAACTTCGTTATTCCCAGGACACATCTAAAGCTTTTTACATTACAGTATTATTGTAGCCGGTCCGCGACTATGGAATGAATTACACTTGCACATTAAATCAATAGTTAGGTTCAGGGCATTCAGGAGAGTATTAACTACTGAATTATTGGCTGGCCAATATGATTGGAATTGATGTCTTGATTTCTTTTCTGGGACGTAGTGGCACATTATTTTGTATTGTTGATTTTGGTTGCTTTATTGTTTGCATGATTGTTTAATTCATTGATGAAAGAAGAGAGAAAATAATTTTTTCGCTACCTGACTGAATGTTTATATTTCTTGTTGTGCCATTTGCAATAAAAGAAGATATGGTCACAGGAAGTGTAAGTCCTTTACGATAAATATTGCTGTTGATACAATTGATGTATGGGTGCCTTTATTGTAAATGTTGGAGTATCATTGCTAACAACGATCAGTCCAGTGAGAGATGTCTTCTCAAGCACGTACAAATCTGTCTTTAGCCAGTCGGTTCATCACCTCGTATGTTTTTGAAATTCAATCACCCGTCTACGACGTGGTCTTCTTCTACGAATTTCCTGTCAATTAGTATCCATTCTAATATTTCAGTTGTCCATCTCCTGTCCGTTCTTCTTGCAATATATCCAGCCATTGCCATTTTACGCAATATAATCACTTACTTTAAAGTATTCACCCGTCTACGACGTGGTCTTCTTCTAAGAATTTCCTGTCAATTAGTATCCATTCTAATATTTTAGTTGTCCATCTCCTGTCCGTTCTTCTTGCAATATATCCAGCCATTGCCATTTTACGCAATATAATCACTTACTTTAAAGTATTCTAATTAGCTTGAGCTCAAGCAAAAGGTTAACTTTCGATGTACATCGCTTATTTGCTCAAGATTTCTTTTAGTTTTTTTTTTCAATTTTGCCTATTCAAAGGCTGTAAATAAGTATTTGGACTGCAAACAAAAGGCCCACAAAAATGTTTTATATTTCTCAAATTCTGGATATTATTAGAATAATATATTGAAACGAAATAAAGTTCTAGTCAAAATTATTGTTTGCCACCAAAACCACATTCGTATGGAATTTATGCCACTGAAAGGAAACGCACGTTCTCTGAATCTGGTAAATAGAAAGCATTGCAAATAATATACGCATAACACTTTACAGTATATTTATCAATACGTACTCGTTGTCTTTTCTGATAGTAAAGGGATTTTGTCCACCATACCGCTGATAACTGGAAGGTTTTTGCTTGTGGCATAATTCGCGCAAACCTTTGCTACGGTTGTCGGTGAAGAGCTCAGTAGAATTGCAGTTGGGATGATACTCCAAACGACGCGCATGCAGGAAATTATCATGCCACATTAAGAGCCGCCAAAATAATTTTTGTATAATTGTTTCCTTCCATGCGTTGAACAACTCGTGCATAAGAAGATGGTCTGTCTGATATATAACTCATACAACGGTCACTTACTACTGTGGTCGCTTGAGTGAGCAATTTGCACGACGATGCCATGTGTGCATAATTAACCGCCATTTCTGAGTACGTGTCTGAATAACATTCTAAACGGAAACTTTGTTATTCTAGGACGATGCTTATTACCATATAAATATCCCCCGTTTCCACTGATGGTTGATATTATTCACCCTTAAAAATAACAAAAAATCATCAAATTTAATACACTGCATTCTTAAATAACGCAAAGTGGAATTTTAATTTTAACCACATGTGTCTTTATATGAACCTTTGCATTAAGACATTTAGTATAGCAAGTGCATATGGTACAATTCTTACCAATGCAGAAGACGATGTGGTGCTACAATCGTAATTTTAATTTAACGATTATTTAAAATGCATGTACAGTTTTAAAGACATAGTTGATGATATTAATATTATAATGTTAATTCGAAATACGTCTTTTTATATAACTTAAGGAACAAATTGATATTCGGAAATGCCTCTAAAACTGTGATAATGTTTTTTATGAATGTTTAGGAAAACGTAATATTGAGTACGTTCTTTCTGATTATTCGTACAAAATAAGATAAGTTCATATTGATTAACGAGCTAATAACAAACAATCATACCTGATCACAAGGCGAGCTTAAAACCAGATGGCTACAGTGATTCAATATGGATCGTCGCTACCCCTCAGTGCAATACATGCCTGAAAACTGCGTTTCATCCGCATAAGGAGATTATCATGAACAGTACTTGCAACAAAGACAATTTTTTCATCAAAGAGCTACGACGCTCTGCTGGTTTCGTCGAAGGCAATGATGCTGGTTCCGTCGAAGGCAATGAAGAGCTTCTACTAGTCTTCGTGAAACACGCCATATATTAGTTATAGATTTCAGGTAAAGGAAACGTGTTAGCAGCTTCACCTCATTCAGGGTATTATCCTCAAAATATTTTTGAACAATTCTGTGTCAGTGGAGAACTACATTTCGGTTCTGTAAGATAATGTTGTAGACAGTTGCTTTTGCAAAGAGCCTAAAAAATCAGTATATTTTTATAAGTAGATCTCTAGGAGGAAATGAGATAATTCTACGGTAGAAACATTTAGTCACTAAAAGAGAATGCACCAGTTTAGCTCTACTGTGCATTTGATTTCCGTAAATATTCTCCTCCTGATTTGTATTTTCAATTTCGTTATTAAGATTTTCCCAAGTTACATTCTCCAAGCCAAAATGATCAAAAGTTATGCCAAGAATTTTTATACGATTTGCTGACCTAATGTTGAAAAAAAAATTCCGAACCATTTCTACCACAGAAACGCAAAAGTTTTATTAAAATCCAGAGATGAGTCAGTGCATTTTTTTGCATAGAAGTTTAACGACCACCGTGAGCAACTCAGTGGGCTATAAGTAGTCGTCCGTCCTTAATTTAGGGCCACTGGTTCCAGAGAAGAGATATAGCCGGCGCCGTAAGACAAACACAACATCCATACCTCCCGGGATTTGATCCCGGACTCATCGCGGAAGAAGTGACTTTTTTACATTTCTGAAATTGTTGGATTGCGTTTTTGATATCATTCTCGTTTTCTATAGATAAAGTATATTATATGCCTAAGCACAGTATTTCACAAACTCAATGTTTCTACCCTGGAGAGAAAAACCTTTAATATTATGGTTATTTTGATCATTTCTTAGGAAAGTCGCGAAGACGAAGACAAAGCGTGATGGAGATAAAGATTACAATTGTCTTGCAACTCCATTTATTTCAATGTTTTCAGTAAGAGGTATTTTTACAGATCAAGAATCAAAGATTCACAAATTTGGGGCACACATTTCAATAATTTTGATAACATCTTCTAATTACTGGTTCCCTCAAAATATTTAGTCGCCAGCATACAAGTTCAACCAAGCCATGGGAGACGGGGAAAGATGTGACGTCAAAGGTCTGATCATCGTGCAAGGAGGAATGAACAGATGTTCAGGTAGGAATGTTTCCGAGTGAAAGGAATGAAAAATTAGTGGTAGTGTATACTTAATGCTTTTGGCAGAATGCTAAATCGATGAAAAGCTGAATTTCATGCTGCGAACTCAATAATCATTTATTTTTAGTTTGGTGTTTTGTATCAGAGGATAAGTGATACATGTTTTTTATATAACTGTCATTACTTTTGCCTTAAGTAACTTACGTTTCTGGAGTTGACCTTTGCAAAGCAAGTAAATTCTTTAATTTGACTGAGTGATGTCTTGCAAGTACTCTTTCAAAACATTTTTTTTGTGTAATAGTTCAGTGATGTAAACAAGGTTTGTTCCAAATTTCTGTTCAAGAAATTCAATTAAAGTATCCATTCCAATTTCGTCAAAAGCCTTATATTGTTCTAAAGAAAATAATCCAGTTATTTTTCTCTCATTAATTAATTCCATAATATCCTAGTAATCATCATATTATAGTGAAGATAACATTTTTTTACTGCAGAAATTTCTAAATGAATAATGATCATTTTTAAAACTTTAAACCCTACCAATATATCTATATGAGGAATCTTTTAGTGAGTTGTACAACATATCAAGAAGAGAATTTATTTTTATAAAAATCTCTTACCAATAATTTAGTAATTGCTTCTTATCATAGATATAAAACTTTTAGACTTTTGTAAGAGCAGTTAAATGAAAATATTTGGAATTTGAAATATTCATTTCATAAAAAATCTGCTCAAAAATGGTTAGGAAATTTCAAAATGTTGAGAAACAGCAGATAAAACCATTATAGGAGTTCAACAAATTGGACACCACATAATATGTAAGTTCTCAAGATACGGTTCAAATGATATTCCGAAGAAAAAACTTGCAGACTTGTATTATAAGATTTCTGAGGAGCAAAAGATTTGATAATGCGGAAGGCATGAGAAACTAAAGAATGCATACCATTCTCCGTCTTCCAATATGTTTTCACGCCTGTTTGGGAGATCTCAATCTCTTGGTACCTCCGTACAACATTGTAGATGCGATGATGTACTGGAGTTGGAACAGATCCACATCAGACAAGGAAAATTACAAATCTCTGAAAGTGCCATGCTGCCCAACGATGCCTCATCGAGTTTCTTTGTCGTGAAACACGGAGATCCTTGACTGTCGCCCTTTCAGAACACCAGTGAATTTGGAATAAAACTATTTTTAAGATGTCTAACTACTGTATGATATGAGCCGAAAGCGGTTGTACATCGTTATCTGCCAAAAAGAAATTCTAGCGCATCTTACAGTGGTCATGTGTCACAGTGCTGCTGATGATATCTTGGTATATTCCATTTATGATAAGTAATATGCTAAATAATATGTCCATGACATGTCCATCCGCGGAATCGCAGTGTACACGCACAGGAGCGTCACAGAGCGCACGTGACAAGGCCCATCACATGTAGATACAGACAAGGTATGCCAGGACAAATAAGCCACAGTGCGTAACGTGAGCTCAATGGGTAGAGGTAGTGACTTCATAATAATATAATGAATAATGAAAATGTCAAAATATGGAATTTCGTTCCAAGAATGAACGTAGGCTTTAACAAGTATCCTCTAAGGGAGCTAAAAGTTCTAACGACATTAGTTAATGTGGCTTTAGCATCTGTATAAAGTTTTAGAATGTAAGATGATCTAAATCAGCTGTTACTTGAAACCAAGAAATAAAAATTCTAGTTTGCAGTTTAATACTTTTAAAATAATATTTCATTAAAATGCCAAATTTGAAGTTCACTTTAAAAGAGTGATGGTATTCTTAAGCGAGAAGCCTTTAAAGGGCTTTAACATATCAGCAGTCCTGAATTTTAAAATAGATCTCCAGCAGTACAAGGTTTATGAATTCCTTCTGACAAAAGAGCGTCACAGGAAACCCCAAAAATGCACAAGAACTTAGATGGTTCTATCAGAATAATATGATCACCCTCAGAACCACGGTCTACACGCCCAGGAGCGTTATATAATGTACGTGACAAGACCGACCTAACAGAGATATTTGCGGCCAGCCAGTACAGATGAGGCATAGTGCATTAGGTGAACACAATGTGCATAGGTATAGATTTGACAGACGTTCGAAATGGAATGATCATCGGCTACCGCTCCACTTGTAGAAGCATCTCATAAACAGCAAACTCCGTTGGCTGTTCGAGAGGTGCTGTAGTAAAAGTGTACCACGAATGGACTGCTGGCACACCGAATACTTCCCGATATCGTAACTGTAGAAACCAAAATGCCATCGAACGCAGAAGATATGGTCATTTCCGTCGACTAGTAAAAGGCGACCGCCACGCAACGGTGCAGCAACTAACCACGCAAATGATAGCTGGCGCACCGAGTTACCTGACCCCGATAACAGTGGAGCGAACCCTGGTGCGCACGGGCCTCCAGACTCCATGATGATTCAAAGCTCCCATGTTAACCTAAGTCCGTAGATAACGATACGTGCAGTTTGCATAAGACTACCGCCATTAGACAATGGAACAGCGGGAAAAAGTTGCTTCCGCCAACTTATCCAGGTTTCTACTCCCCAAAGGTTATGGGCGGTGGCCGAGCCGGTGTCAGACAGACGAGAACCAACACCAGTACACGCTATTACAGGACGGCGATGACATGATGCCGGCGTTGGCAAGTACAGGCAGGCCGCGGCAGTGTGCATGTCCGGTGGATATTTTGCTGGCGAGACCTGGAATCACTGGTACCAATGGATGGTTCCATGAACGGTAATGGCTACCTGTCCATTATCTCTGACCACATCCCTCTCTTCATGTTGGACATTTACCATGTTGGTGGTAGTGTGTACCAACAAGACAATAATCCGTGCTACTTCGCTAAATGGGTGCGAGACTGGTTCCCGGAACGCGACAGCGGTGTCCGCGTTCTTACTTATCCAGAAAAATCGCCCAAAACACAATCCCATACAGCACTTATGGGATTGACAAGTTCGACGTGCTAACCCACCACCACGTCATCTCCGGGACCTCCGAGCTCTGTTGGGGTCCAAATGGGCCCGTGTGCCTTTATTCGCAGAAAAGATACCAAAATATGGCTAAAATGATACTTATTTCATAGAAATAAAAGGTCAGTGCCATATTTGATTGAAATGTTCAACGGCGATGAGCAGTTCTCTACTCATTCCAACAACTTTCATTTCAGTCAAATCTAAAAATATCGAAACGGAAGCATTTATATTTTATGTTTCGGCAGTTTATTTGAAAATATGTCTTTATGTATATATGATGCTGACTCTTTCAGATTCCCAGTGGGGTATTCATTGATAGTACTTTAACGGGTTGAAAAACTCCGTTGTCTTAAGTAAAATATTGTGAGACATGAAACGGAACAATGGCAACAAGAAAGCGATAATTTTTTTGAGTTTCTTCTGGATACCTACGTATGCGAGACGGTTGTTTTGAAATACGATACCTACACTCCAAACCTTTTTCGTTTTTCTTCTTTGTCGCTTAAATACGTGGAGCAGTATGTAGCAGAGAATTTCAAGAAAATTTCCTCTAATGATTTAAACACTAAAATTGTGAGTCGCACTCTTCGGAAAGGAAATAGTGGAGAACACTTCTGCACATTTTCCAGAACGAATGCCGGAAATTTCTCTCACATTTTTGTCATAGACGGAAGAAGGAGTGCAAATCCTATAGTGCTCCATATTTATTTCTTTTCATACACTTGATCATCTTGTGTACAACATAGTACAATACGGAGAGATCTTAATGCAGCAGTAAATTAATATATTGATACCTACAAATGGCTATACTTTCGTCCCACGGTTAAAACTGCAACGTCAAAAATTACTGAAAAAAGGATTATCTCCATTCTAGCCAAATCGATTTTGATCCACTTTTTCTTAAGATGGAGAAAAATGACGTCTGCAATTACTGGGTGCTATCTGTTTCTCAGTTCTACATCCCTTAGAATAGCTTAACAACTAGTGCGCTACGCTTTTTACCCTTTCTTCTAATGGAGAAGTTAGGTATACAATTTTCATTGTGTTAGAGATACATTTCTTTTCTCATCTCGTAGTTCAAATACAATTATTTCCTTTCATTTTCCATTTACAAGTGTTATAAAGTTCAATTTTATATGGAAAATGAAATTTTATATCCTATGTACACTGCTGGCCACCCAAAATGCAAACCAAGAAGGAAGAATCCGGTTGGCCTGAAATTCGCATCATGCGTCTCCCGCGAGAGGACATGCAAACGATTAGCATTGCAGGGTATATGCAAATGATGTGCGCCCGGCACGCCACCGAGAAGCACTATAAGGAGGGTGCTCAGAATGCGGGGTATAAGTAGTGGAAGTCTGTAGTGCTGCCGGACCTGTGCGTGGTAGGCTTCCTCATGCCTCGTCGCAGAATACGGCAGTCATTCCAGCACGTTTTGGAGTTCGACAGAGGACGAATAGTGGCTTATCGCGACAGCGGTTTATCGTACCGAGACATCGGCGCCCGTGTGGAACGACTTCTAGCCACAGTGAGGTGACTATGGATTCGGTTCGTGCAGGAGAGACGGACTGACCGACGTGAGCGATTGTCGCAGCCGCGGCACACCACCGTACGAGAGGACCGGCATGTTGTGCGGCGGGCATTGACGGCTCGCACCGCCACATCACGAACGTTAGCGCAGGCATTAGGGTATGTTGCGCAACAACCTGTGCCCGAACGTACCGTTCGACGTCGTCTGCAGGAGCGGGGACTTATCACACGGCGCCCATTTCTCCGATTACCATTGACATTACACCACGAGCGAGCGCGACGGCAATAGGCCGTTGAACTCCGCACCTGGACAACTGCCGGGTGCAGTGTACAATTGAAAATTATAGCCCGTATATACAAGAACAGCATTATTATTATTATTATTATTATTATAGACCATTTATACAAGAACAGCATTGTTATTTTTATTATTATTATTGTTATAGACCATATATACAAGAACGTGCATTTTGTTACTAAGAAACCGTGGTTATCCAATTAAATATTAAAGCGTATTTTGCTTGTTGGTAAGTTATTTCAAGTGTCCTGCAAGTTTCAATAATGTACTGTACAGTAATTTAACGTTAAATACATTTTTCAATAACTTCTCAAATTCCTGTATTTTTTGCTTTTTATGACTGGAAGCTGTACTTTTGTTTGTAGCATAACTTCTGTTACTGGTAATAAGATTCTGTAAAATTATTTGAATTCAGCATAAGCTTTCCTTTAAAATGGTGTATAATATGTATCAGTGACTTTAACGTTACGCTGTATAAGTTTACTTCAAACATCAAAAATTGACTTTCGGTTGACTTGTGCAGGTCTTTTGGTCACGACTGTAGCTCTTGAAATAAAAGTTACATAAAATGGTAGTTTATATAACTGTTTATTACAGTATGGCGGGTTAGTCACAGATAGGAATTTTTTGAGAGCAGTTTAGCATCTACATTACACGTTTGAGCTGACCACCATAAATGCTGTGTTATACTTAAACCCATGCTTGTAGTAAAGGAACTTTCTTTTCAGCAGCTTTTCGGGCAGGGCAGAGGAACACAAGCAGAGAAAGTCTAGAGATTTTGACAGAACAGTTTGCAAATGAGGGAGATCACGGTAGATGGCGCCATGATACAAGCCAATAGAACTTGGAAATCGGTTTTTAAAAGAAACAGTTGTGGCAAAAGTTAAGAATAATTGCCCAGTTCTTATATATATTTTTGTTTCCGGATAATTAAGTAAAAATTGTCAGTGGTGCCATTATCTTAAATTTTAGCCGCAGCATATATCGTAACCTAAATGTATTTTCAGTTTTCAGTCATTAATTACGACACATACTTTGGAAAAGAACATGCTTAGTTTTAAAGATCAGGTATCTCAGCCATTCGCAGTTACTCGTAAAAAATGTGCTAAGTGATAACGGACGGCGTAAACGGCAATTTTCTTTAAACTTCTAATAGCACTTTAGACAAGCAATCAGAGTACATGATAAAAGTTATACAAGGCAAATCCGACAAAAGTTTGTGTTAATTGGTATCACTGCCCACCAGGGTTTGCGAACATTCTGTCGTTGGTCCAAACACTTTTCCCTTCTGGTAAGCGGTAGAACTTTAAATTATGCATCAATCACTTGTATTGAAGCAGGATGCCGATCAAAACGGATTGATCTATTACACCAACAAAGAAAAAGCACCGTGCTTCAGGAAAATATTTGAGAAATCATTCTCCGTATTTGGATGTCTTCTTAAATTAGTGCCATAATCATGCTATGTAGATAACGCCATAACTGTAGGATACTTATTCCAAATGTCGACGGATAGCTCGTTGCGGATATTATATTACTCGTCTGTAGGAAAATAAAAAAAAATGTTATTGCCTTCTCGGACATTTATTCTTAGTTACGTGGATTAAAAAAGGTAAACCGCTGTGCGAACATCACTCACCAGTTTCTTTGGAAAAAGTAACACAAAATATGGCCTGCCATATTCTGTTTTATGGCTCCAATATTCAATCCAAATTTCAAGAAAGGCTAATTACTGCATTTCAATGGGTTTACATATTTTTTTCTTTGTATTTTGATGTCTACATTTCTTCTTATGTTTTGCGAACTTTTTCCTAAAAAATGCATGCCTGTGACGATACGCCTTATCATTTTTTACCAGCAGTGTCTGTATTAATCAAATTGCTCGAATAAGTTACATTTAAGAAAGTATCTTTTATACGGATATCATACTTTTATATTTCCCCACAAATATATACATAATTTTCATGTAATTTCTTCGACGCTATTCATTCGTTCGGACAGAATCAATAAAAAATGAGTGAAGTCGGTGTTCGGGAATGAAGCAAAACAGGAAAAAATGTACAGTTTATTTGGTAGGATTTAGGTATAATTTGTAAATACCCTAAATTATTAGATTAAAACTGAAATTTTGATTATTTGAGAGTTGAAGAGAAATGAACGGAGTGCAAATAGTCTCTTGTAAAAATATGAGTGCTCTGAATCTGTACAGCATACTTCTGATGCTGAGGGTGCAAAAGCGGTAGTCAAGTCAGCATCAGAACGTAAATTCTGCTATCAAACCATCCGTCATGCGATCGCTTCTCTCAAAAATCACTCGCAGAGCCTGCATTTACAATTTTGTTTCATCTCATTTACTAGTGTGACAATCCTTTGCATATTGGCTCAGTTTGCAACAAGCGTTATTTAAAAGTGCGAAACCATCGAAACTTGAACTTTAAAAACTAGGTAACCTGAAATTTTGATGAGAATTTTGAGAAAATAACCTTCTCTGAATGACTGATCTGATACTTCTTATTAGGATTTTCGTTAAATAAATTAATTAGTATGCTTGAAAAAAGAAGTTCTCACCGAAGTTTTATGTTAAAATTTGATTTCTAGAATAAGTAGGTGAAGTTCCCCAGAACTTTATTATGCGAAAGTTCTGAAACGCCGATATTTAGCACGACCTGTGTTAGAAAAACATCCTGTCCGTTACATATTTTACGTTTGTCCAATAAGAAAGTAGTGCTAGTATGAAAGGATCCCTGGAGTAACTATGAGTGAAGGCGTGTCCAATATAGTTAATAAAAGGCTGAATATTTTTTTCTCTTTCTACAGCATATCTGGCTTGGCGCGATCTGTTATCTTATAGTGGAAGTCGTAGTTCGAAAGCGGACCTGATGAAGGCAAAGCCTTATCTTTAGTTAATGACAAATTCTCCTTCTCTGAGTAAAATTAAGGGCCAAAAGCAGTTGAACTTATGATTTCGAGAAAGGAAAACTGGATTCGAAACGAATTCAACAGATATTAACCGAAGGCTCCTCTGAAAAGGGATTTAGAGAAAATCAGATATACTCTGGACTTTATAATTTTACCTTTGGCTACCACATCAACGGTTATATTTAAAAACTTCCGGTTTGGAAATTTTAATTTTCAATTCCTGGATCACATTACTAATGCAAAAGCATTTATTGGCTCAGTAGATTTAGAATTATTGCTGTTGTCCTATTGCGTGAGACAAGAATTGAAATTATGTATATATATACTCTCTCTCTATATATATATATCATCATCATCATTGTCAGCCATTATCAATCCTCTGCTGGACGTAGGTCTCCCCACGTTTCTTT
This sequence comes from Macrothele yani, assembly GCA_039090855.1. Classification (NCBI taxonomy): domain Eukaryota; kingdom Metazoa; phylum Arthropoda; class Arachnida; order Araneae; family Macrothelidae; genus Macrothele; species Macrothele yani. The sequence goes on along the minus strand of CM077033.1, from coordinate 38,431,209 downwards.
TACAACAGTCTGTCTTGTGCCAGAGTCTTCCGTGTTACTCCTACATACTTTCGGATTTCATCCGCCCATCTCCCATGTGGTCTTCTTTTGGGTCTTTTCCAGTACCTCGCAATCCAGTCCAAACTTTCAGCTGTTCTTAGATGGTCTGTCCTTCTGGCAATATGTCCAGCCCATTGCCATTTCAGGGGTTTTACTCTGATCATGGTGTCTTCCACTCTTGTCATTTTTCTGATCCACGAGTTCCTCTTCTTATCTCTCCTAGTTACAGCAAGCATGCACCTCGCCATGCCTCTTAGAGTTGTCTGCAGCTTTTGTGTGTCTTATTTATTAAGGTCAACTTTTCTGCATTATACGTAAGCATTTGGCCCGAAAGCCGGTAATCATTCCTTTTTTAGAAATCTGATACGTAATTCCTTTTATCCATGTCAGCAACGAGTGATATGTTTCCAGATTGCCTATAGCACATCGTATATATTCTCCCAGCCAGATCACGATGCGTGCCTTCTTTCATTGGCTACGAGCTGTTGAAGTCAACAGTGGGAGGTGGTTAAAATAATGTGTCTCGACTGTGTATATTTAGGTATATTTCGAAGTACATAATATATGTATAGCCTTTTATCGGTGCGAGAAAAGCTCAGCTTGGAATTATTTAAATTTTAATGATGAACTGGTAAATTTTAGGGCTATAACAAACAATTATCGCATTTGTGTTAGATATCTTTTTTACGGAGTATTGTGATGCCTTGATTGAATTATTTTAATGGGTGTGTACGCCTCACGTAATCACTTATCGCATTTGAATCAGTAACTACCAATATGTGAGACTAATGCGCTTCAAAATATAAGGATATTGTGATACATAACGTAGAATGTAATTAGTCACTGAAAACTTTTGAAATTCTTTATAGATATGATGCAAAATGTGATAAGAGAATCCTAATACAGAGAGCTGTCAGTTTATTATCAGAAAAATAAATGTAAAGTAACACGTTGTGTGTTTCTGTTAAACACTCCAATATCAGCTGCAGAATCCTACTTGCGCCTTTAAAAGACTGATTAAAATATCAACTTTGCATATCTGGAGACTGGCACAAGACAGACAGTTGTGGAGGAAACTTGGGGAGACCTTCGTCCAGCAGTGGATTGATAATGGTTGACAATGATGATGATGATGACATCATTATACAGTTTGATTGTAAATTAAAACAAAGCAAGAGGGGTTATAATAGTACACATCAAGTTGCACAATATTTTCAAGGGAACCTAGGGAAGCATTCCTCTCCTAGTGCTAGAAAAGAATAAATTTAAAAATCCACGTTGAGCTTTCAACAGTGGAAACAAATAGACATATGTAATTTATGAGTTGCACAAATCCAATCGCATCAGAGAAAGACAAAAGGAGCTGCTCGAACTGGCGTCCAAGGACGACGTTGCACATGGTACACCGGCGGACGAAGAACTGACTCACCGTCTCGTAGACACCCAATGTGGCGTTTATCTTGTCCACAGCAGCAGGGATTCGCGCGACGATATCTTCCAGGGAGTCCACACGTGTCTCGTACACTAATGGTTTCATGTGCCATCAGAAGAAAAGTCCAGTGGATTTAGGTCCGGGAAGCGTGGAGGCCAAGCCACAGGTCCACAGCGTCCAATCCATCGCCTGGGATATGTCGCATTTAGGAAGTGTACTGGGGCCCTATCATGTTGGAACCGTCCCGCTTTGTGGTGAGTGGAACATCCTGCAACAGACAGGGAAGCCCTTGCTCTAGGAACACACGGTACGCTGCGTCGGTCAGACGTTCTGGAAGGGGTAAATTCCCACCAGACAATAGCAAAGGATGCCTGCCCAGATGTTGACGCCAAATCTCTGCAGGTGTTTCCGAGGGTCCGTGACGTGTGGATTTTCGTGAGCCAAAGCTGCAGGTTATGATTGTTAAAAATGTTGTCTCGGGTAAAGGTGGCCTCATCACTGAATAACACTACTGCGGGAAACTGTGGATCTGCAGTGTTCATCTGGATCATCCACTTAACAATTTAAACCCGGCGGGGATAGTTATATTTGTTCAAAGCTTGGGCTTTCTGCACGTTGAAGGGATGCATCCGTGTCTCAGGCAGATGGCCCCACAATTAAGTTAGGTAAACACCCGTTTCGGATGCAACTGCTCGCGTACTAGTGGAAGGGGCTTCTGCAAATCACTGCAAGACACGTTCTTCCATTGCCGGTGTCCGCCCACGTCGCAGACGTCAGGTATCCCTCCTTGAGATAGCGAACAAGCCCGTTTCACGCAGTCTGTCCATGAAAACTGGCGATCGTCCAATAGTAAGGAATGCGACGATTTCGAAATCACTCACGGTACAGTTTTTGTTCTTTACGCCCATTTCCACATACTTGGCCGTAGATCAGATGCATATCCGCGAATTTCTGCGATGTGTAATCCCCCATGCCCTTCACGAATACATCAGTTTTCATGTGATGTTCTAACAGTAATACGTGCCGAACGTGTTCGGCTGCGTTTTTAAATGTTTGCTCCTCATCGGTTACGCACGTTTGCAGCGCACTTTATTCCCATCTTGTACTTCTCATGCACTGTTTGAAACTCCGTGTGCCTGCAGGACGTTTCTTGAGCGGGCACTTTCTGGTACTAGGAGAGGAATGCGGCCGTAGGTTCCATTGCAAATATTATTCGTCTTGATGTGTACTATAACACAACTTATTTTGTTGAAGGAGTTTACAATCACCCTGTGTTTTGAAATAGAGAATGAAGATAAATAAATAAACACGTAGAGATAAAATGTCTTCAAAAAAGGAACTCTTTACACCTGGATATAGGCGGAATACAGGCAGAGATAAATAAATACATACCAAAGCTTCATGGTAAAAATCGAAACAAATATGAAAACTGCATGAACTTTAAAAGTAAAGTGAGACGGTATTTACAAGTACAGGGAAAGGAAATTGCCGAAGAGAAAAGAATACAGTTTCGCTTTTAAATAATATTTTACGTGATTTTATAAAATGAAATGTTCAAAATTGCAGCCAACATTAGATAATAAAATTAAAGAATGAAGTTACGGATATAACAACGAAAACGAGTTTAACTTTTAGAGAAAAAATCGCAATTAGAGACTTGGAAACTGAAAATAACATGCTTAACGTATATTAGAAAAATAAGAGAAAACATAAGACCATGGGTTTACCCTTGACATATACTTACAATCAGAACAAAGTTAATGACACAGTTACTGAAGAGTATAGATTTTTCCAAACCCTATGCGAAAAACAAAATATAAAGTTTCATAACATCACGAATTGTGTTAGTATACCACAAGTGGAAGAGGAAGAAAATAATACGTTTGAAAATAAAATAACAAGAAATGAAGTTCAGTTGGCTACAAAAAAAAAAATGAAGAACCAGATGTTCCCATGGCCAGATGACATAATAACAGAACCATGAAAGAAATACGGGATTCCGCCATATAATACAAATCTTGAAGATTACAATCCGATTTTTGGCGTAAATGTGACAAGGATGGTAAGTCAGACAATAACCAAAAACTTGAAATTTTTCAACGAAAAAGAAAATTTCTTTATCAAACCAACAATGCCTCCGTCCACAATGCGAGGTATGTTCAGAAATGGGTTGTTAATATGGTACAACGCGACTGGCCTGCAAATAGCTCCGGGCTCAACCTCATGGGAACAACCTTGAAATGAAAACGGTATGCCGAATGCGAGTTAGGCATCATTGTCTGCTTTCAGAATGCTATTGTAGGATAATGGAAATCCCAGGAAATTAGAGAAATCAAATGGAAAGCCTTTCGAGCAGAGTGGAAAATATGGTAGTGGAAAGGTTGGAGCCTCTCCATATTAAATTCTTTCAAAAAGCAGACATTTTTCAAATCCTGGGTAAGTGTATCCATGAAAAGTGAAAAAGGGACACAGGCTGTTCAACCAAAGAGTTAAGAAATGAATACAACATTTTGGAATAAATTTGTTATGGTTTCGGAAAATATAACCAGTAGGCTGCATTCAAATCGCACTTTCCATATGGAAGCAGAAAATCGTTATATATGAACTGAATGTAACCTCACTCTGCAGTAACCCGCACACACACAATTCCAAGTGATTCATACCTTTATAATGCGAATGTATTGAAAAAGAACAAAAAGTACTTTACTTCGAAAACTTCATCAATAACATGTATATGTCACGCAGAGTCTCAGTAACAAAAGAAGAGCCAAATGTATGTTATGCTTCACGCCTTTTTGTGCTTAACGTAGAAAAAGGAAACGTTTAGAAAACGGGAGTGCCTCACAGCAAAGAAGAAGCTTTATTAAAAACCTAAACAACAGGAACTAGTGCTCTAAATTTCCGCAAAAGCTGATGTCAGTGTCTTAAAACTGCATCGCTGTGCAATATTTAAAAACATGTGTTAATATCTGGGAATATTGAAGAATTCCATCATTTGAGTAAGTTCCCATCATTTGTGAATTTCCAGTGTCTAGATGAAGGAGAAGTAATCACACGCACATTTACTACTCGTTGGGCAAAGTGGAACATATCATGTTCACTAAAGTATAATTCAAACCAGTTTAAGAGAACCCACCAGAGGTTCATGAAACAGTCTTTTGAAGATCTTCCGCCATCTCAGCTTAAGAAAACTCACCAGAGGATCATGGAATAGTCTCTTGTAGATCTTTCGCTGTCTCAGTTTAAGAGAACATACCAAAGGGTCATGAAACAGTCACTTGAAGATCTTTCACCATCTTCAGCATCCACCTCTGGTTCTGTTGGTGATAAATGGCGTTACATGACTTTATCAACTGTTCCAACACTCAATACGTTCGCAGATATATGTTGTTTGCGTAGGCGTTAGACAATATGAAATCAGCCATTGCACAAAGTGATGGCATTTGAAGTAGAATCTGAACTTAGAACTGCGGCAACACTAGAAAAACTGGCAGCATTTTGTCCAAGAGACTTCGTCTGACGCGAAGCAAAATATCACAAGCAGTGTATTAACAAGCATATCCATTCGTTGCGGTGGAGCGATGATATGGACCACAGAAAGCTAATGTTCGAGGGAATCGCATTTGCAGCATTGGTATCACACATCCAAAGTAAACTTGGCACAGAGGCAATGGATTTCGTTTTCAGGTTGTCTGATATATAAAATCCCATTCATATCGTTTGCGAGAAAGGTTTGAATCACACATTCTGCACCTAATGTCAATCAAGGCTGGAAACGTATACCAATTTGTTAGGGACATGGGAAACTTCCTAAAATAAGCAGAGGGGAAAATTATGATGGAGATGCCGTCGCGTGTATGAGATGCATCAGATGTCTGAGAAATAAATTTCAACACTTTCATTTTCTGCAGTTTTTCAGAAACATTGCCAAGAAAATTCAGTACCACATGCACTGCTAGTCATTGTTAATATGATTCTTTATGGATCGTCTGTAGTACAAAAATGTAGAGCAACGCAACCAGCCTTGACAATCAGCCAGTAGACAAACTTCAATCATCATGAAAGAATGCCTAAAGATGACATTGTGTGCAACCAGAAACGCCACGAGTCACTATTGCCACAATATCTAGGTTTATGGGTTTAAAAATGGTCAAGAAACAAATCAAATATTGATGTATTACACAGTCTTGGAATATCTGTGACATCTAAATGGGTATATGCAGTAAATTCAAGTATGTGCTAACTTGTTTTGAATCGAAAAGCCAAAGAGGCTGCTCAATTGTGCCCTTCAAATTGCGACGTAGTATTTTTAGTATTTTTATGTATCATAACCAGAGCAGCACCAACTCAAAGAGTTCTTTCCATTAAACAGGCATCTCTATTTTCCACATGACAAGTTCTAAAAATCCCGAAAGATAAGGACACCAAGAACTTTGTTCATGCATGTAAAGCAGCATACACGCCCATTACCTGAACTTCCTAATAACTTTCGCAATGCTAAGATAGTTAACCTTCCAAATAGAGAACCTGCAGGTCCGCAGTGCGACACTCCATCTGAAAACATGATGCCTACTCATACATCGATACATCGAATGGTTATTTGTATAATGGAGAGGATTGGTTAGAATGTATCAGAAAATACCATGACGATGATACTTATAAGGGTTTGGGCATTTCGGTAGCTGCATTTTACCCAAGCACTATTTTGGGGAAGTTTATCCAGCAGTTATTTATTTATTGCCAATATTTCAGAAGTCCTCATCACTTTCTATGCTGTGCCATGCACTTAATGTTGTGAGAGGTACCACAGAAGTTTTGAATCCTAGACAGATGCCAATATGTGGGTGGACCAAATATTATACACCATAGTAAAACTGATCCAGTGGAATTCTCCTCAGCAGTAAGGAGAAAATTCATGTGTGATCAGTTTTGCGCCATTCCATGTGTCATTGGACAATTCATGGACTCACGTGAATAGATCGGCATAGTTGAAAACTCAGGTTTGCGACCAAAGGTAAACCATTACCAAATATTCCTCATACATCTGATTTTTTAGCCCGACACACTCTTTGAGCCGCATACCAACTTGCATATATGTGGTCAGGCAGACAGCATCATCACTGATATACCATCTACAGTTCATCGGGGCCAGATACAATGAGGTGAAGTGTGGACTCTACAATGGACCACGCAACCAGCAGTTTGACAGGCTTCCCAAAAATTATCGAAATGTTGGTGCAAAGAGGGATGTATATCAAGTAAATGTTCTTGTAAATCCGCTGGTGTCCCATGCACACTAAAGTGCTCCATCTGTTGAGGAAAATTCCGAAATCCTGAATGAAAAACTAATTTTTGTTTTTTGTGAAATGTTTTTGCTATTGTGTAATAAAAAGATCATTTTTGCTTGATTTTTATGTCTCAGATTTTGTTAACCTTATATTCGTGTTACACGAGTCAAAAACATTTGTAAATAACACCAAACACGATATCACTATCAATTTGTGGTGATTTTTGGCTTCATCACGGAATTTTGGAAAATAGCCTCCATTTTGAATTCTAAGGGAAATTCCGAATGCCTCCCCATCCTAAAATGTATCCCTTATGTTCAAACTATAACTGTGCAAAGCGCCATTCCATGTTCAAGAAGTGCAGTATATAATCGCGTACCGCCTCTGCTACGTGTGAAGCCATATGCTGTGCGATTTGACAAACACAAATCATCAGTTCTCCTAAAATACTACTTCACCCCATGTGAAGCCATGTGCTGTGGGATTGGACGATAAATCTGCTTCACATTTTTATTTTACTAACGCGGAATCTGTCTCTAACATACATTTTCGAATTTTACTAGAGCAATGAATTAAAAAAATGACTTCATTGAAAATGATTTCTGTTAATTTTTTTTAAAGCTGTGAAATTTTATTTAGCAGCTGAACGTTTTGTTTTTCCTTGTATTATTTTTCATGCCGTTTTAAATGAAGAAAATATCTGTATACAGGTTTTTCACAGACGTACGTATAACACTGATACATAGGCAATTCTTTTGCTATACTATTGTTTTACAGGTGTAACTGAATTTTGCATAGCAGTTGTCGAATTAATCATGTTTTTTAATGCAGAGTGAAGGGACTGGTACGGGTTTTACATCTGCTAACCACAAAATATTTATGCAATTTTTACCGAAAATCCATATTAGAAACTTTGATCAAGGATTTAGTTAATGTGGGTGTACAGTGAGAGAGAGAGAGAGAGAGAGAGAGAGAGAGAGAGAGAGAGATAATTTCATATATGTACTTATAATGCTATAATTTTCAAAAACCTGATGCTATTCATGAACTTTATAATTCGTTTTTCCAGTCGGAAACATCACGTCGAGAAATTAACTTCCTTCCTCCACAGCATGACTTCGTGAAGTCATTTTCCCAAGAACTATCCATTACATTTTGTTCCATATTTCACAATTCTCAATCTCTAAGGGAAAATGCAGATATAAATTATTCTTAAGCCATTCTTGTCTTTGCTGACGAACAAGTGCAGATTGTTGTAAATTTTTACAGCATTTTTACGTGAATTGTATACTTAAAAATAATCATTTTAGTGATTTATATATATATCTAGAATTTAAAAAATTCTACTGTCTCACATTTTTGGTTTCCCAAAAAGTCCTGCAAGAATTATTGCGACTTATGGAAACTCCTTCAGCAAAGGATCGAGGTAAAGTTCAGATAAAATTGGCTGTTACATAATTTAAAGTTGTAATTTTTATTTATAATAATACAACCATACCTGTAGAGCTAATTTAATACCGTAGATTAGAAATAAAAATTTCTGGTTTTTATGTTGGAAAGATTTATTACATAATATGCTACATAGAATTGGATTCGTAATCTTTCCAATTTCATGCTTACAAAAAATATCCTTTTCGCCTTTCCTTAGGCCTAATTGTAAATAGGTGCCCCAACGCGTGTTCGCACAAGATTGCCTACTATTTAAGGATCAGCATATAATTTTTTACCTCCAGTGTACATATACTCTGTCTTGAAACAGAAGGCAGAAACGCGTGGTGAAGATGTCCTCCAAGGATGATCAGAATGAGAAGAAAAGATAAATATGTAATAGGAAATAATCAAGAATCTCTTCAATCTCGTTAGGAATGATTGTTGCCCAACGCATGTGGTTCTATTCTCATTCCTTACGTATCTCATTTAATTTCATGTAGGGAGGAAAGGAGCCAGTGTTCAAAATAAATGAAGATCACGTATTTTCTAGATAGTGTATGCTGGAACTTCTATTAACAGTCTGGGCTTCCCGTTCTTTTAAAATGAAAAGAAATATGAGCTAATACGCAAAAAAAAAAAAAAAAAAAAGATGAGCTGAGAATAATGACAATAATACTGAACACAGCATTTTATTTGTAAACAAAACAAATCATTCATTTTTTCATTTGTTGTCATTAAAATTTATTTCAGGCTCAGCACATCTGAGTTTACTTATTCAAAATAACAGGAATGTAAATTAGCGCAATACAAAGAAGTTATATTTAAAAATCTTTGGACATTCTAGTTTTTATGTTTCAAAACTAGAATTTGTTGATTTTATACTCTAAAATATATGTGAATATTTTACACTTTGTAAGCTCACGAATTTCAGTAAGCAAAATCAATAGTAATTCTGTGCCCATTCCTTGGCACAGCAGTTCAGATAATTCGCATTTTGTTGGACGATGTGTAATGTAGTTATCGATATTTATCACCGTTATACCTCCTTCCGAACTAAGCACACAAGACGAAAAGTTTGCTACTCCTAGTAGAACTTACCTAATAAAGCATGACCGCGGCTCTTGCCTTGAAAATAGCATGCATTCGGAGCGGTAGGTACCCCACGAGGTTGTGTATGTATTAAACATTGATTTGATGTCTCTCGTGAGTCAATTGGTCTAGACGTTCCGCCAGAGTACGTGGATATCCATTCTGGCGTTTTACATTCTGTTCCAAATGATCGCACATATTTTCACTAAGATTTAAATCTGTGGATTCGGGGGTGACTCCAGTACAAACAGTGTTGCTGGTTGTTCGTCGTGCCACTCAGACACAGTTTTATCCCTGTACACAGGGCAATCGTCGTCTAGGAAAACAGGAGGGACAACGTGATGCTGCTTCTGGAGATGGACGACAAAGGGCAACATTTCGTCATTCAGAATGCGGCGGTACCCATGCTGCTTTAAATTCATCGTTACTGCAACTAGAGGGCTGATTTCGTTGCAGTACATCATAGAGCCGCCCACAGCTTGATCATCACCTTCGACACAATCAGGATAGAAGGTTCTATTGGGCCTGCGATGCACTCCTCGCCTCTCGTCATTGGAGTACAAAGAAAAACGAGACTCATGAGATCAAAGTATTCGTTTCCGATCCTCCTCAGTAAGGCTTGGGTGCCTCTGAGCCCGTTGATAACGTGCGACTTTGTGACGTGCTGTTAAAAGAGTCACCTCTGCGGTACTCTGCTCCAGAAGTCATCGCATGCAGTTCTCGTCGCAATTTCCTTTTGGAAATTGGTTGGAGTGGACTTTATTTGATTGTTTTTAGCAATTGTAGCCTGTTTTGAAACCGACTTGAAGTTACCAGCCGTGAAACAAGGCGGCGGTCCCTGTTGTGAGAATTGTTTTCCGGGCAGAGTTACGTCGCTGATTTTCCGTTGACTTCAAACTGCACCACTGTTTGTAGACCCTCTGGACAGTACGCTTTGACACACATCAGAATCGGGCGACTTCATTCACTTTGTGTCCGTGGACGCGGCCAAACACAATGGCTCCTTCTTGCAACTCAGTAACGTCTGTCTTCCGACCAATATTTCAGACTAAATTCAACGCACACGTTGGTTTGCACCACTGCACGAGACAGAAATGATATTGTAGACCACGTCACCTAACAACAATGCAATCACGGGTGCCCGTTGTGCAACGGGTAACCTTCTCCGGTCATTTCTGTTAGGTATGACAAATATTTTGTCCGGTGTGCTTATTTCTGTTTGTGACTGGATTGTTGTTTAGATGTCGCATGAACCTTCTGAACGGCGAGTTCCCACATTTGAGTATTTTGCATGTACTTTTCTTCTACTTTTAATTAATTCATAAAATTGCCTTATTTGATGAATCAGTTTTCGATTTGCATGAACACCTTTTTCTATCTTGATACATAACTTTTAGTATTTTGGGAGAAACTAAGAATTTTGGAATTTTAGCTGCAATATAAATTATCTGCGTTGTAATGCATTTTCTAAGTACGGTTCTAATCCAGCGGAATAATGTTTGTCCTTTTCCACAACGAATGCATGATTACATTTTATGTTTATTTTACATAATTGGAGAATCGCTATTGCCGCAAGCTGTTCCCCCCAGATAAATCGATTTGTTTTATTATGTTTTTAGTATGTATTTCAGCGCGTACAAAAGAAGAACGTAGCAATATGAAAACAAACTCCATGAATGTGCCAAGCACGTTGTATTTCATATGATTTATTTTATGTATTATTTTTTTTATTTACAAAGAACTCAATGTACAGTTGTAATCTCTCAAGTTAGGACTGGATATAAACAATGACATTATTGCTTGTATGTTAACGAATTTTTCTTTATGACTCTTAATATTCTAGGAAATATCCCCAAAGTACACCTAGGATACCGATTACTTGCACGTATTTAATACCTGTCATTCGGTCTCAAATGTTAGAAGTGCATCTCAGAGAGATCACCTAATTATTTCCAGTCTGTTTAGAAAAGAAGGTAGAATACACTTACGGTATATTAATTGCTCTGTAAAACATCTTAAAGAGCGCAGAAAGGTTTACCTCCAGAACACAAGAGCGAAAAACGAATGTCAAATTTTAACATTTTTACGAATACTTTTTAAATCCTGCATGAATTGTAATTAGCGTTTGGTGTTGTCCACAGGTTAAGTATATTATAAAGAAAAGAACATATTTCATGACATGTCCCAAAAAATATTGTAAATGTTGTGATTTATACAGAAATTCCAGAAAGGACGACTTAGAGCTCGTTTAAAATTTACGTGTTCTGCTCCTAATTCCAAGAAATGACACATCTGCTCAAAACACAGCCAGCTCGAGGAAGACCAAAACTATGAAACAGAAAACGAAACTGGATTCTACTATGGCATAATCCCGTCGAGTAACAGCAACCTTTTGCCATGTGTTATGGAATTTCGTGTAACCAGTTCCGAAAATCAACACTTAGCATACGACAAATGCTGAATCTGATAACAACATGGCAGTAAGTCGTGTCACTGAATGGATTTTGCAAACTGGTTTTTTGGAGATTGGGAAGGATTTTCAGATGTAAAGTATTTCGCTTTATGTAAAAATAATTCTGAAAAATTGCATAATTCGAAAACATTTTTTTAAGCCAGTGTACCTATTCATTTCTTTATCATACGTATTTGAACTCATGCATCACTTTGAAACCATTAGAGAACTAATGATTGGTTGCAATGTACTCAGGTCTCATTGGTACACCATGGACACGAAATGTACGTATAATTAATTTCACTTAAGCAACTTAAGCTCAGCTTTTTCACATAAACAACTAATATAATTTCATCTTTAAAACAGTCTTTTTTAAAATTAATGTACTGAACATTACAATTATTTTCCTGAATTTATAGGTAATTTAATATTTTAGTGTATCATTATGAAAATCACGGAACCCATTTATTTTAAAAGATACACAAACACAGCAAATGCGTTGCCGGCGAATAATGATACTTCCCATTGATATTTGCGCTTCCATTTTCTCATTTACATTCTAATTAGCAGGGATTTGCCGCTTATGTATTTTTTCGTTTGAAGTACCAGTACGTGCTAGATGTTTCAATCTCTGATTCTGAAATAAAAAAGAAGAAATACGGACCCCAATTTATAAGTGACTAGTGCGCCGATACAAGTGCTTTGGTTGCACGTAATTGGAACAAACTTGTCCAACACACATAATTTAAGATGTTGGCAATGGTTTAGCTCAAGACTTGGGGAGACGTCTTTCATTGTTGTCGCGGAACAGGCATTTGAATTTCGTTTAGCTCTTCACCAATTAATTGGTGAAGTACTTCACACAATTGAAGAAAGTTGAAGAGACTGATATGAAAATAAAAATATTAAGGTAAATAGATCGGACTTCATGTTTTCCCTTGCCGCAGTACCTCTAATTTTCAAGTGCTCCTATCTGACCCTTAAACATGGTAAAAATATTTAGATTAAGAAAAACGACAGCGTATGATAATTTTTCTTTGTGGAATAACACATCCTGGAGTATCACATCTGGCGGGGAAACAAACAAATGTTTTTTGAGAAAAGATGTAGACGTTGTCTCTTTCACATTGTGAATCGCATTTCAGCGACTGATATGACACAGCAACGAGATCTTTCTTTTCTTTTGGATTGAAGAAACAAAGTCAAAAGAAAATAAAAAAACACGCATGCGCATTCAATCTACTTACTTAGACGTTAGAACTGGTACGTCCTTTTGCATTTTTATTCGTTTTAAGTGCGTGGGGTCATATTGATTAACTTCTGTTAAATTCCATCGTCCTGCTTAATTTCGATGTAAAGTTATCTTCATTTTTTTACAGAATATTCAAAGCAATCAAAATACTTTATTGAATTGCCTGTAGTTCAGGTCTTCATGTAGAATCTCCCTGGAAAAGAAAATTCCCTGGAGTGGGAATCGAACCAGCATCTCCCAATCTGCGATCTAGCATGCTATCAGTTCTGATTGCTTTGAATTATTAATTGAATTTCCCAAGTGTTTTTGAGGAACATTTCTTCTTTGACTTTTATATCTGAGACACTGGTGAATTAGGACCCATATTCGAGCCTGGATGTGAAAGCGTCATTGAAAATCCGATGACGTAAGATCGCCTGGACTAGCGAAAATTTCAGATTGTTCAGATTCCTAAGCTATAATTATATAATCTTGGTTGTTTGGAAGGTCATTGTCCTGGGTCGTTTAATGGATAGCATGCTCGAACAGAAATCAAGAAATGCGGGTTCGATTAACTTTCCAGGGTGATGCTTTTTTTGACGTTTGCTCAGGTGATTTTAGAAGGAGACCAATGAACTATAGGATTTTCAGTACACAATTCTGGTTGCTTTGAATAAAATTGTGAATTTTCCGTGTATTTCGGAAGAGTAATTTTTCTTTGATTTATATATCTTTTTGACATTTCGAAAGAAATTACCTAATTTCCTTGTATTCTTGGCTAGAATGCCGATAATCACTCCTTTTACCCATGACAGCAACGAGTGATATATTTTCAGAACTCCTAGATGTCACCTTATGTTCCCTCCAGCCAACGCACGACACTTGACTTCTTTCATTGGTTACGGGCTGATGACGTCAAAAGTACAAGTTGGACATAAAAATGTGACTTGACTGTGTATTATATAGTAGTGTGAATTTGTTTGAAATCCAATACATATGCTAAATATATCGTTCTGCTTGCAGTAAGAAATGCAGAAAAAATAATTTATTTTAAAATGCTTCATAATTTTAAAGCTAGATATATCAAAGTAGAATTTTGGAAAACGCTGTGGCTTTTTATATAGGGTCACGTGAATAGTTAACATGAATGCCTGTTATGTTGCAACAGCCTTCATGATTTCATGATGTTTTCTGCCAAATAGAAAACGGTGTGACGAAAATCTGATGATCCAACCATCCTAACTGGTTTGGATGCCAGATCATAAAACGTGTATATATAAACTTTCGTGTAATTTCTTTCATTTGCCTAATACATACATTTAGGTTCTCAGTATCCTGATTTTAACGGAAAGTGCTTCTCTTCATGAAATACTTGAGTGAACACATTTCGCTTATCACCTTCCTTACATCGGAAAGCAAACACTTTGACAAGTTATTGCGTACTTAGATTTTGGAAACAATTTTCTCATTTGTCCAGTGGGAAATGATAGAAAAGAGCACAATACCGCTTGATCGGAAAACATTTCTGATGTTTTTCCACGTGATGCAGCATATTGGCATGGCGAAAGAAATGAGCTGGCTTTTTTGTGTTGGTAAAAAGGGTGCTAAACATATTAACCACATTTTCATAGACTTTTTTATATAATCGCTTCATAGTGTTTTATAAAACTTCTTTCTACTCATGGATAATTTCTCAGTAGTAGAACAAAGATCACTTTCGGTCTTTCCCAAAATGCTCCTTAAAATACGACGACCTTATCTTTATTAACAGATCTGACTACCTGCCATTTGTGGGAAGTATTGTATTGCTGCTTGCTGAAATGCAATCCGAAAGCTAGGCTTCTCAATTTAGAGGAAACGTACCGTCTTTCAGTAGAAAAACCACAATACCCTTAAAAAGATAATTGTTTTTCAGTCGCAGACGGTAAGAAATACCGTACCAATGACGTCATAAACACAATAAACTGGCTCTTTAATAAACTGCCTCTTTCTTCGGTCAAAGAAATCACCGAGCATGGTTCATTCGGAAAACCCTATTCGATCCCCTAAGCTTTGATTAGTCGTTCGTCCTGCTTTATCTGAGAAATATCCTTTGTGTTATAAATAAGAGTTCGTGAACAGTTTCGTGTAAGTAAATTAATTCATTTACTTTGGAGTAACTCGTTCTAAACTATAACTATCAGGGCCTCCCAAGTGTCTGAATCATGCAAATAATTTCTATAATGTCTTTTTACGCTTCCCAACCGTAGGTTGAAGGAGCGTATATGCTCCAGATCTGTCTGCCTGTGCGCACGATAACTCACCTAAAAATGGTTCGATTTCGATGAAAGTTTAGTAAGTGGTATGGGGCAACATGGGGACGAACCCTATTGAAGATGGCCGAAATGTGGTCAGAGATTAGGACATAGGACAAGGGTCCATTCCATCTCCCTTATGGGTCATAACGTACGCAAAAATGCTTCAATTGCGACAAAACTTTATAATGTTGTTCCGGAGTTAAACAGAACCGGTTCTGTTGAACATGATCGAATTGGGACAAAGGTCTGGACACAAGAGCGAGATTTATTCCACAGCTATTATCTTCATAACTTGAATAAAGGTGCTTCCATTACGACAAAAATTTAGCATGCTGTCCCGGATGTACATGGAACCAAATCTGTTTAATATCATCGAAATGAGGTCAAAGGTCAGGGCACTGGAAAGAGAATTATTCTACAGTCATTATCCTCATAACGTGACTAAAAATGCTTCTATTGCGACCAATCTTTAGCATGTTGTTCCGGAGGTATACCGAACCGGTTCCGTGGAATATCATCGAAATGGAATCTAAGGTCAGGACACAGGAGTGCGATATATTCCACAGCCATTATCCTCATAACTTGAGTAATAAGTGTAATGACTTCTGGTATGTTGGAAAGCATATCATAATCAATACATTGCATGCTTTTACTAACCTGTTATAATTTGTTTTTTAAATATGAGAGACAGAAATTTAACACTTTGATTCAGATGTCTTACATCCCGGTAAAACACACGGGTCTGGGAAGGATGGTTTTTTGACAAAGCGTGTAATAGCAATTTGGTGGCGTGAGAATTGCGGAAATAATTGTTTATGCTGTAAATGACGTCTATGCATGAAATAAAACCATTGTCACAGCTCTGCCATGGAGCTGTGGCTGTAACAACTGACACTGGAAATGCATTCCCATCTAATTTAGAACGAGTGTGGCAGATGATTGTTCGTGTCAGACATGAGTACAAGATCGGGCAGAGGCTTTTTCTTCACGATAACGCATCTCCACACAGAAAAATCAGTGGACATGTTTTATGGCAAGAAAATGAATGTGTGATATCAACCACCCCCTGTTCTACTGTTCGTAAATTAAAAATTATTTTAAGAGGAAACGTTTTGCAAAACATTGTCCGAAGAAGAAAAACCACCAACTGCCACCAAATCGTGGGCCTACAACGGCTCATGAAAATCCCGAATATTCAGACATTCTGCTGAAAAAACAACCCGTTTTCCAACCAGCTGCTATTTGGTGATCCGCAAAACCACGTTGTTGTCTTTACCCATGATTACTCCTCCGTGACTAGGCTCCAATGGCATGAGTAGGTACCGATTGATCCTTTCCCGTTTCATCCTCTGCTCAAAATCGTACCGTTTCATCCTCGGGTTTGAACAGGATAGGTAATTCGTCCCCTGCACACAGTGCGGAAGTATTGCCAGCGTAATACGGCTTAAACCGGTTCGTGGAGTGGGAGTCCTTGAGTCCACTCCTGCACCTGATATAACAGGTTGGTCATTATAATGACTGCCCAATGCACAGTGGTTCTATATACTCTTTGACAACAGCAATTTTGAAAGCGGAAGCATTTGCTATTTTTCAACAATAATTTTGGAAGAGGAAGCATTTGCTATTTTTCAACAAAAATTTTGGAAGAGGAAGCATTTGCTATGTTTCAACAATAATTTTGGAAGAGGAAGCATTTGCTATTTTTCAACAATAATTTTGGAAGCGGAAGCATTTGCTATTTTTCAACAATAATTTTGGAAGAGGAAGCATTTGCTATTTTTCAACAAAAATTTTGGAAGAGGAAGCATTTGCTATTTTTCAACAATAATTTTGGAAGCGGAAGTATTTGCTATTTTTCAACAATAATTTTGGAAGAGGAACCATTTGCTATTTTTCAACAATAATTTTGGAAGAGGAACCATTTGCTATTTTTCAACAATAATTTTGGAAGAGGAACCATTTGCTATTTTTCAACAATAATTTTGGAAGCGGAAGTATTTGCTATTTTTCAACAATAATTTTGGAAGAGGAACCATTTGCTATTTTTCAACAATAATTTTGGAAGAGGAACCATTTGCTATTTTTCAACAATAATTTTGGAAGCGGAAGCATTTGTTTTTTTTCAACAATAATTTTGGAAGAGGAACCATTTGCTATTTTTCAACAATAATTTTGGAAGCGGAAGTATTTGCTATTTTTCTTCGTTTGCATCACGACGTTCAGGTATTTTTTTTGTTTGTAAACGTGGGGCAGAAGTCGTATAATATTAGTGAAGTGGAGTTTATCGGAACCAAGCGAGGCCAGCGTGAATTACGTTTCAACGGGCATTACTGTTCGATACATTAAAGAATACTTACAAACTCTGGATTTGCAGAAATGCTGACTGCAGTGGAACTTTACTAAGGAGTTCAGACGATAAGGTATTGTCTGAAGGAAACCACACTTGCAAACCTAATGTAGCTAAGATGGAAATAGAAAACTATGTCGCAAAGTGTAAGAATAGGGCTCACGAAGAGCTCACGCCAATGCAAGAAATTTATAAAGATAGTTTTTCAGCGGCACGAGATATTCGCCTAGATTTTGTCACAGGAATACCTAAGTTTGATTCTTTGAAGTCCTCTTTGTACAGACGCCGACAGGAGGAGTTGGGTTTTTTATCTCCACAAAACCGAGAAGATATTATTTTACCTGAGAAGTACAAAAGGAATTTCGTGATTATTGATGACGGATCAACTGACAAAATAATGGTATTTTGTACAGAAGACGATGGCAGATCGTTAGAGAAAAGCGAAATATATTTAACAGATAAAACGTTTAAATCCTGTTGCTCCACGGTTGAACAACTGTACATATTTCATGTTGATTTAGGGGGCAGTGAAAAAGAAATAACAGTTGTTCTCTTCATTTATGCCATATTGCCAAACAAAAAAGGGAAACTTACACAAGGTTACTGATTCTACTGCAGAACCATTTCTCGAAGTGGTCTCCACGATTTTGGAAAATTTATTTTGAAGTGTCGATGATCAAAGCAGGGCAGAATTTATTCCAGATTGCGAAGTAAAAGGATGTTATTACCATTACAACCAATGTCTATGGCACAAAGTTCAAAATTTAGGCCTAACATCAGAATACATAAGCAATGAAAACATCAAACGTCATGTACGAATGTTTGCAGCTCTTGAGTTCATTCCACCCACTTGTGTAGACGATGGATTTTTAGCCATAATTGAGGATGCGCCTACAAATGATGCTTTTCAAGAGTTTAATAACTACACTGGCGGAAATTGAAAAAAGAACATGAATAAGGAACTGGCGGCTGATCATAAAATTTACATATGTTAATGGGGTCGAGTTTACGTAGGTGTGATATTAATTTCGGGACCAACGGGTTAGCGCTTACGCCACAGCATGGCATATTATGCAAATTATCGTGGGTGGTATTTAAGGAGTACGGTGAAGTGAATGTAATCAGTCGTAGGCGTACTGACACGCGCGAAGACCCTGAAGATGCTGCAATTCCCGGACATGGAAGACGTGTACGATTTCAGCAGTTATCGGACTTTGAGTGAGGTCGTCTAGTCGGACTCCGCGAGGCCGGGTTGTCGTATCGTCGCATTGCGGAGCGAATTGGACGGAAAGTTTCGGTGGTGGTACAATGACGTCGTAGATAGTACGAGGAACATTCCCACACGAGAAGACGTGGAATCGGGAGTTACAGACGGACTGATGAGCGGATCGATCGACACATAAGAAAAGCGGCGTTGTCAAGCAGAACATCCACTGTGACGCAAATCCGAGCTGCCGTTGGACCTGAGGTGACTGTGCGAACAATCCGCAACCGTCTACTGGGTGCAGGACTACGTGCGCGTGTGCCTCTGGCATGTGTACCACCTAACTCCGGCCCACCGTCAGGAACGGCTGCAGTGGTGTCACCAACGTCTGCACTGGAGAACGCAATGGCGATCTGTCGTGTTCAGCGATGAAAACAGACTCTGCTTGGGATCCTACGATGGCCGTATGCCTGTTCTCAGACGCACGGGGGAGCGTCTCCACCCTTCTTGCATCCGCCAGCGACACACAGGGCCTACACCTGGTCTTCTGCTGTGGGGAGCAATCAGCTATCACTCCCGTACACAACTAGTGTTTGTACGGGGTACGTTAAACAGCACCTAATATATAAACAACTTTGTTTATCCTGTTGTTGTGCCATTTGTAAGGTCGGTCCATCGTGGTGTTTTCCACCAAGACATTGCACGCCCACACACGGCACGTGCAACGCAACATGCACTTCAGGGTGTGAGACAACTTCTGTGGCCTGCACGTTCACCGGATTTGTCCCCCATTGAGCACGTGTATAAGCCCTTCAAAATATTTTCTTTTAAAAGGAAGAGTATCTGAAGAGATTAGAAAACATTGCAGTGTATACAGCAATTGAAAGCCGGATTCTAAGCCGATTGCTAGTAAGCCCCGTGCTATTTTTTTCTTGCATAGGAGAAAGAGCAGAACAGGAGAATGCTCCATCACGTCAGCAGTTCGGAAAATTTGTAATCAATTCACTCATTTATTGAAGACCCTGGCAACAATCGATTACTTCAAAATCATTCGAAAGAAAAAATCCTCTCAAGAAAAACCTCGATTGCTCCTACGCTGTGTCTGTCCAATGATTGTGCTCGAAAAGCGAGGTATTAACCCATGATCGTTTCAATTTTCATGTGAAAAATCGCTGATCTCTTCTCGAGAACTATTCGACAGGCTCCGTGATCTTATCTGATTACTTTTCAGGTGGATCTAGTAATTTTGGAATTCCTTTGGTTATTTCCACCTTGGTTAAAGTAATCGAAAATATGTTAATGCATTACTGTTTTATTTATAGCTTAAAACTCCTTACTTCTGGTAAGTAGAAGAAACCTACAGGTAAATTGCAAAATTTAAAAAAATATTCAAATGGTCAAAAACAGAATTCGGCTCTGGATGTATCGAGCTTTCTGCAGGTAAATTCGAAGATTAGAAATCAGTCAAATGATCATTTTTTAATGAATAATTCCATTTGTTCGATTACAAACTTGCGATTTTTGAATTTAATCGATTATGCACAACACAAGTTTCAAGTCTATCGATGGAAACGATATTTTTATGAAAAATATAGCAAATGTTGGATTTACTTTGGCTGTATATTTTCATTGTAATGCCTACTAAAAGGCGAAATGGGAAAACATATTGCATTCTACACTTGGTTGATCATTGGTGTAAAGAATACATATAAGTCATTTATTTTTCACATATAAAACTAAAAATTTGAAAAAATCCCTCTTTGTTTCTACTACTATAATTACTTTGACATCGTGATTCCCAGTAAGTCTGATCTGCTAATGCTGTAATACACGTCGGTTGAGTTGAAAATAAAATTTTAAAATGCAGAAGCAGAAATTTATTAGGATCACCTCCCTAACAGCAAGGCGGCATTAAATGTAGCATCGTTTCCTTGTTGCAAGGATTCAGGTAGGTGCTGATGTCATTTTTTTTCTATTTGTAAGTTTAGCTATGCGAATTTGATGGGTTGTACGCGAATGTGATGAAAGATACGCTAGTGGTTAGAGCAGCATCATTTTGTAAATCTCAATATAAACTACGGATACATGTACCTCCGACTGACACATGGACCGTGGGTTAGGATCCCATACAAAGCAGAGCTCCCTTATTGTAAAGCCACTGCTTTAATAGACCCATAAATATGCCCCATACCTCCACCATATACTCCATCCCCCAAAACAGAAGCTCCGCAAAGCAAACTACTCCATGTGTAAACATTTCTTTCTTTTTTGTGTGCGAAAGGATATATTAAATTTCTGAATAAGTATAGGAATAATTGTGGCGTGAGCTAGTGGTTTAAAGGAATATCAAATCAGCAGATTCTAATAATTTCTTTAGTAACTAGTAGCTTTCCTCCCAGGAAGAAAAGTGACACAGAGACGCGTGTTTATGCCTCAGACATCCCGATGGATGACTGGAAAAGGTTCACAGGAATGACTAAGAAGTCAATGTTTGCCAGATTGTGGTGTTTAAAAAACCAACAAAATATCAGCACAAATCTTTCAGAAAAAACTCATCTCAACGATGAGATGGTTAGATTCCAGGACATAAATGTGTTTGACTCCGTATACCACCTAAATTGAAACTTCCATGAGAGACTTTAGCAACACACCGGAAACAGAGTGTACGTATCGATTCTATTCCAAACGACTTGCATTGCACCTTCGATAGACATCCTAATCTTTTAAGTCTTTTGTTTTCTTGCTTTTCACCTAAAAATTTCGAAATCACATAAAGTTTAGAGTTAACTGAATATAAGTGTGCTGGTCATATTTCCAACCTTAGCCCGCTCCCTCCGGTATAGTGATTACAGAACAACCGATAGGTGGAAACAAATTACCTCTCACTCCATTTTAGTTCTCGTTTGTTTATATTGCGTGTGGGTGTGTTCTTTAGCTGGAGCCCGTAATTTATTTCACCGACTTTTTTAAATCACTATGCAAGTGTTTTTTATAGTTTCAGATGTGGAAATGGAAGTTGCTTTTGGCTGAAGTTCCTAGAGACGAGGATACATGCATTTCATGGTGGAACAACTCGGGTTGCATCCGATGACCAGGTATCCCGAGGAACACACAATGACTCCTAGAAAGGATTTCGGGCAGCATTTCAAAAGCAAAAGAAACGGGTCTGCATTTCCAAACTGTTCATAAAAAACAATGTCTGATAGAAAAGGAATACACCGGTGTGAAACGTCAGATATCAGACTTATCCTGGTGCTTCTATGCTTTATTATTTTAGAAATAAGGAAATCTGGTATTACCGAGACGATCTTCAAAACCTACCTTTTTAATGACCATAGACCTACAATGGCTAAGTTCTTGCGTGCCTATAAAAAGGTGTCACTGACAAGTGCATATATGACGTATTGGCTAACTGTTCCTGATTCGAAATGAATACAGAACAGAGGGTTGTAACCTCTCTCCATTTCGAGGGAACTGACTTCAGGGAAGGAAAAATACCACGACCATGAAAATAACCCCAACCATGTCACACCGGGGATTCGAAACTAAATCCACCCTGGACGAATAATCAGCAGCCACATCTGGAAACACTGTACCACAGCGCCTGCTTGGATCTTTCATCTAAATGAAATTAGAAATTGTCGTCTGTCACGAACATATTTTATTTGCAATATTTTAACATTGAGAACAATGAATATTTTAGTAATGTGCTAGAAAATTATTCAAAATTCGAGGTTTAGAGCAACGTTTTAAATATGCGTTTACATTATAAACCTCACTTCGTATTACAAAATATAGAAGATAATAAGTAGCTATTAAGAACAATCGTTAAAATGAACGAAACGGAATGCTCGTGTGACATGCCCTTTTAAAAGAAAAACAACGATAAAAACTGCTTGATTTTAGAACGACTGAATAATTCTTCCAGTAAAGACCAATTGTAATAGGCCCTAGATAGAAATTTAAGTGATGTTTTCGCTGAGAAAATGAATGATCCTTTTCGAATTTCTCTACAGCTTGGTACAAATGCATGATGAGGAATGTTGCGGTTCTCGGCAAAAGGAACAGGGCCACCTGAGCGTCTACATTACGTCTCCAGCTCATCTTTTGAAGATGCAGCCCCAATATGTGCGGTAAAAGTACACCATTCACTGGATAGAGGAATCACCAGATTCCTTTTAATTCAGGCGAAACTATGCCAGAAGATTCAAGTATTTATGATATCCGCGTAGCCGAGAGTAAAGCAACTGTATTTGCTGCAAGTTTTCGAGATCGTTCTATGCAAATTGCATTTGAAAAGTGAGATATGAGGTACGCTTTGATATAATTTATGGTATCTGTTTTCGACTCCTACTAAAAACACACTAGCAGATATTTTTTATTTAGTCAAAAAACGCACAAGTCAAACTATAATTCTGTGTGGTTGTGATGGTGTCAGTTGATTGCTGAATGTTTGCTGGAGAAGGATCACGTTTAGAAATGGTTTCTTCATTCACATCCCGTAGGTGTCCAATTAGAGTTCAGAATACTGTTAGACCAATTTTAGCACTCTGAAAGCAATTACATTCTCCTTTAACCAGTGCGTGACATATAACTGCTGTTCCAATGGTATTGAATAAAACAATCCCGGCCACAAAGGCAGAACACAAACCATCACACCTCCTCCACCAGCTTGAAGAATAATGGCTAGTGAGGTGGGACCGATCGATTTGCTGTCTTTAACACCACATCCCCGACTTATACTCTGGGATGTCTTAACTAAAAATGAGATTAATTAGATCAGATGATTTATCCTTTTCAGTACTGAATTGTCCCACTTCTGATGGTCATACGTTCACCACATATGAACTAGTCGATTTTAGAAGAGACCTTCTGTACACGAAAGAACGTCAGAGCGGTTACAGTTCTTCAGTGCCAATGTTCGGATGACGGTGTGTGCTACAGACTAATGGTAAACATGTTGTAGATATGAATGTGTCTTGAAGAAATGCAATGACAGAAAAGGAATTTAAAATGATTTTTAATTGTAGTTTGTAACACATACTTCAAGAATACCACGTCTATCTTGATCTAATCCTCCCGGTGTAAAACTTTAATGGTACATTTCCGATGATATAAAGGTAGAAATACATAAATTCCAAACGACTAA
This sequence comes from Macrothele yani, assembly GCA_039090855.1. Lineage (NCBI taxonomy): Eukaryota > Metazoa > Arthropoda > Arachnida > Araneae > Macrothelidae > Macrothele > Macrothele yani. Next base: position 38,407,250 of record CM077033.1, on the reverse strand, counting down.
GTGCAATTTTTGTATAATAATTGCTGTTACTAAATATTAAAGTGAATTAAAATTAAATCAAGATGATAGAATTGAACGTTTCCACCTGGAATCTATCCCATATAAAGAGAGCTCTGCAGTCATCTGTTCATACACGTAAGCCTAAGCCTAGCTAAAGCGTGTCACAAGGCCTAATCTCTAGAATCCACACGAAAGTTTTGGAACGAGAAATTGTAAATGCAATTTTAATCAGAATATAAAATGAACATAAATCAATTTTATACTTAAAGTTACACATCTGTTTTTCTAAACATGGAATATCAATTAATTAAAAGAGTAAAGCACTGCCGTCCATATCTGTGTACCTGCAGGAGCTTCTGAGTGTCCTTCGCAAGTGGGTTTGTTACTTTTAGAGACTATACAAACACAGAAACAAAAGACACGGGAACATCAAACCCGGCTTGGAATGATTGTAATAAGGTCATCTGGTCCAATGAATATCATTTCATGTTGAACCACGTGGACTGCCAGTTGCGTGTGCGTCATTTTCCTGGGAAAGCCTTGAAAACAGGATGCATCGTGACGCAGAAACTAGACGGTGATGAATGAATAATGCTATAGAGAATGTTCTGGTAGTACACTCCGTGCAGGAAAATATGATGTCTACAAATTACCTAAACATCATTATTGACGAGATACATATTTCTTGTCAACGGCATTCCATTCTAGTGGTGTCTCCTTTGAGCAGTAAATGCCTCATACCAAGAAGCCTGGATTGCTGGAGAATATTTCGGGGAAGGTGATGATTATTTTCAGGAACGGACGCCAAGTTCCCCGATTCCAATCCAATGGAGAATCTCTCATTTGAAGTCCAACTGCAAATCCATGAAGCTACGGGTGAACCATGAAACTTACAAGAGTTAAAGAATCTCATTGAAAATTATCTGTATCATATACCACAAATGTATTTTGGAATCTTGTAAAATCAATGCCACAGCGGGTAATAGCAATTTTGAAAGCTCATGGAAGACTAACATCATATTAGCAAGTGGTTTTGACAATTCATTGCAAAATTAAAACATAATTTCGGGAGATATATATATGTATTAGAAAATCGACAAAATTATTGAATACAATATTTTCAATTTTATAATGTAAAATTTATATATATAAACGAAATTCACATTTTCACTGTATACGTTTCTTAATCTTATTGTTTAGGTGTCGCCTTGAAAAAGGTTATACTAATAACACTAAAGCAAGAATTTCACGTTAAGGGAGTTCCACCTAAAATCTATGCATTATGTTTCCAATGGCAAAATTTCTTTATATGTTTCCTTTGCAATTAATGTATTCCCATGGATGAAAATTCACACATCAATAAAATTAATTATAAGTTATAACATGACATATTTAATACTTGCTAAAACATAACCATAATTAAGCAATCCACCACTTGTTTCTCTACTGTCACCAATGTACAGGTGGCGCCATCTTTAACAGGTATGAACTTTACTCAAAGAAAAATGATTGATGTTTAATATAATTATGATTATGTTTTTCAAGTATAAGTATCCCTTGCTATAACATAAAGTTAGTTTTATCTATGTGAAAATTTTCATCCTGGGGAACATATTTATTGCGGAAAAAATTTATAAAGAAATGTCACCGTTGGAAACGTAAGTCAGAGATTTTTAGGAGGAACCACTTTTTGAGAGGTAATAAGTACATTTTATTACCTCTCTGAGTGGAACAACAATGTTGTAGTAAACCATATTGCTACTTGAATTTTGCATACATAAAGTATCATTTAATATTAAGAACCATTTTATCTTGTACGCAAGCTTTCATTGATTAAACGCCTTGCTCTCACGCTGAAAACAGTTTTCTTCCGAAAGATTTCGGTTTCAAACAATTTCATTTAGGATTTCAGTCTGCTGTTCTCTGCAATTTCTTTTTTTTTTTTTTAGTTTTTTGTTCTGTGAACACATCGAAGTTTTTTCTACGGAGTGTATTTTACTACTGAAGTTTATATAAGAAAAACTTTTTCTGAGCGCTATGTTTTCAGTAAAATAAATAGCAAAAACTTCAAGCTGAAATATTTTCAGCAAGCTTTGTTACTTGCACGCTTGTTGAAATACGTCTGTTTATTTATCTGGTTGAGGATGCCTCACAGATTCACTTTATAAAATTCATGCAATATCTAGATATTAAAGAAGAATATTTGCCCAATGAGTCTTATCGCAAGCTTCAGTTTCACTGCAAGTTTAGAATGTAAGATGTTTATTGTAACTTTCTCAGACTTCTCGAAGACAAACGTACATGAATTATAGCTTATATGATGCAGTTTATATGGAACACGAAATATTTACATCGAAATGAAATTTTCAACTTGCTAATTGTAATCAGAAGTTGTTGTTATTTTTCTGCTTCATAGAAAACGTATATCCACTTTCAATATTTCGTTTTTGCATAGCAGCGACATTTCGTGCGTTTTCAGCGATTGCTAAGTTCAAGATTGAACGAATACCCTGGTATTAGCTAGAGCGAATATATTTCCGTTGTTATTCACAGCAAAAGTTTGAAAGCTGTCAGCCTATGAAATGACGTAAAAAAATTGAAGTTTTTCGCTCGATATAAAGAAATTTATTTGACACAACTGAATGCTTGATAGCAGAATCACATGCTGCTTTCAATTCTATTGCATCATCGACTCCAAATATTGCGGTAGTGTTTTAGAAGCCCTTCATTGCTGTGAAACAGCTATGACCTACAGTTGCTAAAGAGGTGCCAGCATTACCACTCATTTGAATGAAGCTGCAATCTAGTCACCGGTGGTGGGTGCATCTACCGTCACTTCGCACTGACGCAATATTCTACCATCACTGTCCTTGCATTTCCTTTGACAATAGTTGTGATACTAATAAAACAAAATCATGTTTTCATAATCCTAAAATATGGCTAGATCAAGTCACACAATTGTACATACGGATTGCTTTTGCTCTATCGTGTCTTGAGTAGTGTATCTGGTAAAGCTTGGGACTCATCTTCTGAAGTTTTCTTACGCATCTACACAGAGTTATTTCACATGTCTTAGCTCGCACACGAAACCTTTGTGCCTTTGGGCTGTTTTCTGTCATAGTATGTGTCGTCTATCTAAGAAAGCTTAAAACTCGTCTTTTATAACCTTCTTGGTTCCCTACAACGGGACTGGTGAGATAACTCGGCCTGTACACTAAATCTTCGTACGCTCTGACTGCTGTGCTATGTAGTAGCATCGGTAGCCTAACAAAGTTTGAAGCTTGTTCTCTGCAGCCTTCTTGTGCACCTAGACCCGGTCATTTCGGTTGTTTCTTCCCGTACACGAAATCTCCGCATGAGCGGGTTGCTCTGCTGCGTCTTGGCATGGTTAGTCTAAGCAGAAAAGCTTGGAATTCGTCCTAGGCACCCTTCTTGGATATCTGCATCAAAACAGATGAGATGAATTGTCCCGTTATCGAAATCTGCCTACGCGTTTAAAGCTGTGCTGTGTGAAGACATGGTTAGTATATCTTGCATATTTGGCAACTTCTCGTTTTCTGCAGCTTTCTTGGTTTTCTACAGCAGGTCAGTTTTGATGGCATGCAGTGCACACCAACACTGCGTTCCAGCTTGCTCAGACTGCTTTTATTTCCATTCCCTAACGCACCTTATTCCTCGTAATATTTTACGTAGGATTAGAATCATTTCTTTGGTGTTGCAATTGCCATATACTGTCTCTTAATAGCAATCGGTACACTCTTCTTTGTTCGTCAATATTAATTCGTCGTAGTCAAGAAATTTTGATACTTTCCTGGAAATAGCGCTTCAAAGACGAACTTGTTTCCTATTTGACACGACTGACACACGAAATGAATTTCTGCTGTTAAAACACATTCACGCCAATACTCGCCTGGGTGGGTATGTTCAAATTTTCGTCTTTTTAACAACGCTGTTGGAGTGAGTGAACACTTGACACAATGGAAGTCGTCCGTTATCACATACAATCCTCTTAAGTCGCCGTTTGTTGAGAACAGTGATATTCAAATTCTGAAGAGCCGCGGACCAAGGTTTTTAATCTTCCGACTAGATAATTCCTGGGAAAAATGTGGTACACATTTCGTATTCACAAAACTGACATTATGTAATCGTGACAAGTTGTTTGAAATATCTCCCTTCCCTTTCCATAGCGGTAAATTTGGTTTAGAAAAAGACAAATTTTAAGCAATCAGTATATTTTTGGTAAGTGACTGCTGGGTGTACGTCCGCGTTCCGCCGTTCAAGCTCGTTCTCCTCTCTCCGGTGCGGAAGCCTCCGCACCTGATAAATTATAAACACAATAATGGCAAGAAGCTTGTATCATCGCCCGTTTCAAAAACTATTACTTCAAGGAGATAATGAATATTGCCACCTGCTAATACATAATAAAGTCAGATGGCCATCGCGATGCGAAGTTTTGAAACGCTTCTCACTATGTCTGAACGAAATAAAGACATTCTTGGTGGATGAGAAATTTTTAGTTGACATAACATCGTACTTAAATAGATTGAATATAAAACTTCAAGGAAAAGGAAACACTGCTGTTTTGACGTTGGAAGACATCTGTAGTTTCGAACAAAAGGTATTTTTGTTTGCTTTCGACTAGCAAAGGTGGCACCTGCTTGCATTTCAATTCCTTGGAGGCACGTCTCGAGTCTGGAGTTTCGATAGATATCAAATGCTTCAAAGATTGTATAGATAGAACAGGGAACTAATTCCTCATAAGAATATAAAGGTTCAGAAAATACAAGGAAGTATTTTAGTTTTTGACACAACCGCAGATATGCAATTTAAAATCTTTAGAATGTTCTACATTTTGTAATTTCGATCTTGCGTATTTTAGGAGAACATGATCAAGAACGCAGTAAATAAATTTCAGATCACAGGTGGACTGAATTAAAAACATTACCCCTATCGATAAAATTGTTCGCGAGACAAGGAACAGTCTTCCTGAATCATATTCGTCTTTGAATATGTAAGCACAGGAGCGTATTGACTCTATTTGGTTTAACTTATTGCTCTGAGGAAATTTCGTCAATTATAAATTTCATAAGATGCAAAATGAGAAGCTCACTCACAGATGAGAACCTCTAGGCTTGTCTGATAATGAAATAAAAGCAGTACCAAACATTGGAAAATCTAACACGGAGATGCGGGAACAGATTAGCAGTAGTCACTAAAACCGTAACATTTTGTTTATTTTTCCCTTCGAATACGTTTGTGACGAACGAGCTGAAAAACAAGCGTCAGCAAAAAACACTGACTTCTGAATATTTCTTCTCATTCCGGTTTTCTGCTTGCTTTGTGTTTTTCATTTTGAAAGAGAGTTGCTATCGGTACTCTGTTGACTACGCAGGACTGTTTCATTCTATTTTAATATTCTACGCGGATAATATTAAATATATATAGTCGAGATCTACGTTATATATTGTGCATACATTTCACAAATTTTGTTTGTGTCGGAGGGAGGCTAGAGGGATGTCCCAGCTCACATTGCCGCCAATCATGGCTCTTCTAAAAGTAAAAAATGTGTATTTTACGACTTCTTGGCTCTTTTTTAGTTATGAGTAGCCGACCTCTGGACTAGGCCTTTAAGTGCGAGAAACCATACGATCAAAATACTCAGTGAACATGTACAGTGTAGTATTTCTTTATTTTGAAAAGGACGTAAATGTTCCCGTGACTTGCATATTACAAACAGTGGATTCTTATATATTTTTTTCCACGAGATATCTTGTCAAACAGTGAAATATTTCCTATACCATCGAAAATAGTGTTCATGGCTGTCTATAAATTGTCAACTATTTTGTAATTCGCTGGCAAGTATTTTAAAATTGACAAGGGAGTGCATCGTTGCACATAATATTGTAAGCAGTAACTCGGAAGATAGAGCCAAGTGCATCTGATGCTGCATTAAAAAACATCAAAGTTCAAATAGTCCGGCACTTTCTTATATAAACAATCTGCGTACATATAATCTCATATGATCTGCGTACATATAATCTCATATGGAACCATTGAATTTTAACTGAAATTCAGTTGTGTAATTTTATTAGAGAGGAAGCTAAATTACTGGTAAACACGCAAACTCATACACCTGAGCATATATATACCAAATTTGTTTTGTTGAAAAATTAGTTTTTTCCCCGTAAACTTGGGATGTGATTGCATAATGTTCATATTCGTCTTCATGTCGTCATTTTAGCAATGTGTATTTCGCGTTTTGAAAGGCAAGATTTGCTACCAATTGCAAACAGATGTTAACGGGATACCCAATGATTCTCCGAGTGGGTACGTCTAACCGTTTTGCAAAACTCAGGTGTCGGAAGAAGAATGTTTAAGGGAAGAATGATCTGCGTTCCGATACGCTCGGGACGTGGTTCCATAATGCGGATATTCCTCTTGATATCGTGACTTTGCCTACGTGTCCTTCGGGTGAGAACGGCGAGGATTGCTACGAAATTCTAGAATATTTCAAGGGTCATCCAATGACTCTCAGAGCGGATATGTCTTCTCGATTTGGAAAAGTCATGCTTTGGAATGTTCAGTTTCAGGAAAATATTACCCTCTCCCCGTGCACTTGGTTCGTGTTTCAACAATTCTCATATTTTCTCTTTATATTCTCACGACATTTAGAGCAGTAGACATCCACGCAAACGGAAGCTAACAAAGGGAAACCAATATTTTCATTTAGCACACAACACTCGGCCGCCTTTATCCCGAGGTAATTGTCGTGCCTTAAAACAATACTTCGATGTGTTGATTTGCATCATCAGGCAGATCTTCTCCTTGGCAGGTAATCAGTGTGCTTGAATGTATGCTGCTAAATATAGAGGTTCTGATTTATGGTGATACAAAACTTAACCTTCAGAATAAATAATTTGGACACAATTCACATACCTAACTGTTCGTTTAAGGGGCAACCGAAATAGAAATGACTCGATCGATAGAGAAGATTGGTAGTTTTACGTTTAACATCGGCCGAGAGAAGGCAGCACTTCAGCGCCAACACGTCGCTTCTTCAGACAAGTCCGAGATCGGAGCCGAACCTTAACAGACATACTTTGATAGAATGGTGCCTCTAGAAAGGCGAATTCCGAATATTTTCGTGGTTACAAACCAAAGAGAACCAAAATAACAATATATATTTAAAATTAATTGTTTTAATAAGTAACTGACAGCTTCAAAATCAATACATTTAATAACCATAGATCACCAAAAGAAATTAATTTTGGATAATTATCTTTATAAAAGTGAAGAATATGTTAAAATAGGATATATATTGAAAATGTATATTACACAATAAAACAATATATGATAGAATAATTAAAAAGATATTGCGTTGAGATACAGATTTAATTTACCAAACTATGTAACTCAGCTAGTTAGTAACTATAATCAGCTTGTGCGAGTAAATATTTTACTGCTGTTTTTAAGTATTTTACTCAGTGGGAATTCATTCCGCTGTGCATTTCCTTTTACGTGAAGAGAACATTTTTGTCTTGACCTTTGTTCAAATGGTTGCGTCTTGATATTTTTGAAAGGTAAGTACAAAATTAAACACTTACTTCTGATGTACCTTAACTCCCAGGTCAGGATGAAAGATAAAATTTATTCAGAAACATAAAACATTATTGACGGCATATTCTTCAGTACACAGGAATGTTCATGAAATCTGAAAAATAATCAGCAGTTTGTATTTCGCCGATCTCATTACAAATAGATTTCTCTACGATTAAACTTAAATTGCTTTAAAAACATTCGGCATGGGAATAGACCCTGAAGACCTCCGAAAGTGACAAGGGTAGCAAAATATATCCCCACGTAATACAGTCTAATCCCCTTATAACGAGGAGCTCGGGACTGATGAGAAACACTTCTTGAACTTGTGTGGCGGCTAAATCTATTTTAGGATGGAAATTCTCAACAAGTAAAACTATGCATACACAATAATATGCAGACACGTTTACATTATGTATACCTACAACGAAGATGCAAAAGGACCTGATCAGCGTTCCTCTGTGCAAATCAAAGGAACTGCAGGTAAACGAAGGTACGTGCGAAGGTCATGAAATGGTATAAATAACATCTGATACTGATATCTGTTAGAGTTATTCTTGTTCTGCAGATGAGAAACGCAGTGGTCGGAAATGAATGAGACAAAGTGCAAATTGTAACTCCAGACCAAAGGGTCAGAACATTTATGAGACGGCAAGGCATGAGGAGTGCTTACTGTCACAGCTGTGGTTAGTACATTTATAGAGTAATCCGAGGGGAACAAGACGACTCACTGATGAAAAGGTTTGGCGCGGCTAAGTCTCATCGATACTAGATATGAGTGAAAGCTATCGTGTGTGGTACGAGCATACAGACGGGATACCATGACGCAAATCGCTGCGAATTGTATTGTGACTGTGTCTCAACTCGCTAGTAAGGAAACGGCAGGAATGGTTCGCAACACAGAGTACACCGAGCCATATCGAAAATTGTGATGCGCGGCAGTAGGATTCACCGTCTGCTATCCTAACCTCGATTTAACATTGTAGCAGAAAGAGTGCTGCTGTATCATTTGAAAATTTTAAAGACATAGTTTACTGATGAGCCTTTACATTATGATCAACCCAGCCTAGAGAAATGAGAGCCCCTAAAGACTGAACGGTGGCACACGTGAAGTTCACAGAGCAGTATATATACAAACCGAGGATCGGCTTTCAGTAAGTGGAGTGATAGGAATCAGAATGGGAAAAGCTGCCGATTTATCTGAGTTTGATTAATGACAAATTGTGATGGCACGACGCCACGGAAATACGAAATTCGAAATGGCGCGGCTTGTGGCGTGTTCACTTGCCGCTGTAGTGAGTATGTATAAACAGTGGTGCACAGTTGGCCAAACGTCCAAAACGTTGGGCAGCCGTGTGTTGTCCGCAGCTCATTGATGCCAGTGGAGAGCGGAAATTTTCACGCACTGTTCACAGCAACCCAGGGCTACAGTGCGACAAATCACTTGCAGCTACAACAGTGGTTATCAGGGCAATTTGTCACAGCACATATCTCATTGCCGCAATCTGCGCATGGGCCTGCGTATCCCAAACCCAGCTAGGTGCCCATGCTCATTGTATGGCATCGCGAAAAACGCATGAAATGGGCCCAAGATATTCAAGATTGGACTGGGGATGATTGGAAGAATGTGTCCTGGTCTGACGAATCAAAATCCTTTGTGCATCACGTGGACGGCCGAGCGTGGATACGCAGATTACCAATGGAGGCTATGACACTTGAATGCAATGTTTAATGGAAAAAGGCCGGAAGCAGCGGTGTTAATATTTTGGTGATATTTTCTTAGGACAATTTAGGCCCCATTATCCCAATAGCACAATCTATGAGAGCTGTCAAGTATCTGAACATCGTTGCGAACCAAGTTCACCCTTTCACGGCATCTGTGCTCCCTGCTGTTGATGGCCATAACAAACAGGATACTGCGCCATGGCACACGAATAGCATCACCAAAGAGTATTTCAAGGAATATGCTGGTGACTTTTTGTGAATGCCCTGGCCTCCGAATTCGCCTGACAGGAATAAATCCAACCCCTGAGGATCGACCTGGAAAGGCGGTTTTGGCAAAATCACGTATGGGAACTGGATGACGTGATGTTTACATTATGGTACCAAATACCCCAGGATACTTATCCGCCACTTCATCGAATCGATGCTTTGCTGAGTGGCCGTTATTTTGCGGGCTAAAAGGAGTGCTCCTGTGCGTAGCGCTGGGCTGCCAACGTTCCTAGGATCACTGCGAGGAAAGTACAGTTGTCATACGCGATCACTTCATAGACCATCACGCGTTCAGTTCGAGACATGTGCCGCAGTATGGAGAGGTTGGAATTGTAGCACTCACCTGCAGTCCTCCACAATCTGATACGGTGGTCGTCCGTTCCCATACAAAAGTGAAATCTGTCGCTGAACACTATAAGTCGCCAGTCCGTGCTCGCTGTTGACACTGCAATCGACGCCGACGATGATCAGGTGATAATGGCTGAAAATGTTACGAGTTTCTTCCACGTGCGTCGTGCATCCTACCACTGTTTAAGTTTTCGTGAAACAAATTAGAGTTTATGCCTATTGTATCAGGTAACCAGAATATAATTTGCAGTTTTCAGAGACTGAGACAAAGTTTATCACACACGCAATAGAAAAGCAATTTCTTGATCAAAATAATAACCATCGGCATCAACAACGTTCTACCACCGTGTGAGCAACTTATGCTCAACACTGCAAAAAAATGCCGGATCACGGGAAGAGAAACGTTTTGAAGCGCACTGTGCAACTCATCAAAGCTGACGAAATCGTGTCTACGCAATGATTGTCGAGTGAATGAAACAGGTGATATACTGAAGGAGAGATATGTAGTGAGTAAGTTGATGACATAAAAGCTCTCACCTAAGTTATATGATAGTGTTTCGGGTCAATGAAACTGAGCGGGCACGAGCGTTATCTTGAAAGAGACCTCCCGTTCTTGGGTGCATCCTTCTTCTGCAAGTCCCAATGCACACGTTTTATTTATTTACAGTGCACTGCAGAAGTGAACGTTTGGCAGTTTTGCAAGAGTTCTTATCAAACAACACCACGTGCTGTCCACAGTACATACAGCATAACTTTACGTTGATGCACTTCTGGCTTCTATGTGTGAGCAATTTAGTCACTGGTGGACATCCAATGTCTGGTACGCTTTGAGGTGCTCTACTGAACCCACTTCTCATCACATATGAGTACCGTATTTGAAAACGGTTCCTTGTCTTAGCGAGACAGCAACACAAGGCAAGATGAAACATATTGCTCTTTATTTACTGCAGACAATCCGTGGGGAACACATTTTTAGAATTTGTAAATTACCAATTTCATGCAGATGCCTTCGGACGGGTTTGTCACTAACACCAAATGTCTAGGACAGTTCCTGTCCTGTTTAGCTAATATTCTGCTCAGTAGCACCTTTGTGGGCTTCTGTGTCTAGGCTGACGAGGAGATCATTCCTGGACTTTTCTTGAAAAAATTAATTTTAGTCTTTAACTGTCGAAAACAATTACGAGTTGTGCTTTCCATCAGAGCATCTAGTACGAATGCTAAGCAAATAGGACTTATGATACCGAATAATCCCCACTGACACCTCCTATGTTAACGCACGTATTCCACTCTCAAACTGCTTATTCATCGGATTTATATCCGGCAGAGCATCTTAGAATTTCAGCTGACCATATACCACAGAAGGAACGCCATTCTTCCCAAAATTAAATCATTACAAGGTGTTGCTTTTTCTCCCATGACAAATGGGAAGTACTTCTCAGGTTACCTACTGAAATACACTCATTAACTCACCCATCACAGCAATGAACAGACGACTCAAGAAACAACACCTACACCGCTGAATTATAAGATAAATTAAATAGCTACTTAAAGCGGCATCACAAAAATGATTTTAATCCAAACTGTTAAAAAATGAAGATTTGATGTTATAAGAAGGCATTTTAAGAAGTGAGTGTCTGACCCCTGGTCTAAAACTGCCTTTAGAAATAGGAAGCTAGGAGATCTGAGTAAGTGATTTCAATAGGAAAGACACACAGAAAAATGTAGTGAAAGGAGAGGGTGATCCGTGACACCACTCTGTGTGGAAGGGGGAAATGGAACGAAGCACCGAAGTACATCACACAGAACCACAATACCAACTAGCCGCCCGACGCACCAGGGTGTGCCTGAAACTCAACGATACCAATTTCAAATGTCCGAGCAGAATCCATTTTCGCCATCTCGATGCCAATCTGAAAAAGAAGGCTGAGGTGGCCTGTCTAACACCCACCAGTGTTCACATAGTTATTCTCTCTGTCAACGGACGTCAACGATCGCCGTCTTAGTTCTTGGATACCTAAGATTTCGCTGGGATTGCAATCAACCGCACCCCTAACAAGTCCATTAGGGTGGGTTTCCGCTTTCTTGAAGAACTTTCTGGCGTGTCTAATGCCACACTCATGTGCCTTCTCGATTCCATTGCATTGTTCCAGATGGAAGCCAATCCACAGCTTGATGTCATTATCAAGACTGACAACTTCAACGAAATGGCAGCAAATTATTTTGTAGCAACGGCTAAGAAGCTCTCCCTCCTATACAAATGAAGGACATTCTTATTTCTCACCATAATAAAATAAGACTTACGGTCATTGTCGATCATATGCGTTTCTGAAACAATTTGGGAAGCCATAGATTTTTGCCGTAACAAATATGGAACGCAATCGTGGCCAAAAATACTCCACCAGTTGAGTGAAACTGAATTTTTTTTATTTTTGAAGTCAACCTATACCACGTAATGGTAAAGTCAGGAATGCATATTATACATCATTTTAAAGGAAATTTTATGCTCAATTCAAATAATTTTACAGATTGTAAGAGAAGGGAAGTTACAAGCAAACGTACAGCGTGTAGTCAAAAAAAGCAAAAAAAAAAAAAAAATAGTGGAATTTGTGAAATTAGTGTGCAATACACGTAACGTAAAATTACTATACAGTACATTATTGACACTTGCAGAGCACTTGAAATAACTGACCAACAAGCAAAATACGCTTTAACATTTATTTCGATAACCACGATTTCTTAGTAACAAAGTGCACCTTCTTGGCGTGGAACTAATGAGCTTCTCTAGTTATGTATTGGTGATAACACGGTGCAATACGGTCCTTACAGACAATTAAAATTTTTAATTGAGTTCGTAAGAGCCGTACGCACCGTGTTCTCATTAAAGTCTTTAATTTAGTATGTAACGGCCGTATTGCACCGTGTTATCACCTAGAGAAGCTCATTAGTTCTAGAGAACTAATGAGCTTCTCTCGGTGATAGAGAAGCTCATTAGTTCCATGAGCTTCTCTTGTTGTCCATTTTTGATAACAGAGAAGCTGATTAGTGGGGATGAAAGGCTTATTAGCCGCCGCACGACCACGGTAACCCATGTAATGAAGTACTCTGTGAATTCTACGTCTAGATAGCGAGGTACCTGCATTTTTAATCACTTGTACACTGAGGTCTTGTGCAGTACTCCGTCGATTAGCTGTAACGACTCTCCTGAGGATTGGTCGTACTGTGTCCCTGACGTTCTTTGGCCTTCTGGTACGTTTTGCTGCTTCAGACACCCCATGTGTCTTCCACTTATTCAGTACATCCAAAACATTTGACTTGGGTATTTGTAAACGCCTCTCGGTTTCTCTCATGCACAGCTCCCTCATATAACACCCAACAATCTTTCCTTTCTCAAAGTGAGTTCTCTCCTGCTGCGACATTTTCACTCAACCTCACAGTGCGATATGACCGTGGACAGCTGCAGGCTTGTTTTTATACCATTTGCAGCTGTAGCGCGCATCTTAACGACACAGCGGATCCGTTCATTTGCTTTTGTAATGGTGTCCGGTGACTTTTTTCAATATAGTGTATATCGACAAAAAATGCCTGCCTTTTCTTATATGTTTTAGTATATAATGATCAGTACCTCATTTAAATTATGACAAAATGAGGTATAAGCATCTGCAGAATTTTGCCACACGTGAACTCCGCCAGTGGTAGACACCAAAAGGAAGAGCCATTCATCAGAACAGATGAGACGTTGCAAGTCTATTGAATCCCAGTTTTCATGCGCTTTGTACCACCGTACCTGTTTGTTGCATTAATGTTGGCAATCAAAAGTTTGGTCATAATAATCAGCAGGATAGATTTTTCGAAGGAATATTATTACGGAAATAGAACATTTTCGATTGCTGTTCAACTTACCTGCGGTTTGAGGCGTCGTGATGTTGTGTATCCGTTGTACGATGCGAGTCATCGTTCGCCTATCTGTATGCGACATTTTCCTATGGCTCGTCTGGAGGCAACGACTACGTGTCCGTTTCGTTTGATAGTCATAATTTTCGGTACAGTTCCTTTTGTTGCACCTGCTATTACCCTTGTTCTAGTTACTGAAATTTCTGCAAGAAACTCACCAATTACCATTCCCTCAGATCGGACATTGTCAAAAGTAATTACACAAATCTAGATTCACCAGCGCCTTGGGACGCACGTGATAGGTGACACGGTACTTCACCCATACATATACTTCTCATATTGCCTTTGACGGCGTCACTGTGGTTCGCATAAGACACATTGTGGGTACTCCTGTCACACATCTGTGCTTCATTGTTTCGATAAAGCCATGTTTATACAGTATATTTATTATTTATTTCATCTTCAAAAATGTTTTGTATTAATTTTCGGAGGATACCTCTTAATCTTTTGAATTTTGCATGATTCCGACGACAATGATCTCTCAGTTTTTTATTGATCGATTTTGAAAAAAATCCTCACATAAACTTTTCATATTTCCAAAGCGAAACTCACTAATATTCAACGTTTGCTGCATTTGTCAGGATCAGAGGGAGTACTATTCTCAAGTTCCTTGACAGACAACATAGTGCTTGATCATAGGCTAATGGCGCCTCGTCCTAGCCTTAGTACTTAAATTATAGATTGTACTTAACTCAAGGGACGATTTCCAGGAAGATATTTAAATTGAATTATAAATTCAAGAACAATATTGTAAACCATTTTCCTAATTTTGCTTTGAACTGGAGACTGAGTACGTACCTGATCCCTCATTTTTAAAGAAAGATGAAATATTACGACCAATAAATAATAATTGTTGAGGAAATGAAATATTACGAACAATAAATAATAATTGTTTTCATCTAACTTGGTTTGAAAACAATGAGAAATAAGACTTGAAAATATGTATGTATTATGATTAAATATTTTTAATTGTAAAATGTGAATTACCATAGATATACATTTCTGCGATTATGGAAGATCTTGATAGAACAACAGTTCAAAGTTTCCTTTAGCTCTTTCCGTAATAGACATTTCTAACACCGAATGTATTCCACACGAAAAAAACAAGTGGAACTCGTAGTGCTGAATGTAATATAAGTCTAAATGGCACAGCGATTCAGCATGTGAATGAATTTGCATGTTTAGCAAGCATGTCTGAAAGAGAGGACAAATTGGATGGTGAAATTAGTAGGCGGTTGAATTTTTCATTGAAAGTTATGGCTGTTTTGGGAGGTTTTCACTGGAATGATGGGTTCTCAAGAGTCCCGCATGGCTGTGTATGAAATCGTAATTGTTCTTACATTAAGTGAAACCTGTGTACTACCTATAAACATAGGAGTCGTTTGTGTGCTGGAGATATGCGTTACTTACGGGTGGTTTGTGACCAGACACGTTCTGATTTATTAGGAATGAAGATGTCTTGTAGTTTGGTAATGTGAAGCAAAATGGTGTTAGCAAGGTGGAGATTATATCCTTCGGTGGTTTGGCCATATTGAAAGAATGAGGGAGGAGATGCTTATTGGAAATATTTTATTAGCCCAAGTGGCAGGACGTAAAGGCAGAGGAAGGCCAAGGAAGTCATTAGAGGATCCGATTCTGGAGTGCCTGAATGAAGAAAAGGTTTTGAGTATGAAGTATAGAAGGTCTTGTGTACGTCGTATGATTGATATCAATGAAGCCCTAATTGTGTGTCAAGATCGCTGTTAATGGAGAAGTTTGACAGGTCAACAGTAAGTAAATAACCAGTTAAAAATTTAACTGGTAGTTTTTATTTACTGTATTTGTTGAGCTAAGTTCTGAATCTCAGAAGTTAGCTCAATACAAAATACGAACGTATTCTTTGTGGATCTAACTTGATAGGTATGTATAAACGATATGTATGTAAAAGGAGAAATTTCTTCATCGTTGACGACTACATGGCGTCACACGACTAAGAAATCGTCATGGTTAAAATTTGTCAGCTGCCCGACAACTGGCAGAATGTTACAGATTATGACGGCGCGTATTTGGATTCGTAAGGGTATTGTCGTTTTTTCACAAATTACATGTTGACGTCTTAAAACGCTTTAAAATATTTTTGTACACATAATACAAATTGCCTAAACTCGATTTGTGTATGACATATTCTGATAGTTAAATACTTAATATTTTAAATAATTTAATTATTCTCCAAATAATTTACCGAAATTAGAATTTTTTTGTTGGTTAAGGTTTGCTGAGATTTATAACAATTCATTAATTCAATGAACATCGTTTCAGTCTGTCAATTCCTGAATAATATACGTATAAAAAACTCATTCTTGGAAATATATATTGAACTTTTGCAGTGGACACCCTTTGAGGCTTACTGCCTGTATAGGTATTGAACTATTTTGGTAGACACGCTTTGCACTTGAACTATAAATTTCGTTGAAAAAAAATTAAATGCCACCTTCTTAAAGCAGATCATACATGGATAGTACTTACTTCGTTACGCTTCTAGAATCCTTTCTCTAAGTGTCATAAATCTCCGTTTATATTGAGGATTAATGTTCAAGCCGTGTATATCAAGGATACATAAATATATTGAAACAGAAATTCCATTTGAACGAACTATATGAAACTCTGGGATTCAAAACTAGAACTGAGATCTGCGAATAACTGTGTAGTGATTTTCGGTTTTAAAACACGTAAGAAATACTAGACTGTAACTCCCTTTCACGCAGAGAATCGCTATGTTTTACTCACGTTAGTTATAGTACCCTAACAAGCAAATCTCCCCTGCAAAAGAATCACCACTGTAGCTCCCCAGAGTCTCCAAGCGCATTAACGTTTTAGAAACCATCTGTTGCGACGATGTTTACAGCAGATGTTATGTTTAACCAAATGTCTTTCCACAGGATGTCATCACTACCAACACATTTCATCTAATAACATTCACCTGGCATTGATTTAAGTCGAAAAGCTAATAAGTGGTTGTGAGAATCAACATTGCATTTGAACACAATTGTGCAGTTATTCTTAGCATCCCGTTTGTAATATGTTTTTAGAAATTTCTGTGATTTTTTGCTTTCTTCCAGTGTCGCATGTTCTGTGTTTATATTAGTTGAAATTCATCATTCAGACTGTACACTCAGTGGATAAATAAATTGGAGATTACTGCAGAATACCGTGTTTATTCTCCTCTAGTGCGAATAACAACCTATGCATGCCAATACAACTTATCGACCAGATGCCAAAAGGACAGATGTAATGACAGCCATGACTTTTCAGTATTATCCACAACTCCAAAAAGACGTCGGACCAGGATTTATGGATACAATGTGCCGTCCCCCGGTGTCTCAGAAAGCTTCTGCAGGGTTGCCAGGTTTCTATCTGGGGACTATAAGAGCCACAGGAAGGTTCCAAATTTAGGTGAGCGTCCGTCGAGCCATGCTTGGGTGTTGCGTTCCGAATCTATAGCGCTTTTTCTTGATGGAACCAACGATCTTCCGAGGGATGTGCGAAGGCCATACAAGTGTGTAGGTGATCGGCCTGCAAATGCCGTTAGCGCGTACCATTTACGGACCTCGCTAATGACACTAAAGGACCTGAAATTGTCAAGAGAAAAATTTATAGACTGTCACAGATCCACCACCGCCTTGAAGAGGGCTGTGTTCTATATTTTTCCTCACGATAAATAAATACTAATATTCATGGTTTCTATGGAAAAGAAATGTGTTTATCAGCGTTCAATATATCTTACAACGTTAGCTTTCAGATATATTAGTATTTTGTTTAATTTCCGAATAAGATATTATATTAATTATTCTTTTGTCCTAAACCTTGTGTATTATTATAGTTTGCAATTAATCAGAACGCCTTTCATTTGGTTTACAGTTACGAGAAAAATGAGGATTTGTATGCATAGTATACAATATAGGAGCGTTGTAATGTTTGCAGGATGTTGGTTTTGCTTTTAGCATTTTGACTGAATCCAAGTGATTTTCAAGTTTTAATCAGAGCGATATATAAGATGCAGTGCGATCCATTTCGTTTAGTAACTGATGCTGATAAACAAAAAAAAATATCTTTCTCAGTTAGATATTTAGCAAAATTTAGAAAAAGGAAGGTATAACAGCCTGCTGTGTGGATAACGGAACAGTGCAGTTAAAAATTTTGTTTTCCAGGTTTTATGAATGTCAAACCTGAAGGAGGCTGCACCCAGCTTGGCAGTAATGGGTCACTCTAATTTTGGCAATTCACCTTCAACTTTCTTTAAATTTTCCTTTAAAGAATCTGACTATACTAATGTAAATCAAACTGTCGACTTTCAATCAAATAAAAATGCACCTTGTATTATCGAAGTGTATGTTATTAGATGCGAAGCACAATTTTTAAAAGTATCCTTCATTTCTTTGTTCAATCCCACAACATATTCTTGTTTATATCGTGTTAGTCCATTTACATGCACCACAGCAGCGGTAGATTAAAAGCTTTTTAAAGGGCAGATTCTCAATAGCTAAAATTTGGCAAACTACCTTTCGAAATTCAAAGTATACATTTTATCCCAGGTATGCCCGAAACGTGATGGATTGCATTGAATTGTGAAAAAATAAATTTAAATTGCAATGAAGAAAAGCTGCATGTGCACGCTGTTAATTGTCGTGCACTATATACCACTTAATATATGACCACTTGCAACCCTATCTTTTTAGAAATTTCATTTCCAGCACTTTCGTAGTAAAAATCACCTACTAACTTTGTCTAAATTTGTCAAAATTTCGAAATTGTAGGGGGTATTCACTAAATTAATGTACCTATCACTGAAAAAATCTTGAAACAAGAAGCAACGAAATGTACATAAAAATATAGAAACTCAGAAAGAAGGGTTACTTAGAGGAAATAGGTTATAAATCATAGAACAAAAATCCTAAAGGACATTATTTTGTTGGTGATTAATCGAGAAATACAGGTTGGGCAGAAATATACAGAAATAAATTCTTGAACGAAATCATCAAACATTCTGTTTTTAATTTTTTCTAGTCTCAAGCACATGGTTATGAAACTAACATGTTCAGTATCTTCCACAAAGGTATAAAACCCCATGATAAAATCTTATTATTTAACAGCAGCAATTATGCCACTGCCGGAAAATTAGCGGACTACATTAGGTTAGACACTAGTTACGGAACCAGCTTGCAGGACCGTTAAAGAAAACCTGTGACGAATAACTTACTGCTCGGTTGTGACATATGACGACTGACGGGGTGCCGGCTGTTGGTTCACGTGTTGGCCCCCTTGACATTTTATTGAGTTCAGGGCACCGACACAATAATTCCGGGCCCATGGTGGTTTTGCTCTCTGCCAGGGCAGTATATGAGCGCAGGCCCAGCAAGACTGTTTCTGCTGGATGTATTTACATGCAAAAACGTAGTCACATGGGTCACCACGTTGTTTTTGGTAACTATTTAAGACTTCTGTTCGTCAGTGATGTTCAGTAGTTTGGTCACAATGGAAAAACGAAGGATCTTAGGAAGATCGATAAAGAGCTCATGGTGGGTGTCCGTCTGACAAGAGTGTGATATTCAGAACAGCAAAGCTCACTGGTTTCTCAAAAGCTGGTGTATTCGGGATTTTTAATCATTGCAAAAATATCCCACATTGCTTATCCAAGAACCGAAACTTGGAGTAACGACAATCGGTCAGGAATTATATCATTGTGGGTAACGACTAGCTGATGACCATTAACTTGTACCGTCCAATTGCGGACTCCACAATGCTAAAAAACTCTCTAGATATTTTTAAAGTGAGGGCGTTGCGAGTAATCCTGACTGGATCCGACATTCCTCCATCCGGACAGAATAGGTCCGAAGACCCGCAGCTTGCTGCTACCCCCGTGGGCAGGAACATCTCACCTCTCCGTCATGACCCGTGTATTCGTGTCATTTGAGCAGGGTTGGAAAGTAGCTTTGCCCCTGTCTGGAAGAATCAATTGCTAGCGCGAATTTGTTTTGAGCGACCGCCCTTTATTCAAACAAATACACACATGCACATAGATACACTGAGGAACTCATCTTTGCGTGGGAGGTGAATCCTTTGCTCAATGAGCCCTCTCACACCGAATAACATTGATAAGTTTTTACATTGAAATTTACATTGTTATTTACACTGCCACAGGACTAGGGTCAGTTCTGTGGTGATGACTCTGGGCTCAAGTCATCAGTTACTGTTCTCCGTTTACATCCCTCTTCTACTTCTTTCTTCTATCTTCTCGCGGTCACCTTACAATGAGGTAGACCGTCTGTTGCTCTTTAAGGTGCTTGACCCTCTCGATGATCCGCTGTCGCGCTCTTGGGTACGCGAGCAGGATCGAGAGGTCCCTCGTCTTTGCCAATTCTGGCCCCAAAGTTGTTCTCTTTCCTGACAGAGAAGCACATTCTAGAATCATGTGTGCGAGATCAGCAGTCTGGGCACCACACATGCACACTCTCTCCCCAACCGCAAATCTGCCGAAGTACTCCGTCGAAACGCCATGGCCGGTTAGTACCTGGTTAAGGGAACCATTACTCTGAATGCGCCTTATCGAAATTCGGGGGAAATACGGCGTGTTCTTCTGCCCGTATGCCCTTCATTCCATCTCTGTTGCCACTCCACTAATGTGGCTTTTTTCAGTTGTGTCCGCACGCTTTTCAACGGCATTCGCATCTGAAAATCTATGCGCTCTTTGCCAGCAGCTTCCTTCGCTAGCTGGTCTGCACGTTCATTTCCAACTGTACCGACATGACTTCGAATCCAGTGGAAGGTAACCCTCATATTTACCGCTGACTTGAATAGCGCTTTTATCTCTCTGACAAGGGGAGTCTTACTCCCGAACTGACCAAGCGCTTTCAGGGCCGCTTGGCTATCAGAGAATATGCTATAAGCCCCTTCGCTATTGATAGATAGCACCCAGAGCAGTGCGTCTCTGATCGCCAATAACTCTGCTTGAAAGACAGAAGAATTGGGCGATGGTTTCACTCGTTCCACGTGCTTGTCGTTGCCATCCAAGATCACGCAGAAACATGCGCCAACACTACCACCTATTTCCGAACCGTTCGAGAACAGTTCCTTCCCCTGTTCTGTGGGGAGAGCTTTGTCCCAGGTCAGACAAACCTCGTTGACTGGGTGGCAAGTCTAGTCCATTCTCGGACGTTCCACCTCGGACGACCGGTACTGGTGTCCTAGGAAAGAAACATCGTCCCCATAGCGGAGGGTCTGCATTACCGATTCCCTCGCTACGACCAGGCCCGCCGGTTCACACCCAGCCAGCACTTGCAGTACAGCTGTGGAGGTCGTGCGGAAACACCTCGTTATGTCCAGTAGCACCCTGCGCTGAATTTGATTTAAACCATTTCTCGTTCTGACGGTGTCTGACCACCAGGCGGGACAAGCATATGTTCATTTGCGCTCTACCCCTCACTTATAGAGCACATGTTAAGCTGGCCCAGTCAGCCGCATTCCGTTGATCTTGTTCAGGATGCTGGTGCATCGATCCTTCAAGAAGCGAAGATGAGGCAGCCCCGAGAATCTGGTGTCTAGGATGGCTGCTAGGTACCGCATCTCTTTCACTGCTTTAATGGTATGCCCATTGAAGCGACACTTCGTCGGTGGAGTGACCAGTTCCCACTTCTTAGCTATTAGCATGGGTGTCGTCTTTTCGGGAGCGAAGCAGAGCTTACACTCCTTGCTCCAACTATCGAGCTGTGAGAGAGCGATGTGTTACTTCCGCTCAATCACGTGCCTACCAGATGCGGATACGACAAGTATGAGGTCATCTGCGTAGGCCTGCAGCTGCACCCCGTCTTCCAGTGGGAGCGCAAGTGCCGTGTCTGCAACCACATTCCACCACAAGGTGCCCGAGCAAGAGCCCTGCGGGCACCTTTTTGTGTACTCCCTGATGTAGGTCTTATATCCGACCTCAAACTCTACCCTTCTATGCGAGAGAAAATCGCTTATTAGCAGGAACAGATTCCTGGAGATTCCATGTCGTTTCAGACGGTCTAACACCAGGGGCCACCAGAAGTTGTTGAAGGTGCCCCGCACGTCCAACGAGACGAGGCAGATGTGTTTTCCCTGTGCTCGATTTTGCTTTACCTGCTAAGTAAGGCTGACCAGCGCTTGGCCGGTACACCTCTCCGGCGTGAAGCCGAATTTGGGGCTGGATAGCTTACATAGGCCGAATAGGTAATGGGTTGCTCGGATCGCAAGGACCTTTTCCAGCACCTTACTCCAAGCTGTTAACAGGCAAATCGGCCTATAGGCTGCGGGATCTGCCCGGCTCTTATTTTCTTTGCTGAAGAGGACGAGCAGCACAGTTTTCCACATTGATGGGAAACATTCCAGTTCCAGGCATTTATTCAACAGAGCAAAAAAGTACCCAGGGTTGGTTAGAAACACCTCTCTGATGACCGACAGGTCCAACTGATCTATGCCTGGGGCCTTGCCTTTGTTCAGGCTGTTGATTGCAGCACCTACCTCCGCCTCTATGAACGGCGGGTCGTCAACCTTGTCTGGTGGATCTCTGCAGCACTCTCTGATCGATATTTGATCACGAAAATCCCCCGTCTCCTCATCGGCCGGGAAGTGGTGGTTTAACAGAACTTCGACTGTGTCTTGCAGAGTGGCATTGTTGGTACCACTACCTGTTCTAACGGATGCCAGTAACAGTGGGCCGGTGAGCGAGCCCTTTGCCACCTTGTACGGTATCCCAAAGGGATTACCGACAGTGGTGGTTTCACCCAACTGTCTCCAGTATTCTCTTTTCGATGCTATCATTGCTTTGCGGTAAGTAGCGTTGGAGATATTATATTCGCTTTTCAGGCGTTCCCTCCTGTCCAGGTCAAATCTCACGCGTTGCATTCTTCGTCTGCTGCGTCTGGCCTTCCCTCGAGGAAGGCTCAGATTTTCCGACCACAAGGGAAACAGGGGTCTTGCCCTAACTCCCACTTTCCTTCAACCTTCACAAGTCGCTACTATCTCGTTGGTCTGTTGACCGACATATTCGTTTAGGTCATCTACCTCATCAAGATCTGCTGCACTTCTGTCTCTTAGCTGATATGATAGTCGGCCCTGGAAGTCCGACCATCTGAGGTTCCGGGCGTCGAACCTAGACTTGGGCTTTTTCCCAATTTTCTGAAACCCTATCGTGAAGGTTATAGCAAGGTGGTCGCTGCAACTCACATCGTCCAGTACCTGCCAGTTCTGGAGAAGGTCGAGGAACTGTGTCCTCGTAAGGGTGAGGTCGACCCACGACGTCCCAGTGTCAGCTTGGAACGTCGGGACACTGTCTGGGCCATTCCGGATCGTCAGACCTGAAGAAGTGCAGGAATTCACTACCTCGCCCATCTTCATCTTGGTCACCCCAGACGGGGATTTTCGCATTAAAATCGCCTACAATGATAGTCTCGTGTAGCGAGTGGGAATCCAGCAACCGAGAGATGGTGTTTAGCACGTGTGAGAGAACACCGGAAGGTGAACAGTAGGCTTTAACAAGCAAGATTTTTCTATTACTGCTCTCAATGCCCAATGCCACCACATTGTATGTGCATTCAAGCTCCAGAGCTCCCCGATCTGGGTTAAGAACGACTGTGGTTACCACTTGTTTTTCGCACCGAGAGTAGAACCTCCGTGAGGAGTTGGGAAACCCCGCTATCCTACCATGGGAGTGGTACGGTTCCTGCAAGAGCAGGATTTTCGCAGCGACTTCACTGTCAGTCCTGAAGATCTGCCCTGTTGCGGCTCTCGCATGGTGAGCGTTGAGTTGGAGTACTCTTAAACCAGTGCTTGTTCTTTGCCGATCAACGATAATTAGTTCGGCTTCTCTGCTGCTCCAACTCCCTGAGTAGAGAGGGACAAGTCTTGCTGAAGCTAGAATGGGCTGTTTCCAGCTTCAGTTTAAACCGCTTGTTCGCGGAAGTGCAGTTATTGCACTTAGGAGCAGCAGTGCAATGTTTGTGCCAGTGACCTGTCTCACCGGACTGCCCACATTTGTCCTCTGCTTCCTTGCAACCACTCCTGAAATGGCCGAAGCCGTTGCACCGGAAGCATCGGACTTCCCTTACAAACTCTTTCAAACGCAGGATTGGCCAACCCAAGTTTAGCCTTCCTCGCTTGATAAGCAATTTGAAAGCCAGGGATTCGGCCGCCACCACCCAGTGGGCCTTACCTCCTTTCGCCTTGATGGCGAATTTCGCCGAGATGTCCCCTTCGATGTCGGGGTTTTTTCTTTCACCCTGGCTTCGAAATCCTCACGCGAAACCTTCCCGTCGACGCCGTAAACAATTAGATGCGGGAG
Organism: Macrothele yani; assembly: GCA_039090855.1. Classification (NCBI taxonomy): domain Eukaryota; kingdom Metazoa; phylum Arthropoda; class Arachnida; order Araneae; family Macrothelidae; genus Macrothele; species Macrothele yani. Next base: position 38,383,030 of record CM077033.1, on the reverse strand, counting down.
TCGCTTTTGAGGGGATTTGGAGTGGGTGCTATCCTTGGTCAGAGGATTGGTCCGCAGCTCCCCTTCCAACTTAGCGATGTCCTCGTGCTTTGAGCACTCAACCGCTGCACCACCATTACGTAATTTACGTACTCCTTTAACTCCTATTTGCAGCTCTTCTGGCTGGACTGCGGATAGGAGTGTCAGTTTAACGTCATCAGACGACTTGCCCTCATCGGTGGGATAAACCAGGCGCACGTGTCTCCTGCCTGGCACCACCTTTTCTACGTTAGGTGCCGGCACAGATTCTTGCGCATTCGGGGCACCCAATTTGGCTGCGGTGGCATAGGACTTTGGTCCTACAGAGGAGCTTTTACGCTCCTTCCTCTCCTCAAGCTTGCCCTCTAACTTTGAGGTCAGCAGCCCTTGCTGTCTTCAGGCGAGTTGAATTTTACTCAGGGCCGCCGAGGTCCTGCCTGCCGCAGCCTTGTTTATCGACTTGGGTAGTGAAACCAAAATCTCACCAACTTCTATCGCACAGCTATTCACCAGGTTAAGAAACTCCCCAGTGGTTGCTACAAGGGTAGTCTCAACCCCCCGCTTCACTTCCGGAGTGGGCTCCCAGGTCACCACCGGTGAGGCCTTTGGTGACCGGGAAGTTCTGGGTTTAATAGATGGAATTTCCACTGCCTGGACCTCCGAGCGTTGCACCCTGGTGGAAAAACATGCGTTTTTCCGTGTTTTCTCGGTGGTTTTAGGGGTTATCACCTTTTCACAAATTCCTTTTGGGAGGTCTGCATCTCTGTGAGAGAGATGCAACAAAGTTTTTTCTAAGTCCAGAGTGGGCACCCTGGTATTCTCATACTCCATCCTAAACTTAGAATCCGGGCGCGCGAGCTTTGGCCCAGTGACGGATCAAGGAGTCGTGTCACTGGTCGAACCGGCACGACGTCGAAGTACTCGCAATTCGTCACAAACGAGTTTGTGGTCAGTTTGGGACTTTGCCCTGACAAGGGCGTTTTTATTCTAAGTCCCAAAACTAAACTGACTGCACCGAAACACTTTCAGTTCGAAAAAAAAATATTTTGTTTTTTGCTAGAGGGGATCGGGATCCTCTCTCGCTGGTGAGCGGTGTTCGCTTTGCAGACGCAGCGGAACTAAAAATCACAGTAAAACTCACAAATCTCGCTCCCCGGTATGATGACGAATCGACCGGTCATGTTAAAGGTAAGTGGTATCATGGAAAACGTTGCACGTGATATTTGATGTATCGTAAAGAAGCACTTCCCTCTTCAAAAAGTAAACTTTTCCATTTTTGCAAACTGCATGCCCAACTATGGTAGACCAATAAACGTGGAATCGGGCCGTGAAAGCTTTCTAGATAGCTTTTAATTTGCTTTCTTCGTGGAGATCCATTTAAAGCTTATGTAATGGGCAATTCTTCTAATATTATTCCACATGGAATAATATTAGATTCCGATTCAGCCTATTAAAAACCGACGATCCTTAGCCGATTCGCAGCACACATATAGGAGTTTCACTAACAAGGTTTTATCCGGCAAAGTTAACATCATGTCAACTCTAGTTTTGGATATCCTTTCGAATAACCTGACGGATAAAAGTAATTAACATAACATTAATTGATGCAGCTTATTACCCGTGCATTGAAAGCGATCATAAATGCGTACCTTTCATGATCTACATGGGTTTAAAGAGCTCCTTTCGTCGTATTTTTGAGATAAATGTCCTCTTTTTGGAAACAAATCTCCCTACTAGCTAATACTTTTCAGACAAACTTCAATGTAACACAGATATTTGTTATTTCTCATAAAGTTTGAAAAATAAAAAGAGTTTTGAGGCATCACGTATATTAAAACAGAGATATATCCCACACACTCTACTGTAACTAAGCTGAATATATCGAAAAATGGGAAAATATACTCAAAATGTTCGTCATAAAAATGTTTGTATCGCTCAAAAAGAAATATTTTAATTCAATTGCATCACGCTGATATGCCATATACTCAAGTTGAACAGAATATTGTGATCACATTGGAAAGAAGGTTTTACGTACCTAGTTGGATGTGGAACCACCTTTGGCATTCAAAAGCGCCTTAATTGTCCTTAGAATCGGCGCATACAAACCCTGGACGGTGTTTAGTGGGATGTTACATCATTGTTTGTGCAAAAACTGTTACACATCCTTCAGAGATGTAGGAGGAGGATAACGGGATCTTACTCTGTTGTCCAACACAGACCACAGTGGTTCGATGATGTTTAAGTCTGGTGATTGGGGAGGCCAAGGAAGGTGTGAAGTTCTACCTCATGTTCCTCAAACCATGATTGGGCATTCCAAGCTATGTGATTCTTTTTACGATCTTGTTAGATGCCAACCACTGCAGAAGACAATGATTGAGCCATTGGATGGAGTTAGGTGACCAAAATGATTTCCCGTACGACCTGCCAGTTACCCGTCCTTTCAAGGTGGCCTTCAGAAAACCACGATATGACCGCCCAGAGAAAGACAGAACCATCATCATGCTACACTATTGGGAGCAGACTGTCTGCGTTGTACCCTTCTGACGATATTATCCATACGTAAACACGTCCTGCGGTGGAGAATAGTGTGAATGTGGAATAACCGACAACATTAAACTTTTCCATGCATCGGCAGTCCATCGTGTATGATCCTGGTACCACTGCTATCGCCGTGGCTCATTCACCTGCATCACCAAAAGTTTTACAACAGCTGTTCTGTTATGAATATTTCGTTTATGTAGTTCCATGCGTTTACTTTGGGGTCTGGAAACACAGATTGAGCAACCCTCTAATTTTCGGCCACGTGTTCTTCATATAACGCGTGGCAGTCCTCCTTAATACTCTCCTATCTCAATCAGTCTGGGTCATTTTCCGGCTGGTCTTGTGTTTAGCAGACGAAGTTTTGCCCAGAACACGGTGCTAGAAACAGTGGCTCCCAATACACCCACTACACTGACGATTGTTGACACCCAGGCACCAACGAGCCGGCCGCCCATCAAAAATTAGCCCTCTTTCAAAGTCAATTAGGTTGGTCATTTCATCGTCACATTGAAAGAAATTTTGCAACAAAACAATTCAAATGCACTTAAACAGGAGTTATGAAATTTTAAACAAAACTATTTCAACCAAAAGGTGGTGGATACATCTGCGTGTTGCGACGTACCCAGATGCATTAAAAGCAACATTTATGAGCGTCCTGCCCAACCCATGTAAATACTTCTGTATGTTGGAAGTGCATTTTCAATTTTATGTGGAGTAATTCAATGGTATTTTGTGGAACCCATATGCATTTATTCAAAAATATTCCGGAGTTTCCAGTTTTATCTTCTGAAAATGAATTATTTATTTATTAACTAATCATAGGAATTCAATCCTCAAAAAGTTGAAATAAAATTTCGTTTTTTCGCGGATAATCCGCACTTCACAATGGAACTTTGTGGTCACTGTTAAAGCATGTTCCGCAACGGATGTTAACGTAACGAAGTTCAAGAAACTTCTGGATTCAGTGATACGAATGTCACGTGCCAATTTTCTAGATGATGTAACTGCAGCCTCGAACAAAATTCCAATATTGGTAGAAAGAAATCATCAAGTCAAATTTCAATCCCTGTACCAAATACTATATTCAACAATTACGGACAAAGCTTAAAATATTATGCCTTCAACAAATCTCAATTAGGAAACTTCGATTGTTTTAAAATTTCTGCTCGTGTGTTTGTTAATTTTAAAGAGAAAATAACGTAGGAGGAAGAAGTACAATTTCAAAATGAAACCAAAAATATTTAGTTTCAAGTACAGTATGTTTGCAAAATTTGGCATGCAATTTTTGAAATTTTAGATAACTTCTTCGGAATTTGCATAACAGTCTTTCTTACGGAAATCTAGTTTGTCCTTAAAGATATAATGAGAGCAAAACCTTTTGCAGTGAAAACAAGAGTGCTCCTCGGAAAAGACATAAGCATCAGATGACTAGAAACAGCCAAGTCCCAGGCTGTGTATGTTCAGGGACGGATCCAGAGGGAGGCGCGCGTTGCGCCCCCTCAGGACCACGGAAAAGCTTCGGTTTGTTAGGTTTTAATAAGAAATTGAATATTCTTTCGTGACAGAAAATATTACTTAAAAGTATATCAATTTCCTTAATTAATTAGGAGGTTATGGAGCTACACAGAACATTTTTTTTCATTTTGAGGGAAAATCTCAAAAAAGTCACTGGCTATTCCCGACGTTTGCGGCTCCTTCCTAACGGATATCTTGAGTATGCTGTAGCATTTCGTAGTTACGTTATGTATTTGAAGTACAGATTACAAAAGCTGAGCTCAAACAAATTAAATCATCATTAAGGTCACCGATATATATACAGAGGGTGATCCGAAAGTTTTGTAACATTTGGATCGCTTTCTCTTCATACGTATCTTTAGGATGAAAGTTGACTAGCTTTCAAAGTATACACCATCGTATTTCATCGTTTTTAACCATCTGTCAGCCAGTTCTTCAATTCCGCACGTGTACCAGTTCTTGTCCTTCGAGGCGAAAAACTCTTTAACTCCAGCAGCCACTTCCACCTGGTTTTAGAAGTGCCGCCAGGGAAGAAAATGTGCCATGGACCGGAACAAGTAATAATCCGAGGGAGCAAGGTCCGGAATATATGCCGTGTGTGACATCAGTCAGATGCTCTGAAGTTCCTGGCTTTCTTCCCGGGTCGTTCGCACGCTATCACGCTGAGCGTTGTCCTGCTGTAAGAGAGCACACTTTTTGTTCACCAGTACCGAGTACTCATCCACCAAAACGGCATAAATCCGCTCTAGCTGTTCAGCGTAGAGAATGGAGTTGATAGTTCGACCGTCTGGAATTCGTAATAGATTTCTCCTCGAAAATCCACCAGATGCGGAGCATCACCTTACGCTATAAACACCCACGTTTGGCAAAAGGTGCAGGAGGCGGTACCAGGCTCAACGACAGACGGTGTGTGTTAGGATTACGGACATAGAATCACGTTTCATCGCACGCAAAAAAATATTTCATGAAACGTACATTCGCGGGTTTTCCAGGTGTTTCGTGCACGTTTCCACTCTGTGTTTTGCTTCAGCTGGCGTCGGTTCGCGAGGGATAATGCGGCAGCTCCTTTAGACCTTGCCGAGGTCCTGAAAGTGACGAACCACGGTGGTCTGTGATATGCCCAACTCTCCGGATAATCTCCGAGTGCTGGTTGGTATTGGATTTGCCTATACGGCCTGGCAAAAGACCTGCAAATCCACCGTCCGTGTGGTATCTGACATTGGCTGATCGTCGAGGTTTCTGTCACCTGAAAGAAATTTCATGAACCATCTGGTTGCGATACTATGGTCCACAGAACCTTCCACTTTAGCATCAGAAATATTTCTTGTTGCTTGAGCAATGTTATGGCTGAGTTCAAACTCATTAAACAAAAGTTCCTTTAAATGAAATGAGAAAACTCACCGTCTATGCACGATATTTAATTAAAATACGAAAGATATTTACAATTAAAATACCCCACTAGTACTTTTGGGGTAACATTTACCCCATCATCAGGTAGAACAGAGGCAATGTAGTACTCCTTTATATATTAATGCAACAATGCGTTATAGGTTTAAGTCAAACGTCGCATGGGTCGTGACCGTTGCCATTATAATAGTGTGAAGAATGTAATTTTACAAGTTATTAGTTTAGCATATCAAAACAAGGAGGCGTTATAAATACAAAGTTATGATCAATGTATATATTCTTGGAATTTGTAAATATATATTACTATAATTTAAAGTTCAGGTTTGTAATACGTTCTTTCCAAATTCTTGATATGTCCACAGGCAAGTAGTCATTACAACATTTGTCCCCTAAAGCTTCGGTATACATACTTTCAACAAAATGCAGTGAATGTATATATGCTGGAGTGTGCAGTAGTCTGATATTTTCCCAGTCTGGTTCTAGAATGCCGTTTACCACATTCCTTGATAAAGCTCTGTTATTGCTGTTGTTTCGCATATCGTATTTGTGTTCCTGGACACGGATACCCAAACTTCTTCTTGTCGAGCCCACGTAGTTGCTAACATGTTCTCCTGTTGAAGGATCCAGCAATGGAATGTTATACACACCCCATTTGTTCATAATATCTGTTTTTGCTCGATCCTTTTTAACTGATGATAGGAGGTTCTTCGAGCGGGTGCCAAATTGTATATTGTGTTTGGAACAGATACGAGATAGTGTGTTAGTGATATGGGGGTGCTGGTCCAATGCACCTACGAATCGTTTATTAGGCTTTGTGTCTGGCTTCTGATTAATAGTTCGTTCACTTGATATTCTAGTGTATAAAATATTAATCATCATCCTTGGGTATCCATGGTTTTCCGCTAATTTAAAAATGAACTGTATCTCAGACTGGAAATGATTACCATTTGAAGAATGTGTGAGGGCTCTTCTAAAACGGAAATTGATAGCAGAACATTTTTGTGGTATTGGGTGTGAAGAGTTAAAAGGGATAAGGCTGTTACAATCAGTAGGCTTTCAATAGACACAAAAGGACAGTGAGTTAGTATTTAAATCACGAAGTAAACGAAAATCCAAAAAAAGCAGAGAGAAATTAGATTCCAATTCTATCGTGAGCCCGATAGAAGGAAATACTGACGATAGTACGTCGGCGAATTGTTTTAAATCATCCTTAGAGTGTGGCCAGAACACAAGGATGTCGTCGACGTACCTAAGGTATAAACTGGGAACTAAAGGGAATTCATTGATAACTTTCTTCTCGATGTATTGTAGCAGAATTTCTGCTAAAACTGCGGAAAGTGGGGATCCCATGGGGGAACCCTCGGTTTGCAAGTAGATTCCTTTATTAGTCGGCTGTGGCTGTTCCTCTCTTAGGCATCCCAATCGCAGACAGAGCGACGGCATGCAATGCTTTTCACAGCAATGGCTGCCGCTTTATATATCTTTCGACGGACTGCAGTAAGCGATTTGAACTATCTTAAACACCTGACATAAACGCCCCAACACGTGAGTTTATGCAAATATTGTAAAGCTTTCGACTCAGCCTCTGTACGTATTTTTGTCGTGTATGAAAAAATTTAATATTGGTTGAAAAGTGCGTATTCTCTATTTTTGCGAAATCCATTGACGAACTACTGTGCCAACTTCTGGAGAAGTTCGCACACAGTGTGTCGATGAGGTAAGTTCAGTGTAAATATTTACAAATATTTTGTTTTTCTGTTTTCTCACTAAAACTAAGCGCAATGGTGGGCATAGAGTAGACCCAGCATCACTGGAAAGAAAAAAAAACAGGAGGAAACAAAGGAATAATAGAAAGTTGTAACACTGGTTTTGTCAAAAAACGGACATTATTACTAGTATGTGCACTTAATGCCATTCTTTGAAGTCCAATTTCTGAAAAGTGTTATTAAAGCCGTCTTGGGATAAGTGTTATATACGTCGGCTGTCAAAGTAGTTATTGGCGTATCAGTTTGATTTTCAATTATTTCGCAGATGTGAGGGGAAAATATCGGAATCATCCTGATTCGAGTGTCTAAGAACAATGTCTGTTGCTAAGAAATGAGTTTCAAAGAACTGTAACTACTAACTTGTAGGTATTGCTTCTTTGTTTTCCTTTCTGTGCATATTTATTTTTTTATTTAATGTTGTGCATATGTTATACACTGGCCACAGTATTTTTGATAAAGCTTGAAGCACATGCTCGGCAGATGAATTCCATATCTAAAATATATAACTCGTACATCACGTGAAAATCCTCCACATACGTAGCGTCAGTGAATAAACAAAGACATCGCTCTTTCCACGTTTCCTCAGCACATAGCAACCGAAAATTTGTTATCCGGTCACCGCTGGCATCCGAACACAGATCTGTCGGTTAGATATCGAGAGATCTGAGATTCGGATATCAAGCAATGACGGGATAACAATTTTTTGGTTTCCATGTGTTAATGAAACTTGGAAAGACTGATGTCTTTGTTTATATCGTAACTCACGTGATAAATTTTAAATGCTGGTAGTGCAATGCTACTCTCTTTTCTTTATTAACAATAAATGAGATAATTTATTCACTACAAACATGCCCCTACGTTTTATTTTGTTCTACTGGTACTAAGTCCCAATTTTGTTTTTTAAATCAAGTACCAATTTCTTCACGTCATGCGGTCTGATATTTCGATATAGGTTCTTTGAAAAATATTTCCTTGCCAGGCAAACAAAAATGCCTCACAAATTGCCCAACAGTATTAGGAATATCTTACTCTGGTAACATATACTAAAAACATTTTTCAAAGAAATGCAGGGAATACATCTTTTTGTAACTAATGAAGCGGCTGATATTTTTTAGAATATGTATTTTGAACTTCAAAATTCCTTTTACATGAATAACATCAAAGATCTGATTTTCTTTATTACCTTCCCTAAGGCAAGTATTAAAAAAAGATCGAAAGTCTGTAAAATTACACAGAGTATCCTTCACATGGCATACCTGTGATTACTTCTTACAGAGCCCAAGACTGAACTTCAATGACATGGGAACAAGGATATATGAAAAAAAATGCTTCACCTGCAATATATTTTCTTTCGGGTGAAAAAATAAAAGATCAACCGTCTTTTGAGAGCTTTAGTATATCTTCTGAAATCTGAACATATTCATATCCAAAATTTTGTGTCGAAAATTAGAAGTTAGGTTATTCGGAAAAATGGGCTCCCGGTATTTTACAAATGCGGTATATCCTGTGGTAACACTAATTTCCAGAAAACCGTAGGGACGGATAATTTTTTCACCTCAATCATCTTTTTACAGCGATATATACTGACGGAAAAAAATCCCAACACCACGAAAAAGTAGTTGTAGAGGAATGAAATGGCAGCAATACATTTGTATAGGTAATATATTTAATCGATTATGGTTTCAAGATCACAGCTTAATGTAAGCGCGAGAAGAGCCATTTTAAATGTGAAATGCTGGTACATTAATAACCGGTGTAACCGCCAGAATGTTAAATGCTAGCACGCAAACTTTCATGCATTGTGTCGCACAGGTGCTGGATGTCAGTTTGTGGGATGGAGTTCCATGCCTGTTGCACTTGGTCGGTCAATACAAGGACGGGTAATGCTGGTTGGGGGTGACGCTGGAGTTGTCGTCCAATGATGTCTCATGCGAGCTCGATTGGAGAAAGATCTGGTGATCTAGCAGGCCCCGGCAACATGTCTACCCTCTGTAGAGCATGTTGGGTAACAACAGCGGTATGTGGGCGAGCGTTATCCTGTTGGAAAACACCCACTGGAATGCTGTTCATGAATGGCAGCACAACAGGTTGAATCACCAGACCGACGTACAACTGTGCCGTCAGGGTGCGTGGGATAACCACGAGAGTGCTCCTGCTGTCATAAGAAATTGCTCCCCAGACCATAACTCCAGGTGTAGGTCCAGTGTGTCTCGGCCGCAGACAGGTTGTTTGCAGGCGCTCACCTGGCCTCCTTCTAACCAACACATGGCCATCACTGGCAACCAGGCAGAACCGGCTTTCATCAGAAAACACAACATATCTCCACGTCGTCCTCCAATGAGCTCTAGCTTGACACCACTGACGCCGCAAACGGCAGTGATTTGGAGTAAAAGGAATGCACGCTACAGGGCTTCTGACTTGGAGCTCTCCTTCAAGTAACCGATTTGTAACAGTTCGTTGTGTCACTGTGGTGGCAACTGCAGCTCGAATTGCTGCCGCAGACACAGTACGATGCGCCACGGCCATACGCCGTACACGGCGATCTTCCCTCTCAGTAGTGCCACGTGGCCGGCCGGAACCCGGTCTTCTTGAGGCAGTACCTTCCCTTGACCACCGCTGCCAACAATCAGGCACAGTGGCTACATTCCTACCAAGTCGTTCTGCAATATTGCTGGAAGAAAATCCACCTTCTCGTAGCCCTATTACACGACCTCGTTCAAACTCCGTGAGCTGTTGATAATGGCTTCTTCTTCTTCTTAAAGGCATTCTTGACTAATATCAACACACTACGTCGAATCTCAACGATAACTAACGCTCACTAACGTTACAGCGCGTATTTACAGCAAACCTGCTTTGCATGTTCCGAGGGGCGCTACTAGCGCCACATGTATGCGCCGAGCGCGAAATTTCCATAGACGTCATCTTACAGACGTGCTCTCACCGCCTACCAACTGCGTTTATCTAACACAACCCCTTCTTGGTGTTGAGATTTTTTTCTTCAGTGTATAAATGGCATACATTCCAGTATAGGTAAATTTGTTCTTTAAAGCAAGAGAATGTCAGAATTAAAGTCGAAAAATATCTAAGCGTCAATAAAGCCCCAAATACGAGGTTATTGTTAAAATTAATTTCCTGTAAGAATAACTTTTTCCTACTAAAATAAAAACAAAACCTTTATTTCAAGTGAATGTGTTTGTTCACTTGGTTTCATCTTCAAATCTTTACACGTAATATTAACAAATAAAATTACATATCCACATAATATTTATTTCCGGATGACAAAATCAGTGGAAGTTATTAAGTTTTTAAGATTTGTGCAAAAATTTCCTTTCTTCCACGTATCTCACTGACAAATATTTTGAATTGTAAGTTTTGGTGAAAAGTAGCATAAAGTGCTTTGTTTCGTAAAAACAGATAGGTGACCTCAAAAAGGTAACTACTAATATATGAAAATAAGAGAACATTAATTGAAAACGAATTGCCCCACGAATTATTTATTTTAAAATACATGGAAAGCGATTAAAATGTAATCATTGGCACTGATTTGCCGAATTTTCACTGTGGTCCATGTAGGCACTCTTTCAGAAAACTTGAAAATGACATTAACCTGTAGCGGGAGTTGAACCCACAACCCGATTACCGATCGTGTATGCTATCCGTTACACAACCCAGGCCAAAGAAGTTCCACGCAACTTAATTTAAGCAAATGTTGCTTAGAAATCTGAGAACATTTCAGATTTGAGCTTGTCGAAGCGTCTATAAGCTTCATCGTGTTATCTCATCGACCTACAATACATGAAACTCGTTGATGCTTCGTCTAGCGCAAACGTGAAATTTTCTCAGATTCCTAAGTTACATTTGCTTAGCTTCAGTTGCTTGGAACTTTCTTGTCCTGCGTGGTGTAATGAATAGCATGCTCGACCGGTAATCAGGAGGTGCGGGTTCCAATTCCGCACCACGGAAAATGAAATTTTCAAGTTTTCTTAAAGTGTAGCTACGTGGACAGCAATGAAAATACGGAATACCAGTGCCAATGATTACATATAAAAATAATGGATTCCAAGTACTTGTATTACCTTGCGTAATCTGTTAGAAATTCTAAATAGTAGAACTCCAGCTGACACAACTGAAAAATTTATGAGTCACATAGTTCATACGTGTTTTTGAGCTGTGCTTGTTTGAACCGGTTTCCTCAATTTAGACCCCAGACTTAAGCTCTATAAAGTTTAAGAACTAGTATCTATGTTCTTCCTTTAAGTATATATATTCATAGACTAATTAACTCATTAAGCTCACATCATTTGTGGATTTGTTTTTCAGAAAACTAAATCCCGTATGTAAAAGAGAATATCCGAAGGAGGGAAAAGGATTTGAAAATTTTTCAGAGCAAAGCGCAGCGTCAAATTTAAATTAATACATTACTTGGACTCTAAAAAATTACTATTTATTTGAGAATCATTCACAATATTTTGGAATAACAACTATTATTAAATTCTGTTTTTTTCCCTTTACTTTTTCTTTTCATTTCGTTACGAGACTAAGCAGTCAATATTTTATTAAGAATATCGTTATTTTCTGTAAGTGCTTTACACATAAATTTTTTCTATAAAAGTTAGAAAAAAGGAATGAATTTTAAATGAAATGCGAATAAAAATTCCAAGTACGTAAAAATGTGCGTTAGAACAACCGTGATGAATACAAAATTCTGTGCATAACTTATTTCAAGTCATATAAACTAAAATGTAATTCCTGAAATCATGTTGACTGCAAATTGGCTAAAAACTAACTCGTACAATTTACTGTAGTTTCAGCAGAGCAAACAATTTGCAATTTTCACCTATATTTTAGAAAACATTCTATGTGGTGTATTAACAGATTGGCTCAACAAGAAAAAGGTTTTACAACCAAATATTGTGCAGGTATTCAAGAATATTATGTTCTTACTTGACTGTACTAGGATTAAATCATTATTTTAGGAAAATGTACAATATATAAGAAAACTAAAACTTAACGTTCTTTTAAGAATAGAAACAATTGTTTCCTTTATGAAGCAAATTCTTTGCGTTGCTTTGTATTTTTATTGTAAGTTTTTCATCAATCACTAGGCATAATACTGAACGTGAATGTACATGTATTGTTTCCAAAGAGAGAGTAACGATGTATGAATTATTCCCTCGAATTTGAAAGGCATTCTATTGATTCATTTGTTTAAACTATCCTGACGAAGTCAATATCTTCAACTATGCTACTACTCTTTTAAGCAGCTTGTACAACCCCAAATGTAAAAATATTTGAACTAAAGAGAAGAGCTTCGGTTTGCAACACAAAGTCATCACAATCCCAAGACATTCGGACTTGATTATGTGCGGGCTTTGAAATTCCCTGTTTGTGTCTTTATGTTCTCATTTCAGAAGTACGATATATTAACCATAATACTTGGTTCAATTGATTTAGCTTGACCTTCTCAAAGAAACTTGCAAAGTGTGAAATACGTTTATCTCCTCTACTTAACATTAATGAGTAATTAAAAGCCAGAAGATTCAGTTTCTATTGTTAAAAAAAATACTCATCTACAGGTTTTATATAATCTAAACTTTTCAGAATATCTTACTGCAATTGTTTTAATGCATTTATTTATTAACTATACAAACCACACCAATAATAATTTTAAATCAAGAAGTTATTTTTAAATTAAAATGAAGGGAGAAAAAATTAAACGTAAAAGATTTTACTTTTGAATGAATAATACATTTTTGGAGCGATTTTCTGTTTCACGTTCGTCTTTACAAAGGCGATAAATTTGACTACCAAAGGCTGATATCCTAAAATTCATACACGCCTCCATTTTAAGCAGAAATGGGAAGTGCAAGAACAAGAGCAGAGCTCGCACACAGGCACAATTTTGACAGCGGATTGTAGTCGTGCACACATTCACGGACAGCAAGGATGCTTTGACGTCGGATCCTTCTACACACCGAGCACCTGAGCAAGCTTGAGAGAAGACGTACAATTAGGCCAAGAGAGACCGGTTTTTCTGGTTGTCGTATCGCCAGGCATTTGGATCGTAGCAACTGGATATTCTTACGATATTGGCAGCAATGGTTCGAGATGTTAACACAACCTAGCGATACGCAGCCCGTGGACGGCATTGAACAACGACACACGAAGGGACGAGCGATAGTGAGAGTTCGACGTACAGAACCGAATTCGTCTTTCTGAACCATCCATGGCTATGCTGCGTCGTCTACAAGTACGGAAGTGGCAATCCTGACCGTTTACAGACTACTTGCGACAGGAGGACTACATTCGAGAATGACGCTACGCGAGGTAACCGCTTGTATGTCAGGAAGATGTTGGACTACAATGTGCCGACTGATTTTTTCCATTCGTGTATCTGTTTTATCAAAATAGTGGCCCAACTTCGCGAAAACTGCAGTTACTTCTTTTCCTTACATGTAAATTGCACACATCACTTTTCATGTGAATTGAATGATATGTCTGACCGTCTGGGTGCTTTCTTTTTTTGTTTTGTGTTTTCGGAGAATTAATTATTACACTGATTCTAGATATGGTAGGTGGGTATTGTATTACATTGTCAGAATTGTTACGTTGTGATGTATTGAAAGGATCCTTGTTAGAAACTGGACATCACAAAGGACTTGTCTGCCAGCAAAGACGAAAGACAATAGTTACATAAACCAAACTTATTTAAAATGCATATTCAGATTATAAATGAGAATTTCGTGCTTTCCTCTTTTTTTTCGGGAATGAGAAATTAAAGTCGAAATATGATCCCAGATGTATGAACTGCAATTCCAGTTTGCTTAATTTCTGTTTCATAACACGTATTTAGGTCTCGTAATGTATTCTGTTCGAGATTTAGTGTTCTTAAACCTCAAAGGTACTCTTTACATTTAATTCGATACACAAGATCCAAAGCCGGCGTATCTGAGCATGAGAAAGTAATTTTAAGTTATGCCAAATATCTATTTTCCAGGTAATGACATCTTCCACAATAATCTGTTTTCCGGTGGCAGTTTTTTTCGGAGAGATTTTAATTTGTTAAATTCCTTGACAGAGAGTGCGCTTTAAAATAGAGACTATTCTCCTCCGACACTGTGTAGGGTAAACCAGAAAATGAATCCTACGCATCGTAGTTTGGAATAAAATGAAAGAACTTGGTATTAAGTTACTCTTCACCGTCTGGTTACCAACAGGAAAAGAAGGCTGAAGTCGCACATTAATGTGTAATTTAATCTTAACCTTACAGCGCAAAGTCAAATGCTGTTAAACTGGGAAAAATTATTTGTTAACCACTGGAAGGTGTAGATTCATACATCTACTGCAGTTCATTCAGATTTAATAATCCACAAACCAAACTCTTGCTGTTTTGAGCCTTTTCAAGATTCTTCCTTTTTAAATGGTGGGAGACTCCTTCTGCAGTTAGAGAATGGAGTGAAACTAATAAGGTTTCTTATTCATTCTAAGTACGAGTCAGCGTTGTATATTTTTTTTTTCATTAGTATGTCTCAAGATTTTGAAAGTGACATTCATTTCATGTAGTACAGAAGAATGTACTTAATATTTTACTCTGCCGATCATGAATTAGGAAAAGTGGTGTGTTGAAGAAAAATTCCATTTCAACATGTTTTTCGGAAATCACTGTCAAGCGCCTAACCAGACGTGATTACAACAAAATCTTAATAATCTGGCACTTAATAATAATGCCTCCGGCTCCGGCCGTGACGTAAAATAATCGTAGTTAGTCGTTCTTGTGAAGTGAAGAGCGTAGGTTATTTTTATAGCTTTCGTTGATAGGCGTTGTACATTCGTTTCTTTTACTGTATATAATTTTTGTATTGCGGTTAAATTGACCCTGCACAAATTTTATTTTACCTTGTTTTCATCTGTTGTTTTGTTTATAGCTTTGTTGTGAAAATAATAATAATAAAGAGGGCAATGTCGCCGTAATGCTAATAAAGCGATTCCGTGACAAAGTATTGTCGACGCGCATCTTCCATTAAAGCAGACCAAAATCAGTGACATGTTTCGAGGTAACCGCACGGAGTACAAAATGCAAGATTTCATCTGTGCAATATTAGAATTGTACGTTTCTTTTACTACATACACATACCTATTGTACTGTACTATACTGACATGAAAATATTTCTTAATTGTTGTAAATGAAACAGTACAGTACTTATGCTCGTGTTTTTTTACCATTCTCGTGTGCTTGTCTTTTATGTATTTTTTAAATACATATGAACTGCACACACAGTACAATAGAAAAGCAATACAAATGTAGTACGTAAAGCCTGAAAACTTTGTAACTCGCTTTTTGTTAGGTTTGAGTATTTTAAAATGGCATCATCGTTAAAGTTCTTGATACAGGTGAGAACCATTGTTGCCGAACGACTTGGATTTTTACTGGCTATGCTAAACAGGCAATATCGCATAAATGATAAGCATTGCGGCGTCATATGTGCATTCCACCGTGTCTAGGCAAATTAGTAAATGCAATGTCCCAGAAAGAAAGCCGGCTATGTTCCTGAAAATCTAAATACACTAACACACACAAGACACTGTCAACAGGAAAATGGTCGTATTGTTAAAAACGAAGTCTTTGTCCTACTACGAGCCCGACGGATCGCTGTAAAAACGCAATGTTTCGATACGTAGCACAACGGAGTCCCCGTTTGTTGTTGCGAACCAGTCAATATTACACGAATTTTAATAAAATAGGATTTACGGATATTGTTTCGTAAGTGCGGGTTGTTGGTAAGTCTGACGTTTGAAACCCGGATACTTTTTTTTGATTGGAGGTTTAACGACCACCGTGAGCAACTCAATGAGCTATAAGCAGTCGCCCGTCCCTAATTTAGGGTCGCTGGTTCCAGGGAAGGGGGAGAGCCAGTGCCGTAAGACAAGCACGACATCCATGCCTCACCGGGATTCGAACCCGGACCCCATTCGGACGAATGATCAGAGGCCATCGCTTAGACCACTGCGCCACCGCTGTGGCTCCAAGATAATTAAATTGTCCTTTAGTCATCAATGCTCTCGTCCTTTTTGAAACCTTAAAAATCCGATTCGTTGTGAATGTTTTCGCTAATAACTAATCGTAAAGGTTCTCAAATGCGATATCCTACCAAATAAGAAAAATGATTGAATAAATACATAGTTTGAATTTTTGTTAGTAACAAATTTGTTCATTTTCTTTATTGACATATTTACGGAATTTCGATACATAATTTTAGGAATTTAAAATTTTTCATAACATTTTGCTTTAGCTCGATATTGAAGAATAAGGTAAGTGTCTAAGTACTGAAATTACGGAAAGTTTTATTTGGACAAACTATTGTATGTTTCCTACTAAAGCGTCGTATTGTCAGTTTTCAATATTTAAAATGTCAGAATAATAGTATACTGAAGTATTAAAAACATCTACATTTCGCCTTTGAAGTTAGGTAGAGAGATACCCATCCACACAATACGTCCGACTGTACTGGCACCAATCGTACCAGCGAAAGAAAACGTTTCTCACAAATGCTTATGCGTCAAAGGAAAACCAAGTTTTGCACATCGATGTTAGGCAGTTGTCTGTTTGATGGTTTGAACCTTTTTAAATAAAGTGCACCATTAACCTATGAATGCAAAGTAAGTGGATTTTTAAGTGTGTACACACACATAAATTACTACAGCTAACAGAAATATCTTTTTTTTAAATCAAATGCCTAATCAAAGGCTAAACACTGTTTTCATAATGTGAGCAATATGACCTATAAGTATGGTCAAATATTTTTAATATATTTTATTTCCACATTATAAACTGGAAACCCTTCCAAATAATTCTTCAATTCCAGGATTGAATATAAATGTAACTAACATTTAATAAAAGCTCTTAAAAATTTTAAATAATATGAAGTATCCAAATATAAGATTATATAAACTCTGTCATCTTAGATTTATGTAATGGGAAATCTAGGGTTAGTTTTGTCATAAATATTGTGACACACACATGGTCAATTTATTGTGTTCTAATGTGAAGGATAAATAACTATGTATAATTTTATTACTAATATTCTGCTTTATTTAACTCTGACAAGTGGGTTTCCTTCTAATTTATTAAAAACAAGATATTTCTTCTAAACGGCATGAAGGTATAACACATGTGAATAATTGTTAAGCTAATTCTAACCAGCACGAGCAGCGGATGGTCTAGCGGTTAACATTCGTGACTGCGATAGCGGAACCTCAGGTTCGATCCCAGGCAGGTACGAAAGTTCTTTTTTGTTTGTTTGGAGATTTAACGACCACTGTGAGCAGCTCAATGGGCTATGAGCAGTCGCCCGTCCCTAATTTAGGGTCACTGGTTCCAGGGAAGGGAGAGAGCCAGTGCCGTAAGCCAAACACAACATCCATGCCTCACCGGGATTCGAACCCGGACCCCGTTTAGATGAATGATCAGAGGCCATCACTTAGACCACTGCGCCACCGGGACGGCGCGAATTTTTGGACTACTAAATATCCGCAGTGCTCGTATAGGCACGTTAAGCCACCGGTCCCCGGGTGCTGGCACCCGGGTAATAAATAATGACGTCTGTCTCCCCCTTTCAACATCGCTGCCGTGTCACTTTAATATCGGTCACTCTAGCCCAAATCTCCTAGCTTCCTATTTCTAAGGATTCTTCAAAACCTGAGGTCTGACACTCCCTTTCTAAAATCCTCTGCAATGATGTGATCTAATCTGATCCTAACCATCACACACATTTGAAAGCCTAAGTGAACTCATTTCAATCCTCCATAGCTCGTCAACTTCCCTAAATTGATTTCTCCTCCAAGCGCCATTGAATTGCTTCTCATTGATTCACCCTTCAGGAGGAGAAACAACGTGTCGATACCTGGCGCAGATTGCAGTTAAATGCACAGTACAAACGTTTTGGGGCGTAGTATGGTCGCAGGTAATGAAAAAGTCGATATTCTTACGTTATCCTTCCCCTGGCAATCAGTAGCTAAGGATAGACAAGGAAACAAAACTAGTAGTGAAAGGAGGGATGTTAAAAAGAACGAAAACGATATTGTGCATCTACATTTTCCGGCATTTATCATACACATTTTGCAGTTGATCAACGACAATGGACAATATAATCAGCTGCAACTGTACATACCTATAAAATTATTTGGTTTGTTTAAACAGTATAAGTTGACACCGTAAAAGAAATAGGTGTATTTCAATATTATAAAATATTATATTTAAGGCTCTCCCTAACTAATTAGTTAAGCTGATGTTTTACTCTTTCGTAGTACTTTTTTGCTAATTCACATAAAGTGTGATAATTTGAATTTAGCTTAACCACATTTTTTTCAGTTTTTATTAGACTTATGCCCGTCAAGTCCTCTCGTCATTGTACGATTTTATTTTGGAACGAGGTCATTTTTTTTCTTCTGCAGTTTTTTGTAGATGCGCCATACGGCACAGTCATAAGTAATTACACGGCTGATGCATGCTTTCCGTGACAATACTTTATTCTTCGTTTTCATTTTTTTCAATTTTTTTATGAGTAGGAGAAAGGACAAATCCGACAGATAACAATTAGGGATGCTTCGGACTATAATTACAAACTGAAAGACCTCATCTCCGCTTCAGGATCTGTAGAACTACGGACGAATCGTCTAAATTGTTGAATTGCATAAGTACACAGAGTTAACAGTAGAATATATAATAAAATTCCATTACACAGTAGAATGTGACTTGAAATTTAAGCCAAATGAGATATTATAGTTAATAGTTTATTATAGAATTTCAGAAGAAAAAATTTTTAGCGGAACTCCAGAAATCTTTACTTAAATTTGAAAGTTTGGAGATTCTAAATCGGACAGAGGATGATTTTATAAGTAAAAAAAAAGGTAAAGCAAATAGTTTAAAGGAGAAATTACGTTCCATTCTTCAGAATATTAATATAAGTTAAGTGTATGTGTACTAACATTGAAGGAGTGGTTTTCAGTTTAATTTTTACAAAATGAAATTTATTGAATTATTTTTTTTCACTTCCTTTTAAAATTCGTCAAGAAACTGGAGACCATTACGGATTTTGGTAGGTTTGTTAAAAAATGTGTTTTCGGTGCTTGAATTATATCTGGGAAAATGTTTTTGAGAAAGCCATCCTTCGCACTGTTCTCTTCTTTAACATTAACACGTCAAGCAATGTAATTCCATTTCACGTATTTTTATTTATCATAGAAAGCAGGGTATAAATTTTTAAGATAAGTAGTTCGATATGAACATTCAGAACAGATTCTGTAAATAGAAACGGTTCTATCTTGTAACAAAATGAAAAAAAAAATTGCCCTCTCGTTCTTATTTGTCTTATTATTTGTCGTACTTTTCTGGTTTCTCTACTTCGTATTTGTCCAAAAATGACATAACCCATTCTCATGTAAAAATAAAAAAAATGTCTTACTTGAGCTTTGTAGCTTATACACACATCATTCAGCTTAATAATTGAAATACTAAATGTGAAAGTCAATGAGGAAAGAAATATTCTTCATAATTCATGGGAAATTCACAGAATGTTCAATCAAAGCAAAGGGAATTTGCTTGTACCATTTACTGTTCATCCATGTAACACTTCTAGAAAACTTGAAAATATAAACTGGTACAAGCAAATTTAATTTGCATGACGTATGCAACGATCCGACAATATAAAGCGTGATGCGACGGGAATTAGTAAGAGTCGGACGCAGTATGGGTAAGACGAAGGATCTAAGCGCATTTGATCGTGAGAAAATTGTCTGGGCCCAACGAATGAGTCACTCTATCTCGGAAGTCGTGCAGCCACTGGGATTTTCACGAGCCACTGTGTAACGGGTGCACTGTGAGTACATCGAATCCGGTAAAACCATCCGCGCAAGGGTCAACTGCCGTGAACAACAGTGTGTGGATGAGCGGGGTCATCTTCGGCTAGCTCACATTGTAACAGCGGATGCACCGGCCACACTCAAGAAATAACTCGGCAATTTAGCGCTGGTGCACAAAAACATGTAAGACGCCACACTATCCAAAACCATCTCCTAGCTATGGGGTAGAGAAGCCATCATCCCACAAGGGTACCGCTGCTGACCTCATATCACTGGGTGCAAAGATTAGCATGGGCGCAAGAACATCGCCACTGGACCCTAGATATGTGGAAAATGTTGCCCGGTCTGATGTGTCGAGATTCACGTTGGTACATGCGGATGGCAGGATACGAGTACGGCGCAAACCACATGAAGCGATGCATCCTTTTTGCCAGCAGGGTACTCTTCAAGCTGGTGGGCGTGGCATTCTCGTCTGGGGACATTTTACGTGGACTGAAATGGGACCTCTGGTACGTGTGACAACGTCCTTCACAAGTCAACGTTACAGGGATATCCTGGACGACGATTTCCTCCCGTTTGTGCGTCTTCAACATCCCATTGGGGACCTCATCCTGCAACAAGGCAATGCATGGTGTCATCGGTCTCGAATTGTATCCGAATGGTTGGATGAAAACTCCACTGACGTGACTTCGCTTCCTTGGCCAGCTAGGTCACCGGAACTCATTCCCATCGAGCACAT
This sequence comes from Macrothele yani, assembly GCA_039090855.1. Taxonomy (NCBI): domain Eukaryota; kingdom Metazoa; phylum Arthropoda; class Arachnida; order Araneae; family Macrothelidae; genus Macrothele; species Macrothele yani. The sequence goes on along the minus strand of CM077033.1, from coordinate 38,362,186 downwards.
CTGGGATGCCATCGAGATATATGTTCGAGGCTCTGACCCCCCTCCGTCAAATCTTCGTGATCTGTGGGAGCTTGTTCAGGGGTGGTGAATCCGTAGGGCTTCCCAACGCTTCCGGTGTCTCGTCGAGTCCATGACGAGACGAATCGCCGCCGTCATCAGGCCGAAAGGTGGTGCTACCCGTTACTAGACAGGTATCTCTAATTCAATTGCTCTGTAGTGTACATATTTATGTATTGAACTAATTACTAGTTACAAATATTTGAAAAACATGACACTACAGATGAATATTTAGATTCTTAAGAAACAAGAAGACCGAAATCAGTACGTTCTTAGGCCATATTCGTTTTTTGTAATGGAAAGAATACGATGTGGCATTTTCTCAATGAAGGATTTGCAATAGTCACTTGAAATGTTTTTGCTCCACACATACTTTATCTTTTTAATCAAAGCTAGGGAATTTTACAGCTGTTTTTTTGGTACCTTGTCTTTTAAAATAGTCCGGAAATTTTCGGTTTGGTTAAGGTCGGGTCTATAACAGGGCCAGTCAAGCACAGTCATGTTTTTCCTCTGAAATTAGTCCTTCACTGTCTTTGATCTGTGGATGGAGCACCATCATGCATAAAGATTGTGCATCGTTGCACTTGCATATGAGTTAACAGCTTCTCAAGTACCATTTTCTCATAAAAAGGATCAGTCATTGTAGGGTCTATTGTTAAAAAGGGTAATGAAGCAGTACTGGATGCTGACATACCAACACATATCATCTGACTAGGCTGATGTCTCACGGTGCTAAAGGTGTATTTTTCATCAAACGTTTTGCCGTTTTGTCGTCGAAAATGTGCTTCACATGATTGTAATTGACGCACAGTTGTTTCAACGAAAAAACTTGACTCCAATTTTCAGTAGTTCATGATTGATGACGCTTTGCAAACTGGGGGTTCTGTTTTTTCATAACAGAGGTTAGTCAAGGTTTATGAGCAGGTTTATAAGACTTTACTCCAAAATCTTTCCTAAGACGTCAGGAAACAGTTCTGATTCTTTGTTTCCCGACCATTTTCAATGCAGAAAAACCTTGATTTTCTTGCATGAATTCCTCGGAGAACGCATAACTATTCACCTTATGGTATTGCAATCACGTGGGGTTGTTTTCTCTGGACACTTACTTCTCTATTGGTGTCTAACTTCACCTATATCTTGATATTTCATGATCGTATTATGAATAGCAGTCTTGTTCACATTCACATTTCTGCTTATGTCAATTTCGGAGTATCTGCCATGTTATAAAGTCACTATTTGTGCCTTCTGAATAACATTCAATAAAGCTTTTTTTTTGCTCATTTTTGGCTATCTTCAAACATTCTCGTTTTCTGCCTCGGTTGGGGAAAACTAGAAGATTCCGCAGCTCACAGAGAAATACGCCTTTGCGAATGATTTCATATTTGAGATCCACAGTTCGGTAAATCCTAAAATGTAGAGAGAGGTATAGGACACTGGCGCGTGTTGCACTTACACTGCGCCAGGTTAATTTCACATTTTTCGAAATTAACAGTCTCCCACAAATGTTTTATATCCATGAATCCATTGCACTGTAACCAATGTAAAGTGAGAGATACTTTTATATATACACAGGTGTGTGGTGATGTCGATATAGAACTTTTAAACATTGTAGAAACATTTCCCAAAAAAACTTCTGCCGCGCTTAAGGATTGAATCAATTGTATTACATTGTGATTAGTAATTATAATCCAGTAAGACACACATAGAGTAGCTGTAATAAACATCACCTGTTACCCTGATGCTTGCCTTTGATCTGACGGACTGCAAGCTACTCTCTCCTCTAAGACTTCCCATTTATGTTGTTCGGTAGAATAAATTCGAATCGCGTTTCAAACCTTTAAACTTTAAAAGAGTACTTCACTTTACCAGATCACTCTGCAGTTTCTTTCATTTTGTTTCTTTGAGTTTCTCCAGAAAAACTGATCATTACTACCTTAATAATGAATACACTTTATATGTACTGAAGTGTACTCATAATATACTTCAGTATGTAGTGAAGTGTATTCTGAATACCTGCAACGTACTGAATACCATTTTTTACCCATTTATTTATATTCATTTAATTTTTATGAATAGTTATTTGGTTTATTTTATTGTTTAAAGTGAAACAAAAATGGTGTATATAATAATGAGTATTATATTTATAAAAGCAACTTTTATACAATATTATTCCTAGCAAACTTATTCTGTTTTTTTCCAATGGAAAGAATGTAGGTCAACTTTCACTAGGTCGAAAAATTGGAGAGTACATCACCCCGACAAAACCGGTGTTGAAAGTCCGAAAAATTTAGCACAAAGACCTAAATAAAAATGAAACGTTGGTATGCCTTTAAGCGTTAACGACTTACTTAAGCAGATAGCAAAAGAGGTCAAAATCAGTACGAATTTGGAAAAAAAATTTAATTAAAAAAAAATAATAACTAAAGAAAACGTCAGTTATGATAGAAAAGTAACAAAGAAAAGTTCCAGTTTTTGAAATCGAAAACCAAATAACAATGATTCAGAAAAACAAGAAGGAAAAAAAATGATACTCAATCTAAGGACTCCGGTGAAGTTCGTTAAGAAATGAGTGAATTAATCGTTGTTCAATGAAACATAAGGAACTGGACCCACTTCATCGAGTATGGATTTCTTTTAAATTTCAGATTTGCACCTGTGACAACTATTGAATGTAACGTACTTCTCATTTCTCTCGCGAATCTGTATTTATTAAATAAATTCAAATTTTTAAGAAGCACATTTTCTGCTGAAACTCGGCGTTGTGCAGAGAGATTTTTATGAACGTTTTCAATTTTTTCTGAAATCGTTTACTAACTGCGATGAACAAGAAACTGTTTTTGCTTACCAGAAATATGGTGACTTTTTGGGCTATACAAAAACTCTAAATCAGAACTTGACTGGAATTCTAAAGTGTGAGAACTCGAAATATCAGTAATTTGCACATCAAGAACCTGTACCGTTCTCGGCCGAAAACCTCTGTGCAGAAATAGAGAACACTGAAAGCATCGCGTTGTTTCCGTTTGTTCAAATTTTGTTATATTCTTCGTAGTTTTAAGTGCGCCACATGTTTACTTTCATACCTGAGTGTACAATGAAATGCCAGAAAAACTGGTACAGACGAGCTTATGCAAAATACATAGCAACGTCACCTATGCGCGTACTCGGTTGCGTCCGCCAGTTCGTATATAAAGCGATAGATATGTTTTCCAGCTGTAAGAGCTGTTTTCGGCATAGGAATGACAAGTAATAACGATTTAAGCGATTTTCAACGCGGTGTCATAGTTGGTACTCGTTAAATGGGCCATAGTATTTCCGAGGTAGAAACGAAATTCGGATTTTCACGGACAACCTTTGCAAGTGTGAACCATGACTACAAAAATTCCGGCAAAACCTCAAACCTACTATACCAGAGTGGCCGTAAAAATACATTGGGTGAAAGTGACCATCGTCGGCTGTCAAGATTCATTTCACGCGATGGGCGTGCAACACTCTCGCCGGTATTATCGGAATTCAATGCTATATCCTCAACAAGCATCAGCGTCCGGACTGTACAACATACCCTGCACGATATGGGATTTGTCAACCGACGCCCACCTCGAGTCCCGTTGATGGGTGCACGACACAGAGCTATGCGCCTCGCTTGAGCACGGCACACCGCCACTGGACACTTGATGACTGGAAACAAGTAGCCTGTTCTTACGAGTCGCGTTTCCAACTGTATCGGGCAGATAGAAGGATTCGTGTTTCGCAAACCCCATGACACCATGGATCCCCCTGTCAACAGGGAACTGTACCGGCTGGTGAGGGTCCGTAATGGTATGGCGTGTGTTTAGCTGGCCTTCTCTGGGACCCCTGGTACGTCTTCAAACGTCTGTGACCGACCAACGCTGTCAGCGCATCTTTTCTGAGGAGGTACTCCCGTTCATGTCCTGAATTCATGCTGATGGGTTGGGCCTCTTCCAACAGGCCAACGCACCTACATGCAAGTGTCGGGACGCCACATTATGCCAAGAGAATCATTCATCTGAGTTTGGGATGTTGCCATTCTCACCCAATTCCCGAGATCTGAGCGTGATAGAATACATTTGGGATGACATGTAACGCGCTAACGAACACAGGAATCCGAGACCTCGGAATACACTCGAATTGTGGAACGCTCTTCAGGAAGTATGGTTTGCATTGCCTGCAGCATATTTCCAGAAGCTAGTGGAGTCCATGCCCCGTCGAATTTCGGCAGTCCTGAGCTGCCGCGGGGAACCTACGATCAATCTTAAGACATGTACAAATTATTCAAGCTTTGTGCAACTTTCTTGGTTTATTGTCATTTGAGATTAGGTAGCTAATTCAGCTAGCTATTTAAAAGATACATTATAAATAATTTTAATCTACAAGGATGGACTTTTACTGACTTTTTATGAATCGTTTCATGCAAAAAAAGAGTTTAGACACAGTAAAGTTCTGGTTGGATAAGAAAGTAACACGAAGTTTACTTTCTTTAATTGAATTTCCAAGTTATGGTGCTTCAAATATTTTTGTTATCTAATTTGTTATTGCTAATGGTTGTTTACTGCAACCAGAAACAGTTATTCTGTGAATAATGATTTAAAGCTGCAAAAGTGAATAACCGATTAACAGAATAAACCAGGAAAAGTTTCTACAACGAAACGTTTTTTTAAAAATTCAAGGGTAGCTACTCAGTTCAATCTCAATGGGAATATCTCTGCTCCGCCTGAGGAATTTGAAAATTTGACTTCCAATCGCTATAACGTTGTGTCCAAATCTTTATGTTATTCTCTACGGCAAGCAAAATTATTACCATATTTTGGCCATTACTGCTTTAAAATATGATAATGTTCCCCACACCAACGCCACGCAGTGTCTAAATAAAATGTCAATGGTTTGAAAAATCGCAGAATGAAATATGTCTTCAAAACTTTCATCATCCCCAGTATATTTATTGACACATATAAAAAAGTTAAAAGAGTTATTTCTTCAAAGAACATTTTCCGAAGGATTCCTGGTATTCGGTGTTGTCTTTACAGACAATATCTTAGGTAAACGAAAAAAAAAACAGCAATATCTGCTTAAAATACCAATGACTTTTCCTTTTGAAAAAAAGTAAATCGTATGGATACAATGGAAATGTTTTTTTTTTTGTTTCATTTTTAAGTGAATCTATGTAATAAAATAAATAAACACCTATCCTTATTACATATTATGGCAGATTTTTCCAAAAAATAATCAATGATATTACAGTTATCATATAAGGTGTGTGTTAAACGAAACGATATCTGTTCTGAAAGAAAATCGAAATGTTCGCACATAAAATTAATTCATAAGTGTAAGATATTCCGATTTATGAGAAACCAAATTACAAACAATGCTGACTAAAACACATTATTTACTGATCGCTAAATTTTTCTCAAAAACAACTTATGATTGGTAAACCACTACGAAACGTTTTAAATGTATAGACTGCAAAATATTTCATTCTGAAATTAATATAAAATAATTTCATAGATATTGCACATTGTGCACGGTATTTGAACAGAGCTACTATGATACAATAGAAAACTATTATCAATTTGACAACACTGATTAAATCATAAATATCATTTGTCACATTTCTCGTAATATAAAATACATTAAGTACTTATTGTGAAACTTTTAGTGACATAACAGAACGACAACGGTGTTATGACATATTTGCGAGTTTTAATGTGTTCATATTTGTGCAGCAATTTAAGAATCTGACGCCATCCTTTTTTGTCCAAATTTAGCTTTGAAATTTAGGTCTCTTGTTTTATTTATTCAAAAAGATTTAATGCTAATGTGAGAGTATTTAGAGACACTCTTGCCAAAAAAATTTCGTGAAATGCAAAAACATTGTTAGTTAGTGATTGTCAAATGACTTAGAAAACAAGGGTCGTGAATAACTCAATTCTTTCAATTGTTTCTTTTTATTTATCGTATTTTATCAGAAAAAACATAGTAAATAAAGCTTCAGCTGAAGTAGTTTTGAAACTTCTGTCCAAAATTAGAAGGTGCTAAAAAGTTCTAAAACAGTGCCATAATATGAGAAGGTCTCTTTTACGAAAAACGGTGATGAATTTAAGTTCTAGTTGTAAATACTTCAGAAAACAAATAAGCCAGGGAATTCCACACTTTAATTCCTATCAACGTTTCAATATTGTCGCTGTAAATTTAGCATTTATGACATTTATATAAAAAATTGGGGGAATGTTTTCGCTGTGATCCCTTTTTAATGTATTGTAATATTTCTAAAGTTACGGCGCGAAAATCTGAAAATCACGTAAACTCAGATTAAACATGATCCAAGGCTGACAAAATAAACCCATGGAGAACGAAATGCATGTATAATACATCAATATGTCAAAAAAGAAAAACATATATATTATAATGAAGTGAGAGAGAAATATAAGTGAATAACATTCAGGTTAAAATCTTTTAATGGAACAATTGCTCAAAACGCCACTCCTGTTTACTCCCAGTAAAATCGTTTTCTCTTAGACACAAAGGATGAATGCATAAACTGGAAAAAAAGAACGACATAAGTTTTTCTAAACCTTGATAACGATTTGTAAAGCATCTGGTCAATGGAATTCAATTTATTTTCTCAATATAATTTTAAATTAAAGAAAAGAAAAGTAAATATACTTTGTCTCTTACTTCTGTCAACGTGTTGCGCAATATGAATTTCTGCGCAGTTAGTGTTTAATGATATGAGTTGGCAAATTATTTTATCACAAATATCTTAAATGTGAGATCAAGATATCGTCATGAAGTTTTTAAAGGGACAAGGAATATCTGAATTACGCTGACTAACAATTGAGAACAAAAATGAATGAACAAATCTAAAGACAAAAAGAAATGGAAAAGCAGAATTTCTGTGATAGGCACACATTCCGTTTAATATTAGAATATCTTTCGTTTAAAGTATCTGACTCCCTCCATCCCTTAAAAAAGTTCGTTTTCTTTTTGGATATTTTAAAACATCTGTGTTTTACTCGTCGTCTCCTGTGCACAACGACATTTGGAAACAAAACGTTCTGGTTATCTTTGGACTATAACCGTCAGTTGGGGCATAAGCTAAGTGTCTAATTAACTGATTGCCTTAAGAGGGATGAGAAAGTATGACTTTTCGAAGCAGTGGTTGTTGAAAGGTGGCAGAGGCTGAGGTTTTAGTCTCTAAAATTAATTACGGATAATAAAGTTAAATAAATGTCAGTTTGTCAGGCTTGAGAAGTACATGTTACTCAAATGCGTCCTATATGTTGGGTTATTTTAGCCGTTGGCAATAATGTTTTTATTAATGATTGTTTTGGTAATAATAGATGAAGGTAACAACGAAATGGTGATATAAGGTCGGGTTGAAGAAAATTTATTAAAGATTAGAAAGCGATGATAATAAAAATGTTTTCTGATAAAATGAATAAAAACCGTTTTTGTGCGTTCAAATAACGTTAGCCCTGATACATAAGAATTTAATTAAAACATAATATATACACTTTAAATGCATTAGAATTTTCGGCAACTGCAGCCCATCATCAGATGCAAGACAGATCTTTGGTTAGTACAGCACATATAAACATACATATGGGAGGCAGCGCAAAGAATCATGAGATAGGGGGCGGGTATAGCAGGAGGGGGGGGCATAGATATTACAGCATGTTCCGAGGTGTGGAATTATGGACAGACTTTCAGTCATTAACAGCATGGTCTTATTTCTTGGGGTTATGATGGTTTTCGCATTATCCCAAACGAGCCTATATGTTCCGTTATAGATATTTCTGTCTAGGGCAGTGTTTTGCTGCCCGTTCTGCGCATTATATTTATGTTCACGCAACTGCATCTTACGTTCCTGGTCGTGTATCCGATGTAACAGGAAGTGCGTTGTCCGTTGGCGTCCAGGAGGGGATACGGTATACGCCCCATTTTTGCTGCTTAGGCGGTTTTTCTTTCACCTAATAGTAGCTTCCTACTATCTTTCAGTGTATATAGAAATCAATCCAGCACCCCACTAAGGATACCATTCTCTTCAGCCCACCCCATCAATCATAAACTGGAATCCCTTCGTTTTCAAATGCGAAGGGCATACACACATTCTTCGGACCAAAATCAGTGCAAACGGGAGATTGAATATATTTATAACAATTCGAGTATTAACTGATACCAGGAGTACCTTATCAACAGAAGACATTGGCAGATTAGATATTTCTACTTGATAACATTAAATAGTGATCGACATAAAAAAGAAACAATATGTATCTTCTTTGGATTACCGCCCCGCCATTACCGTCACCCTGGGTTTTATCTGTTTTTTTTTATTGGAGGTTTAACGACCACCGTGAGCAACTCAATAGGCTATAAGCAGTCGCCCGTCCCTAATTTAGGGTCACTGGTTCCAGGGAAGGGAGAGAGCCAGTGCCGTAAGACAAACACAACATCCATGCCTCACCGGATTCGAACCCTGGCCCCGTTCGGACGAATGATCAGAGGCCATCGCTTAGACCACTGCGCCACCGGGGCGGCAGGTTTTATCTGTAACCGATTCCATTTCTGCTTCGGACTTCGCCCCATCACTCTGTTTGCTTGAATTCCATTCAAACATCTTGTTCTGTCTTCCTTCCTCTTTCCTTCAACCCTGTACGTGCAGATAAATATTATGCAATTTGTATAACATTTTTCCTAAACATACTAATTGCTATAAATGAAAACATATCATTTTAAGTAAGTTCTGTATTGGCTTCGATGTGCAATGATTTCGCTTCACAACGAAAAGAGAGAATGTCCTCTTCTTGACTTTGGTTACACACTGCTACTGAAAGCGAAATAATGACTTGGATATGGTTATGGACAGGTTTCGGTGAGATTCAGCGGGCCTGTGGCTCTCAAAGAAGAAAATAAATGTGATATGGCTTTGTGTATAGTGCTGAAAAGAAAAATCTGTAGAAAAACACACTCACGTCACCACCAATGCAATCACTGTATGTTTTAATATCTTCTCGGCGTTTCCAGACACAATTCGCCCTCTTGATGCAGTAGAAAATATTTTTCACAGTGAAAGTTACTTTCTTTTGATCTTCGATATTTCACTCCTAATACTTCCTGGTAAACTGCAGTCATTGTCTCGGTGAGGGGTGTTGTGGTCACGTGATCACACCGTACCACCAAAGCATGGAGCAATATTTGGAGTATAGCTGATTCAATATTCTGTTTTCCCAGATTACAGACATAAGCTCTTCTACCAAGTTAGCAATCCATTTTTTCCAACAATACTGCAAAACCACCTTACTACCCAAGTACTGACAAGGAAGCCATTCAACTGTCGGTCTCCAAAATTGTCGGTCTAAAAACAAAGTCTTTCAACTGTCGGTCTCCAAACAAAGGGCAAAAACCAATGGGTGTATTTCCGTTTTTGGCCCAAAGGTGAACGAATGGTCAGAAAAAGGCCTTAGAGCGCAAGTGGGAAAAAAGCATCTTACTTGTGTTGTGGTGGGTGATATTTAACTCCAAATATCAGCTATGTCCCTATGATTCAAAATAAGCTCATGTCATGTAAAAAGCAACAAAAACCTTTAAGATAGGCGTAAAGGAACATTTGTGGCATTGAACATATGACCGAAGCAAAGTAATTTGGAACAATGAGAACAACACAAGATCCTAAAGTTATAACAGCACAGTATTTATCATTGATATCTGAAAAATAAATAGGTTGAACATTATCAAAAGAAGCGTTATCACTTTCAGGGTACCCAATTTTTTATCCACGGATATAACCACATGTTGTTGAATTGTTCTGACTGCCATTGACTGTTCATTGATACGTTCAATGGTATTCTCCACTTGTGCTCTAAGTCCATTTTCAGACCATTCGTTCACTTTGTCAGTTTATTTGGGAAAAAACGGAAATACACCAACTGATTTTCGCCCTTAGTACTAACTCCTGGCCAAGTTTCTTCAATTTTGGAGTGTGACAGTTGCAAGGCTTCCCTTGTAAGTAGACATGGGAATAAAATAACCACCGACGTGTTATGTTTTGTTGTTTTTTACGTCTATTCCTCCGTTACGCTTTAACTTCTGCAGGCAGTGAAAAGCAGGCAACGCTCGAAGTTTCTAGCATACTGCAAATATATTTCACGTATTAGGTGATCACGCCGTTCTCTACGAAGGTCAAATGCTGACTTTACCTAATTTCAACCACTTTCCAGTTCCAATTGTTACTGCATGTGAACTGAATGAGCAATGAATACTGAATACTCCGTTGACTTTCTTACGTGCTCAATGACGCCACGGAAACTATCCAGTCTACGGGTAATCACATTTCATGAAGTTTCGCTACAGCTGTAAAATGCAAGTTTCAAGACTGTTTAAATTTACTTTCTGCGGCCTAGATCTGCTACTACAAAACTTTAGCAGAAAGGTCTGAGATATCCTGTCTGATCGATCTTGATTACCAGTTTCACCATGACATTTTTTAGTACGCAAATATAATCTTTTAATGGCATTTCCTGATTACCTAACATTGCTATTTCCCTAAGGGAATTACGAGGTAGGCGTTTGTAGCTTTTCGGAATTATATGATGTTTCAAAATTATCCATTATAAAGTTCACGATAACTTTGCACGTATATTTTAATATACTTAAGAGAAGCATGAAGACAATATGCATATTAATGGAATTTATGTCCTGGAAAACCAGATGGTTAATAACATATTTTGTAAACTGACTCGTTGTAAAAAACTGATATGTTTTTCTGTATAAGAATTTTGTGACGTATTTTAAAGTATGATTTATTTCTTAAACCAGAAGCAGTCAATGCTTTGGTTTATTATGTACAACATACATTTTAATATATTTTTTTAAACTTCGTTGTTATTAAAAGTTCAAGGTCTGCCGAAACGCCTTTACGCAGGCTTTTGGTGGCTCACACAATTATGTTTTGTTACTTATTGAATTTCTCTTTTTACCCTTTTTTACGGAAATAGTTTTTTGTTTCAATAAGGCCATACATTCTGCCTAGTTTAGGTTAGAAGATGAAACTTCATCCGCATGTTTACGTTGTATATATTCACATCGATGCAACGCTAGTCACTGAGCAACTCGGAATTGCCGCCGTGGTAATGGGGTAGTCTACGAACAGGCATCCGGCCGTCCATACAAATTGATCTGGGTTCAAATTCTGGTGAGACATGGATGTTGGGTTTGCCTTACGTCACTGGCTCTCTTCCTTCCCTCGAACCAGTGGCCCTAAAGTAGGGCCGGGTGATTACTTATAGCACATTAAGGGGCTCACGGTGGTCGTTAAACCCTCATATCAACAAAAAATAAACTCTGTCTCTACAGTGGAAATGTACTTAGGGGGAAATAATTAAGCCATATCCGTAGGGAGGGCGAATCTTGCAGAAAATCAGCTAAACTGGGGAGAGCAAAAAGACAATCTTGGCAAAAAACATGATTTTCTAGAACGCACATTGTGTTTTATAGTTTTCCTCTGTAGGATACAGAAAGGTTCGTTCTAAAAACGCCAAATTATGGTGAACTTGCAGAAGTCGGAGCAATGTACCAAATCCTTTTAACTATCATCAGTCTATGGTGAGTCACAAAAATCAATGCTAATTCTTGACAGAAGACGAATCGCGATATCTTCATCACTGAAATACAGTAGTTAACTAATTTTTTATGCATTATGACTTCTGTAGCTTATATGCTGTAACAGCAGTTAAATCTCTGACGTTTTCAGAAAGAGAAAGTCGTAGCAATGTTTCACATCCTAAGATGTTCTCAATTAATTTTATATGTTGCGTTCCTTTTTTATCCAGGTTTCATAACCACATTTAGCACCTTTATGAGCAATGAGCAGTCGCCCTTCCTTAATTTTGTGCCAATGGCTTTAGGAAATGGGACATATCATGTCAGAAAGACGATCACATGGCGCATGTCCTTGCCCGGGGGTAAACCCATGACCTTCTCGAACAAATTGTCATGTGCCAACGGTTAGAAAACTTTGCCACCGGGACCGCAATTTCGGATTTTTAAACTGAGACTTGAAATTTGCTTTTAAACTCTGACCCGTCCCATTTCCGTTTATGGGCTCTTTGTTCTCGTGGCAAACACCTGCAACTCGCCACTTGAATTCAAAGTGCTACTAGATGTTTTCTCAATATACCGCCCCTCGCAAGTGTTTAAATTATAACTCTGTTAATTAAAACCCCCCATCAAGTTTCAATTACCGTTAAAAAAACACGCCTCTCTCAAATTAATTATGCGAGGGGGGATGGTCACAGTATTATATGGAGTACCTGACACTAAACATCAGCAGATATAAAAGTACCTTTTAATAGCCTATAAGTACATCTGAAAGCAAGTACGAAACGCTTAATTCCGAGTTGTGAAAAACTTATTTAACAACTCGGAATTAAACACCATCCGAATTTCGCAGAATTTATATTTTATATGCACTAATGATTGGTGTTTCTGAATTACCATTTTTAATGAAAATACAATCAACAGCTTCGGAACTTTTATTTTCTTTTTGCGACACTTCTACCAGTACATACGTTAGATCAACATTTTTGAGAACAGCATACACTTTTTTATTTATAAAATAATTTATTAAAAATCCTGTAAAACCTGAGGTTAATCTTTAAGCATTTGAAAGCTAAATCAGGAAATTTGGCTAATGCCAAGTAAGTTCGAAGTTTGTGCTGTTGTGTCATGTAGTCGTACCCAATGAATAGCAAATGGCATGTTGGTCCTACTTCAGCGCGAAAACAACCTGTTCGCGCTGAAGCATCGACTTCGTACACAAGGTAGTATTTCTGCAGGTAACGCTAGCCGTTCATTTTGCAACATTGCCTACAGTTCCGCCTGAGATTGTCCAGGATACAAGGATCTGTTGTACTGCTCTACAGCATCCCAGAAAGCTTTCACAGGGTTTAATTCCGGAGACCTCGTAGGACAGTGGATGCTTCCAAATACAGATGAGTGTTTCTCAGATGAGTGTTTCATTCCTTGATTATTGCTGCCCGGAAGGGTGGCTCGTTGTATTGCCGGAACAGACCATTGGTCGCATCATACGCGAATGCCATGAAAGTGTGTAAGTGATCTGCGAACAGATGCTGGTAGGGCTCACCGGTTAAGGACCTGTCCAGACCCACTAAGGCATCTAATGTGCCCCATGAGTTGGCTCCGTATACCATCATAAATCCACCACCGATCTGAATTAGCCAATCTGGCCCACCAGGGGTCAGAGACTCATGTTTTCGATGTCATACCCGCACTCACCCGTCATCTCGGTACAGTTGAAAACGGGATTCATCATAGTACACGATGCGGCACAACTCTGCAGAGGTATAATTATCAAGCTTCCGAAGCAGCGAAGCGTAATTTCGATAACGAACAGTCAACTATGGCACACAAGCAGGGTGTCGGCTATCGCAGCCCATGTCATGCAACGTTCGCCCTATGTTTATTTTGTTAACGCTGCTTGGGCTTCCGACATTTAACCCGGGCGTGATTTCCGCTCTCGTTGCCAAACGGTCTGTTTGTCTGTACTAGCCTGAGTAGTCTAGGTCGACCTCGGCCATCAGTGGCGCTTGGTCAAATGCCGCTTGCTCTCAGGACGCTGCAATGTCCGTCGATGATATAATGGCTGAATACAACTGACGTTTTCCGTTGTTTCGAATAATATAATATCTAAAGAAAAATATAATGAATATAAGATTTTCAAGGTTTTTAGAAACAATCAAGAAAGTACTTTCCAAGGCGGAATTTTGGTTAGCAGCATTAACACCAATGTGAAATTTAACATTATTTGTTGTCAACATGTTTTTAATGGGCGCAAAAGATTTGTTATATTGGCCTCCTTTGTAAATTCCGATGATCTCACTACTTGAACGGTTGTTGCGAATTACTGTTTGTTCAATTCCAAATGGGCCCAGAACAAATTTTGAAAGCTAATAACTAGATTATTGGCTTTGTAGCGCATACAAAGCCTGAAATATCACATCAGGTTATAAGTAATTTTAATTTGTTCTCTCAGAGAAAGAAATTCCTCGTAGTCTCTGAGACTGCATTAAAACAAAAATACGTTATTTCGAAAATCCCATGACTTAGAATACAAATCTTATCAGCCTCTTATTTTAAATGATATCTTTAAGGGAAATTCTGTATACTACTTTTTAGCCTTACACGTTATTTCCAAGAAAAACAAGAGGACTATGTGACGTATATTCTAGATTAAGTTTCCTTTTTTTAGTTTCTTTCCCAATGTAATTCTTGAGTTTATTCTCAGTATTCTTCCCGCTTAACGAAATATCTTTTCCTTCAAATGAATACGTTTGGCAACACAATTGAGGTTGAATGCACGTGACGTATGCATGTAATAAGATAAGAACAAGAGATAAAAAGCGACGACTGATCTGTTGTATGAGAGAGGTGTTGATATCATTGAGAGCGATTATTGAGGTGTGTTGATAAGAGCGATTATTGAGAGCTATTATTGTGAGCGATTATGATGAGTGTTGTAAAGAAAGTGCTGTACGAAAGAATTGAATAGTGTTGAGCTAAATGTGTAAATTGTGTTGTGATTCGATTCCGAATAAAGGATTGTTTCCGTAAGTTGACTTCTGGTTATATGTTTTGTCTGGCAGTTAAGGTTTGTTTCATTTAAGAACAATTTATTAATATGTTGATATTTTAAGTTAACGTAAAGGTCAAGACTTACTTTTACGCGACATTGGCGCCCGAACCTTCCTTCAAACAAATCCATAGAAGTCACGGAAAATGGCAAATTTAACGAATTCTATCGGTCTCTTTTATGACCGCTATAGCAATGATGAGGCTCGTAACTCTACAGCTGACAATATATGTACTCAGCGTTATAGAGTTCCTCATAACTCACCAAGCGCTCTATGCCAGGCCTACGGTTCTGACTTACCAGATAGCGCGTACGCGATGTACGAAGCCTGTGTACCGCGTACGTCGACCGCAGTGCCTCAACAAGTATTTACTTCACCACCCCCCATGAGAAGGAGCAAAATTGTTTGCTCATTACGTACCTCATGCGGGTTCTATTATGTTTCGGGGAAACGGCGGTTCGCTTATGTTTTTGGAGGATCTGGACGATCATTTTGACCTTTATAATGTTCCTGAAGACTGTCAGATACCTATTGCTGGCACATGTTTGCAAGACACGGCAAAAGTCTGGTACAGACAGTGGCATCGAATGAACCCAGATGGTTCTTATCAGCAATTCCGAGCTGACGTTTTCGATGTCTTTCCTTTTAGAACCAATAAGGCCGGCCTTGCGCAACAATTGTTTTCCAGGCGACAGCGAGCGTCAGACAACCCAGTCTCGTTCGCCCTGGAAACAGTCCGACTTTACAAATT
The DNA here is from genome assembly GCA_039090855.1 of Macrothele yani. Classification (NCBI taxonomy): domain Eukaryota; kingdom Metazoa; phylum Arthropoda; class Arachnida; order Araneae; family Macrothelidae; genus Macrothele; species Macrothele yani. The sequence continues at coordinate 38,346,715 of CM077033.1, read as the reverse complement.
ATGGGATCCCGCTGCAGCCGAGTCTGAGATTTGTGACACCTTATTACAGCAGCTGGATCCCTTTCTGCAGGATTATCTTGAAGTTCGACGTCCTGTCTCCATTCACGAGTGCTTAAAACTCGTTGGAGTTTATGAAGACCGCCACAGCAAAGGTCAGTCTTCACAGGTTCACTAGTACCGCCAACCTACGCAGTACCGTGAACCTCATATTAAAAACAACAGGAATCAGCAGCCAAACCAAAACATTCATCAAAGACAATTTTTCAATCAGCCTAGAAACACCTATCAGCAGTCTAGATACGTGCCACCGCATCGTCGGGTACCAGAGGTGCAACATTCTGGCCATTATGGAAATCAGGACACCCAAGTTTCTCGTCCCCGGGATTGTTACTACCCGGTGGACCAGACATATCCAAAACACCGTGCTGTGAGGCAAGGCCAGCCTAATAATAATAAAGCTGTCTCTCTTGCACGTTACAATTCAGCACGTCCGGGTGGTTCGCCACATTTCCAAAATCAATCTAGACATTCTAATAAGTTTCATGACAATTTAAACTTCAACAGGAAGTAGATGGGTCGAATCTATCTCCTCGTTTCTCTGAAGACCTCAAATCTCTCTTGTTAACTATTCAAGCTCCGCTTTTGCCTGACATTCTTGTGACCTTAAGCCAAGTGGTGGTGTCTACTAAAATTGATTCTGGATCTCACATCTCGGCATTAAATAAATTTTGATTTCTGTGCTGCTACCTTTCCAAATGCTTGTGTCGAACCCTCCCAGCAATGCCTGCGAGGTGCCGACAATAATAATTTTGCAATCTCTGGATCAGTTAATTTACCTGTCAAGATTGACAAAGTGCAAGTTTCTTATACTTTCTTTTTAATCCAAGAGTTACCCGTGGATTGCCTTCTGGGGTAGGATTTCATTAAAATATTTAAGCTCACACTTGATTTCGAACATGGCCTAATCTTAATGCCTGAGATTAGTCCTCCCACCCAAGAAGAGCCAATTGATTTTTCTGCAGTTCTTGCAAGTGACAAATTGATGCCTGAACATAAAAGCGAACTTGGTCAGGTTTTACGCAGCAGACCAGGATTATTTTCAGATAAACCAGGGTTTACACAGGTGGTGTATCATACTATTGATACAGACGAAGCTAAACCTATTGAATGTAAGCCTTATCCATGTCCGAACCAGAAGAAAGCTGAATTCCAAAGACAAATACAGGACATGCTCCATTCGGGGATAATTAAAGAATCACTTAGTCCTTGGGCAGCACCTGCTTTTATTGTTCCAAAAAAACAATCTGGAGAGTATCGCTTCGTAATAGATTACCAAAAACTCAATGCGGTAACCAAAGCTATTAATTACCCATTGCCTATAATTAGCGATATTCTCCAGGACTTATCGTAAACAAACTGGCTATCAACATTGGATTTAGCTAGCGGCTATTGGCAGGTGGCTGTCCATCCAGATACCGTTGAAAAACCTGGATTTATTACCCCGTTTGGAGCATATGAGTTTTTACACATGCCCTTTGGTTTGGCATATTCTGCTGCAACGTTTCAGCGCTTATCGGATTCAGTCTTACGTCCTGTACTAGGACTTAATGTCTATGTTTTTCGGGACGATATTATCGTCTCTTCTGAAACTTTTGAACAGCATCTGTCTCTGTTGGACCAAGTTTTCCAACTCCTGCATAATGCAGGTTTGACGTTAAAGCCTAGCAAATGTCAAATTGGCAGGGACGAACTAGTATATCTCGGACTGAAAATTACCCCTAAGGGTCTTCTAACTCATGACTCAAAGATAAATCCAATTTCGGACTTTCCGAGGCCTAAGTCGGCGAAATAATTGTCGCGTTTTTTAGGCATGACCGGGTGATACCAACAGTTCGTTCCGGGGTACGCCACTCTATGCTGACCTTTATTCGCTTTGAAACGAAAATATAGACACTTTGCTTGGTCCACAGAGGCAAAAACTGCCTTTAATACTCTTAAACATGCCTTGGTTTCGCCACCTGTGTTAGCCTTTTCTAACCATGCCGAAGTATTTAATATCTTTACCGATGTGTCAGCTGTTGGTCTAGGAGCTGTTCTATCTCAACGAGGGCATCCTATTGCATATGCCTCTCGAATTCGTAATAAAGCAGAACGTAATTACTCTGCTACTGAGCGAGAATGCTTAGCAATTTTATTTGCTGTCACCAAATTTAAATGCTATCTCAATCATTTAACTGTCAATGTTATTACGGATCATTCGGCATCACAATATTTAACCACAGCAAAGAATCTGTCTCGACGAATGTTAAAATGGACACTTCGACTTCAGGAATATAATGTTCAAATTCAGTATCGCCCTGGCAAGTCAAACCAAGTGCCGGACGCACTGTCTCGCTGTCCGGTCAGTTCTGGTGCCCATGCGGATACTGATCCTCCCTCCCTATTTCTTCTTTCGGAAATAACTTCAAGGGAGCAAATAATTTCTGAACTGCGGAATGATCCAGATTTTGGTGAAATTTATAATTTCTTACTCGCTGGTTCTTCTGCTCCAAGTGAACCTTCTTTAGCGGGTCGTAGTCGAAATTATGAGATCATCGATGGTATTTTGTATTATAAAAAATTTGTAAACTAGAGAGCTGGGTACCGCCCTGCGATACCTCAGTCTCTTCGCATGGCTTTATTATACAAATTTCATGATATTCCTCTTGCCGGCCACTTAGGCATACGGAAAATTCGTAGTAAGCTCCAAGACGTAGCCTACTGGCCGGGCATGTACAATAGTATACTCGCATGCATTCGCTCATGTGTGTACTGTCAAAAGAACAATTATGATAATAAACGACCGGCCGGTCACCTTATTTGTAGTTCAAATAATTATGTTTTTGAAACTAGCTCTATAGATTTACTGGGCCCTTATCCATTATCAAATAAAACTAAATCTCGTTATATTTTAGTTGTACCAGATAATTTTTCTAAATGGGTGGAAGCATTCCCCATTCAAGCAGCTACGGCTGATATAATATGTGATATTCTAATACATAATGTTTTTACTCGATTTGGCTGTTCCCGTACCGTAGTCTCGGACCACGGTGTTCAGTTCATTTCGGAGTTATTTGAGCGACTGTGTGCGAGGCTTCAAATTAAACATAAATTCATAAGTCCGTATCACCCTCAAGCCAACCCGGCTGAGCTTGTGAATAGAACATTGCTAAAGATGATCTCAACATTTATTGGCAATAACCATGAGCGTTGGGATGAACATGGTGAAATGTTTTGTTTCGCCCTTTGCTCATAATTTCATGAATCAACGCGGCTGACGCCCGCTGAACTTTTTCTAGGGCGCAAAATCCGCACCCCTTTTGAGAATTTAACTGGCAATACCGATGAGATCAACCAAAGACCAACACCTGATTTTGTAAAACTGCTTGCGCAAAAGGCACGGACTGCTATCAGTCGAGCTCAATTAAGCCAAGCTAGGCACTATAATGCGAAACGGAGGGAACCAGATCTCGCAGTTGGAGATCTGGTCTTATTGGAAACTCATTACCAATCCTCCGTTTCACACACATTCTTTAAAAAATTTGCACCTTTATATGATGGGCCCTTTGAATAGGTAGAAGTGTTCAATAATAATGTCATATTAAAGAAGCCAGATGGCTCCCTACATTCTGCCCATGCGCAGCAATGTAGAAAATGGGTTATTAGAAGCACTTATGCAATTATAAACCCTAAATCTAGTAGGAATCCTCAGGCAGAGGGTGGGACTTCACAAGTATATATAAATGATGATGAAATTATTGACCCCACCCCTGTCCTGTCCGATTCTCTACCTTCGTTTGAACGGGTCTTTGCTTCTACTCTTAACGATTCACATTCTGACATCATTCCATTCACTCGGGGTGCTGTCATTATTTCAACTCCTCTGTCTCCTGCCTTTTCAAACTATGAGAGTTCTAGTGCTTTCAGTTCCTCTGGATATTCTTGTCGTGTGCAACGAGGTTCTTTTTCATCTGCTTCTCATACTCCAATCGCTCCATTTGCTTCTTCACGTATAGTGCCTCCCTTTGGTTTTCAATCGAAAAACTCAAAAGGTACAACAACTGACATTTCTTCATCAGGCAGTTCCATCTCCCCTGTGCCTAAAAGAGTCGTACCTCTTGCTGCATCTGAATCATCAGACAATATTGTTGAGGTTCTTCAGTCTCCAAGAACTAAAATCTTTCCTTCTATTTCTGCTGAGCATCTTCCTACTTCAGGAACATTTGATCGATCTGCCGTAGGGCAAAAACGTCCTCTTTCGCCATCTGTGCCATTTCAACCTACAAAGCGTCCGCCGCCTGAATTTTCCCCTCCTGTTCCACACTCTCCTAGTGCAACTTCTAGTATTGGGCTACAATCCAGATATAGAGTCCAGCATTTGCATCCGCCAGGTTTTCGTCCTTGGAATCTTCGCTCGGGACGGACGGAGCATATACCTTCCTTTACCGTTCCTCGTCGTTCACGGAAGCGCCCTTCTAGTTACACACCGCTTCTTCGACCACCAAGGAAACGACCGGATCTTCATCCTTCTCAGATTCCGGGTTCGTCTCTAAGCCAGCCTGAGACTTCTTCGTTCCGGCCTGAGACTACTTCGTTCCGCCCTGAGACTACTTCGCTTCAGCCTGAGACCTCTTCGCTTCAGCCAGAGATCTCTTCGCTTCAGCCTGAGACCTCTTCGCTTCAGCCTGATGACCCTGTCTCTTCTGGTCAGCTTGCCTTGTCTGCGGGAATTCCTGACACATCTCGGCGATCTAGTGACTTGCAACCTCAACCTGCGAAGCGTGAAGCTTCGAGAGTGCCATTCTCGCCCAAACAACAACATAAGCGTGTCCGCACACGGGTATTCTTTGCGAGCAACAGGTACTGTTAAGTTTTTTTTAAACTGACTTTCAAGATTAAAAGAACTTTTTACAATATAGAGCTTTGCTCTGTGTAGATAATTTGAACTTTCTTGTATCACAGAACTTTGATCCTTATGGGGACTATTTCTTTGAACTTTTTTTGTCATCAAGACAAACCAAAATCACTGAACTTCTCTCACAAAATGTGACTACAAATAAATATCACAGCACTTTTTTGACAAACTTTGAAGACAAAATATCGCATGCATTATCTTGTCAGTATGTAATGTTTTTTTTTTTTTTTTTTTTTTTTTTTTGGTGTGGCGCCTCATTAATTTTTTTTTACAAACTGCTTTTCATTTCATTCTGTGTATGTTGTCTTTGCGGCATAACACGAAAATCAGCATTGCTTTTGTTGATAATTTATAAAGATTTCACTCCCAGGATAGGGTTTTCCAGGGTTTCCTCTATCCCATCTGACAATTCGATGTGCGAATGCATGGAAGTAGTTCGAAGGCGGCCCTGGCCGCCAAGCAATCAAAGGTTTTTGTGTTGTTGTTCCATGTCTAACCTTTTTTTGTGCTTGATACTTGTTGAGTTGGTGTTGAATTTTTTTCTGCAAGTGCAGTTTTTTTCAACTAACTACATTTACACTGTATTACAATATTCACTTAACTTTGTTTGAATGTTTTGTCTTCCCTGAGAAGTTTTCAGGAGTGGACAAATGTGTAATTAATCACGTAAAAGTGTTGTAGTTTTTTTCCTGCCATACGCAGTTTTTTGACTACTATGCTACTTATATGTATATTGATGAGTGTTCTCCACACGTATTGACAAAGTATTTTTCACGAAGTATAAGATGAAGATTTGCAATCGTACAGAAAGTTCTCTAACAATGTTTATTGAACTATTGATGTCTACAGACTATATGTCCTGAGAAGTCGGTTACAGCAACAGGTCGACGAATTTCTTCATCAATTTTTATAAGTTCTTATCTGAAAGGTTGAATGAATGATCAGATTGTTTGAAAGGATACCTCTACAAAATTGATAGGTTTTCGGCAAGAAAAAAGAAATTACGAAGGAGATGATGTGACGTATATTCTAGATTAACTTTCCTTTTTTAGTTTCTTTCTAATTTAATTCTTGAGTTTATTCTCAGTATTCTTCCCGCTTAACGAAATATCTTTTCCTTCAAATGAATACGTTTGGCAACACAATTGAGGTTGAATGCACGTGACGTATGCATGTAATAAGATAAGAACAAGAGATAAAAAGCGACGACTGATCTGTTGTATGAGAGAGGTGTTGATATCATTGAGAGCGATTATTGAGGTGTGTTGATAAGAGCGATTATTGAGAGCTATTATTGTGAGCGATTATGATGAGCGTTGTTAAGAAAGTGCTGTACGAAAGAATTGAATAGTGTTGAGCTAAATGTGTAAATTGTGTTGTGATTCGATTCCGAATAAAGGATTGTTTCCGTAAGTTGACTTCTGGTGTATGTTTTGTCTGGTCATTAAGGTTTGTTTCATTTAAGAAAAATTTATTAGTATGTTGATATTTTTATGTTAGCGTAAAGGCAAGACTTACGTTTACGCGACAACTATAACTGACATCTTATAATTGAGAAAATTTAATTCGTTTAACATATTTTGTTATTAATAAAAATATTCCGTAGTTAGGTGTAACTAATCATTTATTTGCCTCTTAGCCGACCTTTCGCACCTCAACAGAGGACTTTTTCAAGGCTTGATACAACGGTTGTATGACGCTTTGAAAAAGCACTCTTTAACAAGCCTACTTCATACAACTGTTGTATGAAGCCTTGAAAAAAGCCCTGCGTTGAGGTGCGAAAGCTCGGCTAGTAGTTAAATAAATGATTAGTTACACGTAACAACGGAAGTTATTTATTGATAGATATGGGTGTATAATATTTTATTACAAATTTTGTTATTGATTATCAATCATGATTTATCTTCTTTTTCTCTTGAAGCGTATGTAAACCACTTTGTTAATTTGAAACTTTTATGCGTACCATCTCAAATGCTTTTGTTCCATTTGCTACTTGATGATAGAAATTTTTAAAGGAAACATGGTTAGACTTCCTGTATATTTATGTTGTCTCATGCTCAGCTAAAAATAGCTGACCATCAGGGTTTGATACAAAAATTGTTTATGATCCATTATTTTTTTTTCTTAGCTCTTATACAGTTTCACACCATATATTAAAATGTGTTATATTTATCTGAACGTATATTTCACTTATTTAAACAAAAAAGTAAGTTCAAACAAAATTTGTTTAAAATTGCTAATAGTTTGAATCAATACAAAAGTAATTTATTTTTCAAGTTTTTATATAGTTCCTGTAGTATGTACTAGGAACATTAAAGAAATCTTTCAAACAGTATGTACTAGAAACTTTAAAGAAATCTTTGAAACATTAAAGAAATCTCTCCAACACCTCCTATGAGGTTCGTCACTGTTGCGGTATTTTGATGTGGTACACGAAAGATTAGTGATGCCTTAGAAAAAGCAGTGGCATAACACGTAACACTAGTGTGCAAAAGCTGCGTAATTATATTGGTTGTAATTGCGTCTCCTCCACACAAATATGCCGTCACTCGTGCATGCCAGCTCCATGGCAACGTGCCTTGAAAAAGAAGAGTTACAATGCAGTAGAGATTATACAAAAAATTCTATAGCTAAAATTACATGTAGTTGTGAATTGTAGTAACAGCACTTGTAAAGGTTCAACCAATCGGACCTTATAAATAAGCTATCACAAATCACAATACACTCAGAGGCATTTTCTAAACGCAGACATCTATCGTTCAGAGCACTTAAGTTTTCTCAGTTAAGTGTTTGTGTGAATGGTGTCCACTTACTGTTACTTTATTTTCTAAAGTACAAGCAATTTCGTGGTTAGTAATAGATAAACTAATTTACATTCTATTTTTGAACGATTAAATTTAGTTGGCTGAAAATGGTGCCATCAGTTGATGGAATGTAACTTATTGTCATCCGAAAAATGAATTTCCATCAACAATAAAGATATACATATTAAATATACTGTATGACCTTTCCTGCCTAGAGTTTAGATTTACTTCTAATGCTGATTGCCCGCATTATGTTACAAGGAATTTCAGTATAATCTGATTGATGCGAATAATCAGTGTTCATTATCTGATTGCTATTCATATAATAAAGCCATCTGTTATTTGCTCAAAGAAAACTTCTCAAATCTGAGATCGAATTTGAAAACAGAACACTCGGTAACCAAGAATAATGGTAAATATTATTTTAATCATTTACCGTTTCAAATGAATATACTCGGATTAGCAAAATTGGTTGATTCCTGCTCGAACGAGTATATGGGCTGGACAAGGAATGTGCCGAATGTGAAAGGAATGAGTGAACTTGATCACCAATAAAGCTTTTCTTTCCCCTTAGATTTTTAATCAAAGTGGCTACCTGGGATGATGATCAATATTAGCGATTTTTGTATTAGCAGCGGAAGGGCTAAAACAATAGCGACAAACTTAAGAAGGGAGATGATAGATAATTTTTTAGTATACAGTGTCATGGTGAACTTGTCAGAGGAATCAGACATGTCCTACAATCACTTCTATTATGATTCTTATTACCCAAACAGATATGTATTACTGATCCCTATTAGCCGATGTATATGGTGTCGCTTTTCCTAAAGCATTGCGGCAATTGGGTATAAAAAACCCGCATACTTAGATGTCTTAAGAAACACTCAGCACAATCTTTGATGTAGTACCATATCATGTGTTTGCGAAGGTCAACTGTTCCTGCTGGCAGGCCAAAGCACCTACTTTTGTTTTTGTTTTGCGTCTTATTGCCTGCTATTCGGCTCAACGTTTCTTCAAAATGCACTTAAGCCGTGGCGAATTCCGTTTATGTTCACTTAATTTCATGTTGGACATGTATAATGTGATTCAAAACGAAAACATTATTTCAGCTAAGAGGAATCTGAAGGCTAATAATCGTGTAAAGTGTTCTTCACAATATATTCAAAATGCACAGTTGCATCTAAATAATATGACCACATACCTAATAATGGGAATAGCCACAGTTGGTCAAGACGACAGCGGCGGGACGGCATGACTTGGATGAAATGATGTCCTGGAAGATTGCCCAAGACACATGTGCCCATTCGAACTGCAGTAGATCACGGAAGTCGCGAAGATGACGTAGTTGTGGGTCAGCACTTCGAACCTGTCAACTCAAGTAGTCCCACAAGTGTTCTATGGGACTGAAGTCAAGCTATTTCAACGGCCGAGAGAGAACGAAGACATCGCTGTCGTGTCCATGAAACCAGTGACGAACCCACTTAGCGACCGAGCAATGTCATGTTAGTAGACACCATCTCCACCATGGAAAACTTCCAACATTAAGGAATGCATGTGGTCACGAAGATGGACAAGTAGCCATTGGCGTTCAGGGACCCATCTAGTGATACCAACGGTCCCAAGTCATACCAGCAAAAGATTCACCAAACATGCCCACCGCAACCGCCGGCACTTACTTGACCGTCAAACGTGTCTGGATGTTGGTTCTCGTGTGCTTGACACCGTATCCACTGTTCAGTACGGTAGTCCTATGCGAACTGCAGGCGTCGTTCACGATGGACCCGAGTTAACATGGGCGTCTTGGGACAGCGTCAACAGTGGAGACCGATGCGTAAGAAAGTTTGCTCTATTTTTATCAGGGACACATGGCTTGTTGTCCCAGCTTTCTATTGCGTGAGGAATTGCTGCACCGTCGCGTCGCGCGCCGGTTGAACTTTACCAGTCGACGTAGGCGATGTTCTCCTATTAGTTCAATGGCTTTTGCGGCTCCACATTTTTGACGTCGGAAGATACTCGGTGTTTCAGCCGTTCATTATTAATGCACCCGTACTACATTACCTCGCAAACAGCCTACGAAGTCTGCTGTTTCTCAGATGATTCCATGCTTAGCGCGGTAGCTGATGATCATTCCTTTTTGAACATCCCTAAAATCACGTACTCTGTACATCGTGATTACGTGACGCAAATTTTGTCGTCTGTCCTAGTCTGCCGCTTATATCTCCTTGTCACTAGGGTTCTGTGACGCGCCTGGGCGGGTATACCGCGATTCAGGGTTGGTCATATTATTCTAGTTTCACAGTGTATACTTTTTAAATTAGATTAATGATACTCCGGACATGAAGGCGTAGGATCATTTATTTTGTGGCCCTGAAGCTTAACTTTTTTCGCTTTAACGAAAAAGAATATACTTTACACTGTAAGAGGCTGTTGGTTTCAAAGTTTCGTATACATGGCTGCACGCTTAAAACATGACATAAATGTAAATTCTGTTGCACGCTTTTATTTAGTCATAATGTACCGTAGATTTCACTTACATTTGGTATTTAAATAACCTGCACTTTTGCTTTAAACAAAGGATTTAACGTTGAACATTGACACTTTTATCAAATTCTGTATTGAATGTGGTTACCACGTAATTCGATGAACTTTTCCGTCCCTCACATAATCTCCAGGTAAACGCCCATTGATTCGCTACTACTACTATCTTCAAGGCGTAGGTTCTAAATGCTGACGAATTCATGCATTATATATATTGGTTTACAACTTTTCGTACGGTAGATGTTTATTTTGATAGACTTCGCCTTTAGAGAGCCAAACAGGTAATAGTCGAGCGTTTATAAGTTGAGAGAGCGGGGTGTTTGCGTATCCTCATTAATTTTCAGGTTTTTAGTAAAATCACAATAGTTTCGAGCGAATAAATGTTGAAAGGCATGGCAAATGCACTGGCGAAAAGTAAAAAAAGAAAACCAAGAAGGAGACGTCTGATACCACGAAATTTATACAGCATAATAACGGAAAACAGAGGATAACGTGATCAAAACATTATGGCAAAATACAGCTGTATTTGCTGCTAAACTGAAAAATATTATTTCCATGTAACATGGTTAGTACAAAGTTGAACCGCGATGAACTGCGTCACACTGTGCAATTCTGTCATAGAGTCTGTCGTGCAGATGTTGGGTGTAAGTTTGGGGTATTGAGTTCCAAGCATCCTTAACCTGGACGCGTAAATCGGGGATGGTCGTGGCTGGTTGTGGAGACCGGATAAGTCGTTGTCCCATAAAATCCCACACGTACTCAATGGGGGACAAATACGGTGAACGTGCTGGCCATAAAAGTTGTCTCACACCCTGGAGTGCTTGTTGCGTTGCACGTGCCGTGTGCGGGCGTGCGTTATCTTGCTGTAAAACACCACGGTGGACCAACCTTACAAATGGCACAACAACGGGCTGAATGATGTTCTTAATGTAGGAGGTGCTGTTTAACGTATCCGGTACAAACACTAGTTGTGTACGGGAGTGATAGCTGATCGCTCCCCACACCAGGAAACCAGGTGTAGGCCCTGTGTGTCGCTGGCGGATGCAAGAAGGGTGGAGACGCTCTCCTGTGCGTCTGTGAACACGCATACGGCCATCGGAGGCTGCCAGGCAGAATCTGATTTCATTGCTGAACACGACAGATCGCCATTGCGTTCTTTAGTGCAGACGTTGGCGACACCACTGAAGCCGTTCCTGACGGTGGGCTTAAGCCAGAGGTACACATGCCAGAAGCACACGTGCACGTAGTCCTGCATCCAGTAGACGGTTGCGGATTGTTCGCACAGTCACCTCAGGTGCAACGGCAGCTCCGATTTGCGTCGCAGTGGATGTTCTGCTTGACAACGCCGCCCTTCTTATGCGTTGATCGGTCCGCTCATCAGTCCTTCTGTAAATCCCGGTTCCACATCTTCTCGTGTGGGAATGTTCCTCGGACCATCTACGCCACCATCGTACCACCACCGATACTTCCCGTCCAATTCGCTCCGCAATACGACGATAAGACAACACGGCCTAGCGGAGTCCGACTAGATGACCTCGATCAAATTCCGATAACTGCTGAAATCGTACACGGCTTCCATGTCTAGGCATTGCAGCTTCTTCAGGGTCTTCGCACGTGTCCGTACGCCAACGACTGATTACATTCACTTCGTCGGACTCCTTAATTACCACCGACGATAATTTGCATATTATGCCGCGCTGTGGCGTAAGCGCTCACCGGTTGGTCCCGAAATTAACAGCACACCTACGTAAACGTTACCCCATTAACTTATGTAAATTTCATGATCGTCCGCCAGTTATTTCTTGGTGTTCTTTTTTCACTTTCCGCCAGTGTATATCCCTATTGTTAAGAGAAGACTTAATTTGGTTCATCTCGAGTCAACTGTTTTACAGCACTTTACAGATCAGTAGAAAAACGTCTGTGTTCATTTTTCCCTCAAAAAAGGAATTTGATGATGCGCTCGCCTGACACTCAAACCTAACACAAATTTTTAGATTAGATGTTTGTTTCTGGTAAAATACGCGTGCGTTTTCAGCAGCCCAGTGTCCCGGTTTGTGCTAATGGAAATGCCTCGAAAGGTAAAACCAAATTTTTCGGTTGAAGTTAAGAGAAACCTGTTGAGCACTCCTTCAGAAACAATCTCTAAATACCACTGACAGTAATGGATCAAGTGCACTTAATTCCGGCACAACACCTATCTAGTGCACTTAATTCCCTTATCGAGTGCACTTATTTCCTTCACAACACTCACAAAGCTTAACTTTTACATTATGAAAAAGGGAATGAATTGACCTACGACTAATTCCTCTCACCAGGGATAAACTGCTTTATTTTTCTTCACATTTTTTTATAGTTATAGAATTATCATAGAACAATAGGCTGAGCTGCTATACCTGTTGCAAAATCAAAAAAGGAAGAAACAGCAAAATAAATCAGGCCTCGATGGTTCACTTATTAGTTACTAACTGTTTTGGAACCGAAGAAATTATAACGACTTTGCTATTTTACTGGTGGATGTTTAATACTTTGTCAGATGTAGATACACGGCATCTATGTGCCGTGCGACTATGCAAGGAGCAAACATTCAACAAATCTTTTTGATTAGAGAAAATCTCCGCGGGTCACTTTTACAAAAATTAGGAGCTGATTAGTATCTGTCATGTCTGTACTTTCATCAAGTGGCAATTTATACTAAACAAAAATTTTAATTAAAGAATATAATATGGAAGACAAATACATACTGTCTTCAGTTCTCCTGGTAACAGTTCGTTTCGAAAGATATACAAATGAAAATTCATTCCTAACTTTTGTTTCTTCCTTAAACGCTTCTGCTATTTTAACTAAACACATTCTTACAAATGCTTCGTCACTAAACGATTTATTTGCTCTTGCAAGTTCGTTACTAATCTCATACGATGCCAGGAGTGGTGATTCGTGAATCTTGTTCTTATTGCTAAATACATACTTTTTTTTTGTTTTATTTTCTTTCTTAACTATTCAATAGCATTTTTTTGTGACTTACTGGAAAGGTTGTAGTTGCTGGAATGAATTATGATGTATGTCTTTTAAGATTGCATTAGTTTGATATGGCTTAGAACTTCAATACAAACTAAGAACTGAGGTATGTTATCCTTACTGAGAATAAACAAATAATCAGACGGTCATTCTTTTTTAAATGCGCGATTTTCTCTGTCCACTTTCCTAAATTTAGAAAACCTCTTCGTTAGAAACACGCAAAAATTAAACTCTAAAAGACTAAGCACGTGCTTGAGGTTGAACAGCCTGCAGTGAGTCACGCAACAGAAAGCGGAGGAAATTCTTATGAAGTGTAATACTTGCTGAGTGCGCAATTGCGCATCTCAAAATAATGGTTTTACCTGAGCACCTGGATAGCTTCATTATTGTGACGTGACAACATAAGCGCTGGCTGTAGACATGGTGGGAAGTAGTAAAACCCTCCTACAAGAATGAAGTAGTCTGGGAGATCATAACCAGTTGTACAGGCGAGTAACGAAAAGGAAGGTTTATTTGGGAATTAATGCTTGTGGTGAAAATTGAGAAATGAAAGTAAGTTGCGTGAAGATCTGAACCTTAATTCGGCCAAATAAACATGGACTGAACGGACACGTCGTTGAAGAATGCGAAAGCTGTGGATACTTCGGCAATTTAACCATAGCATTTATTTAATAAATTAAGAGTAATAGGGGGACCGTAATAAATAAGCTAGCTAGTCGCCACTTGGCAATCACTGCTTTATACCAAATCCTAGGTACACAAACAAACAAATTTTCTTCCCAGGACTACGTGGAAATTTAAGATAATTTTTCTCTCCCAATTTTGGATATACAATTATTCCTGGATACTTGTACCAATCAAATGAGCACTACAGTATACAGGAAACCAACAACTTTTACTTCAATGATACTCGAAGATTCCGCTCACCCACTTAATTATAAACCGTCCTCTACACGTTTATGCTACGACCCGTATTTACCTACTGTTCAAATGAAAGTTAAAAAAATTCTGACATCAACAAATTCATGGCTATAGCAGAAGCCATAGTATCACGAAATCCATCGTGATACTGCAAATTAGGAAATTACGGATATATCAATTCACTACTCTACAGCAAAATAGAAACGCACCTAAATATATGGGATCATTACATTTTATACCAGAACTCACAAATTTCCTAAACAATATTTGCAAAAGTCATCAAATAAGCTTTAGAATTAATACTATATTATAAAAAATGGATCGTGACCAATTATTCTGTTAAAATAAAACGGGGTTTAGAGTATCACCCTCAAGGCCTTGACTCTACATGACGGTAAGCTTTAAATCGGCTTAACACTTCGGAATATTAAAACACGACTCGCAGAACATAAATACGTTGAACATCATCAATGGCCACCGGATTCTCTCGGAAAGTTCATAAGGTGTGAAGTCTCGGCTCACTACCCGCTGAGTGCCGAGACCTCACAGTTGGTAACCACACATTCTAAATTTGACAGCATTTTCAAGGAGAGCCTTTTTATTACTACACAAGATCAAAGAGCTGCAACGATGACTGCCATTGCTTTGTTCCCATTACATGCAGGGCTCTAATCGTAAAATCTGACCGATGAAGCAAATTGTACAACCACTCCGAACAGGTGGCTGACTCTGAGTTATAATGGGACTCTAATGCGTATGTGTACTACGCATGTCACATTAGGTGCAACTTTATATATATATATATATATATATATATATATATATATACACTGACGGAAAAAAATCCCAACACCACAAAAAAATAGTTGTATAGGAATGAAATGACGGCAATACATTTGTATAGGCAACATATTTAATCGATTAAGGTTTCAAGACCACAGCTTATTGTACGCGCAAGTAGAGCTATTTTAAATGTGAAATGCTGGTACATTAGTAACCGGTGTAACCGCCATAATGTTGAATGCAAGCACGCAAACGTTCATGCATTGTGTCGTACAGCTGCTGGATGCCAGTTGGTGGGATGGAGTTCCATGCCTGTTGCACTTGGTCGGTCAATACAGGGACGGTTAATGCTGGTTGGGGTGACGCTGGAGTTGTCGTCCAATGATGTCCCATACGTGCTCGATTGGTGAAAGATCTGGTGATCTAGCAGGCCACCCCTGGAATGCTGTTCATGAATGACAGCACAACAGGTTGAATGACCAGACCGACGCACAACTGTGACGTCAGAGTGCGTGGGATAACCACGAGAGTGCTCCTGCTGTCATAAGAAATTGCTCCCCAGACCATAACTCCAGGTGTAGGTCCAGTGTGTCTCGGCCGCAGACAGGTTGGCTGCAGGCGCTCACCTGGCCTCCTTCTAACCAACACACGGACATCACTGGCACCCAGGCAGAACCGGCTTTCATCGGAAAACACAACAGAACTCCACTTCGTCATCCAATGAGCTCTAGCTTGACACCACTGACGTAGCAAACGGCAGTGTTTTGGAGTAAGTGGAATGCACGCTTCAGGGCTTCTGGCTCAGAGCTGTACTTCAAGTAACTGATCTGTAACAGTTCGTTGTGTCACTGTGGTGGCAACTGCAGCTCGAATTGCTGCCGCAGACACGGTACGATGCGCCACGGCCATACGCCGTACACGGCGGTTTTCCCCCTCAGTAAAGCCACGTGGCCAGCCGGAACCCGGTCTTCTTGAGGCAGTATCTTTCCTTGACCATCGCTGCCAACAATCATGCACAGTGGCTACATTCCTGCCAAGTCGTTCTGCAATATTGCGGAAAGAAAATCCACCTTCTCGTAGCCCTATTACGCAAGCTCGTTCAAACTCCGTGAGCTGTTGATAATGGCTTCTTCGTCTTCTTAAAGGCATTCTTGACTAACATCAACACCCTACGTCGAATCTCAACGATAACTAACGCTCACGAACGTTACAGCGCGTATTTACAACAAACCTGCTTTGCATGTTCCGAGGGGCGCTACTAGCGCCACACGTATGCGCCGAGCGCGAAATTTGCATAGACGTCATGTTACAGATGTACTCTCAGCGCCTACCAACTGTCGTTTATCTAACACAACCCCTTATTGGTTTTGGGGTTTTTTTCCGTCAGTGTATAATAAGTAGTACATAACTAAAACAAAAAAAAATTAGTTAATGAATAAATTATTCTAACACAAAAAAATTAGACAAAAAAGGCTAATACCATGAGAAGCGCCGAAGGCAGCTAAACCTCATGTATTAGCTTATATAGAATAAAAATATTACAGAACAAAATACAAAAAATTTCAAAACAAGTGAAAACAGAAACAGGTTTCCGTCGTCAGGAGAGCATCAACCTGTGGGAGTGGCCTTTCTAGTACCAACAAAACGACAGGGCAAGCCAAAATTGTCATTTGGTCATGATCCCTAGGCGACAAAACCAAATTCTAATAAGCACAAAAATTCCAAGAATCAAATTTATAAAACTAAAAAAAGAATTAAAAGCTTTCAGGGCAGAACAAAACCCGCCATGACAAAAAGTCAAACAAGACTGAACAGAGCACCCACAAGAACCCAAATACATACACAGATAAAAAAGTTTATCACGGTTAGATATCATTTTATCCATTTAATTTTGAACTATAATTCGGTGTCCAAGAGTTTCAAATTACACATTGACATGCTTTATTTACCTAGGACCTAACAATTTTAAATATATAGGCTACACAAAGTGCTATTTGGTGGGTCCCTAATAGCTGAAGATCTTATCTACGTACACAGTTTTGCATCTTGTCAATTCACACATTTTTTGGCTTACCAGGTATTTGATTAACCGAGACCACCTTTTTTATCAGTGTATATATTTGGGTTCTTGTGGGTGCTCTGTTCAGTGTTGTTTGACTTTTTGTCATGGCGGGTTTTGTTCTGTCGGAAAGCTATTAATTTTTTTTTGTTTTATAAATTTGGTTTTGTGGCCTATTGAGCATGACCAACCGACAATTTTGGCTTGCCTTGTCGTTTTGTTGGTACTAGAAAGTCCACTCCCACAGGTTGATGCTCTCCTGATGACGGCAACCTGTTTCAGTTTTCACTTGTTTTGAAATTTTTTGTATTTTGTTCTGTAATATTTTCATTCTCTCTCTCTCTCTATTTATATATATATAGAAGGTGCTGATTCTCATGTTAATTTCCAGTGCGTATCAGAAGATATACCCAATGTGAGTTTCAAAAGATCGCATGCTTTTATCTGTGATATATATTTTTGACATTACAAAGTTTTAATTGTGTCATAGATTTTAATCTCAACTGGAATCGTGTTTAGGCAATGTTTGATAGCAATTAATACTCTGCAGTACGAAGACGTAATATATGGAATACGTTTCGTGTCATTTTGCATGTGAGCAAGTACCCACGGAAACAAAGAAAATTTCGGATATATTGAACTAAACGAAAATTTCCATTTTAAATATATATATTTTTTTTAATAAATTACCGAAAGTTAAAATTCTGTGTATTTAGTGTACTTGAAATCAGTAATTTTTCAAATATAATTCCTAAAATTTATTCATTAAGAAAAACACAGGAATGTTATCTCACAAAAAAAAAATATGTGATAAGAACTAAAGATTGAGGTGACAAAATGTGAAAGTTATTTGAATGATCATGGATTCATCAGACATGGCTTTCCCAGTAGTTTTAAAAAACAAAAAAACAAGGATAGAATGTTCTTTCTATTCCTATCAAACTCAGTTAGAAAATAAATTCTTGCAGAAAATATAGAAGTTTTCACATAACGGAAATTAGCTTCAACTTTGTAATTGATGAATTTTAGAGCGGCATAATTTTTTTTTCACACTATGATGATTCAGAAAACTTTAATACATTTGGACTCAAATAACATTTTCCTTTTCTATTTATTGAAACTATATGAATTTAACCGAGCTAATAACTAGTAATAAAATATTCGACTTGATAATTCTTACGATCCAAACAGAGTGAATTTTGTGTTGGCTGTCACCTGTCAAACAGTTTTTTTGTCCGGCTCGGATATCAATGACAAAAGGAGTGCATAAAGGACCATTATTTGGGGACTAAGGGAGCAATTTTTGCAAAGTATATAAAAATACACCTGCACTTGACAGCCGCGAATACCAGCAACTTTTTGAGAAATATCATTTCGAAGGTTTCAGAAAGATAACGAAAAGAACTTTAGCTTAAAAATACGAAATACCTGATTCTCTTCCTCTCTCAGGCACCACTCATCATGAGATTGTAAATTGGATTGTGGTCCTTGTGGTCAGTCTATCAAGTAATTAGCATTTTGTCAGCGAACGAAATAGTATCATTTTAACCAATTTACGCATGATTATCGATCTTTAATTCCCCTACGTCAGAGCGTGAAGTACACTGAACAGATCGTCCCATCATCGTGACAAGCAAAGCACTCTCACGTTACTACCGTTTTGTTTGAGCAGACTCATCCTTCGATCCAGATGGCAAAATGAAGGAACAGAATGGACGAAAGTGGATTGAAAAAGTTACTTCTTAAATTACGCATATCCTTTCCGCTAGGGAGCGAAAAAATAAATTACTTTAAACAGAAGCCATCGCTCTTTCCACGTTTACAAGTGAGTCACGGAAAAATTATCATTGGCTGCCACCGTGTATCGAACCCAGGGTCTACCAGTTGCGCGCCGGATATGCTTCCACTGCAACACATCGGCCTCGAATTCTTCCATACTCACATACACTAACTCTCAAGCCAATTGGCAGACTGTTTCTTGGAGCCCCGCACAATGTTGGCGATTCACTAAAGATGGTAAGCAACAACTGAACAAATAATTTGAAAACGAATGAATAAGTAATATTAAAGTAAATTACGTTTTCCCCGACATCTCTTCTTCTAAAACTCCGATTTGAAAAATGTTTTATTTATCGGATACAGCTCCTGCTGGAAAATATTTTGCATATAACTTCAAATTTTGGGTAAATAATACTTTGGCCACCAGTGGGTGTAAGCGTTAATTTTTGCTTCTGATGTATTTGCCATAAAATCTGAACTTCTAAAATGTGGATTGAAAAAAATTGTTTCGTGGACCGATGCCACTCACGTCGATAAACCTTTTCGGAAATATTCCATGGTTTCTCCGCCAGGAGGCGTAGACGTATATCTTATTTTTGTCAATACCTCTGCTTCTAATGGTCCGATTTGAAAAATTCTTTCTTTATTAGGTAATTTCCGGTGTGACACGTCTTTCATATATTTTCAAAATTTTCGAGTAAATCACAGACTTTCCGCTAGGGGGCGTAAAAGTAAATTGCGTTTCCCCCTATATCTCTGCTTCTAAATCTCCGATTTGAAAACTTCTTTCTGTACCGGATACAGCTCCTTATCGGAAATTATTTGGACGTAATTTCTAAATTTTCTAAAAGGTGATTTGGCCGCCAGGAGGCATAAGCCTTAATTTCCGATTCTGATGTATTTGCATCAAAATATTAGCTTCTAAAATCTCTATTGAAAAAAACGTTTTTTTTAGACCGATACTACTCATGTCGACAAACATTTGAAAAGCATGGTTTCGATCACTGGGTGCGTAGATGTATATCTTATTTTTGTCAATATCTCTACGTTTAGGAGTTCAATTTGAAACATTTCTTCTTTGTTGGATAGTGTTTCTAATGCGAATTGTTTTTCATATAAATTCAAAATTTTCAAAAAAATGGTAGTCATTCCGCTAGCGAAAGCAAAGGTAAATTGCGCTTCCTGCGTTATTTCTGCTTCTCAAAATCCAATTTGAAAAATTCTTTCTCTATCGCATTCAACACCAGATGGGAAATAATTTTCATATAATTTCTAATGTTTGGTAAAGAATGATTTGGCGACCAGGGGTCATAAGATTTAATTTGTGCTTCTGATGTATGTTTGCAGCAAAATCTGGGCTCCTGAAAACTCGACTAAATTTTTTGGGGGGACCGTTACAGCTCATGTCGAAAACACTTTTGGGAATACTTTCTTCCTAAAATAATGCATGGTTTTCCCACCAGGAAGTGTAAATTCACATCGTATTTTTGTCGATATCTCTTTTTCTAAGAATCCGATTTAAAAAAATTCGGTGTTGGAGAGCGTTTCCGGTGCAAAATGTTTCTCACATACATTCATATTTTTCTTAACGCACAATTTAGCAATCAAAGGGCGTAAGTTCACGATTCGCTTTACAGCAATATCTAAGAGATTAAAATCCTTATTGAAAAACTTCTTTCTTCCGTCAGATACTATTGTTTTTCATACCGGTTCCATTGGATTTGAATAGCTTTGATAAATTTAATTTGTGTCAGAACGGATTCAAAAGATGTGCTTATTGCACCCGAAATTTCGGTGTCGTCTTTATTGTTAATCATTTTCATTATTTTTTTGCTAAATTAACGGACATCCCATATAAGCTTGGAATACTTTAATGCGAGAAACGGTAAAGCAATGAAGTTGCATCTACTTGATATATTAAAATGGTTTCAATGGAAATCCAAACAGTTACAATATTTTACCATGCATCGCCGTCACAGGTAGCTTTACTCCCTAATACGAACATACCTATGGCCCATTGTTCTGCAACAAAGAGCCTTGTAAATGTAAAATTGTAACCACTTCTTTATCTTTCCAGCCTCATTTCACATAAAACGTTCCAGCATTAACCAAAGTAAGTTTCCGGATTCTTCATTTTCCATTTTTATTTTATTAGACTTTCTTTTGTCACGGTTTAATTCACTGGTGGAACTGATACATTTTACCCAAACGATCACAAACGGTTTCCAGTTTGTTTACATTTTGTTAATACGAGCACCTGTTTTGTCATTACTTATTGATATGCTGATACAAAACTTTTTGTTATGAAGCGTCCTGATATGTCATCTGACGATGATTTGGGTGTAAGATATACCGATTTTTACTAGTTTTGTTGCTGTATAAAAGAAAGCGTGATGAGAAGTGAAGACAAGAATCTGGTATTGGTGACTTATTGATTATCACTTTTTGTAACATTCAGTTTGATCTTGACACGACCAGCGGATTGGGAATCCAGCCGAGATGATAGGAAGCGATCGAGCAAATTTTAAACGTTGGGTTAGGAGCTAATAAAGTGCGGACAGGTTTCCGCCCAAGGCGCGCCTGAAAAGAAAAGTTCGATCTCGAACAAAAAAAGTTCTTGTCAAAGCTAATTGCTTCCTTCCGATCCACGTACCCGCAGCGTCGATGTCGCGCCGGCCACCGCGTTCACCATGAGTGGGGCAAGTGCGGGGTCAGACGAGAAAAATCCATACTGCTAGGGTTGCTTGAACCTAGAAATGAGGGAGAGCAACACACATAATTCAGTGAGTGCAAACTCAGAGGTATTCCTCGCACCCGACCGACAAATAAATGAGCTTTTGGACCGTCCGAACGCAAAGGTGTCACATAATGCTAAGGGCTTGAATAGACCGATCTTAGATCGGATGCTAGAAGCTCCCACAACGCAATTGCTGGAGATAGATTTCCTTGAAGGCGTAATAGACGAACAAGAAAGGAGTAAAAAAAATGTAGAGAGACAACAGACCTAAGCTGCAGAAGTCAGAGCGAAGCATAGGCAGAAGCCCGGCGTAGAGAAACCTCAATCCAAACACATTTTAATGGTGTATCCCAAGAACCCTCAGAAGTCCTCAACAGAGGTGAAGAAAAAGGTCCAACAGGTGTTCAGTGAAGGTGCCCTAGGTATTAGTATCAAGGGAGTAAGACAGTTTACGGTGGAGTTCTCATCGAGTGTGCCAAGACGGTAGGCGTACAGAAACTTCTAGAGAGCTATGGCGAACAACAGGATCTGAGTATTTTGAACTGAAAAAACCAGAGAGGAATCTTCCTCGTCTGATTGTTTTCGGCAGTGGAGATGACGACATAGACAACGCTCAGGACAAATTTCCTTGCCAGAATAACTTACAGGAACCAGCGAGGTGTAGGATTCGCTTCCGCAACAAGGGGAAGGAGAATGGAGTTCACTGTGTGATTGTACTGGATCAAATGGACTTTAAAGACCTACTTAAAAAGACAAAGCTTACGTCGGGTGGATGATTCTCTGCTGTAGATAATTTTTTAGAGAAACCCGTTGCTTCATGTGCAACGCATTGGGGCACTACAAAACAAGATGTCTGCCAGTGTTCGCGTCTTGTGCGCGCTGTGGGCAGGTGGGCCACAAACACTGGATCTGTAAAAACAAAGCGATGTGACCCAGATGTCTACACGTGAATTAGAAATTCCACCTGGAACTGAAGACTGCACACTCTGGTCTTTACCGTACATGTCCGCGTCTCAGAAGAGAACTAGAGAAACACTGTACCCGCATATATTACGGTTTGCAGCAACCATCAACTGGCAAAAATGACGGGACTGCATTCCTCATTGAACTGTTCAACTCGAAATGTGAGTTCGTCTGCGTTTGTAATTTACCAAATTAATGTGTCTGTGCTTTAATGTGTTTGTACTATGGCTCTCACGGTCGCTGTGATCAATTTAGATTAAAGGCTTCGTCCCAAAGAAAGGAAAATTGGAGGCCTAATGAACCTATCTCTCATGGGTGTCTCAAATGAATTCACGTTCCTTCGTGTACAACCTTCACAGTTAGAGCTCCTGACCGGAAAGCTCTTGGGTATATTATTTACTTTTCGTAAAAAAAAAAAAAAAAAAAAAAAAAATAAAGAGTTTGGCCACCAAAGGGTTTTAATTCATTTCTGCTTCTGATGTATATGCAGCAAAATATAAAATTCTGAAACTTCGATTTAAAAAAATTAGTTTCTGGAACAATACTTCTTACGTCGATAAATAATTTCGGAATATTTTCCTCTTTAAATAATGCATGGTTTCTCCGCCAGGTTGCGTAGATGTATATCCTTTTTTCGTCAATATCTCAGCCTCTAAGAATCCGGTTTGAAACATTACTTCCTGGATAGCCTTTCCGGTGCGAAATGTTTTCCAGTACTTTCAAAATTTTAAAGTAACTCATGGATTTTCCGTTAGGGTGCATTAAGGTAAATTGCTTTTCCCCCGGCATTTTTGCATCTAAATCTCCAATTTGAAAACTGTTTCCTGTATCGCATACAGCTCCTGATAGGAAGTGTTTTTCATATATCTAATAATTTCTAATATTTGATAAAGAACCTTTTGTCCACCAGGAAATATAAAAGCCGACATCCGCTTCTAATGTATTAGCAGAAAAATCTGAGCTCCTGAAAACTCAACTGAAAAAAATTATTTCCTGGACTGATGCTGCTCACATCAAAAAAATCTTTTGATAATTCTTCCAAAAGTAATGCATGCCCAGGTAACATGTTTACATTTGCCTTACGTAAAACGCAAATGTTGGCGCAACGTATTTTTACTACTATGGTCATCTCTACATATGTCTCGCTAGCCAATTACCAGCCTCTGGTAGGCACAGTGTATAATGAATAAGGTTTTACTGGTTGTTGTGTGGTAGTAATTATGATGAATAACATGAATACAGTTTTATGCTGGACTTAATGAAGACACATAATGAAAGAGACCTAACTACCAGACAGAGGTCTGACAATAATTGAACAGAGAAAAAGGTACTCACTTTAAAACCTTTTATTGGAAAACTCCTGGTATCATCCAACACACTCTCTACTAATCACACTACTACTGAATATCCGAACTTTCGTAGAATCGCATCACAATAATGAAGAAGAACCTAATCACATAGAACGAAGCTCTCTGCACAAAATAACGTAGCTCTTTTCACATCAAACAAAACCTCTACACATCAAACCAAGCTCTCTCGCACATAAAACAAAAGCTCTCTTAGCACAAAATCAAAAGCTCTCCTAGGTATCGTTGAACGCGCCTATTTATACTGCCTACCACCACGTCTTGACTACACTCATTGCCACATATCATTTCGCGGGAGAAATAACATCTCGTTAAGTAAGAAGATAATTTGCATAGGAAAATAAAATAACCAGAGATAGTAAAATCAAAAGGAAACTGAATCTAGAGTATACGTTACATCATCTCCCCCTTAATCTTTTTTTTTTTGTTGTCGAAAAACCTATCAATTTTGTAGTGTAGTCTTACACTTGCTGACTGACGATTATCGTCCTCTTTTTTTGTTTTGGTGGCAGCAGTATGTACAACATCAAACTTGGCATGACAAAATCAGGAAATCTGTATTCGTCTGTGAAACTCTTTTTATACTTGAACAGAACAAACCTGCATCGGCATACCTTATTTTTTTATTCTGCCTAACAGGAATCACTTTTTTGATTTCAAATTACGTCTTCATATTAGCGTTGGTTACAAACCAACTGTATCAGTAGCGAAGATTGCCTGTAGCTGCCTAACAGTAACAATTTTCATTATTTTACCCCTAAGCACATATATATAGATTTCAAATTACGTCCACATATTATCGTTGAGTACAAACCAACTGTATCAGCAGCGAAGATTGCCTGTAGCTGCCTAACAGTAACAATTTTCATTATTTTACCCCTAAACACATATATATATATATAAAAAATTTTGATTAGTAGACGGACATAGAAGATATATATACAAAAAAAAAACATATACACAAAAAGAATGCATAGGCCCACACGAAAAAAAAATCTGACACGACAACTGGTCGTGCAGTAAAAACAACAGAACGAGAAAAGAACCTGCCCACGAGAACCTACTTATCTCGAGGACCCATAAAAACTCTAGTACGAAAACGTTTTCCAGGCCTAATCGGACTGGTAAATTCAGGTGGCGTCGATCTTTTCAGAGACTTGAATGGATCTGGAACATCTGTAGTCTGTCGGTCAAGGAATCCATGCGGCTGACAGGAACGGTCAGGAACGACTGAAGTCTGTCTGTCAGGAAATCCCTGCGTCTGACAGGAACGGTCAGGAACGGCTGAAGTCCGTCGGTCAGGAACGGCTGAAGTCCGTCGGTCAGGAACGGCTGAAGTCCGTCGGTCAGGAACGGCTGAAGTCTGTCGGTCAGGAAATCCCTGCGGCTGACAGGAACGGTCAGGAACGGCTGAAGTCCGTCGGTCAGGAACGGCTGAAGTCTGTCCGTCAGGAAATCCCAGCGGCTGACAGGAACGGGCTCCCCAGGCTTTTCATATGTAGTCCCTTTGTGCTGGGGCCCGTGTTGTCCGTCCAGCATTTTTTGAAGGGACGTGGCTCCGGCCACATAGCTTGTTTTCGCTTTCTACCTCTTGGCATGAGAGTAGAAGCAGGCATCGGCCCTGTTTGCCCTGAAAGTAAGTTCCAGAGGCGAAACCCGGGCGGATGCAAGGATCTTGCCTTCGTCGCTGTTGCGGCGAAGCAGATTGGAGAGACAAGTTACGTTTTCGACCAGCTTTTGGTGTTGCTGGACGGTTTGTAATTTGTGTCAGACGTTTAGGAATCGTCACCCTATTGTCAATATCTGATAAATCAGAAATATTTGATGACTCTGAGTCGCTGCTGTAAGATAGTGGTCGTGCAGGGCGATGTTTATTTCTGCCTATAGGAATACTTTCTGACGAAGTATTCAAGGAAGTAGGAGCTTGTGTTGGTGCAGAGTTATTAGAGAATAGTGCAGCAATAGTCTTGGCAATGGTTGGAGGAAAGGAACGATACTAGCATTTGAAGAACTTGATTCGAGCCTTCGTCTTATGGTTGAATCAGGTTGCGTTTTTGGAACCCCGTCTTGTGGAGCAAAGGGTGAAGAAAAAATCACTGGAGATTCTTCAAAAAGGTTTGTCGGTTCGTCCAAAATTTCTGGAGGTTGATCGTGTGATATAGACTTTAAAGTCCGTGGAACAGAAGGTTGAGTAGGGTTGATTATAAAATCTATATTTCGTTCATGATACTTGCGACACTGAGCAACGTGTACGTATTGAAATTGATTGTCAGGTTTTTCAAGAATAATGTTATTTTCAAACACATTTGCCACCCGATATGGACCTTCGTAGCTTGGTGCAAATTTCTTTACTAAAGTATGAGAAACAGAAGACTGGAAGTGCGTTTCCACGAGAGTGAGATCTAAAACGACAAGATCTGGTTCCCTACGCCTAGTATTATAAGATCTTGCTTGAGCCGCTTGTGCTCCTATAATTGCAACACGAGCTTTTTCTGCCATGATTCGTACTGATTGCGGAGTTGGTCGCTGGTTTAGTTCGTCGATAATCCCCGTTAAATTTTCAAAAGGGGTCTTAATTTTTCGACCCAAAAAAAGTTCTGCGGTAGTAAATTTAGTAGATTTGTGAACAGACGAGCGAAGGGCGAACGAAAAAAGCTCAAGATGTTCGTCCCACCGCTCGTGATGATCCATGACAAATGTAGCAATCATTTTAACTAGCGTGCGGTTTACTCTGGGGATGATATGGGGAAATGAATTTATGCTTTATGTGTAGTCTCGTACACATTCTTTCAAAAATGTCAGAAATAAATTGGGGACCATTATCCGAAACTACTTTATTAGGTGCACCATATCTAGAGAATACTTCATTAATTAATACATTACAAATAACTTCCGCCGCAGCGGCTTTAATGGGAAAAACTTCGACCCATTTAGAGAAATTATCAGTTAATACTAAAACGTAACGAGCTTTGTTTTTAACAGATAAAGGATAAAGTCCCAATAAATTTATTGAATTAATGTCAAAAACATGAGAACTTGAACTAGATTTCAAGTGACCTGCCGGTCTTACATTACGGTATTTATAAATCTAACACAAGTGACATGATTGAACATATGCGAGTACACTTTGGTACATGCCAGGCCAATAGGCAACATCCCGCAATTTACAACGGGTCTTGCGAATACCTAAATGGCCTGCAATAGGTTTGTCATGAAATTCGTTTAAAAGGGCTATTCTAAGGGTTCGCGGAATACATGGGCGAAACTCTGCCCTAGTAGTCCTAGATTTCGTATAGTAAAGAAGACCCTCTATGACTTCAAAATGCTGTGACCTACCAGCCAGAGAAGGATCACTTTGTTGTGGTGAACCCGCAAGCAAAAAATTATAGATATCCCCAAAAACTGAATCATTCACTAATTCTGCCATTATCTGCTCTCTGGGTGTTATATCAGCTATTAGAAGTAAAGGCTGACATCCAGGAGTAGTTTCTGTGGGAACCACACTAATCGGGACGCGAGACAATGCGTCCGGTAATTGATTCTTTTGACCTGGTTGGTACGAAATTTTGATATTGCTCTCTTGTAACTTAAGAGCTCACTTCATATGTCTTTGTGAGAGGTGCTTAGCAGAATTCAAATACTGAAGGGCAGAATGATCCGTAATTATGTTAACTGTCAATTCGTTAAGATAACATTGAAATTTGTCAAGAGCATACACTACAGCAAGACATTCACGTTCCGTAGCTGAATAATTGCGTTCAGCTTTGGCTAAAGTACGGGACGCAAAAGCTTTTGGATGCCCAGCTTGTGACAAAACGCAACGAAGA
Source organism: Macrothele yani (assembly GCA_039090855.1). Classification (NCBI taxonomy): domain Eukaryota; kingdom Metazoa; phylum Arthropoda; class Arachnida; order Araneae; family Macrothelidae; genus Macrothele; species Macrothele yani. Next base: position 38,318,968 of record CM077033.1, on the reverse strand, counting down.
TAAACTGCGGATGCGTTAATGTAAATATCAAATACCTTAGTATGATCTGAGAAAGCCAACGCAGGAGGCTGAGTCAATGCAGACTTTAGTGCTTCAAATGCAGCGTTAGCCTCAGGTGTCCAAACAAACTTCTTGTATTTACGTTTCAAAGCATACAATGGCTCACAGATTGTAGCATAAGCGGAGACGAACTGCTGATACCATCCGGTCATTCCCAGAAAGCGTGATAGTTCTTTTGCTGTTTTAGGCCGTGGAAAGTCAACAATAACCCTGATTTCTTCATTATTCGTAAATAAGCCGTGGGGAGTGATTTTCAACCCCAGATATACAATCTCGTCCCTCGCTATCTGGCATTTACTAGGTTTTAACGTCAGGCCAGCATTGTATATGAGTTGGAACACCTGTTTGAGCAGAGAAAGGTGCTCATCAAAAGTCTCGGATGTAATAATAATTTCATCAAAATATACATGCACATGGGGACCTAGAACAGGTCTGAGGACCGTATCCATAAGCTTTTGGAAAGTAGCAGGTGCAGAAGCTAATCCAAAGGGCATACGCAGGTATTCATAATCCTCAAAAGGAGGTACAAAGCCTGTTTTATCGACGGAGTCTGGATGTACCGCCACCTGCCAATATCCACTCGCCAAATCCAAGGTTGACATCCATTTAGTTGACGACAGGTCATGCAAATTATGCGACATGACAGGTAGTTGATAATTTATCGCTTTCGTGACTTGGTTGAGTCTGCGGAAATCTGTCACGAAACGAAATTCGTTGGGTTGTTTCTTTGAAACCAGAAAAGCAGGTGCGGCCCAGGCGCTTGTGGATTCCCTTATTATGCCCTGTTTAATCATCTCTGAAATTTGACGTTGCATTTCCTGTTTTTTATGGGGAGCACAAGGGTAAGGTTTCGTCGCTATCGGTTTCGAACCATCAGTGTCAATGACGTGATAAACCACATGTGTGAAACCAGGTTGATCGGAAAATAAAATAGGGCTTTCATGCAAAAGTAGAGAAAGATGGTTTCGTTGCCTCTCATTCAGTTGGTTACTCAGTAACAAACTCGTTATGTCTATAGGATCTGTAGGAATCACTTCAACAGGTTCCGGAAAGGAAATAACATGTTGTACGAAATTCAGGGTAACCTGAAAAGTATTGATAAAATCCATGCTTATTGGACATTTAACAGGTAGTTCGTCTATGAGCAAGAAAGAATGCGTAAAACGAGCCTTTCCCAGCCCTAGAGATAATGTGACAGTTCCTGTGATACTGAATATTTCGTTATTTGCACCTCGCATATACTGCGTCGCAGGCTGGATGTGGATTGCTGGAAACCTTTCAGTGCAAAACCTCGCATTTAGGGCTGATATTTCAGAACCAGTGTCAAACTTTGTCTCGACCATAATATCTTCAATTGTCAATAACACAACAGGCAACTGAGGAGTTTGGACAGTCACTAATACTATTTTAATGTCAGAATGCTTGGTATCAGGAAGCAGTACCGACCCTTGGTCTACTTCCTTTGGAAGTTTAAAGAATTCCTGGTTGCAGTATCATGCGGTCTGAAACCTCGGCCCTGCCGGGTATCGGGAAAGTTTTCACGCTTAGGATAACTTCGTGAAAACTGCTGCGGGAACTCCGCATGTCTGTTGAAATTTTCACTGTTATGACTTCTTCCCTCAGCACGGGCAGGAAAATCATTATTGCCCTGAGCATAAAAACGTTCCGAATTCTGCGGATTGGAACGGGGTCGAGCATACTGTGCATTTGTACTGTACCCAGAAAATTGATTAGAAACTAGCGGTTGGTGTATCACCCTTCTATGCGGTGGGACGTATGATGTTTGGACTTGCACCTGTGTACGCTCGCGTTAAAAGTCATTAGGCCTATTACGCCGCTGAGGATTTTCGTAATAAGCCTCCCGGGGTGCCTGAGCATGGTGAGTGGGACCATGTTTGCCGTGTCGCTCCTCATACGTTCGTATGAAGCGAAGGCATTTATGAATTGTAGCAGGGTGTCGGACCTCAAGAAAATCCTGTAGATATGGATCGAGCTGTTGCAATAGGGTGTCCAACATGTCGACATGACTGGCATGTGGATCCCATAATTTATACAAGCGTGTTGTTTCTAAAGCAAACGCAACAGGGTTATCGTTGGGTCCTTGCTGACGAGAAAAAAGTTGTTGTGCAAGGCTAGCTCGACTGAGGCCGAAAGGAAAGACGTCCAAAAATTCCGCTCGGAAATTCTCATAATGAGAATCCGGGTTCGATACTCTCCACTGCCGATACCAGGACTTGGCGGTATCCTTCAAGCAAGTGCCTGCTATTTGCACTTTGCAATCTTGAGGAATATTGTATAAATCAAAATGATCCTCCAAATCCTCGAGAAATTTCAAGGACCCCTCCAAACCATTGAAAATAATTGTTCCTGCATGCGGCACGAAATGGGCAAGCATTTTGCTTCTGTGAGAGGATTGAAATATCTCAGGTACGACCCGCGACTCAGAGTGATAGGAAGCTGGTGAATGAAGAAATTGTGAGGAATACCTGGGTACTTGTAAATCATTAACATCAAAGCGAGCCCCACAGGCTTCTTGCAGATGGTCGAAATTAATCCCATCACCACCGAAACTTGATTTAGGGTGAAATATTGAAGTTGTCTCAGGTAATGAAGACATGGGTAATAATTGTCAAGACCTCGTGTTCAAGAAAAGTTCGGGCGCCAATTATAATGAATAAGGTTTTACTGGTTGTTGTGTGGTAGTAATTATGATGAATAACATGAATACAGTTTTATGCTGGACTTAATGAAGACAGTTAATGAAAGAGACCTAACTACCAGACAGAGGTCTGACAATAATTGAACAGAGAAAAAAGTACTCACTTTAAAACCTTTTATTGGAAAACTCTTGGTATCATCCAACACACTCTCTACTAATCACACTACTACTGAATATCTGAACTTTCGTAGAATCGCATCACAATAATGAAGAAGAACCTAATCACATAGAACGAAGCTCTCTGCACAAAATAACGTAGCTCTTTTCACATCAAACAAAACCTCTACACATCAAACCAAGCTCTCTCGCACATAAAACAAAAGCTCTCTCTGCACATAATCAAAAGCTCTCCTAGGTATCGTTGAACGCGCCTATTTATACTGCCTACCACCACGTCATGACTACACTCATTGCCACATATCATTTCGCGGGAGAAATATCATCTCGTTAAATAAGAAGATAATTTGCATAGGAAAATAAAATAACCAGAGATAGTAAAATCAAAAGGAAACTGAATCTGGAGTATACGTTACAAGTGTACTAGCCAGCAACGATCCATCTTAAGGATGAACGTTTATATAACATTGTGGACATCAAACATTGTGAAATCAGTTTACAGCGTAACCTAAAATTTACTGCAATGCTAATGTTTGCACATCATAACTCACTTCATATTTTGAAATAACAGTGCTGAAATTCTGGAATATGAAATTTTTAATTATGGGAATATTCACCTTTTTCTTAAACAAATTAACATGCTCATTCGTATCATATCTGAGTGGATAGTCTAGTTTATTTGTCATTTGTAACTAAACAGTAGTTTAAACAGATTTACTTCCTTGTAACTAAGAAACTGCATTGTAACAAACTTACCTATTTACATTTTTGTTATGATATCGTTGAGCAAATAGCCCAAACAAATCCCCACACAACAAAGTTACATCTAATAGACGTCCATTTGACGTCCACCATGTCCAATTGACGTCCACCATGTCCAATTGACGTCCACCACAAAAGTCTAAATTACGTTTAATCTACGTAATCGTGATATGCAATGGCTGTCCAAAATCTCACCTGTGTACTTTTAACCTATATTTATTGAATGTAACGTATAGACGTTAAATTGACTTTAGTCTAGATACGGTTATCACACGCCATGTGTGCGACACTGAAAAAAATGATGAAGCGTGAATTCGCGGGACATTTTCCCTACTAGAGTACCAGTCTGACACATCGAAACCTTCCTCACTTACTCCAGAAGGATTTGAATCAGCAACCTTGCTACTGGAAAACTGGTGTCTTACCACGGAGCCACAAATTACTGTTAACACCGCTCTCCTTCAAGGTAAAACACTAATTTCACGATTCTTATTTATTCGTGTGTTTATTTATTTATTTATATATTTATTTATTTAGTTGTTATTATTGTGGGTGATTTAGTCATTTTATCTTCTGTGGGACATTTTTATTTTTCGGAAAACGTTTGTAATAATTTATTTTTTTCCGTATGAGAATTTTTTACAAATTACGTATTATTTCATCTTGATTTTTTTCGAAATAACAGATTGCTTTGGAACTCGAAATGTTTTTAAACCGTAATGACTTTCATTATCTTTAAGAAAGGCGAATGCACGGCTTTGTAAGAGCTGATAGAACTCCTAAGTATAAAATGTACTCTTGATAGCGAAAATGTTCGTGTTAAGGGACCTACAGGCATACATTAACAACATACAAATAATTTAGTAATTATTCAAAACTCAAGTATTTTCGCGAATCTTTCCTATTACGGGATTTATTTACATCAGGTGAAAACGGCAAAAGTGATAACAGAATTTTCCGTTAATATAGAAAAAGAAGTTCTGAAAAGTCTCTGAAATTTCATAATTGTACGTGAACACCTCTTAGTAACAGCAGTTTACCTTAAATACACTGCTGGACAATTGCTAAGGACGGATCATAAACGGCTATATAGCGCATAAAAAAGTAAGTGTGGTTGGATGCCAAGTGAAATAAAATAATGTCAGAATGCCAGGACATTACAAGAAAGACCATTGTTTTGTGCTCTTAAATCCAGAAGGCTTTGGAACGTGTTCAAGGGACAAACAGGCCATTTTGTGCAGAATACGTAAACGTGAAAAAAAATGCAATTACCGTCCGCAGGCGTTCCGGCGTAAGATGTCAATACAAGATATGGCCACCATGGAGGGCGATGCAAAATTCCACACGTCGTGTCATGCTTTGCACAACATTATCAAGCAGCTGTTGGGGTAATTTATCCCATTCCTCTGTCAGTGCACGGATGAGGGTGTTCTTGTTTATTGGAAGGCATTGGCGACCAGCAAGACTCCTCCCCAAAGCATCCCACACATTTTCAATGGGATTCAGATCTGGAGAACGTGCTGGCCATACGAGGCGTTGAATATCCTCGCTCTCAAGACCCTCCTGGACAGCGACTGGTCGATGACATGTTGCGTTGTCGTCCATGAAAATGAATCTATCTCCGACAGCACCACGGAACATTCGAACATGAGGTAGCAGAACATCATTAATGTATCGTTGGCCAGTCATAGTCCCAGTTGGAAGCACATAGAGGGACGTACGGCCATTGATCATGATGCCAGCCCATACCATGACACTACATGTCGGATATCGGTCCCTTTCCTGTATGTATGCTAGACAATATGCAGTACCACTATCACGCCAGATCAGTTGTCGTCAACAATCAGACGATAGACTGTATCTACTCTCATCTGAGAACAGGACAGCAGACCAGTCGTTATCAGGCCAATTGCGATGTTGATGGCACCATTGCAAACGGGCGGTAAGGTGACGTCTGGACAATGGGATGCACACAACAGGATGGCGGGCGTATAGTCCTCCTTCATGCAAACGTCTGGCGACAGTTTTTCGGGAGATCCGCTTGCCAGTAGCAGCCATAAACTGATTTGCTGCCTCACTAGCTGTGCTGCGCCGGTGTCTTTTTGTTGATAGCGCTATGTACCGATCTTCTGCAGGTGCCGTACTGCGAACACGACCTCCCCCGTGAAGTTTGCTACACTCTCCATTTGTTTGAAATGATTTCCAAAGCCTTGAAACAACACTGTGGCTGACGTCGAACTCCCAGGCAACATCTGGTACTTTTCGCCCATCTTCAATCTTGCCAATAATACCGCCACGCGTAAACACATCTAGGTGATGCCGAGAAGACATACTGAAAATTGCAAGTTCGTCAATTGATTCTTTACCTTTCAACTTTGCATTTGAACAACGACGGTCAATACGCGTCAAATCCTTTATATCTCTTATCAGCGCTCTGACGTCACGAACAAGTTCGGCAATCCAAAATTTGCATACGCACAACACGTCTTACTGTATCCCGCACTTATGCTAATTTCCACATTTTCCTGCCTTCCATTTTATGGTTGCTATCGTTGCTATTGTCATCCGTCCTTAGCAATTGTCCGGCAGTGTATTACAGAGGCATTACACAAGGGTTTCTGAAAATCAGAATTTTCCTGGCGTACGAAAAATCCATTAAATTTAAGTCCCCCCACCCCAGCGCTTATTTCACGGAAAAGGTTGCATCAGAAATATGCTTCGTTAATTCAAGAGAGGAATCACAAAAAAGGTTTGTGAATTTCAGGAAATTTTTACAATGTAAATATATGAGTATTAAAAATCCTTGGCATTTATAGATTACACCAAGGATGAAACCAATGGTATCAACTTGATAATGTATGAGATCCTTATATATAATTTGAATTTGTTAGAAATCAATAATCAGAGCACTTGGCATGTTGTACAAAATTGTTTCCTGCCAACTATAAACACGACCATAAATAAAGTTAGTAAAAGAAAAAAATTAAAACACCTGACTTGATCCTAATAAGTGAACAACTTCAATTTTGTGTTCCGTTTGGCTTAATGGTCTCGTAATTTTTTGATCTTTTAAGTGCGCCTGCGCGAATAGCTCTACAGTTCATCAATAAAGGATGTACATTAGATGTCCTATGAATTACATCTATTGGATGTCCAGATGTGGTGACTCCAGAATTCGTCCATTAAAAGGGCGCACACTTGATGTCTAATGGATGTTTATGCATGGACGTCCGCTGGACGTCTATATTTTATCCATGATGTCTACTGCACCTGGTTGGTAAAATACAGACGTGCCTTAGGCGTCGGTTGTGTGGGTCTCATCCGTTAGGTTCATCTTCTTTTTCTTCAGCACCTAACAAAATATATCCGTAGGATGAACATAAGCAGGGTATTTAAATATTTTATACACGATGTTCTGCTAAAACTCAGTTCGATACTGCAGAAATAAATCAGCAACAAAAATTCAACATGTATAAAAAATGCGCCATCACAATTTAGCAAGACCTATTTTAAAATAATTTTATGTGTAATAAAAACGTGCAGAAAATCTAACAAGATTTGTTCTACTTACATGAAAGTTCCCGTTAGGAAGTGCTCTGTGAACGACCAATAGTTGAACCACAGAATGTTAAACGAGAGTTGCCGAAATATTGCCTTAGGCTCCATGCTCATGACTCGCAGGGAGACTATTTGAAGCTTAGGTCGCACTTGACTGTAATCGGATTAACCAAACCTTCCCCTCAGTGACTCATCAGTTGGAAAATCGTTGGCTTTACCTCACGATTCAACGATAACGTCGTGGCTACCAGATTGGGAATTCAATGCGGTTGAACAGCGTCGCGCCTGCGTTAAATTGTGAGGGTCTGATACCTGCGTGGTCTCTTCGACCGAAGGGTTAGATGCATATATTATTTTTGTCGATATCTTTGCTTCTAAAAGTCCGATTTAAAAACTCGTTTACTGTTCGAGAGAGTTTCCGGTGCCAAATGTTTCTCATATAATTTCGAATTTTTTCTTAACAAACAAGTCTGCCACCAGATGGCGTAAGATCATAATTCCGTTTACAGTAATATCTGCGGGTTTAAAAACCCGGTTGAAAAACTTCTTTCTGCCGTCAGATACTACTGTTTTCCATACCGGTTCCATTGTCTTCGATTAGCTTTGATAAATTTCCTTCGCGTCTGATCGGATTCAAAAGACGTGCTCATTACACACGAAAATTCGGTGTCATCTTTCTTGTTAATTTAATTACTTATATGTAACTTTTACTCCCGAAACCTTATGACAGATTCTCAAGCTGAATTACTAATGAATGCGATTGTCTTAATTCTTTCAGATTAAACGACAGCATATTTTGAAAGTGGACACCAGATTTTTCAGAAAAGCAACGCATTTTACTCCTGTTAAAAACTTTGCAGAAAAAACATTCCGGATTAATCGTCTTAGTCCACACAGTTACAATTCCCATAAACGGAATGATCTTGAACAAGTGAAGAATGTGAGAATTATGACAACACTATGGACAGCGGCATTTCAATCAACACCCCACAGGTTTAGGTTTCAGAAAATTAAGCGGTATTATTATTCTTCATACCAAGGTTCAGAAATGTAATTATGAAAACTAAATGAATCCAAGAATGTTGTAAAAACAATCATTAGTATCGGATTATGGAGTTTAATAATTTCAAGAATTCTAAGGGTTTGTTTATACGATGTGTTTGTTACTCTTTCACGCAGTGTAACAGAAACAGTACTCAAATGTAAGTATTACAACGGAAATTTGGTAACATTTTTATTAAACAGTAAACGTATTCGAAAATATGCAAAATTTACCAGATATGGAAGAAGTAATTCGATTTTTAGAGGCATTCGAAGTTTTCTTGCTTCGATAGTGAATATTATGTTCATATTTCGTTCAATTGAGAGTTGCAAACAGATTTAATGCACAGCGCGTGATCACAACCCAGGTAATATGTTGCCAAATGTGATTATTGAGTTTAGATTTTACAAAAAAAAACAAGGGCTTTTGGTAGTAAGATTTCAACCGCATGCCACAAAAGAGGGCAAGCGAAGTTCCAAATATTTTGAATTTTGCCTGTGCATCATCTTAAGCTAATTTCCAATAAATATAATTCTTTTTCGTGAGAAATTACTGAAAGTAACATTGATTTCAATTTGTAGCATATATAATGATTCAGAGCCATTTCGATAAAAATGTAATCTTCATGTTCATGTATAGCCAAATGTATAATACTTCAAAAATTTCTATCAACTTGGCTAGTTGATTTTTCCAGGAAAGATCTTTTTGCACTTCTGTAACATCTGTAATTGAATAGAGATGAGTTTAACTACAAATTAAACAGTGAAGCCATGATTATGATATAGCACAGTGGACGCTTGATAATTCAACCGTTAGTACTCCGGCCTCTTATTTATTCGGCATCCGATTCTGGCCGTGATGTAAAGGATGCCGGGTTACGCGTCCTTGTGAAAGCACGAGCATGGTTTATTCTTAGACAGTTTTTTGATTCCAGGTAGCGCTGTGACGGCACGCCCATCGGCCACGTGGGAATGGCTTTAATTTATATGTAGAAGCGCGGAAAAAGTGGTCGGCACGGCGTGGTGGCCTTCAATTATGGCTTCAAAAGAAAATATGTCACGTTATAACTGGCGCTGAAATTGGAAATTATAGAGATGTTAAAGCGATGTTGTTCACAAAAATGCATCCCTGCTGGGTACAACGTTGGATGTGTATTTGTTTATGACATAAAAGTAAAAGCGAACCAAATTCCAGAGTATGCGAGCCAAATGGACAGTGAGTTGGAGGTGAGTTGCATGTTGATCGCTTTCCCTGCAGAAGGCATGAAAGCGATAAATATTCGTGATGTTGCTTTCCGAACAGCAGAAACATGGGACATACGTAAGTGTTGAAGAAAACTATGTGTCCTAATGAAGTGTTAGAAAAAATTGTGGCCATCGATTGTCACTGAATTGGTGTAGGTATCGAGTGACATGATGTGCCAGTCAATTAAGAATCATCAATTCCAGATGTAGTGTTCGTTGACATGTTCCACAATCTTTCAGTATGAGAAGCTGATGATGAGGACGTTACTTAGTGGCAGGATGACGAAAATTGTGGAGTAGAACAGGCTTTAACGAAGTAAGAAACATCAAACGTCTGCAGGAAGAAAAATAATAAAGTGATGAGGAAGTGATTAAAGTGATGAGGAAATGTTTGTGCTCTCTGCTTATGTGGCAGAGAGCACAAAAATTCCGCCGCTGAGGCAGAGAGCACAAAAATTTATCACACTTATATCGAAGAAGAGGCCGACACCTTCGTGCGGTACATAATGTACCAAACAGACACGCAAAATACCGACGTAATCCTAGATAAAAGATTACGTGACAAAGCATGCCAGCGAGGGCGTCTTTATTAAAGCACACAAAATACGTGACATATTTCGAAGTGACTTCAGTGTGTACAAAATGCAAGATTTCACATGTCCTGCATTGCAATTGTACATTTCTTTTTCTGTGTATGGTACATACTCATACATATTATAACTTACTTTACTGATATGAAAAGATAATTTCATTGTTGTAAATGAGATAGTAAAGTACGTACGGAATGTATTCCATTGCCATTATGATCGGCTTGCCTCACATTTATATTTTTATTAAAGTATGTATGTACTACGTACAATAAACTTGTAACTTTAAATTTAATGAGCACTCTCAGTAATCCGACACTCTTGCATTATTTAGCAAGAGTGCCGGATTACTGATAATATGATACCCCTCTGATTACGATGATACAGAACCCCTCTGTACAAGGAATACCATGATTAGCAGTCTAGGGTTAGTTGGAAATGTTCGCGTTTTTTTAATTTGTGTAAAAATTTTAGGAAAACGCTTTGAGATCAGTGATAAAGGCCAATTCATTATCACTTATTTTTTTTTGAATTATTTTTCTGAAAGAAACGTGTTTGTTGTGTGAAACGTTCTTTCATTAATTTAATGGGCTTTCAGATAATTCCGAAGAACATATACGGGGATTTTTTTTTGCATTTTCGCTTGAACTTATACTTTTTTTAGAATTTTTAATGAATTTCTTATTTCTAATAAATAAGGTACATCTGATTACAAGTATTTTCATGGGTCTGAAAAATATGGTTGTTTTTTTTGTTAGAAGCTAAAATGAATTTTGTTTTTTGCTTTGGGCCTTAGTGAATTAGTTTAGGTCAGTTTTTGCTTCTTGAGAAATATTAAAAAAACTGAGATAAACATAATTATTGTTGAGAGCTTCAAAAGTATTCTGGAAATTCAGATGAGAGATAAAACGAGCTTCTTTGACAAACTGTATAAATTGAATGGCAGAGAGGATTATTAACACGACAAACCTAATTTTCTGATTTACTCTTCAACATGTAACATGAGTTCATAAACTTAGAAATTAGGAAATTACAACGCATTCGGTTGGAAATGAAACACTCATCGCCCCGATCTCGGTTCTAACGCGACAGTAGTTACACTACTCAGGACAAATAAGAAATCTTCAGATATTTGCCAGTTGAACCAAATCAATGCATCCTCGCAGAGTATGTGGGATATGGAAATCATAAGAGAAACAAATTCAGATTCCTTGTTTTCAGATAGTTGGAACGTTGATGTTCTGAGTGGTGTAACTTGTTAACCCACATGATTGAAAATCGGAAAACGAGAGTACAATTTCTTCTCTAGGGCGATATAATTCCTGGATTTCTGAAATGAATTATCATTAAAAGCAGTAAACTAGGGAAATAAAGCTACTTTTATTACCATGTTAATAATTATGAAGTTCATATATTTGGGAAGAAAATCTTATTCATAGCTTATGAATCTCAGAAAGAGTGATTTACTATACTACGAGGAAGCATCTGATGGCTTCAACTGGCAGAAATTCGGACGTTGTTAACTAACAACGGCTCACCGATATTGGAGGTGTGCGAAGGTTATCTCGTATGGTACGAGCTAACGGAAAGGATACTGTGGTGCGATTCCACGGGAATATGAATGCTGGTGAAAGAAGTAATATATCGCAACATACAGTACACCGATTCCTACAGAAAAGGAGCCTGCGTAGCTGCAAGCTATTCCGATTGTCCATGCTAACCGCGGTTCATCGTCGAAACCGTCTACAATGTAGAGGAGAGCATAAAAACTTGATCTTGAGTAATTGGAGGAAGGTCGTCTGGTCCCATGAATTTCGTTGTGTGTTGCACCATGTGGAAGTCAGGGTACGTGGGCATCGGTTACCTAAGGAAGGGTTGGCAACAGAATGAACCGATGGACAAAAGCAAGCCATTGTAAGAACTTTAACGCTTTTGAAAAAGTTCTGCTGTAAAACCGCGAGTCCAGTCTTCCGTGTGCAGGATATTAGGCCGTCTACAACCTAAATACCATCACTGCAGACCAGGTACATCCTTTCATTGCAAAGGTATCCTTCTCTGCACTACCCATCTTTCATTAGGATAATAGTCCATGCCACAATGCTCGAATTACTCGAAATGGTTCGAATTGAAAAAATCCTTTTAAGTTTGACATTCATAGGAGCAACAAGTGTACTTGCAAATGTGTTCAGTTAGCAGTTTTTTCTTTATCTCCAGTCGTGGCTTTACATATAGTCGTTAAACATTCCAAGATTTCTGTTTCAATGATAATACGGGACACATTTGGCTTGGAAAAATTTCAAATTCTACCGATATTTTGGACATTTTTATATGTCGGAATGCTGAAATTTCAGTAAGGTTTCAAACATCATTTTATTTTTAGTAATGAGTGACAACTGACATCTAAACGCAGGTACTGAGGAAATAGGCTTTCTTAAACACAAAACTAAAGGAATTGCGTGCCCTGTGAGCAATGTAGGATCTTTCATAGATAAATACTTCATCAGGTTTAAATATGGAGATAGTAACCTACCATTTCCTGACAAAAAATGTCTGTAATAAAAAAGTGCCGCGGTTAACACGATTTTTATTATTTGTGTAACGTGTAAATAAAGCAATACGGTTTTTATACTTTATCAGAACATACCTATTCCGGTGAATGCGCATAATGAAATGCATATACCACCCATAAAGAAATTCATTCATATTAATATGTTCCGAGCTTAACGGCAATCCCACCGCTCGACCCCAATGTATTTCGACGGCGTTATTCACCACCACCGCCACCAATTTGTTATGGAACGCACCTGGGTCGTTTTGATACAATTTAAATCAATTTCTTTGTCAACCAAAATAGGACGGTCTCTAAATAAGAAAAGCTGTATTTTGTGAGAGATCTTCCACCTATAACTTAGTTTTGCATAATAAACTTTATCAGCATTCAATGAAAGTCAGTCGATAAAGATTTCTGGCATTTTATAAAAAAAACTTTTATATCTAAAAGTGTATTCTGTTTTGAACAAGAAAATCAATTCACAGTATTGTTTAATTAAAACTTATGAATTTCATTTGATGAACAATGATGTTCTTCTCAGGTAAAATTTCCAATACTGAAAAGTGAGGTTTCTCTCACTAAACTGAAAAGCTAAGTAAGCAACCTGCTCCTTTCTTAAGAATGCTTTGCACCTAATGCTGGTGAAAAGCTATTGGCAATTCTGTATTGAGCATCGAAGTATTTTTAAGGTCGTTTGAGATATCATCATCATCATCATCACATTCAACCATTATCAATCCACTGCTGGACGAAGAACTCCCCAAGTTTCCTCCACAACGTTTCTGTCTTGTGCCAGTCTCCTCCATGTCACCACTGCATACTTTCGAATTTCATCCACCCATCTCCCAAGTGGTTTTCTCCTGTCCCTTGGATTCCAATCTAAAATTTCGGCTGTCCATCGATGATCTGTTCTTCTGGCAGTATGTCCAGCCAATTGCCATTTCAGGGATTTAACTCTGATCATGATGTCTTACACTCTTGTCATTTTTCGAATCCACGAGTTACTCTCCTTATCTCTCCTGGTTACACCAAGCATGCAACTCTCCATGCTTCTTTGAGTCCCGTCTCTGCACCATACGTAAGCACTGGAAGGATGCATTATGCTGTTTCTTCCAAAAGCTCTCCAGGCAAGTTTTGTACGCCGATTTATTTCTTCATCAATGTGACTCTCACTTGATATCTGCTGTCCAAGATAAACGTACGTGCCTGTTATCTCCAGCTTTTTTCCATCAATCGATAAATCTTTATTTCTTGTAAAAGCATTGAACATCACTTTTGTCTTCTGAAAGTTCATTTTTAATCCCACTTCTTTACGCTTGTCAGCAAGTTCCTGGATCATACTCTGTAGCTCTGATGGGGTAGTTGCAAAAATGACTACGTCATCAGCAAAACGAAGGTGGGTTAGATAATCTCCATTAAACTTTATCCCTTTGTTTTCCCAGTTCAGTGATTGAAAGACATTTTCCAATGTGGCATTAAAGAGCTTCGGAGATATGGTGTCACCTTGTCTCACTCACTTTCCAATTTTTATGTGTGTTGTATTTTCGAACAACAGAATTTTTGCACTTGCATTTTCATAGATGTTATTAATAATATTAATGTATGCATCTTCAATACCGCAGGATTTCAGAGCCATTGTAACTGCTGATGGTTTCACCGAATCAAAGGCTTTTTCATAATCGATAAAAGCCATGCATAATGGAAGTTCATATTCCCTCGCTCTTTCAATTAGTTCTATCAGTACGTGGATATGATCTATTGTGCTGTAGCCACTACTGAATCCAGCTTGTTCTCTCGGTTGAGCCATGTCCAGTGTTACCTTCAAACGGTGTGAAATAACTTTAGCGAAGATTTTATAAACCACTGATAGAAGGCTGATAGGTCTGTAGTTCCTGAGATCCTCAATGCCACCTTTTTCATGTAGCAGGAGCATTGTAGCGGTGTTCCAATCCTCAGGAATCTTCCCTGCATTAAAGCATCGAGTTAAAACTTGGGCGTTTTGATTTCTCCACTTGCTTATTGTATGATGTCTACAGTAATTCCATCTTCTCCTGGAGCTTTCCCCCGCTTCATGTTCTTGATTGCATGTGCAACGTCTGCTGGAAGTACTGCAGGATCTCTGGTACTGGTATCTTTCATGATGTCTGGAGTGCATGTATCATCCCTTTCATATAATTTGGAGTAGAAATCTTTCACTGTTGTCAAAATTTTGCCTCTATTTCTTGTTACAAAATCATCTTCTTTTCTCAGTGCCATAATCTGTTTTCTTCCCTTACTAAGATGTCCCTTTGTTATCTTTAGGCTTTGGTTGTTTTCAATTGCTTTCCTCACTAGTTCACAGTTGAATTTTCTTACGTCTTCAGTGATTCTTTTCTTACTGTCTTGCATAGCTCTATATATTCCACTTTGCAAGTCAAATCTTCTTTAGTTGTCCTCATCTCTCTTCTTTTTTGCATCTACATTTTGGTTTTTCCTGATAATTTGTTCATATGCAACTTGTTCTTAGACCCAGCTAATTTTGTTGCTGTTTCCATAAGAGCTTTGCTTACTTTTCTGTTAACTTCAGAAATATCCACAACTTCCGATGTTAGGCCTTCTAAAGCAGGGAATCTGTTCTTCTGTTCTAACTTGAAGGTATTATGGTGTTTTTTAAGGATGGTTACGTCAATAAATTTTGTTTGTCTTATGAGCTTGCCACGTTCAAGTTTAGTGTTGAGGTGCATCTTACATCTTACCAATCTATGGTCACTACCTGTGTTGAACTTGTTTAGCACACTGCAGTCTTCTAAGACGAATTTTTTTGTTACACATAATAAAATCAATTTCACTTGTCCCATTTGGCTGTCTTCATGTCCATTTCCTGTGTATCTTTTTCTTGAAGAAGGAGTTCAAGATGAGAAACCCTTCTGCCTCTGCAAGCTCAACGAGAGTATTTCCACGCTGGTTTCTGTTGCCGTGACCGAATTTACCTACTGAAGTTTCATTCTGTTGCCGTTGCCCTATTTTTGCATTAAAATCTCCCATAATTATCTTCAAGTGCTGCTTACTTTTATTATTTAGGTGACGAATTTCCTCATAAAATTCTTCAATTTCTTCTTCAGGATAACTTGTGGTGGGTGCTAAAGTTTGAATAATCTGACCCTGGTATCTTTTCGAGAGTTGGATCACGAGTCGTGCAGCTCTGTCAGAGGAACTTTCAACTTCTGCAACTTTATCCTTCAGTTCCTTGTTTATTATAAATCCAACACCACTAGTTCTGCTAGTATCTGTCTCATGATAGTAGAAGTCATGTCCACTTTTCAGTTCAATGAGATCTTCTCCTTTTCTCCTTAGCTCACTTAGCCCGACGATGTCCCACTTGATCCTTTGTAGTTCCTCTTTCAATTCAAGAAGCCTTGAATCAGAAGATAGGGTGCGTCCATTATACGTAGCTTATGTCAGCATCAAATGGCAGCCTTATTCGGTCCTCCGGGGATTCTTAGCACCCTCTGCCTTCATGTCGCACTGGCAGCTGCCTTGGCCAGGTACATTCTAGCTGCCGGAGACTGAGGGCCAAGATTTAATTGGTGGAATCATTTTGGAGGGGTTTGGCCATAACTCACCTCGCTGGCCAAGCGGGTTGGTGAGTGTGGTATAACATTTCCTCTAATCCCGATGGTTTAGTTATACCGCTATTGGCGGTCGTCAGAGCCCCTTTAGTGAGAACAGGATGCACCACGAGAAGGCGGGTTTGACATTTGTCAAGGAGAGGCTGTGATGTTATGAGTTTGAGATATATCAAACTTTATATAGAAATTAGTGAACGTAAGAAGCCGAACTTTTTAGTAGGACCTTTTTCAAAAC
Source organism: Macrothele yani (assembly GCA_039090855.1). Classification (NCBI taxonomy): domain Eukaryota; kingdom Metazoa; phylum Arthropoda; class Arachnida; order Araneae; family Macrothelidae; genus Macrothele; species Macrothele yani. The sequence goes on along the minus strand of CM077033.1, from coordinate 38,302,485 downwards.
TTTATAACAATGCTTACTGAAGTAGCAAATAGATACGGGAACCTACCTTACAACGAGCTTGGACACCATTGTTCTTCAGATTAGCCTCAGTTTGATGCAGCACGGATTCAACTACTCGATGATTTCATTTCATAGGTGTTTTCACACAAGCGGATGTAATGCAGTTTGTAAAATTTGGTGAAGATTCCTATTACGAAGGGCTATCTCAATCTCATATTGCAAGTTTCAATTGATCTAAGATATTGGGACTCTGCGTTCCATCTCAGTACAATAACTCTCATATTCCTGGAAACATTGTGTATCGATTGGAGGTTTATGGTGTGGCCAATTATTCTGCCAGAAGTAACTTTCTTCATCAAGAAACGCCATGCAAATGTACGGGTGTACCTGGTCAGCCGTGTTTTTAAGGTACCAAGTTGCACCCAAATGCTGTACTAGAAATATTACCGTACCCAGTACGACCTATCAAAGCTGATGCGAGATCATCACGCCTCGTTTCCGGTTTATACAATTAAAGTTAGGGAACTGGAATCCATCGATTCCTTTTGTTGGTACGACAATCTGACCCAGCTAACGCTGTGTATAGACTTGAATCTTGATTCTTTGGGCCAGCCGACCGTTTTCTCGTTGTCAAAGATAAGTTTTTCTAGCTTCCACTGCAGACGAATTTGTCGACTTTTAACAAAAGCAAGTTGCACACGTAGGAGGGGTCTATTGTTATAGCCTATGTGCGACAATATGACATAGGCTGTTTACGCTGAAATTCTTATCTAAATTCCACTGTTCTACCGCTGGATTATTCGAAACAATTAAATTCGTTTGTTTCCTCGTTAAATCGTCTTCATCAGCAGTTTCCTTGGAAAATCAACAAGGCCGCTTCCTCACACAGATCAGCTACCTACTTTTTGTTGTCTGTGGGCTGCATATTGCACGCCCTCCATATAGTAGTTCTTGCATATACGAGAGGTTTTGCCGTTTCTGAGATACAAGCGTTTACCCTACTTCACTCACTATCATTCTTTATGGAAGGCCACTAAATGACCATACTTTCGAATATTGCCGCTTCGAAAACACCGTAAACTTTTGCAGTGAGTTCTTTATAAAGCCATATCAAAGTGATAGTCGAGGAAGTGATTGAGGATGGTGCGAACCTAACTACTGTTAGGTATTAATAATGATTTTCTTCAGCAGTGTAAATTATTGTTGGTATTACATCACAAAACATAAGAGCACACAAATTAGTGGGGAAATGTAGAATTTCAAAATATATTGTTAACAGAAAGCATGTGCAGTTTTGGTAAAATAGATTACATCAGGCAATTAATTCGTAACACTCTGTTTTGTTTGATTGAGATATACCTTATGATTCAGATATCTATCAGGAAATATGTTTTTATATAATAGTTTACAGAACACTGTCATGAGGTCACAAAAATGTACACATACTAACATCCATGTGATTATGCAAGACTTTATGGTCCATATTATGCGACAGCAGGGATAAATAAAATGCATGATTTGCAAACCGAATTTTTTTGTATGATTGCAGCACAGAAATCAATTTAAAGCAATTACGTAAATTTGCAGATCATTAGTTTGTTCTCGGTGAGTGATTCTCCTGGTTTAGAGAAATATTTGTATCCAGCCAAACGATTCGGAGTCAGATCTTTTCGTTCTTTGATAGTTTCTGGTTTAGTGGGCGCTTTTTAAGTATAAAGTTGTTTTTAAATCTTACGTAAATTTTGTTTCGGTCGGGTTTCTTGAAAGTTCATTTCTGAAACGTTCAAGTAATTTGTTGTGTTCCTACATTCCTGAATAATGCAAGATTGTTTTACTCGAACATGAACCTCACCGAGCCACCAACGTGAAATTTTGATGTCTAGTAACATGTAGTTCCAAAGACATTGACTTTGAGTACGTCTGACGAATCATTTAGGGAATCGTCTCTTTTAGGAAATCGTCTCTTTTAGGCAATCGATCTTTTCAGGAGAGATTCATTCGCCAACGACTCAGTTTGCTAATTCGTTCTTTTTAAATCAATCGTTTGCTAATGACACATCTCTAGTTTCCGGACAAGAAAGGACAACAATGATTTTTTGGTCAAAATTTTAAACACTGCTTCATTCCCATCTCGGGAAAGGCGTTGGTAAATTTCCCAAGCTATCATAATGTTTGCTGTATTATTTCTAAAATTAATGCATGCAAAATTCTGTCAAAGACAGGAACACATAGAGTGTAGAAAAAATTTCCGTGTATCAAAGATTTTTTACAGCATAGAACAAACCAGGAAAATACACCGCAAATGCAATTTTTTTATCACTGGAAGAAAATCATTTTAAATTATATACATAATTACTTATTTCTTTTATTTCTATCATGAATTTCATGTCCTAAAGCAACGTACTTGACGTACGAAAATTACTATTAATTTCTATTTCACCCTTCCTTTATAACAAGCCAAAAAATGGGACTCATCATGGAAATTTCGGTACTTTCCAATATCAGTAGGATATTTTTTTACAAAAGAATTGCGAAATGTTGTTACATATCATACACAGAAATACAGAAAGCTAGTCTGGCCACTGAAATTTTACGAACATGTTAAGCCCTAGCAAGACAATTCGTATACTTAATTTGAAGTTTGTTCTTTCACCCTTTACACATTTGTTAAAGGATACGTTTTCCGTTAACATCACTCAGACTATTCAGCACAGTTATTTTCAACCGTATGCGCAACCGACGTGTATCTGTGACTAAACAAAGACATTACGCCACGGTGCTATGTGCGTTTTTTTGTCAGCATCTGACATTATAAATCCGTAAGATGGGCTCAGGTACTGAGACGTCTCCGTCTGGTGGGTATTACCGGCACTGGCTATATATTAATTATAGCAGTTGAATCCAATGTAAAAATCCTCCAAATGCGTTGCGTAATGGAATAAACAAAGGCATCGCTCTTTCCACGTTTAGCAACGCACAGAAACAGAAAAATTGTTATTCGTCCGCCACCGGGGAATTGAATCCCGAACCTCTCGATATCCAGCCAAGCGCGTTAGACTTACACCACCGTGGCCAACAATCCACGGCGCTATGTGCGTTTTTCTGTCAGCATCTGACATTAATAATCCGTAAGATGTGCTCAGCTACTGAGACGTCTTCATCTGGTGGGCATTAACGGCACTGGCTATATATTAATTATACAGTAATCGTTTTTGTAATAATATTTATTTATTTATTTATTCATTTATTTATTCATTCATTTATTCATTCATTTACTATAAACGGGAGATGAATTCAGTGTCTGGAAGTCTGGAATTCTTGATAACTTCCGATGTTAATAGTTTGCCTGCAAATGTATCATGTTTTAGTTCAGTCTGGATGCTTCGATGGTTACAATATGGTTTTAAGGGAGAACACCGAATTTTTAAATTGAATTTGAAACAAGTTTTCACAAGATTTTGTCAGAAAAACCCAAGCTAAGTTTTTGTGACACCTACTCAATTTAAAAGGAAATGGAAACATTTCGTTTTTCCGTATTACTTTGTATCCTTGATAATTCCTGCATAAATATAGAAGAACCTTACTTTCTTATGGTTTCTATTTATTGTGCTTCACATGTAACACACTTTTAATACCCTATGCAAAAACAAAACTGAATTCACCTCGTTTTAAAGTGATCGGACATTTCATTCAGTAAAAATCAGTGTTAAAATAGTTCAAATCGAAAAGCAATGAATTTCAGCATTATATTAGATAAAATAATTATATAAAGTAATGAAAAACTAAATTTTTTGGATTCAAATTGCTGTAGTATGAATATTGTGCAAAGTCTGATGAAAATTTGACTAAATCGTGTGACTTGATCTTCAAATGCATTTGTTCTCGTTGAAAAGAATGTTGTTGATGTAGTTAATTGGGCCGCATTTTATTAAATCAGCCAAACGGATTATGCTCTGTTTCATCTCTCTGAATATATTTCACGCCTCTCTTAAACAAGTTTTTCAGTTCAAGGCAGCTTTAAAAGGTTAAGCATGACCACATGTGAAATTTTCAAACTAACATATAATACTGTCATTTTCAAGGGCTGGAAGAATTGTGGTGTAAACCCCCCCCCCAAAAAAAGACACTGTCATGCAATCGGTGTACTATGCTTTTACACTTAAGAGACGTTTATCCTCCAATATCTGTAACTAAATGTACGTAATTTTGGTAATGATTGACTCCCCTAAGCAACTAAACCTGCTTAAAGCGTTCGCCCGTCCTAATTTAAAAATCACATATTTTAAGGAAGATAGAGGGCCAAAACCGTAAGTCAAACACAACATGCATGATCAATGTCTCAGTGCGATTCCAAACCGAGCCCATTTTGAAGAACGGTTAAAAGCCTGCGCTATCGTGGCGGCTGCACATCTTTTTCAGAAACTAATATTTTTAAGCACACATATATATATATGTATTTCAAAGTACACTTATTTAGCTTTGCATTAGCAACACCCCCGTTTTAACTATTCGGATCGATAACGAAGTTCCATGTGATATGAACGCCATTTGCGGATAATATATATTATGCACAACCATTCTCTGTACGTAGTAAGTAAACATTTACAAGTAATAGGAAAACTTGGCGACTTAAGCCAATTCGACCGCGGATACACAGTTGAGGGCTCGCGGGCAGATGCTTGTTCTTCGGAAAAAGACCATTTGTCCGGTTTTTTCGCACTCTTCGCTGCTATTTCTTTACAGGGATTATAGTGAAACCTCTTGCACATACTTCTAACTCGCACTCATGCCAAAAACACAAACACATAAGCTCAAACTGAAATGCCGAAGAGAGATGCGCAAATTCGCTTAGTAATTAGTAGGTGTAATTATACCTATTTATTATTGCTTATTTAGAGATCGTTTTTCAAGCCATGCATTGTGTAGCTCACTGAAATTAATTTTCATCGTGACGTACGTTCTATGATTTCTGTCTGCTAGGGGGCAAAATGGTAAATTCCGTTTTCCCCGATATTTCTGCTTCTAAAACTTCTATTTAAAAAATTCTTCCTGTATCGCATACAGCTCCTGATGGAAAAGGTTTTGATATGATTTCTAATATTTGGTAAAGTATGGTTTGGCCTCTCAGTTATTTTCTGCTTCCGGGGTATTTGCAGCAAAATATGAGCTCTTGAAATGTCTATTAAATTTTCTTTTCTTGGACAGATACCGCTTACATCGAACAACCTTTGGAGAGTGCCTTCTTCTTAAAATAATGCAAGGTTTTCCGCTAAAGGCGTTTAGGCATATCTTATACAGTATTTACCCATATCGCTGCTTCGAAAAGTCCGCTTTGAAATATTCCTACTTTGTTATAGAGCGTTTTCGCTGCGAAATGTTTCTCATATGAATTCCAATTTTTCTTAGCTCATAAGTATTTATACAAAGGGTGAACTTACAACCAAAATGTGTAAGTTCACGATTCTGTTCACGGCAATATCTGCAAGATTAAAAACCTGTTTCAAAAACATCTTTCTTCTGTCAAATACTATTGGTTTCCATACCGGTTCCACTGACTTTGAAAGAATTTGATAAATTTAATTTGCGTCCGAACGATTCAAAAGGCGTGAAATTCATTGCAAACCCATTGATGTGTTTCATCCAGAGTGAAATCCTTACTGGATTCAGTATTCTAAACCAAATTTGATGGATAAATGTTCGAATAATTACAACAATAGTTGTTTCCTCCTTCTGAAATAAATCCGTTTATTAATACACTATCAGTGAATGAACAACGGTATGAGCCTTCAGATGCCCATGGCGTATTGTTTTTTCTAGGAGTGTCCAGAATTACGTTTTCCAATTAATCAAGACTCCAACGAAGAAGTAGGAGGATACGGATGAAAGTTTGTATAGGTAATGAGCTTTGTACCCTCGGAAGCGCACGTCGGATTTCTTTTTTCTTCTTCGGCGATAACTTATGATAAAATTTATCAAGGTTTTCCTTGCTAAAGAGACAAACAGGATGTTTGTTTTAATTTCTTTCTCTTAAATTATTGATGCATTCTTAACGTATTTAAGCTCTGAAGATCTTCATCATGACGAAGAAAAACATTTATCTTTTGTTTTCTGTTTTATACTTTTCTCAAAACATTCCTGCATATTGTTACAAGACAAGAATAATATGCTTTTCTACTAAAACAAGAAATAGCATTTAATAAATATATAGGAAACAAACTTTATTTGTTTGCCTTCAACATCATTTATTTTCAGAAAGTTTTTTAATGTTGTCACAAGACAAAAACAACATGCTTATGCATTTTATATGCAAAATCAAGAAACGGCATGAAGTGGAATATAGTAACAGAACTTTATTTTTTTGGTTCTCAATATAATTCAAATTTCAGAACATCCTTGAAAATGGTAACCAAATGAAAGAATATGCTCTTTCATTTTTTAAGAAAAAACAAGAAGTGGCATGTAGTTTTTATATAAAGGGAGAAACAATTTCCCTCTGTATACATAGATATACAGTACATTAAAGCAGTATGATAATTCTTAGAATCACAAGCACTGGAATAGGAGCATTAGCTTCTAAACTGATTCAAAGGAGAAGCAAACATTCAAGAAAAAAATTACAGGCTTGGCACACTGCTTGTACCTTTGAACAAGCGCTACACAAATGGTCAATGATAAACCTGTTTAACATTCGGTTATTGTTTCTTTTACAATATCCGCTGCTTTCTCAGTGTTATGGGGAAAATCAAGGGACATAGTTTATCTGGGTAATTAATAATTAAACTTATGCCAATTATAAAATTGAGGTAAATGTTGTATTTAGGGCGAAAATTAAAATTTGGGAGATGGGTGGATGCATTTTGAAACCAAAAGTAAATTCAATTATCTTAAGGCCATGATAAATGAAAATATAAATAAAATGCAACACTGATGTTTGAAACTACCCAAAAGTTATTATGGAATGTTTGCGTTGTTTGAGTATATGATAATTTGAGGCACCTGCAAGTGTAAAATACGTAATTATGGCTTACATGTGTACCAAATTTGTAAACACTAAAAATTAGATGGTATACAATGTACACGTATAATAACTTTGGAGGCTGTTATAATCAAATTAGTGGTTAGGATAAGATGCATTAAATAAATAAACAAACTTACTGAGTCGTTTCCGGCTTTAGGCAAGCTAAGGTGGATTAGCACGTGACCCTGCGATGAACTTCAACTGTGTCAACTAATTTTTCACCGCACAAGGTTTGGGTTTTTAAAAGGCCACTTGGCATACATTTATTTTAAAAACCTAACCAAATAACAACAAAAACAAAGCATGTCATTTGAGTTTCAAAACACATAAAAACCCTTGTGAGTATAGAACATGCATAACACCTGATTCAACATAGAGGGAAAGTTCTGACGCTGAAGTTCAATTTTTTCAGCCCGGTACAATACCGAACAGCGTTGATGGTGCGTCTATGCTTTAAGAAGTACAGCAAAAGCACACTCGGAGAAAACCAAAACACGGATGCTATGATTTTTTATCAGTCTGTGTGACTCTAAATGGCGATGAAGCAGCCAGTTCCTGTTTCATGGAAGCACTCTTGCTGGATGTAAAGTACCACTCACCACTCTCACTTGGACATGAGACGTTTTCAACTTCGACATTTCTAAATGTCACTGCGCATCACACGCTGGGCACGGGAGTTCTCAGAGAAACCTGGAGCACTTATGCCATTTCTCAAAAGTACAAGACACCTATACTCCTAGTACGATATCCGGAAATTACTTTATCGCGCGTGTAACCTTTTTTTTCTCATCGACTTACGTAAATACACATAGGAAAAACTTACTACAGCAATGATTTTCGACAATAAAGAAAATTAATTAATACCTTATTTTGAACACTGAAATGAATTTACGAATATAGTAAATCTATGATTGAAAAACTGGAAACCCTTTAGGAAACAGAACAAAATTATATTTCTGCGGCAGACTCTTAGTTTAAAATGTGATCTACGTTGGAAGCGTGTGGCCTGGAGGTATCGTGAAGGAGAAAATGTTCAGATAATCTTATTCAAAAAATATTTTTATTAACGAACAAAGTTATACCAATAATTTGGACTTGCTTATCTGTCTTTGTTACAAAGCAATGTGAAATTCCTCTTATTGCTCTTTCGAAACCATTGTTATTTTGAAAAGCGAAAATCCTAAAATTGTACTCAGGCATATGTCGCTTTTGACTCTGCTATGCTGGCACGTAAAAAAGTATCAATAAAGGTAATACCGACTGCCAAATTAGTGTATGACACTTGGCTCTCCAGTAGAATAGTTTGACGTTCAAAATATGGTTTGACCAGTAGCACACGATAACCACTTCTGATCGGATATTTCAAGGAACATGCAAGTATTTTGATGCAGTAAATATATGTTGTGCCTGCTGATGCATAGTATCCAACGATTATGCCATAGTTTGTAATTGATGGTTTGTTAGAAATCATAGGTAACTAGCAATGCCATTTGGTATGTATTTACCGTCGAAACTCTTGCTATTTATTTTCATTTTGAGAATTTCCTTTATAGTTTAGTAAAGTGAGAGAGAACTCAAAGTCATTAATTTTAGTGGATAGCTTGTTGGATACCAAGGTTTACCTGGAACACAGATTTAAGTAACTTGTTTTAAATAAATTATACTGTCAATAAAATTTGTATAACAGAGTTCACCCAGAAAATTAAAGATTTTCCTTTCCAAACAAGTCAAGTCGTAAAAATGTTTTTAGATGGGATTCAACTACCAATCTCAGTATAACAGTGTAAATCACTATTTGCTTCGTACACAGAATTTGGTCTCTGCAAACATTCGTAGATTTAAGACGACTAAGGTAAATGAAAAACAGTTTACCATTTGTCCGGTGAGGCAAGAATCCTGTTTGATCACTTGTAAGTAATCTTCAGGTTCAAAAAATTCCTTACCTCAACTAAACTGTTTTCAATAAACATCAAATAAGAAAATGTTGGCATGTAAATAACGATCCATGATCCTCCCGAAAATCTACTTGGAAAAATCAAAATCCACACTACACCGTTACCCTTACATCAGTTTTTTTTTCATTTTTTGCAAATTCTAAGTCTCAAATATTCTATATATTTCAGATATCCAGTGGATCAAGCAGATTGAGATACACACATTTAAAATCAAAAATCATTTTCAGTCAATCCTTACAATGTCTGGCTATAAACTGCGAATTTACAATCATGCAGTGTTTGTAGTGTACAGTAGATTACCAAACAACATATAACGATAAATAACTACAATAAAAAAGGAATTACTTTGCTTCCAAAATGCACATTTAATACTGCTCCTAGTCTATATGACATGTATTCCGTTTTAAATTGTGCACGGGAGTGCGTATAGACTAAATAAAATATATAATAGTTATTGATTTATTTATGTGTTCTATAACTAATAAAGACATATACGGCATTTTATGCCAGATTTTTTGTTTGTCTCAGAAAATGTGTCTTACTATTCAAAATTTTGCACCCTGGGAAATATTTTCATTGGAAGTTTCTGTGTTTAAGCGAGTGTTCGTATCGCCTTCAGTCTCTCTGTTTCCAGTAACGTCCTATGCTTTTCAATGCATACAATTAGCAGCCAGCTTTGAACAGCACCAGAAAGATATAATAAACCGTATAAAATTTTAAGGTTACAATTGAAAGAATGACACGCAATGTTGATTTAATACGATTTTTTTCAAGACAACTATCCCTTAATTAATCATTTAGAAAGAAATGTTGGAAAATTTTTATAATGATATTTCAAGTAGATATGGTAGTGTATATGAAAATTATCTCATGCCAATCCCGTTGAAATAATAATTATTCTTTAGCAAGAAGTTCACATATAACCAGCAATACCAGAGGTGATCTCGCATCATGGGTAGAAATTTAACTAGATTCTTCTTACTGTTTGAAGTTCTCTTATTTTCCAAAATTTTTATTTATTTTCCTTCTAGAATTGTCGCGTATAACATTTAACAAGATTTGAATTTGTTTTAACCATTTACTGCGTTTCTTTGTGAAGTCTTGTATAATCGCATTTACATTAATATCAAAAATTAATTTGGCATTCAAGAAATCCTTTGACAACTTACGGGGAAAAATCTTTTCGCAAGACAAGTCCACTCTCCGGAATACGTTAGCGTTGCGTTTCCATCTCACTGTCATTAGAAACTATGATGTCTTCGAAACTGTTTTTGAAATTCTCATGCATCATTCGATACATGACACATCTTAAGAAACTATAACGTCTTCGAATACGTTTTTTTCACTTCAAATGTTACGTTAAAAGCTCATGATATATATTGATGATCCCTTCTGCCGTCTCGTTTTAAATTTAACAATCGTTTCGTACCTTACTGACCGTTGTAACTTACAATTCTCAATGATGTATACACTTTTCCTTTGTAAATTCGCAGAAAACAAAATGATGTTATACTGACAAAATTTCAAACTAATGTTGCATAAATGCGAAGACTTTAACGAAAGAGGCATATGCATCCCTTAAACTTGCAAAACTTTCTCTCTTATTTTTGTCATTAACGGCATCGTCTTGAATAAAATAATATTAATAGGTATAATAATAATTTTACGCATTTTTCCAGTTAATTACTTTCGTCAAATACTGTTGAACAAATGGCAAAAAATGGAGCACTAGTAAGTTATGACACATGCCAAAATTACATATCAGTAGGTGTCAAAAAATTTGATTCTTGTCTACCAGTCAGCAGAAAACGTTACTTGTCGGAGATTTTGGCCTTTCCCCTATCAGGTACAAGACTACCCTCCCCGTTATTTTCTTGCATTCCACAATCTCTCATGGGATCCCTCTTAACAACCTTAAAGTTTCACGTTCGCACTTTTTCTCTTCTATTCCAGGACTGGCAACCACCGTTTCACGCCCATCTTTACACTCTCCTGTACAGCTCTGAATGTCAGATTTCTGTCTGGCTCTCGTGGTTACCTCTTAGTAATAACAGAACAGAGCTTTCACTTTTATTCTTTGCCTGAACCCTTTAACCGTTTGGAAAGAATTAACTTGCAGTTAGGAAACTGGGCTGAAATCAAATCCAACGAATATATTCGCTTTGTAAAAAGAAACTGCAACAAGTGAACCTGCACGTCAGAAAAGGTTACATTCCCTTTAGCTTTGTTGTTCAAAGAAAATTGTCATTTACGAGGATGACAGACACTAATCATTTCTGACTGATTACCTAATAAAAGGGCTGTAACAATGGCGACAAACCTTCAAAAGGCAAGATATGTTTCACTCACTTGTTTCTGCCCAGTGACATGATGTCCCTGTCAGAGAGACTATCCATTCCCCATCGTGCCTTATATCATGGAGCAGATAAAATAGGACTAAAAGAGGATATATTTTCACGAAGAATAGGATTATGGTCCACACCGAACTGATTGGGGGGGATGAATCGTTTTGCCATAGTTTTCGTAAAACCCAGCCCTTTGTGAACAATTCTTTTGCAAAGTGCAGAAAGTTTTGGCAATATGTGGTTCAGGTACTATGGCCGTTTACAGGCTTAAAGCAAATCACTAGTGTTTACTTAAAGATTCAGAACAAGAACGTCATTATTTATATATAATAAATAATGACGTTGTTGTTCTGACGCACGTTACGGAAAAAAGCAGGAAAACGTAAAAAAATTCCAATACAACATTTTAAACCAGTGGGTTCAGTTTTACTAGGAATTAAAAAAAGTGCTTCCCTTGTAGCGTCACTCGTCTGCTATAATTTGTGACTCGTCATGGACTAGTGTAATTTTGGACCTCTGCATGATGGTGATTACTAACGTGAGTAATAAACTAATGAAAATTCGAAATTCGAAATTTTTAAAACTTTCTTAACTAATTTTAGGGAATTACGCTGAAAAGGACTTATCCTCGAAAACGCTGTTACAAAACTGATTCACATTCAACCTAAATTTTGTTTTAAAAAAAGGATATGCACCTTATTCCTACAGGATGCAGCTCATTTTGTTTTATTATTACTGTTACAAGGAACGAACGTCGTCTCCACCGCTGTTTTTCTGCTTCAGATTTTAAAACGTAATATTTCATAAAAATGAACCTCATGCAGTTTCAAAGAAACGAGCATTTATGATGAATTTTACAATGTGTCGTATGTATGAAATTTCGGCCTTCATGTGACGTATTTACGAAATTGCTGCAATGAACTGTGACATATTTACGAAACTGCTGCAATGAATTGTGACGTATTTACGAAACTGCTGCAGTAAGCAGAGCTTCTGGCGATAGAGAAGGCACTGGTCTTAGTCGGCACCAACCAGTGCCATGACTCTATAAATGAGTGTTCAGATAGTGAAGCGGCTCTAAATGCAGTAGGTAAATGTCTAAGCCGAAACCCTGTTGTAAACGAAATGAAGACCTAGTTACGGCTCCTCTGTCTTCATCATTGAAATTCCATTAGGTCCAAGACAATGTCAGAACCAGGGGGAATGAGGGAAGGGGGAACGATGGGGGTCACAGGTTTCGAAGAGCCGATATCCCAACCAAAAAGCCGCAGGACGGTGTGCGGGCTCTGGTGGGAAATGTCATGTAGATGGCGTGACGGAGTGGATGGGTTGCTGGAAACAATGGAGGCATGGCGTTGGAAGTATTCTCACGGATTTCGGTCAGACTAGTTCAATGTAATGGCTTCCTTGAGCAAATGCTCACGGGCCATTGGCACTTTACCGGAGTGCTTCTGTCGGCTCGGGGTTGGGGCTAGAACATGCTTCTACCTAGCCCAGATAGAGGATATGACTAATATTTTTGAAGTGCTGTGCTCTTTTAGGCAAATGAAAAGTTCTACCACTAGAAGGAGAGAGGACATATGATGTAGGCGTTCTGGTGAGGTTACCACGTGCAAGGCAACTACTCTTTGACATTGTTAAAGAAATTATCCGTTCTAAATCTTTCGGAGAGCAAATGAAGCCACAGAGGAAGTTACAGAGTACGCTGACGGTACAAAAGAAGACAGGAGCGAAGACAGCGAGGATAGAGACGGAGATGGACATTTTACCTCTGGATCCTAGAAAAGGAAAGAAAGATGTGTACATACTACATACATACCCATGCATTAAAATATATCATTATCACTAACCCATGAAAATTCATTCATTGGCAATATTTAACCTTGTAAACCCGCAAGACAAAAAGAACGATATTGTAACCGTGCTTCTTTAGTGAAATAAAGGGTTAATCAGTCCAAAAGCGAAAGGAAAAATTGTTTGTGAGTCTCAGTGAGACTCCCAGTCATTCCGTACCTTCGTTACATCTCCCTGGCCCGGCTCAAAACTGGGATCGGGATGGTGGAGCTCGGTGATGGTCCCGAGAGACATCAACAGCCAGCTGGTCGCCGGGCTGATCCCTGCTGAGGGCGTGGTCCTGCGGGTTGCGAGTTACGTGCGGGATTACAATCGCAATGCCTTTAAATTAAACCACTTGAATTAATCCCATTTTCCCAGCGGTGATAGTTTACTTGTCGGAGCAGGTAGAAGTCCACACATGCTTAACACAAAAATAAAACAAATCATGCCCAAATGTCGTAGTAAAACATCTGAAAAAATATTTATTATCTTAATATTATTAACAGGAATTTTGAATTATAAAATTCCAAGTAAATTCTCACAGAAATGCAATTTGGTTAAGCGCTAATTATCAAATATTTAGTGGTCACGAACTATCATCACTGTTAAAGAAAAGTCGAAATTCAGGTTCGTAACTATGATCCATCTCTAAACTGAGTACACCAAAGTATGTTCTTCAGGTTGTAAAAACGTTGGTAAAAACAATACTTTTCTTTGGCAGTCAATTGCGATAAATTTTTAAAGTTGCAACTAGTGTTCGATTTTAACAAGAAGTACAAAAACTTATTTCGCTGTTATTACACTGCTGGCTACACAAAATGCAACACCAAGACAGACACGAGATAGCAAAGCCAGATTTACTGGACACATAACAACAGATACAAAGATGAAACGATTGAGCTTACAGGCCCGTGCGACTTGCGAAATACGCAGACATCAATAGTAAGGTTGGCAATAACGGCAGCTACACGCCGCGGCATCAAGCAAAAGAGGCTTTGGATGTGGGCTTGGGGTATGTCGGCCCAGGCTGCTCCCACACGTTGCCACAGTTCATCAGGCGTAGCCACGGATGGCGCTTGCCGGGCCACTCTGTTGCCGCTCAGCAACCATACGTGTTCGATGGGAGACATATCGGGAGAACCGGCGGGCTACGGCTGCAGTGACACCTGGTGGGCCATGAAAAATTTGTTGCACCATGCGTGCCACGTGCAGGCGCGCCTTGTCCTGTTGAAACGTGGCCACTGGAAGGTCCTGCTGTTAAGGGAGGACTACAGGCTCCAAAACATCGGAGATGTAGCGGTGGCTGTTGAGGGTACCGGTGATGCGTACCAGAGGGGTGCGGGTGTCATATACAATTGCGCCCCAAACCATAACGCAAGGCGACGGACTGGTATGGCGATGCATAATGCAGGCGTCATGCAGTCTCTCGCCGCGGTGCCGCGACACGCTGATCCGACCATCGTGGTGTTGCAGGCAGAAGCGGGATTCGTCGGAGAAGATAGTGTCGTGCTATTCCGTAGTCCAGGGTCGGCGTCCAAGGGCCCACTGCCGCCGCACTCGCCGTTGGTGTAACGTCAGTGGTAATCGGAGCAATAGGCGCTGTGCGACAAGTCCCCGCTCGCGCAGACGACATAGAACGGTATGTGCTGAACAGGTTGTTGCGCAAAACACCCTAATTCTTGCGCTAACGTTCGTGATGTGTCGTTGCGAGCCGTCAATGCCCGCCGCACAACATGCCGGTCCTCTCGTTCGGTGGTCTGCCGCGGCTGTGGCAATCACTCACGTCAGTCCGTCTGTCCCTCCTGCACCCACCGTATCCATACTTGCCTCACTGTGGCTGGATGTCGTCCCATACAGGCGCCGATGTCTTGGCACGACAAACTGCTGTCGCGATAAGACAATATTCCTTCTTTGTTGAACTGCGAAACTATCCGAAATTACTGCGTATTCTGCGACGAAGCATCAGGAAGCTTCCCACGCACAGGTCCGACAGCACAACACACTTCCACTACTTACACCCCGCCTTCTGTGCACCCTTCTTATACTGCTTCTCGGTGGCGTGTCGGGCGAACATGATTTGCATATGCCCTGCAATGCTAATCGTTTGCATATCCTCTGGCTACGCATGCTTTGAATTTCAGGCCAATCGGATGCTTCCTTCTTGGTGTTGCATTTTGGGTGGCCAGCAGTGTATAAGTCATCACCATAACGATTTTGAATATCAAGTGACTATGAAAAGAGTAAAAGAAAGTATTTGTTTTACGAAATGTGTGTCGTTTCCACACATCAAGGACGTTGTTTTTAGTACGGCATTTCTAATTTCATTCATGACGTAAAGTGCTTTTTCTTAAATCGGAATTATGTTATTAAGAAATATTATTCAACACATAAATTATGAATAATAATTTTTAGGAACTTCGTGCTATTAAGCAATGGAAATATAAGGCGATCTGCAGCATTACCTTATCTGACATTTTCGTCGTTTGGATTGTAAATATTATATAGTAAAGTGAGGCCCACCTTACCACCCCGGCGGCCCTAGGCCAAGATTTACCTCGGCCGCCAATAATAGTATTTTTAACTGAAAAACGTGCATGGTGCTTAATTGTTAAAGTTTCAGTTTTCAATCATATTTGAGTAACGTATTTTTCCCTTAATGACAGGAAACTAAAATTGAAAAAAAAATTAACAAAATTGTTTTTGAATATATGAATTTATGGATACCTGAAAATTTCTAAACTTCTCCGAATGCTGCTTACAACATGTTTATTTGTAAATGCCATTGTAGCCTGCTGTTTCGTGATTATTCCTGCATAAACTTTTGGGCGCATAATCTAAGTTTTAGCGTTAGTCACACTGTTTACAACTGTTGCAGGAAATTCAAACAAGAAAAAAATGCTTTCCTAAAGGGTAATAAATGTTATAATTTAAAAAAATTACATTTGTGAAACAATCTGCTTTAATAAAAAGTGTGGAAATTGTAATCCTGTAGAATTAGCAAATCTCAGACTTTCTGCTTTTCACTCAACGCCGGAAACTTTTTCTGGCGTTTTGTTTACTGCCTACACATTCCTCATTTGGGTTTACCGGTTTATATGTAAAGCCGGTGGAAAAGAAACTTTACTTCACTGCAAAGCTTAAAGAAGAGGAGCAGGTGTTTATATATATAGATTCACGTAGCGGTAGTCCCCCAAAAACAAGTGGGGAAAGAGAAAAGTCTTACCTCTACTGTTTATCTTGTTGGTGATTTTATTTTTTTATTTATTGATTTTAAAGATAATACAGATTAAAAATTTGATGATGACAGAAAATCGATGTATGATTAGAATCCGCGGCACCTAGAATTGGCGGACCTAGGCAGCCGCCTTGATCGCTTATGCCAAAGGCCGGCCCTGATTAAAGTCAGTCGACCGGGTCAGAGCAATTCCGAGACGGCATGGATTGAGGGGTACTGACACACAGCCGTGGTTAAAACTTTCAAAAATTGGTCCGAGGGGAGTTAACCCCAAAACGCCGTCAAGGATGTGTACGACCACGACTCACTGATATCAGAGGTGAGCGAAGGCTGTACCGCATGATATGAGCCAACAGAAGAAATAATATCGCGCAATTCTCTAGTAATTTTAATATTAGTGATGGGAATAATGTGCCGCAACACAATTACCTTCGAACCCTGCAGAAAACTGGGCTACATATCCACAGGCTGCTCCGAATACACAAGCCAACTTCGGCCCACCGTCGAATCCACTTACAATGGACACATGAGAATCAAAAGTGGATCTTCCATCATTTGAAGAATGTTGTGTGGCTCAAATAAGATCGTTTCCTGTTGCTTAATGTGTTACTGGGTGTGTGCTGCCAACAGCACGCATCGTGGGACGTAAGCATGCCGGTGAAAGAAATGAGATGCAGTGAGCAACGTTCTGCTGCGAAACTCGTCGCCCATTCTTTAATGTGTTGGAAACTACGACGTCTACCAACTACTTAAACGGTATTGCAGACTAAGCATTTCCTTTCGAGGAAACGATATGCTGCTTCAGCTGCTGTGTTTTCTTTCAGTATAATGAGCCTTGCCACATTGTCCGGAGTGTTCGAGAATGGTTCGCGAAACGTAGGTAGGGCCTCCAGGTATTGCCTTGGCCTACAGATTCCTCAGACATCAATCCAATCGAGCATCACGTGTTCTGCAGCAAATCTTATCTGTGATGGCAGAACTACGTAAATTACTAGAGTAAAATGATCTGGTGACTTATTGGTGCCCGTTACCGGAAACAGCTTCAGAAATCTTGTAGCGACCGTGCCTTATACCATTTCAACTTGAAGTTTTGCTGATAATTCATTACGAATGGATATCCTGCGCTAGGGGCTGTATATTTAAAATATTTTAAATTTGCCGTAATGAAAATTTTCCTTTCTAATAACGTACTAACAGGAGCAGCTCTGCACTCCAAAACCTTATGGCAGACTATTCTTCAAGGAAATTCACTTTCCACTGATTCGTTCTATCTATTTTTTCTAAGGTTTGGGGAAAATAGCACTTCGCTCTCATAAAAAGCTGCAGTGTATTTCTCGTGTTATTACCTAGTTGTGATTTTGTTCCTTTTTTTAGTGATGAATGCACTTGATCATGGGAATATTTTTCATAATTTTCAATCTTGAAACATAGCTTTTACGCGTTAATGTACTTAGTTAGAATTTATATCTGCATCACGTTCTTTAAAATCTAAAAAGTGAAATCAGAAAAGCATGTAAACGTTCTGCATTAACGACAGGTAAATATTCTCCATTAACAAGAGAAAATAAAAAATGGTTAACAATGGACTTTAAAGGAATTCCACTTGTTTTCGTTAATTGTAACATTTTATTAACCAAAAGCGAAAATACTTAAACTGAGTACCTATTTGGAGTTTCCCTGGAATAATTGTTTCTATGGCTATGTTTAGAATGTTCTGAGAAATAAATGTTTTAGTGGGGCAATTGAAGATATATGATGACAATTTAAAATGAAAATATGCTAGAGTTCAGGAAAGATATCATTTCCCCACAATTTCTAATACCCGAAACATTCTTCGCGTATCAGAAATTATCATGGATAAAGAATAATTGTCAAACACAACGTGTGAGAGCATTTTTCATTTCCCACGAATTGGGTACATAAATTGGAGGTCCATGGTGAATATAGCTGGAACTCTAAGGAGGGAAAACTATTAATCTTATTTTTAAATTAAGCAATATCAAAAGATTGAAAGACTCTAAAGCGTCGCAGGGGAGAGGTATTGACTAAGTCCCTATCACCATTTAAACCGAACATCATGGTTGCTTTCGCGAGGTGCAACTCTCATAATATTATTCCCTGCACGACGTACAAGATGAGGAATAATGCTATGTCGAGATGTATCCTCTACTCCGATTAGACGGTCTTCTATCTCTTGACAGATATCAAATTATGTGCACTGCTTACTAAAGCACATTAATAATTTCGCTTAATTACTGCGCAGCCAAAGTTTCTCCATTGTTTCACAATTTATATGCTAGATCAATAGAAAACGAAATATTATATCCAACTTCCCATTTGCCATTTGTGCCACGCCTATCACATTTTCTAAGTTTGGAAGCCAAGTATTTGAATTCATCGCTGAGAGCGCTGAAATTGGTCCAATAATATTGGCCACTTAGCATATATAGCTACCTCTACTTTTTAAACACCGTTTTCCGCCTCATTTGCCTTGTGCTTTTCATCGTTTAGAAATGCACTTGGATACCTTTGCTTCAGTGCGGTGCCAAACATTTCTGGTTTCTCCCATTATTAAAATCGATACGCGGCAAGCGAAATAAGGTTCAGGCCTTTGAGTTTGATATACCCATTTCCACTTCGTATCATATTTTCCACAAGTTACATTTCTCTTTAATTACGTAGAAATTACATCAACAGATATTGTTTTAGTAATAGTGTAAGAAATTGCTGGCAATATTTTGTCCCCATGTTTAAAAATCTGTTTCAGTGATTGAATGTTTTGGGGAAATCTGGTTAAATATTTAATATAAGTCAGTTTTCTATTAATGGACAGCAAAGCTAAAAATGTTTGATACCCAACTCCGTAACGAAACAAAAGATAACAAACGAAGCAAAATATTATTTGGCGGAAATGACATTTGGAGGAATAAATCATACAGGTTGAAGCTCCTTCGGAAATACAGCGAAGAAAATCAGAATATAGCCACTGCACTGAGACAGTATATAGGTTAAAATTTGCGTGAAAGTACAGCATGCCTGATAACATGAAATAATTGTATAAATGTATAAGGCTCACTGTGATGTTGCTTTACAACTGCACTTTGCAAGCAGACTTCCATTTTAATCTTACTAACCACAGTGCGGTGATAAACAACGGCAATCGTGCGGAAACATTAAGCGATGTGACAGGAATCCGTTACGGCACAAACTTTGTGTATTAAACGTTTTAAGTATCAAGCACACGGCCCAAAGTGTTAATCTGAATTCGCTACGAGAAACAATTTTTTTTAATTTTCATGCAGCACCCTGATACAAAGTTCAAATTATACAAGGTGTAGCAAAAGTACAATTTGTTTTCCAATATAAAGCCGTATTGCAAATACATCTACGGAAAAAAACCAACACCAAGAAGGGGTTGTGTTAGAAAAACGACAGTTGGTAGGCGGTGAGAGTACATCTGTAAGATGACGTCTATGCAACATTCGCGCCTGGCGCATACGTGTGGCGCTGGTAGCGCCCCCTCGGAACATGCAAAGCAGGTTTGCTGTAAATACGCGCTGTAACGTTTGTGAGCGTTAGTTATCGTTGAGATTCGATGTAGTGTGTTGATGTTAGTCAAGAATGCCTTGAAGAAGACGAAGAAGCCATTATCAACAGCTCACGGAGTTTGAACGAGGTCGTGTAATAGGGCTACGAGAAGGTGGATTTTCTTTCCACAATATTGCAGAACGACTTGGCAGGAATGTAGCCAATGTGCATAATTGTTAGCAGCGGTGGTCAAGGGAAGGTACTGCCTCAAGAAGACCGGGTTCCGGCCGGCCACGTGGCACTACTGAGAGGGAAGACCGCGTATAGCCGTGGCGCATCGTACTGCGTCTGCGGCAGCAATTCGAGCTGCAGTTGACACCACAGTGACACAACGAACTGTTACAAATCGGTTATTTGAAGGACAGCTCTTAGCCAGACGCCCTGTAGCGTGCATTCCGCTTACCCCAAACCACTGCCGTTTGCGACGTCAGTGGTGTCAAGCTAGAGCTCATTGGAGGACGGAGTGGAGATCTGTTGTGTTTTCTGATGAAAGCCGGTTCGGCCTGGGTGCCAATGATGGCCGTGTGTTGGTTAGAAGGAGGCCAGGTGAGCGCCTGCAACCAACCCGTCTGCGGCCGAGACACACTGGACCTACACCTGGAGTTATAGTCTGGGGAGCAATTTCCTATGACAGCAGGAGCACTCTCGTGGTTATCCCATGCACACTGACGGCACAGTTGTACGTCGGTCTGGTAATTCAATCTGTGTTGCTGCCATTCATGAACTTCAGGGGTGTTTTCCAACAAGATAACGCTCGTCCCCATACCGCTGTTATAACCCAACATGCTCTACAGAGTGTCAACATGTTGCCGTATCCTGCTAGATCACCAGATCGTTCACCAATCAAGCACGTATGGGACATCATTGGACGACAACTCCAGTGTCACTCCCAACCAGCATTAACCGTCCCTGTATTGACCGACAAAGGGCAACAGGCATGGAACTCCATCCCACAAACAGACATCCAGCACCTGTACGACACAATGCATGAACATTTGCGTGCTTGCATTCAACATTCTGGCGGTTACACCGGTTATTAATGTACCAGCATTTCACATTTAAAATGGCTTTTCTCGCGCTTACATTAAGCTGTGATCTTGAAACCTTAATCGATTAAATATGTTACCTATACGAATGTATTGCCGCCATTTCATTCCTCTACAACTATTTTTTCGTGGTGTTGGAATTTTTTTCCGTCAGTGTATTTAAAGAACAAAAATTCGGAAATCATAAATTTCAATTTTACAGTTTATATGAGATACCTGTTATTACTATTTATTATGCAGCTCACAACTCAGCTTCCTTAATAGCTAATATTGGCTAGTCAAAGATCTTATATGCAATAATGAAAAAAATTGATACAATAGCTATCGGTTTATTGTCATAAGACTAAAAAATTACAATTTTTGCCAAGCTTTCGCATTTCGACGGACAGCTGGATCAAATCTGACAGCAGACCACAAAAGTGAACATTTGAATGTCAAAAGTTCAGTATGAAAATGAGTTGATTAAACAAATAAATATTATATACATACGCCCTGTGTATTTAGTCACTTTTTATTTCTTGTGTCATACTCCATACTCATATCTAAATTATTTAAATATTTTGGTTACTCTTGGAAACGGCAAAATTTTGTACCACACTTCAATATGTTTTGTTTCTAATTCCCAGTTGTTTAGTTTGCGAAAGTGTTCCCATGATTTTCGTTCATTTCCACAATAAAAGAAAACACATTGTGTAGTAATTGTTATTACAAATGATATCTTATGTGTGCCTGTGAAAACCACAATTAGACACTATATGCGAGATAATCAATCTTACAATATGTAGTGTGAACATATTAAAAGATCTTCACATCATGTCTACCTTTATTAATTCTTTAAGACTCATTTGCACATCACGTTCTCAATTTTAGTGACATCTCAGTCACATCTCAGTCACATTACATTTTGTAATATTACTAATGATCAGAAACTCCAAACATTATTATCAGTAACTTTTTTACAAATTAAATAAATTTTACAAACTAACACGAATTTTCTTGTGAATGAAATTAAACGGGTTTCAAGACGACTTTGTGTTGCTCATTCAGAATATGACATCAAATTTTAGCATGTCCTTTGTAAAAAAAGATCGTGCTTGTGTTACCGGTTTGTCCGCCTATAGACACCGTATGTCTGCAACTATTTGTCCGATATGAAAAATTATTTTTGAATTGTGAAGCCTTTGATATGCGAATGATGAACTTTGATTTCGTTTTTTTTACGATGTACATATTTGCCGCACACAACGTAAATGCAGATGATGTCAGAATCAAAATACATTTTATTCCGCATGTTTCTTCTAAACATCGGATTGAAAATATTATTTTACCTTTCGATTCCATTTATGTCAAACGAAATTTTACGTACAGTTACATTTCCAAGTTACGCATGGAATTTTCGCTAGGGACCGTAAAACTAAATTACCTATTCCCCGATATCACTTCTTCAAAAACTCCGATTTGAAGATTTTTTTCTTCTGCTGATACAGATCCTGTTGGAAAATCTTTTGCATATAATTTCTAATTTTTGGTAAATAATACTTTTGCCAACCGGTGGTGTAAGTGCTAATTTTTGCTTCTGATGTATTTGCCATATAATCCGAGCTTCTAAAATCTCGACAAAAATTTTTTCGCGGACAGATGCCATTCACGTTCTTAAACGTGTTTGGAATATTTTTTCTTAAAATATTGCACGGTTTCTCGGCCATGAGGCGCATATGTTAATCTTATTTCTGTCAATATCTCTGCTTTTAATGGTCTGATTCGAAAACTTCTTTCTTTATCGGATAGTTTCCGGTGTCTCATATTTTTCAAATAATTTCAAAACTTTCAAGTAATTAATAGGCTTTCCTCTAGTGGGCGTAAAGGTAAATTGCGTTTCCCTCAATATCACTGCTTCTAAAACTCTGATTTCAAAAATTCTTTCTGCACCGGATACAGATCCTGATGGGAAATCCTTTACATAAAATTTCTAATTTTGTTAAAAAATGTTTTGGCCACCAGGGTGCGTAAGACTTAATTTCTCCTTCTGATGTATTAGCAGCAAAATCTGCGTTTCTGAAATCTGGATTGAAAAATTATTTTCAAATTGAAGAATGAAAAAATTATTTTTTTGTGTGGACCAATGCTACTCATGCCACCAAATCTTTTAGAAATATTTTCTTCTTTAAAAAATGCATGGTTTCTACGCCAGGGGCTTGTAGAGGTATATCTTATTTTTGTCGATATATCTGCTTCTATGAGTCCGATTTGGAAAATTCTTTATTTGTTGGATAGTGTTTCCCATGCGAAATATATTTCAAATAAATTCAAAACGTTCAAGTAAATCATCAACTTTCAGCTAGGGGGATCAATGGTAAATTGCGTTTTCTGCGTTATTTCTGCTTCTAAAACTCCTATTTGAAAACTTTTTTCCGTATCGCATACATCTGATGATTGATTTTGTTTTTCATATAATTCTTAATATTTTGTAAAGAATAGTTTAGCGACCGGATGGTGTAAGGGTTAATTTCTGGTTCTGATGTATTTGCAGCAAAATCTCAGCTCCTGAAAACAGGACTGAAAAAAATGCATTCTTCGACCGATACCGATGACATCGAAAAAAATTTAGAGAATACATTCTTCCCAAAATAAAGCATGGCTTTACAGCCTGTTGGGAACGTAGACGAATAACTTGCATTTGTCTATTTCTCTGTTTCGAAGAGTCCGATTTGAAAAATTATTTCTTTGTTAAAGAACGTTTCCGCTGCGAAATGTTTCTCATATAAATTCCACTTGTTCTTAACACACACGTCTGCAATTAAAGGACATAAGCTCACCATTCCGTTTACAGCAACATCTGCGGGATTGAAAAACTTTTTTCCCTCAGATACTATTGTCTCCATACCGGTTCCTTTGACTTTGGATAGCTTTGATAAATTTAATTTGCGTCAGAAAGGAATCAAAAGATGTGCTCATTACACCCGAAATTTCGGTGTCATCTTTTCAGCACGTATTTTGTAAAAAAATATCGTTCTTATCTTACCGGTTTGTTCGTCCGTTCGTCCGTCCGTCCGTCTGTACCCACGATATCTCTGCAATTATTAGTCCGATTAAAAAAATTATTTTTGCATTGGGAAGCTTGAAATATGCGAATGATGATCCTTCATTCCATTTTTTT
Source organism: Macrothele yani (assembly GCA_039090855.1). Taxonomy (NCBI): domain Eukaryota; kingdom Metazoa; phylum Arthropoda; class Arachnida; order Araneae; family Macrothelidae; genus Macrothele; species Macrothele yani. Next base: position 38,278,305 of record CM077033.1, on the reverse strand, counting down.
ACGATCAAAAATTGCGCCGCTAGAGGGCGTAAAGGCAGATGATGTCGAATTCAAAAATACGTTTTATTTCACATATTTGCTTCTAAATATCCGATTTAAAAAAAATATCATTCGATTCCTCTTAGTTCGAAGAATAATTTAGATATAGTTACTTGTTCAAATTACGCATATATTTCCTGCTAAGGGGCGTAAAAATAAATTACATTTTCCCCGATAATTCTTCTTCTAAAACTCCGAATTGAAAAAAAAAATTCTTCAGCGAATACAGCTCCTGGTGGAAAATCTTTGTCATATAATTTCAAATTTCTGATAAAGAATATTTTGGCCACCACGGGGCCGTAAGGGCTAATTTTTTGTTTCTGATGTATTTGCCATAAAATCTGAGCTTCTAAGACAACGAGTGAAAAAATTTTTCGTGGGCTGATGCCGCTCATATTGATAAACCTTTACGGAATATTTTGTTCTTAAAATATTCCTCAGTTTCTCCGCCAGGGGGCGTGGATGTATATCTTATTTTTATCAATATATCTACTTCTAGGAGTCCGATTTGAAAAATGCTTTCCTTGTTGCATAGTGTTTCCAGTGTGACATGCTTTTCATATAATTTGAAAATTTTCAAGTATTTCGTAAACTTTCTGCTCGGGGGCGTAATGGTAAATTGCTTTCCTCCCATATCTCTGCTTCTAAATCTCCGATTTGAAAAATTCTTTCTGCACAGGATACAGCTCCTGATGGTAAATATTTTGCACGTAATTTCTAATTTTTGTAAAAAATTGTTTGGCCACCAGGTAAGACCTAATTTCCACTTCTGGTGTATTTGCAGCAAAATGTGAGCTTCTAAAACTCGATTGAAAAAAAGTCGTTTGTTGACCGATACTATTCATGTCGACAAACCTATTAGGAACATTTTCTTTTCAAAATATTGCATGGTTTCTACGCCAGGGGCGTAGATGTATATATTATTTGTGTCGATATCTGTACTTCTAGGAGTCCGATTTGAAAAATTCCTTCTTTATTGGATAGTGTTTGCGATGCGAAAAGTGTTTCCTATAAATTCAAATTTTTGAAGTAAATCATAGACTTTCCGCTAGGGGGCATATTTTAAAATTGCGTTTTCTACGTTATTTCTGCTTCTAAAACTCCGATTTGAAACATTATTCCTCTATCGCATACAAGACCTGATATAAAATATTTTTCACATAATGTCTAATGTTTGGTAGAGAATGGGTTGGCCACCAGGTGGCATAGGAGTTAATTTTTGCTTCTGATGTATCTGTAGCTAAATCTGGGGTCCTGAAAACTTGACTAAGTTATTTTTTCTTGGACCGTTAGTGCACACATGGAAAAACCTTTTGAGAATACTTTCTTCCCAAAATGATGCATGGTTTTCCTTAAAGGGGACGTAAAGTCACATCTTATTTTTGTCAATATCTCTGTTTCTAAGAGTCCACTTTGAAAAATTATTTCGGTGTTGGAGAGCATTTCCGGTGCGAAATGTTTCTCATAAAAATTAATGTTTTTCTTAACACACAAGTCTGCAACCAGATGGCGTAAGTTCACGATTCCGTTTACAGCAATATCTGAGGGATTAAAAACCCGATTGAAAAACTTGTTTCATCCGTCAGATACTATTGTTTTCCATACCGGTTCCATTGACTTTGAATAGCTTTGATGAATTTAATTTGCGTCAGAACGGATTCAAAAGACGTGCTTATTACACCCGAAAATTCGGTGTCATCTTTCTTGTTTTGTTCTAAATTGGCTGAAGTACTGGAAATAAGGGAAGCCCCTGTTGAAAAACCAAAAGTGCCTACTGGTGTATTCACACAACAATATAGAAAAAAAGTAAGCTGTTTCAGGTAATCACAAATAATGGATGGAAAAACACTGTATGTACGATCTTCTCTTATGTGGTTCATCAGGACAATCACGTAGAAGGCTTCATCAGTAATCTGCCATCGTGTGTCTGTCACATATGCCTTGATACATTTACGCCATCAATCACTTTTATACCTTGATGGAGCCTCTCCCTTTGTTCCTTACTAAAATCACCAAGCTTTTCCAGAAATATGTCCAAGGGGTTATGGTGAAGGAGCATCTTTATTCTTATGTTGAAATCCATATTTTTGATGTTAGCGAGCATGTTTTGCATAAAACGTCTTCATAATTGTCTGCTCTGTTGTTACCCAAGACTTTTGTGACAACTAATATAACTACACCAGGCATAAGCATCAAGAATGTTCATAAATTTCGTGAAATTGGAATTTTATGAGTTTACGAATTTGCTTTTAGATTCTTGCTTTTAATTTTTCAAAACTCAGTCCAAGGAATGAGTCCGCCGTTCTTTAGTACAAAAAAAAGTCAGTCCACAAAACTCAGTCCACTGAACTATGCGGCTGGGTTCCTGCAGCTAGACCTGATCACAACAGGAATCATTCTCCGAGATGCTTTCATCTTCAGCCGCTTCATCTTTAAAGAACCTGCATGACGAAAAATGTTGGCAACCATTGCCTGGGAGGCCTCATTCCACGCACGAACTAAAAGATTCATGGGCGCCGAGCATAGCAATTTCGTAGATTTTTCCATGTTCCAAGTAAAGAATAACCGATTTTAAAAACATTCACCGATATATTCTTTTAAAACACTGTATTATGATTTGACTCATGGACCGGAATGTGAGCTGTACAATGATCTGGTATTAGGATAAGTTTTTGTTTCCTCTTAGAAAACTGTTGGTACAACTCTGGACCATTACCCCTAATTGAAACACGTCATGCACGCTTTCTTATCTTTGCAGTACTCGGAGGTTCATTCTTTCATGTTCTTAAAATATATGGGGTTCTTTGTTCTTCCTACAAATAGAAGTGGGGTCTTTTCTTAGCCAGAACATGTCGGCTCGCTTAATGGGAGCCAACTGTATTACGGTCTTAATGACCGTAATTCTTTTATAGAATTATTTTCACTACTGCACACATCACCTTTGAAAACCAATGTTTTACCTGGTATACTTCAAAAATAAACCGCTATCTTCGGCATTTAAAAAATCTTTCTGAATTTCTGAAAGTAGAGCTTTCAGTTTTTCTTCTTTCCATTCGATCGTAGCGACCTCGTCTCGACCGCCACACTTTCATCACATGCCTTCCTGGAAATCAAGCCGTGCCGGAATTTGAACATTTGCAGCTAGCCGTCAGATCCTTCAAAATTTTCCAATTCCTGCCTCAAAGCAAAAGTGCCAACTTCTCCTTTGAGTAGGTTGCCGTCAATGGGTATATTTTTGCCTCACATTTTCCAGAGCCAAGCAACTGAAGCCTTATCCAATTGTGGATATTTCGTTTCACGAAAATTCTCCGAAAGGTGCGACTTCGCCGCCATCATGCACAGAAAGAATTCCTTCTCGTGCTTTGATAATGATATACAAATCATTTTTGGGCAGCGTAACATCTACAGATAAACATATTTCTTCTTATCGGACATTCTAAGAACAAAAACCTCTTAAACGTGTAAAAACGAAAACTTCACTGAAAACAAAGCAGCATAACAATCAGAGAGCCTTGGAGCATAACGTACGAGAGTACTAGGCTTCTGAATGGTTAATATATCCCGATACGCTAAGGAGTTTTCTTGTCGTAGCTCCTCTCTACACTCTTCAAACCGCGTGAAGGTATTGACATTGGCAACTCACTTTGTCGAAAATCCAGGCAACTCCTTTTGTCCCGCTGTAACTTAGAAGACAAGAGCTTGCTATGTAAGCAATTCGCAAAATTTATTCGTGTGACGACAAGGTAAATATATTGAAATCGAGAAATTTGAGTTCGTATAAAGGAAAGAATGTACAGGATTTCGTTAACCGAAACGGAAAGTAACATTAAGTTTATGAAATAAATTTTGGACCCATGAATTAGTTTGAAAGTAGGAATAGTTCGCAAAAAAGAGGTTTCAAAATTGACTTTCCAAAAATATTACTGAAAAGGCATAGATAGAATCCATGTGATATGTTTTCTGTAAATTGTTTGCGAGCAAACGTCACTTTCTGAAAAATAATAGTAGTCTTATTTAAATAAATACTACCAGAAAGTGAGAAAAAAACACAATTAAAATTGCAGCTGCATCTATGAGATTTATGTCGTAGCAACAACTTGTTAAGAAAGCAAAGTTATAACACGTGTGAAGTGATTTAATAGTAATTTTACCTTTTAATGCGTATTACAGTGTACAGAAAACATATTTTAATACGGTTTTGCACCTCATCCACCAGCAATACAAACTTCCAATCTGACATGCAATCGGTCGTACAAATGCTAGATATCTCGCTGGGTAATAGTAATTCATGCGCTTTCAACTTGGACAGGTAATACAGAAATGGTCGTTCCTACCATGGTCCTGAAGAAGAGTTTTTGTCCGATCAGGTCCCAGACATGCTCGATTGGAGACAAGTCTGGAGAGCGTGCTGGCCAAGGGAGTTGATGCACACTTTGAAAAGCATGTTTAATTGCGGGGGCAGTGTGGGCGGGCCTTATCCTGTTGGAATATTGCATTTGAGTTTGCACTCAAAAATGGCATTACGACCGGTTGCACGGTTTCGTTGACGTATGTAATGCTATTCAGAGCCCCCAGTTCAAGCACCAGTACCGTACGAAAGATTTAGCTAACCACTCTCCACAGTTTGTTGTCCGGCGTGGGACCTGTGGTTTGTTGGCGGAAGCACGATGACAGAAGCCGCTCACTTTGTCGCCTTTGGACGCGCACACGGCCGTCAGACGCTCCCAAGCAGAATCGGCGTTCATCACTGAATACCACAAACCGATATTCTTCCCATCAATGAACTCGTTCTTGACACCACAGCAAACGTACTCGATGGTGACGAGGAGTCAGTGGTAACTGTGCCAGCGACACGCGTACCCGTAGTCCTGCTTTCAACAAATGATTCCCTGGTAGGCACCTTTGTATGACAGAGGAATGAATTTGTAACGCCGTAGCCGTCCGCTCTACCCACGCCGTCCTCCTTATATGCCGACCCCCTCGTGCGTCCGTAACTTTGTGTTGCCCTTAACCACGTCTGCGAGCGTGCAACGCCACCATCTTACCACGGCCGATACCTCTCTTCCCATAAGTACGCAATTTGACGGAAATACCAACCTCCTTCCCGGAGACCAACTATATGGCCTCACTCAAACTCCAATAAATGAACATATGTTGCGCGCATGCGTCGTTCTGGTATGGTAGTGTCTTCATGAGAACAACACGACACCAGACGAATGACTTCGTTCTGTCTGCTCTAGTCATTAAATATGCGTTGAGCACATTTGAATGTTGTCGTCCGCAGTGACTTCATTATTTCATCCAATGACATTCCAACTTGGATCACAGTTTCTGCTACCCTTGACAATTAATATATTATAATATGAAGTTCCCACCGGCATTCCTTCTGAATGTTCTTTTCTCACTTTCACAGATTGTATATACGGTGTGCCAGACACGAAGATATCTAATATGTACCCGGTTTTTAGGTGAATCCTCATACCAGTAAAGATTGTCTGCCTTTTTATCATTGCTAAAACGTCTAAAAATTAAATTAATCAGAAATAGTTGAAATTGGGAGAGCAAAATTCAAAAAAGCCTGTGAAACGGTAAAATGATGGAAACTAATTTCAGTTATGCGCGAAACAAATCGAGTAGAAACATATACTCATATGTGAACTGCATTTGGTTTCAAGATATGTCATATTTCACACGTTTGATATCATATTTTATATCTTCCGAAATTTCCGGTAGTGATAAAATATTTTTAAAATATTTCTTAAAAGCTTGTTTGAATACCGGTGATGAATTTCCTTCCATTCTTTCGATTTTTATTAGCTCTCTCAGTACATCCTATAGCTGAGTTGGAAAGCTTTGCGGAACACAGCACTGATAACTCTGGATATAACCTATTGTCAAAACTATGCATCCAATACATCTGACACTCAAGAGCAATGCTTGCCAAATTTGGGAGCTGAGCTAAAGCACACGAAAAAAGATGTACAGCACAAGTAAAAAATGAGATTTGAACAAAAGAATTTAAAAAAGTTTTTAATATCACTTTATTCGGATTTATTACTACTTGAAGGAAGACCTGAAAGCCACCAATATTTTCAGGTTGCAAAAAAAATAGTAAAGGAAGAAAAGGGAACAAAGAAAAATGAATTATTGCGATCAGTAAACGGTAATCGATATATTATAACATACAGAACGATGAAGTTAACTCATAAGCTTTGAGTAATGTTTGCTATTTCCAATGTCATTTTGTGGATATTTCTTTGAATACCAAAGTTACTGCCTGTAGTACGGATAATAAAACTTCGTATAAAGGCTTGAAATTTCTAAAATCAAACAATATTATTAATACTTTACTTGTAGAAGTACGAAACATAATTACAGCGTAAGATATTAAAATGTTCATAAATCACTTCAGATTAGGAATATTTTACCAGATTCATTTAGAAAAGACATACTGGCAAGAATTAGTCAAGGAACATTTAATTATATCGTTATTTGTAAAAAAAAATACAAATTATTATTCTATTGATCACATGAGTGCCAGAAATATTTTCTTAAATAGCAGTAATAACAACAGTATACTACAGATGAAAGATATGGGAAAGTTTCTTGCTTTCGCTGCCTGTTTTGATTTTGAAAAATCGCTGCGTTTTTGCGCATCCGGGCTTCTATTTAAACAACTAATATTAATCACGTACTTAATATTTTGGTTTGCACTTGAACTCCACATGCAAAGAAGAATTTAAAACTTTCAATCTAAATAATGCATTTTCTATTAAACCTAAAAAAATCCCCTCGTTATTTCTTCTATCATTTCATGTGGGATACTGAAATGTCCATGTGCAATTCTGAAGATGTTAGTTACTTTTTCGTTTTATCTACCACCAGTTTCAATTGTAATTTAAACTGAGACATGCAAACTTTTGTTCTGGAAAATTTTTTTCTATGTATTCTTTGCTATCAAAGACAGTACCCATTTGTCACTGTTGTGAGCTTTATATTTACAAAGTGCAGGCAAAATCGTCGGCTTGGGGGGATTTCATATTCTGTGTTGGTACCACCTTGAAAATTAAACACACTGCGAATTGAAACTTAGAATACCATTTAATTTTCCGCTTGGGTTTCGCCGATTTCCTTTGATTGTACTGACTTGCTGTGAATCGGGAAAACACTCTTTTTGTGAGGTCTTCCCCATAAGCGGCAAGTGAGTACTATAAAAAAAAACCGGCGAAATCCAAGCGGAAAGTCATATTGTCGAATGATCTATCGAACGGCATCATTTTACCATTTAACTGGTTTATTGATAGTTTTCGCAGCAACAAATGAAATGAGCTGGGAACCTCTGAATACCTCGTCTAGGTCATAAACGAGTTAATCTCACGGCATCTACTGCCGCTGCGACGTCCATTTCCGGTTCCGGCACGCATGGAAACCAAAGGGAAGCGGTTTCTGTGGGTAACAAAAGAACTACTCCTGTCTACCCATTTTGTTTCAGGTTCATTTTAATCATCATGTCTGATTTCCACAGATGTGTTCTTTCTATCGTTATTTCTTTCCGTTCTCCCTTTTTAACCACGTTTATGCTATTTAGTCTTTGTTTTTGCTTTTGCTCTGCGTTCACTGGTATCGAGCAATGCATTTCAAGCGAGGTTATTCAGAGTGTTTAGGACAATCAGGTATCTCCGATGATTAATTTTTCCTTATTATTTATGTTTATTGTTCTGCTTTTTGACGAACTTGGTTATTACACGAAACATTTTAGTCTGATTAAGTGTCGGGCTGAAAAGATTTTCTAGCAATAAATACATGATCCGAAAGGTCACTATAATTTCAGGGCTTTGTTCCTGAGACTTCGATATTCTTTCTGCGTAATACCTCAAAACTGAGTCAGAGACTTGGATCCGAATATCGATACTATACCGACATAAGAAGGAAGTTTAACAAAGCTTTCCTTTTTCTGGGGAGTTAGACTGCAGGAGTTCAGATTTTATGTGAAGAGATAGCGATCCAAGCTTTTTCAATCTTCCGCGACATGTGTTCAAAAAAATTAAGATCTATATTTCCTCATACTTTCACTCCGTTTCGATTCAAAAGAAAAATAAATAAATTATCTCGTCTCTTGCGGACCGGTACCTTTGATATAGAAACACTGGTTTAAATAACCAAAGCATAAGACTGCACAAGATGTGACTTTGTGTACAACAGTATTAAAGCAGTTGGTGGTTTTAAAACCGTTTACTATTTTAGAAAAAGTTAAAAAAATTCATCATATATTTATATATAAATTGTTTTCACAGTTTCATACTGAACACAAAATAAAAGTAAGCAAATGACCCAGACGGGCTTCATTTTCATATCCATAATTTGGCAAACAACAAATATAAACAATATTAAAGAGTTCAAATAAAGACAAGGATGTCTCAAACTAATTCAGAACTAACCTTTAAATTGTTTTCATTAACCTAGAGGAACAATGGCCTAAAAATCATCGTATAAATTTATTTCCGTTTCGATTTGCGAAAGAAATTAACATTTCCATTCTTCAAATGAAAGTGCAAAATGGGGTACAAAAATCTGATTTCGAATATTTTGAAAATGCCATATCATAGTGAATATAAGATGAACAATCTTCGAATTGTTTTTCTTTCTGTTGCACGATAATAAAAAGACATGCAAACATAAAGTATTACACATATAAAAGACATATAAATCTTTATGAGTTACCCCATTGGAGGGAGCCGGTGAAGTGGGAAAACAAATCCCCCTAATTGACGCCGTTCTTAAATATAGGAATCTCTAAATGATATTGGCATTAACAGTGTAACCAGGTTAGCCTTGTACGAGTGTCTCGTAGGTTAAAATAGAAGGAGTAAGGATGGCGTCAAAAACGTGAAGCATTTTGAGAAGATTACGGGATGTTGACGGCTGCGCTTAGTGAAAAGTTATTAATGATATGGCACTAATGTGGGAATAAGGAACAGGCCGATTTCCGCACAACAAGTTTGCTTTTTTTAAAAATGTGATAGTGCTTTGCGTCACCTAAAGAACCTGTTGCTGTAACTTTTCATAGGTGTGTTCAATATTACGTTTTCTTCCAATTTTGTTTGTTGCAAAGTCACCAAGGCATTGTTAGAAAATTACTGGTTCTAAAACGTCGAATTTTTACCAAATGCGGAGGCAGCATAACGTTGCAATCATCATCTAAGACAATGTATTCATTTACTAATAATCAGTGCACGTTCTAAATCTCTGTTATTGTTATTTGTAATCACACTAATATATCAGGATGTCTGATTGTACTTTTGCCGCCGGTGAGTCCATCCCGGAAAAATAGTTGGTTTTTTGGAGTAGCTTTCTCTGAAATGCATGAGTATAATATGGTGAACAAATACTTAATATAATGTTTTTAGAGATTTTTCTGTTATCACTTATCGTAAAAGTGCAAAACGAAACTTTTATTGTAAAAATTCAAAAATATCAAAAATTTTAATTAACTACACTATTTTTCGTATTAAATTCTACAGCTCATATGTTCTAACGAGTTCGATTTGGCAAAAGTACAACCTATAAACTGATACGTGCAAAACCTATTGTCAAGTCTAATGTATGGATATCTAATGAAGTAAGAACATCAGATATCAGTGAAAATTTGTGATGTTCACATAAGAAGGTAACTAGGGCGATGCGGCCACCTCAAGGCGCATCTCTAGAGTGGGACCAAAAATGACCTTTACAATGTGAACAAAATTGGAATTGAAACTTTTGTAACAGTTTCTAGCACAGGTTTCTCTCCCCATACTATATAATTTGTCCATTTACAGAGTTTGCTTGTAATTTATTTCGCCATTTTCGGTAGCTTCGGGAAAGTAAAATTTACATTTCATCTTCAAAACGTTGAAAGGATGTCAATTACATTCAGAAATGAAGTTGTACTTGCATTGCAAGATAAGAATGTCTTCCACACTATTGAAGATTCTCTGGGGGCTATTCGATATTTAGTGTGACAGAGAATCACGACTTCCAGCTGTATTCTTTCCGTTTGATGTGGTACCGTTGGTACAAAAACGAAGTTGGTAAAAACAGTACACAAATAAACAATTTCAGTGTACCTTACGAGGATGTGATATTAATTCTCTTTTGTTGAGAGGCGTATATTTATGTGGATATTTGGGTGCTTGTGATTGAAAGACAGATTGGGGCGCAATATTTTGTGGTTTACCCCTAGCGCAGAAATGCCTATTTACGCCGCTGTTCACTAACATCAAGAAACATTTACCATTACGAGCGTTAACATGTATAACATGTTACATAAGAATTGCAATAATTTTTAACTTATCCACGTTATAAAACTGAAAGATATAGGGTGAAACACCATGAAGGGCATCCTAACAACTCACTTTAATGTTCAGAACTCAATCGTTGGACGATCATGGCGGCAGAGTCTGTGGCGTCATGAGCTTGACGTTTCGCGCTGGCCAGCGACGTCTCCAAGGTGATGCCGGGATGAATTGCAGCCCATGCTGAAATTTGACTTGCCCACTCCGTTAAAAATGTGATTTTTTTGTTTTTTTTACTTTAAAATAAATTCTGGACTTTGGCAGATAGTAATAAGTATTGCGTTTTTCGTCATGTAACCCTATGTAATTTCTCTGAGAGAGTGCGTTGTTTCCGTTTCCGTTGAAAGGTTATCAAAATGGCATTCCCAGAAACATGAAAATGCAATTGGTCCTACTCTTCCGAATCCTTAGTTTATGACTTTTACTCACGTTAATACGGCCAGGGGCAACTGAGGAGGATGCATAGAATTTTTTTATTGGGATTTTAACGAAAAGCGTAGGCAACTCAATTGGCTATAAGTAGTCACTTGTCCCTAAAGTAGTCCGTTAGTTCCTGGGATGAGAATTAGCCAGCGCCGTTAGACAACCAGAATATCCGTTCCTCACGGGATTCAAACCAGGACCCATCTCAGACAAATGGTCATTAGTCAGCGTTTTGACCACTGCTCCGCTAGAGCGGCAGAATGGGACTTCATTTAGAGAGTTTGTTATTAATTACTCTGCTCTTTGTGTACTGCAAAGTAGGAGTCTCAGCACGGAAGGTGGTCTAAGAGCTGGCTTCTGACTCCAATCCCGGTGAGGCATGGATGTTGTGTTTGTCATACCACAAGGGCCCTTTTACTTCCCTGGAATCAGTGGCCGAAAATTAGAGACCGGTGACAGCCTATACCCTAACTTGGAATTACTCACTAGTGGTAAAACTAGGAAAAAAAAGGAAAGAAGAAAGAAAAAGCTATACCAGCGCCCTTAAGCATCTTCTGGGTCAGTGGGGCAGCAGGACGTTGCTGACGATTGGTTTGGAGGAGAGCAGTGCAAGGTAAGATAGATGGGTTGAAGAAAGGGATTTAATTTTATTAAATTTGTTTAGAAGTTTTAATGACCAAGGTGAGAACCTTCACGACTTGTAATCAATCTTCCGTCTGTAATTTAGGACCACTGGTTCCAGGGAAGGGACAGAGAAAGTGAATTAAAAAAAACGCAACATGTATGCCTCACTCGGGATTCGAACCCAGACCCATCATGGATGGGTCTGGGTTCAGAAAATCTTGAGTGAGGCATGCTCACTCAGGATTTGAAACCAGACCCATCTCAGAAATCAGTGTTTTCACCACTGCGCAATTGTGGAGTTGAAAGGAGTTATGGAGAGGTTTGGTATTGTGTATGTGTGTTAAGACTTTGAAATTTGATTTAGATAAGCAATAAAGAATTTCCTTTAAAACAAATTTAAAATACAGTACCATGGTGGGTAACAGAGGTTACGTTTGGTGGAACAGTGAGATTAAAGTATCTGTTAGGGGAAAGAAAAAAGCCCATTTGGGTATACTGAAAGGCAGAATTTCTGAGGATGATGATCGTTGTAAGAAACGTGAGGCAGCCAAGCTGGTTAGCCAGAGTAAGGCTAGTACACGAAAAGAAAAGGCAGAAACACATTAACTGGATTTTTGGAAAGACAGAAAAACTAAGACATCGAAGTACATAAGACATATAAATTAAGCACACAAGATATCGCGAAAATAGGGAAATAAAATTCTAAGTTGTGTAAAGAATAGGATCGTCGAAATTATATGGGGCCCAATGAGTTAAAAGACTGACTGGGTGATTACTTCCGTGAGTTATTAGAGCATGAAACCAAACGCGATACTGCGGCATAAGCAGATGATGTCACAGTCAGACATGGAAGTACAGGATCGATCTGAAATGAAGAGGGGTGTAAAGCTTTAAAATATCTTCAAAACTGTAATACTTCTGGAGTGGATGGCCTAACTCGTAAGATGCTAAAATGTGGTGGGGACTCTGCAATTGACTGATTCCCTGATATTTCCCAGTTGGGCTGGGTGTTTCCAATGGTCCCACAGGATTGGAAGGACGCTCTCATTGTTTCCTTGTATGATTGATAAGTTGATCAGACTGAATGCCAGAACTTTTGTTGAATCAGTTTGCTGAATGTGCCAGGGAATGTATTTGGAAAGATTGTTATTGATAAGATACGGTGTCCTACATCGCAGAAAGTGTGGGATGTGTAGCGTGGCTTCCTGGTAAGGACTGCACTAACCAAATATTTTGTTACGTTTGATGATCGAAAGGTATCTGTTTGTTGGTAAGACATTTTTGCTGCCTTCATAGATTTAGAGAAAACTTATGATTGAGTAAATAGTAACCTTCAGCGGAACGTACTGAATAAATATGGTGTTACTGGGAATCTATTCAGTAGTGTGAAATCCACCTACGCGTGCACCAGAGAATGAGTACAAGTAAATGGTGTTGTATTGAAATCGTTTTCTATTGGGGCAGTAGTCAAACAGGATTGTGTAATGTCACCATGGCTGTTCATTATGTATTTATGGATGCATGCATGCGTGATGCCAAATGGGACAATACTGGTTTATGTCTCGGTAATGTACATGTGAGTCGATTTCTTAATGATGGTGACAGAGTCCTGGGGGCAGAGAGGAAAAGTGAGTTGCAGGAAATTCTTGGCTGGATGTACGAACTATGTATGAATTTCAGACTGAGTATAAATAAGGGAAAAAATAAAGTTATGGTTATTGGGCGAGGAACTGTTAGTTCTGAATGCAGGATAAGTCTAAATGGCACGGTTATTGACCAAGTAAAAAAGGAGTTTCTATATTTTTGAAGCATGTTTGACAGAGAGAACAAATTAGATGGCGAAATTAGTACACGAGTGAATTACTCATTGAAAATCTTAGCTGATTCAGGAGGATTTCACAGGCATATTCTTGAAAGAGTCCGAATGGCAGTGTTTGAGACTTCAACTGTTTCTACTCTGATGTATGGCAGTGAAACGTTGGTATTACAGAAGAGACATAGAAGACGTTTGTATACTATAAATATGCGCTATTTACAGGGGGTTATGGGAAGACACGTTCTGATCATATGAGGAATGAATTTGTCTTGGAGTTGTGTAATGTGAAGCAAAATGTTGTTAGCAAGGTGGGGACTAATATTCTTAGGTGGTTTGGCCATGTTGAACGATCGAGGGATGAGTTGATTACTGAGGGAATTTATTCAGCCCAAGTGCCAGGAAAGACAGGTCTAGAGGAAGGCCAATCAAATCATGGGAGGACAAGATTCAGGAATGTTTGCATGAGAAAAAGATTATGAGTATGAAGCACAAAAGGTTTTATGTGCGGCGTGTGACGGATGTCACTGAAGCTCGAGCAGTGTGCCGAGATCGTTGTAAAGGAGACGTTTGATACAGCAACTGTAAGTTCTTTGTGTGAGGAGCTAACATTTCAATAGCAGAGAACAGCTTAGTGATATGTATGTTTGTAAGTACAGAACTATTTTCATGAGTAAAAGTGCAAATTTTTGAAAAATAATTAAGACAATGAAATCGCACCAAGAAACACGTTGATTTTCCTAAAGCCTATAATCACATATTTTCGATATGTACTACATAAAACAGAGACGTTCTGCAAAGAAATTACGAGAACATTTTTAGCTAATTAAGAAAATGTATTTTCTGAGATTTTTGAACGTGAAAAACAACCAAGTGATTTTGAAATTGTGGTAAAATTTAACTGCTTTCTCAATTTATTTGCACCTTTTCGAATAATTATATAAACGCCAAATATTCTTGTTTTAATGTAAGCTTCATTGAACGGAAAACATTGTTGTCAACATGCTTAATAAGGTGGTAATAAAAACTAGATTATAAAATTCTTCCAAAATTACCCAAAAAGAAGCTCAGTTGTGAATTATGACAGAACACACATGGTAATATCATCGAATTTGGCATCTGCAATATCCCAGATGATCATATGAAACGATTGTTTTTGCAAAACAATACATTTTGCCAACGATTTTTTTATGATCGGTAACGTCGTCTTTCCCGTGTAAGAAATTAAATTACCCCACAACAACGATGATGCAAACTCTGTGTTTTTCACCTCACTCCATAACGATGTGTGAGAGGATTTAGACATAACATAAAGAAATTATTAATCCATGTTTTGTCATAACTCCATTATATATGTAAGCATTTTTATGACTATAAAACTGCAAACTACTTTTTAAACTTTTTATTCTTGTTTGATATTCACATATTTTTAACATTTAAATTTCACTTTTATTAATTTCATTTATATTTAATTTTGAATTGTATATTATTGAAATTTTCTAATCACCTTTTGGTTAGTGCAAATGAATGTGAGGAAGTAACTGTATTTAAAATGTTCATCACAACTCTAAGCATCAATAAAAATTCGTGATTTAAGATTACTTGATACGGATTGCAGGCCTCAAAGCATGAACTCTCAAAATAACGTATATAAAGTTCAGTACCGCTTGACGTGAACAAAGTTGGTCAGGGGCTGAACATTGCGATGGTATTCGACTTCCGCTCATCGTCGCTAAGTTATCTTCCGACTTCAAATTCGGTTTCCGCTTTTCGTCGCTAAATACGTACTAAATTTCATAGCAAAAATTGAATACATTGAATACGATTCAAAAAACGTTATTTCATTTTATAAATTTAATTTTATAAGTAACATACTGAAAATGAATGATTTATATAGTGTTCCCAATGTATGGTACTTATCATGAAAGTCAGACTACGCGAAATGTTTATCATCAAATACAATAAATGACTTAAACATTTGAATTCATTTTAGATTAAAATCTACAGCGAATAAAAAGCACGAACAGTGTTTAGCATTGTAATTCTGTAAAATTGTGAATGTTTATGCATTGAAAAACTCATGTCTCGTCACTCTCATCGTGGGTATAAGTGAGGCGTTGTTACTCTTATTTTGCTTTAGTATTTTACATGAACAATTTGAATAGTGCCAATTAATGAGATAAACACTTCACCATCATTAAATACCATAACCAGTCGATTCCTTGGTACAGGTTTTTTAAATTTACACATCTTTCGGTCTTTAGACAGCCATACTGATCTTAAAGGAAAATACGGTAAATATATTTATTTTCAAGATCCCAAACAAACAGTTGATGTCCAAAGTTAAAGTAAAAAACCTTTTTTAATTTTCAACGCATAAACGTTCTCCATTAAATTACGTGAAATATAATATCTTTGAAAATGTTCTAATAATTCAGCATCGACTATCTATGATTTGGCTCAGGAAAATACCATATGTTCACACATGTAAACTTTGTTTTCAAGACGATAATGCATGGAAACAAATGTTTGTAATGCTAAAGTTCTAGGATTTGTTAGCTGTCACATTTTGAATGTTGAGTGACTAGGAGCAAAAATTCATAGATTAAAATTTTCGTCTGGCAAATGTAATAATATGAAACATGTCATTTCAGTTTTGTAAGAAACTTCTGAGTAGTTCATCATTCTTTGTTATACATTTGCTGGAAATGTTTATCGTAACGGAAAAATGTTGTACTACGCGAAACATCGCAAAAATTGTGTATCACGAAACATTATGTACAGGTAAAAAAAGTGGGAAGAAACATTTAGTTACATTACAACAATTAGGTCATAAATTGAACGTGTGTCCTTGAAAACTGTGAAATGTTAGAAGTTGAGAATAATAAGTATAGGGAATGCTTATTTTTTCTTATGATAGGCTCTCAATAGAGTTGACTTGCTTAAGATTTTAATTGTTCGCTTTTAGTTTTTTCTAAATAAAATTATTTGTATTAAATAAATAGTACTATAATTCTTGAAATGAATAATTCACACTCTAAATAGACGCTTTTAGCTACATAAAATGGTAGGAAATATAGATCAAAATAGTGGTTTACAAACTGTTGTGCGCGAACGCTAATCTTCTTTTGAAATATTACTGAAATATCTTTGCATTTTTCAGTCTCAGTTCCTCTTTATTGTGTAATAGTTTCCAGGGAAATTATATGTCGTATAACAAAGTCATTGTTTTTAAGACTAATATAATGTGGGATTATGTTCGCAGTAGTTTTGGAGTATAAATATATGCATTTTTAGAGATTACCACACTTTCTTCAAGATATTCGTCCATCTATTCCCTAATAATAATCATTATAACCTACACACTCTCGTTTTCATAGAATAAACCCTTATTTTGAATGCCCTAAACTTTCCTCTTTAATAACCGAAACTTGGGAAGTAACTAGACAGTGACAAGCAAATTTTTGCTTTAAAATAATACTTTACCCTTTTTTTTTCGAAAAAATGTTCTTAATGTTTTAATGGCATTTCCTAATTAAAGTTTGATAATGTTGTATTCCAAAAAGAAAACGTTTTTACACTATATTATTCTTATATTTAAGATGAATGGTTGAAAAAATGTGAGTATAACGTTGCGTTCGTAACCCACAGCTGCAAAGTTTAGGAATAAAAATGTTAGAAAAAGGTGAAACTGACATATCAGAGTTCTCTGACTTATGAAAAGGTAAAACTGAGATAACAGAGTTATCTGACTTTTGGAAAAGTGAAATTGATATATTACAGTTCTATGACTCATGGAATGGTGAAAGTGCCATATCAAAGTTCTTTGACTCATAGAAAGGAGGAACATGCTAAAAGGATACTGGAAACTGGGGAAAACTTAAAATAAGAAAACAAAACATGACGAAAGCTATCTTTCCCTCAGATTTTTAGTGATCATTAATTTTACGTGTTGTGTCTTATACTACATAACACTTTC
Organism: Macrothele yani; assembly: GCA_039090855.1. NCBI lineage: Eukaryota > Metazoa > Arthropoda > Arachnida > Araneae > Macrothelidae > Macrothele > Macrothele yani. The sequence goes on along the minus strand of CM077033.1, from coordinate 38,261,093 downwards.
GAACTGTTTTGTAGTGGTGCCAGTGAATTTCCAGAGACATTTTGATAACTATACTATCATTCAGGATTTAAATAAGCGAAATGGCATATTTTATAATTTGACGCGATGGGCATTTAAGAACCAGTTGTTTTAATCGTTACAGGAGGCGTTTTCGTATTACATTGGATACAATAAATGAGACAATAATAAAGCTTTGTGGAGTTGACCTTGTTGATTACTGTCTGCAAGAAAGTTCAGTGAAAGAAAACAAAACAGTGACATTTCATAACGGTACAATAACTCCCTCAATTGAAGATTTAGCTGCAAACATGTAGACTGATCTAATGTATCATCTAGATATCTGTACTTTAGTTTTACAAAAGAACAAACCTACATACTTGGCTGGACAAACTGCATTGCTGGTTTTCCAACACCAGCACTTACTAATCCTAGAAATGTATTATATGAAATTTTATCAACAAACAAAAGTGTCACCGAAATATTCAAAGTATGAAATAATTTTTGCAGTTCACTTGCTTTATATTGGAATAAATATATTAATATTTGTAGTGATGCTGCGAATTCCATGGTAGATATAACAGCACGCTGCTTAGTATAAACCAGTGTAGCATCACCAGAACTGTTTTTTGGATCATAGTGTTCTTCCCCGGGAACTCCCTGCATTATAAAAATGACGTAACGCATGAATTTCCTTAAGGATTCAGTATAAGCTCGTTTTTTCATAAATTCTCAATCCTAGGGTACAGGTGTTTTTAATTTTCTGCGTGAGAAAATGGAAATAACACAAAACACGTTTCTGTTGTATACCGATGCACAATGGGTGTCTCGAGGAAAATCACTTGCGCGATTGCTTGAGTTGCGAGAAGAAATATCTGCATTTTCCATTTTCCATGCAATACCGTTTAACTTGAAAGAAAGACTGAAAGAAAAAACTCTGGCTTTTAGAAGAAATATTTAACGCCGCTTATAAAAGTAGATACTGAGAGCGACATAGTAGATCTGAGGAATCGACATGCTCATTTTTTTAGTCGAAATTCCCAGTGTTGTGAATTTCTTGGCAGATTTTATGCAAATGCACTGGCGGAAAGTGAAAACAGAACACCAAGAAGGAGAAGTCTGATACCAACGAAATATATACAGCATAATAACGGAATACAGAGGATAACGTGATCAAAATATTATGGCAAAGTACAGCTGTATTTGCTGGTAAACTGAAAAATAACATTTCCATGTAACATGGTTAGTACGAAGTTGAACCGCCATGAACTGCGTCACACTGTGCAATTCTGGCATGGAGTCTGTCGTACAGATGTTGGATGAAAGTTTGGGGTATTGAGTTCCAAGCATCCTCAACCTGGACGTGTAAATCGGGGATGGTCGTGGCTGCCCGTACAGACCGGATAAGTCGTTGTCCCATAAAACACCACACGTGTTCAATTAGGGACAAAACCGGTGAACGTGCAGGCCATGGAAGTTGTCTCACACCCTGAAGTGCATGTTACGTTGCACGTGCCTTGTGCGTGCGTGCGTTATCTTGCTGGAAAACACCACGATGGACCGACCTTACAAATGGCACAACAGCGGGCTGAATGATGTTGTTGATGTAGGAGGTGCTGTTTAACGTACCCGGTACAAACACTAGTTGTGTACGGGAGTGATAGCTGATCGCTCCCCACACCAGGAGACCAGGTGCAGGCCCTGTGTGCCGTTGGCGGATCCAAGAATGGTGGAAACATTCCGCTGTGCGTCTAGGAACACGCATACGGCCATCGGAGGCTCCCAAGGAGAATCTGCTTTCATCGCTGAACAGGCCAGATCGCCATTGCGTTCTCCAGTGCGGACGTTGGCAACACCACTGCAGGCGTTCCTGACGGTGGGGTGGATTCAGAGGTACACACGCCAGAGGAACACGTGCACGTAGTCCTGCATCCATTAGACGGTTGCGGATTATTCTCACAGTCACCTCAGGTGCAACGACAGCTCGGATATGCGTCGCAGTGGATGTTCTGCTTGACAACGCCGCTCTTCTTATGCGTCGATCGATCCGCTCATCAGTCCGTCTGTGACTCCCGGTTCCACGTCTTCTCGTGTGGGAATGTTCCACGGACAATCCACGCTACCATCGTACCACCACCGATACTTCCTGTCCAATTCGATCCTCAATACGACGATACGACCACCCGGCCTAGCGGAGTACGACTAGACGACCTCGCTCAAAGTCCGATAACTGCTGAACTCCTAAACGTCTTCCATGTCCAGGCGTTGCAGCTTCTTCAGGGTCTTCGCACGTGTCCGTTAGCCGACGACTGATTACATTCATTTCGCCGTACTCCTTAAATACCACCGACGATAAGTTGCATATTATGTCGTCCTGTGGCGTAAGCGCTTGCCGGTTGGTCTCGAAATTAACACCATACCTACGTAATCTCGACCGCATTAACATACGTAAATTTCAGGATCGCCCGCCAATTCCTTCTTGGTGTTCTTTCTTCATTTTCCGCCAGTGTATGACCAGCATTTTTGACCAGTATCTGAACGTGGACAAAATTCATAGAATGAAATGCACGGCTAATTTTCAAAATGTGATGAAATTGAAGAAGAGAAGCGTCAGCACATGATATCCGTTTGGAAATTCAAGTTCATCTATTCTACTTTTAACAACAGGACTGAATAAGGCAAAGGATTACAGCAGAATTTGCCAGATTAAATATACTTTAATGTTCACCCTATGGTATTTTTGGATATAGAAATTCAATTAATGTTACCTACAGCAAACATTAATACCAGTCGACTACAGTAATGTTTAGGAATAATTTTTTTATTTATATATACATAGTCCAAAAGGGGTGAGAACGAGTTGTCAATAAATAGTAATACTTTCATTTCATGAAATTTTATGTTTGATTTACGGACGCTGCATAGCCGATAGTTTTTCTTACTCACGAAAATGAATAAATCTACTATCCTCAAAATAAATGTGTCATTAAAGTAGGTATAAGTTAAGTAATCTTGTTCTTTTCAAAAATATGTTGAAATAACTTCTTTGAAAAACCATCTAGTTGATGTGCGAAAGCTTAGAAAAGTTTATTTATATACTCCTACACCAATGGAATGTAAGGTCAGGTGATGCGTAATATCACAGCCTCTCCTTGACAAATGTCAACCCCGCCTTCTCCAGGTGCATCCTGTTCCTACTAAAGGGGCTCTGACGACCGCTAACAGAAAATGAAGACAGCTATAGAGGATTTAAGGGTGGTGAAAATTAATAAAGACCATGTCGAAGGTGTAATAAGGCAAGTAGCTACTTTTAATAATCATAGTGACCTGCCTACTGAGATTAAACGTAAACCCTACCCACAAATTATTGGCGATTGTACTCCGAATATCTTCGGCAAAATTAAAACACATAAAATAAATCAACCAGTTAGATTGATTGTGTACAAGAATGTCGCTCCAACTATCAATTTAGAAAGGGCTTTTTATCAATACCTAAAATCTTTACATAGCAACCATGTTTACAATGTACCTAATTCTATAGAGTTGATTGATAAAATTCAAGCTATTGACGATTTCAACTTTACTATGTTTAGCCTTGATTTAGTAGCACTTTACCCAAATAACCATACAGATGAAGCAATTCATTTAATTAATCAGCAGTTGTCAACAGAGGGTACTGAAGACAAAGAAAGGATCAGCATTATCTCGTCTTTGAAATATATTACTAACAGCAATTATTCTTCATATGATGAGATAATTTAAATACAAACACTTTTAGCTCCCATGGGATCCCCACTCTCCTGCTTGTTCGCAGAAGTAGTATTACAGCATATTGGAAAAACAATGTTTAAACAACCTAACCTGGACTCACCTTTTTATACCCACGCTACGTAGATTATGTTCTTCTCTTTTGGCAACATTCTAGAGAGAAACTTGATGAATTTATAAATGCATTTAACAGCATTTATCCTACTATCAGGACCACATTAGAAGAAGAAATTGGTAACAAACTAAATTTTTTGGATTTCAGTTTTAATTTTTTTGAATAGCAATTTCAAAAATGAAACCTAAAACCGAATGAGATTTTATCAACAGGTACTTAGGGACCAGACTTTCTTCGGTGGAAATAAAATAATGAACATTTTGATAATATTTCAGATCCTGGATGGAGAACAGAATTTGCAATTAGAGCTACATAACTTTAAAGCTGGAGTCAATTGTGATAGCACTCAGAGTTTGTGTGTATACCATTTGGAGTTTGTCTGCTTTGTGTGTATAATCAGGGATCATGAAATTATTTATTGGATCTGAGGTTCTAACTTTGCTAGGGGATGCTTATTTACAACTTCTTTCTTAGTGCACCTTCGTTGAATTTAGTACATAATTTAAGCAATTTATTATTTTTCGTGATGATTCTCTTTTTTTTTGCAGATCCTTTTTTTTTCAGGAATATATGTGTTATTAAAAATTAGTCAGTTTAGCGTAAAAACCCATATTAATATCAAATAATTCCTTCATAAAGCCTCTTTATTTTTTCCGCTTTATCGTCGAAGAAATCTAGCGAAATCGTATGGATCCACATGAAGTTTTTTTCCGCTTTATCGTCGAATAAATTTTGTGAAATCTTATGGACCCATATGAATTTTTACTTTTTTTATGAATTTTGTTCCGCTTTATCGTCGAAGAAATTTGGTGAAATCCTTTGGACCCATATGAAGTGTAAAATGAGCAAGAATGCGAAAGATTTGCATTAAACTATAACGTTCGAGAACAACTGGACATAAAATTTTCACAAAGCAACGGCATGAGACCAATGTTTGTTTTCTCTGCGACATTTCTTCTAAAGCCTTCAAGAATTATTTCTATTGTGTGGCATTCAGATTGCATAGCATATGAATTCCTAAAATACTTAAACAGGATTTGTTAAATGCTTCATTTGTAAAAAAATATTTAATATATTACATCATCACATAACAGCTCCTATGATTTTCGTTTGCATTGCAACTGGGCTGCCTTCGAGCCTAAGAAACCCAACACAAAAGCAGTTTTTCTTCATTCCATGATATTTAGTTAATTGGTATTTTGAGCTTTTGTTTACAGTATAGAGTTATTAAGTATCTTGAGCTATTATGTGAAGTGCAGAGTGAGGTGATTTTTATGAGCAAGCTAGTGCAAGAAGATTGTTTGAATTTCTGAATTATGTGGATGATGTTATGAATAGTGATAATTTTTAAGTTAGTTAGTGAGGTTTCTTTATAAGTGAAGTAAGTTCATTCAGGGTAGTTCTATAGGTTATGTAATGATAATTAATGCTTGTGCTCTGTGTAAATTCTGTTTTGAGGATAATTTACTTGGTTTGTTAATTTCAGCTAGTAGAGTGGTTAATGTATAATTTGTGGCTCTTAAAATAACTGTAAATTTAATTGAAGTTTTTGAAGCTGGTCTGGGAGATTGCAGAGTTTGCTAAGATTGTTTAGGTGCTGTAAATTTAAATCAATAAGTGTAAAATTGTAAATTTGTCATTGAGCTAACTAAGTGAGAGAGAAGAGAGTACGTTTCAAAAGAACAGAACTTGTCCACCTTGTGGAGTTAAAAATAAAAAAAAAGAATTCAGTATTTTTTTGTGTGTAAGCTATGTGAATCGTAGTATAATTTTGGATGCATAAAGTCAATGCCTAGTGTTCAAACCAACTGTGTTGAAATATGTCAAGTTGTACTGTTCATAAGGCCAGTGGCCAAATAGAAATAAGAAAGAAATTGAGATTCTGTTTTTATACTGCTGTGTTTAAGCAAACAACAAAAAAGGAAATGCCATCTGTTTGTCCACTAAATTACCTTGCTAAGTTTTTAAAGAAAAAAACAATAAATACAGGCAGTAGCCTTTCAAAAAGAAGTTCAAAATTAGTGCAGTGTGAAAACTTTTGTGTGCTGTTGTCTTCCATGACTTGAGCCCATGTACCCACCTTTGCTTGACTAAGTCTATCAATCCGAATCCTGGTATTATAAAGTATTTCATAACTGCAATTTTTGTCCAATCCTTTTAAATTGACTTTCACCGCCTCCACAAGTTGTTATTGAACGAGTACATTTTATCCTATGACTTATAGTGACGCATTTTCATACACATGCAACAATATTCACTTATTTTTGCACTTTCAGGTGACTCAACTCTGCGTGAACACAAACAACGCAAACTTTTCAATAACTACTTGTGGAATGTAAATTTTTTAGATGCATTTTTGTTTTGGATGTTCATGGCCTTCTAATACTTCGAAAATATTTTTGTTTCGAAATGCATCCACCCATCTCCCAAATTGAAATTTTCTATAATTTCCATATACATTTCAATACCAGCATAAAAGTCCTTCAAAAAAATTTTCCGCATAACATTTGGTGCCGTGACCATAGGATACATGCCTTGTCATGGAATTCAACTTGTACTGCACAGTAGTTACGAAAAATCTTGAGTAGGGTTTCATATGCGAATTATTTTCTCGTAGTGATAAGTTCTGGTAGTCTCTCTCTCTCTCAGTGACCAAAGTAGCGAAAGTGCATATTTTTTTATTTCAGCTGAATTTCTGTGTATAAGTATTATAATATTTCAGTAGCAGTGTTTTTAATATTTGAATAATTTTGGGCTTAACATGAAAGCCAGTTCAGGCTTGACACACATATTTATTTATTTATTATTTTTTTTTGTGTTAGTGTAATATTTTCAGTGATATACGAGTAATTTCAGTAATTTTGTGCGTGACATACAGATAATTTTTTTCGGTGCCTGACACACATACAATTTTTTTTTGGATATTTACCTACATGAGTTTTCACACAAATAATTTCTCAAGCGTACCTGCATAATGTATAATTTGGTATTTTGAATATAACTAGTGCTAATTAATAGTTTGCAGTGTGTCATATATATATGCAATTTCACATTTTTCCAAATATTGAACTTTTAGGTGTACTTTTCATGTGTTGCAATTTTTTTTCTCTACAGTCCGAGTGTTGAATTAGGTGTATTTTGAATGTGTTGCATTCAGGCAATGTATCATATTCTGTTGAACTAAGCGAACAAAGTGTATTGTAAAGTAATGTTGTCATTCGGAAATGCCTGTTGTTGGTGATGTCAAATTGATGAAAGCATAATGCAAAATTGTAAGAAGCGTAACTTCTTTTCTCTCCTCAGGCTGGTTAATTTAGTGCCCAGGTGCACTGGTTAGTTATTTTAAGTTAGGTTGTTTTCTATTGTAGTGCAGTGTAGGTTCAGTGTGGGATAGGATTGGTATTTCTGTAGTAACAGCCAGTGAGTTAGGAATTTAATAAACTGTTAAATTTCTTTTAATTTAATTTTCTCAGTTTAGTTAACAGGTTAGTATTTGAGCCGATGCAGAATTTTTTCTTCGTTCCGTGAAAAATTTTTGGCTTGTAAAAAAATTATTTTACCTCTGTAATTAAGGTCAGGTGATAAGTAGCTTCGCTTCGGAACATTTGTTTTCCTAGTTCAGTGGTAGCCATGTTGGAACGGAAGTCAGCTCACCGGAGGTAGGTGGAGCTACAGGTTTGTTTACATTCATCGGTTTGTTGACATGGTCGGAGCACGTGTGTGTTGAGTAGTAGGTAGAAGCGAATTTTCTGAGATTTTATTTTATGTTTCGAATCGCTTTGCTCGTCTTTTTCGCAGGGGGGATGTATTTGTCATGGCGAAAATTTTAACCTCTGGTGAATTTCGGAAAGACCTGATCAATCTTTCTGTTGGTTTATCAGGGATTAATTAATGCAACCATTTTCTCTCATGACATACGTTAGAAGAAAATTCCTGGTTGAAAGGCAGGGGAATTCGTGCGCAAAATTCGCTTGTCTAGATCACAGTAAGGAAAACAAAATTTCATGTTAAAGAAAAAAAAAGAAAAGAGAATAATATTTGAGTTAACTGACTTTGGGGTGTTGGAAATAATTATTTTATCTGTTCTTTTATCACGATAGGAAAAGGCGAGTAGGTGTGCAGCTCAGAGAGTCAAAATTATTTTTACTTTTATATCACGGAATGGTAAAAAAACATTTCTGAAAAGAAAAAAAAGAGAGTTGTGAGAAAAGGGAATCTTCTTTCAGATCGGCCATTTTAAGGGTTCGGTCTTAGAAGTCGATCAGAAAAATGTTGCAGAAAATGCTCTTAGGGGGTTGGCGCTGTGCTATTTTTAGGAACAAGGTCGCAGCTGCACATAGGAAGTCACGATGCTTACGTGTGAAGGTCAGGGGTCACTTGAGGCGTGGGAGAGAATTTCCGTTGTGGGAGGAACTGCTGTTTCTAGGGAAAATTTTATCCAATCAGGGGTCAGCATTTTTTTCCAACACGCCAGACTTCTTTGACACTTTGAGACGCTTGTCTCGGTCACTTTTGTTCTTGTCCTCTGGAAGGCCGGGATAAAGAGTGGACAGCCGGGTTCTCTCCTCGCCTTTTGGTGGGGAGGACCCACAGAAAAAAAAAGTTTTTTCTTGAGAGAATTTGCTGACCACCATGAATTGACATCTAGGTAAAAAGCTTAAAAGAGCCTAGTAGCGACGGTCTTCTAGCGTGGGGACTTGTCAGGTTCATGGTTGGTTGCATGAAAAAAAAATTAAAAGGAGCTCAGGGCTTGCGATGAATTGTTCACTGATTCCTCTAAATTCAAAGAGTTGGAAGAAATTATGAAGAAAGGACAGGACCACCGTAGGACGAGACCTCCTCGGGGCTCAGCGAAAGATGATCACCGATGCACTCCTAAGCATTCTCGTGAGAGCTAATGGATAAAGAAAGGGGAACCTCCGAGGATGATGCCGTCCACCTTCCAATGCAGCAGACCAAATTCCTACCCGGGGAGAGCCATATGCATCGAAAAAAACAAGGGAGAATTACTCCCTCTGAGAGGGTCCATCATCACCAGCTTCAGGATGTTTTCTGTTTTCCCTGTGTTCGGGTGAGTTACTCGGGCACATTGTGTCCAAAAAAAAAAAAAAGAGAAAGACATTGTTGGAGGCGAAGAGAAAATCAACAGGGACAGTGTGACGAGAAGATTTTTTTTTGTTTTTTCTTGAAACAAGAGTTGTTCCTGCCCAGCGCAGAAGGTAAATTCTTTCTTGTTTTTTTTCTGTAATATGTTGTGACCGCTGCGGAATTGTTGAACGAGTGGTCAGCAGTGTGAAATCAAAATTATAGTTCTGCAAGAAAAAGAAAAAAAAAGAAAATTTTTTTTTTGAGGTTAGCTGGATGTGGGACAGATGTCCCCATATTGTTGTCATGTCTGGTATTTTAGCAACTCCCCAGGCCAGTAAATTTTAAAGTATCGGAAAAATTTGGTTTAATGTTTGAGCACCGTGAATTTTGTTGCATCGATTGTAGTTTAGTTGGGCATGTGATAATTGAAAAGCAGTGTTTTTTGTGATGCCGTGGGTGATGAAATAAGTGTAAACATTTCTCTCTAGACTTTTACAGCATTGAGTACTTTTTTTTATGAGTGAAGATAAATTATGGGATGATTTATATTGGGATTTTGGGAACATATTATAGTGTGATGAAATTGGAAACCTAAAGTGCTGTTTACATTCTTGAAGTGTTGAGTGTCAAAATTAAGATGGTAGGAGTGTTATTTGAGGATCAGTATTTTACATGCTCCAGATGTGTGTTAATCTCCCATTGGAAAGGGGTGATCTTAGGGCAAGCCGGGAACTTGTCCTAGGGCAGAGGGCTCTGAGTAGGGAATTTTCACCAGGATGCGATATGTGCAAAATAGAAGTTGAGGTATTTGGGTTCTCAAGTTTAGTATTTCACAAAAAGAATGAACATTATGGGTTGAGAAGACACACTTTTGCTCATCAGTTCCAGTATTAATTGTTCTTTTCTTTAGCCTAAATTTTCTTGTTTTTACTAAAAAGAGTCTAAATGTAATTTTAATTTTCAATAAGGTGAAAATATTTAGTGGGTTATGTAAATGGTCAGTGTTGTTTTCTGCAGTGTGACCTGCGCATTGCCATGGTACAGAGGAATTTCCTTGCTAGTGATTTTTCCTGGGATATATATGTACAGAGATAAGTGATTTTTTTCCTGGGATAGATATATGTGGATAGAGATAAGTGATTTTTCCTGGGATGTATGTGGATAGATAAGTGAATTTTCCTGGGATATATGTGTAGAGAGATAAGTGATTTTTTTCCTGGGATATAGTTGTGTTAGTTCTGGGCCGGATGTGCCTGGAGTATTTAAGGTTGAAGTACGACAGGCTCTTGCAGGCGTGGTTGATCAAGGTGGAATCATGCATTGGTTCGAAAAGGGGGATCCTTGAGGACGTGGTTTTTTGGGGAAAACTTGCTCTTAAAATAACTGTAAATTTAATTGAAGTTTTTGAAGCTCGTCTGGGAGATTGCAGAGTTTGCTAAGATTGTTTAGGTGCTGTAAATTTAAATCAATAAGTGTAAAATTGTAAATTTGTCATTGAGCTAACTAAGTGAGAGAGAGGAGAGTACGTTTCAAAAGAACAGAACTTGTCCACCTTGTGGAATTAAAAAAAAAAAAAGAATTCAGTATTTTTTTGTGTGTAAGCTATGTGAATCGTAGTATAATTTTGGATGCATAAAGTCAATGCCTAGTGTTCAAACCAACTGTGTTGAAATATGTCAAGTTGTGCTGTTCATAAGGCCAGTGGCCAAATAGAAATAGAAAAGAAATTGAGATTCTGTTTTTATACTGCTGTGTTTAAGCAAACAACAAAAAAGGAAATGCCATCTGTTTGTCCACTAAATTACCTTGTTAAGTTTTTAAAGGAAAATACAATAAATACAGGCAGTAGCCTTTCAAAAAAAAAGTTCAAAATTAGTGCAGTGTGAAAAAGTTTGTGTGCTGTTGTCTTCCATGGCTTGAGCCCATGTACCCACCTTAGCTTGACTAAGTCTATCGATCCGAATCCTGGTATTATAAGGTATTTCATAACTGCAATTTTTGTCCTATCCTTTTAAATTGACTTTCACCGCCTCCACAAGTTCTTATTGAACGAGTACATTTTATCCTATGACTTATAGTGACGCATTTTCATACACATGCAACAATATTCACTTATTTTTGCACTTTCAGGTGACTCAACTCTGCGTGAACACAAACAACGCAAACTTTTCAATAACTGCTTGTGGAAAGTAAATTTTTTAGATGCAATTTTGTTTTGGATGTTCATGGCCTTCTAATACTTAGAAAATGTTTTTGTTTCGAAATGCATCCTCCCATCTCCCAAATTGAAATTTTCTATAATGTTCATATACACTGTTAAAAATTCCCGTAAAAAAAGTCTTGTTGCCCGTGTATTTTTACGATCAAGGCTCGTTTCTGCAGTTTCAGGGCGATGCCCGTATTTTAACGGGCATGGATATGTAGGAAAATGGTTCCTATCCGTAATTTTATGGGCGTTGCTAAGAGGCACGGGTTAGCCAATGAACGATAATGACAGAAAAGGAATGCGGCATGCGTCGCTTTCTGCTGTTGGTCAGCGAGTCGTCACGTGATTTTACGGGGATTGCTCGTTTTTTTACCAAGACGAAGGGATGGGCGATATTTTCAAAAGTATGATGATATCTTTTAATATTTCTGAGACCGATATATTGAATCGAAAATATCTGTATTTAAAGATCAATATATCAGATTGATTTTTCGATATTTTTCAATACTTCTGATCTCAATAAGACTGATATTTCGGTTTATTCACTGCGTACTGCATCAGGGTTATCACTGAATCCGATCCAATGTTGTGCTAAGTATTGGCTATTGGGAACTTGGGACTAATTGGCTGTTGGCTTGTTCGCACAAATCTCAGCCATTACTAAATTATCCTGCAGCTTGAAAATATAGCTGCAATCAAGTTTTGTTAATACCATTAAAATAGTGATATCTCAGAAAAGTACTGTATATTACTAACTTCGTACCTTTTACAAGACAGTCGCTGTACTTGGAAATAAACGTAGTGCGTTTATTTTGCCATTTCAGTCGTTTTGTTGTGTAAATAATTATTTCCGATAGCGGAATTGATATTTAACGTTTTTTTACAAGACCGACGCCATGGGTTAGTGCTTTTATTTTGCCCTTTTACGTTGTTTTGTTACGTAAATAAATATTTTCGACAGCGGAATTAACATTTTACGTTTTTATAATTCATAAAAATTCGCTAAAAATATATCTTGTATGCTGAGCTGGAAAGCCAACATCAGGGTTGTTTACATCGTAGCCAAGGTAATGTAAGGGCGTATTTATATTATATATTTTATACATTTATGTAATGTAAGGTGGCATATATTTATGCCCACTTCCCCCCCGAAAGTGTTTAAATGTGTTTTATTTATTGTTAAAATGTGCCTTACATTGGAAACAAAAATGCTTAATTTAATAAAAAAATTCATTAATTTACATTACAATTTTTTTTTATTTTTTTCTATTCTCATTGTTTTATTTTGTCCTGGTGGATTTAATTTTTTTCATTTCATTGGCACGCCCTCAGAAAAAATCTATATATGCCCCTTGTTGTATTTCTTAATGAAGGGGCAGAGCACAGATGGGATGAAAGTGGCCAAAGGGCAGGAAGTTGTCACATAAATTTACAGAACATAAATGCAGAAACTGTTTTTTTTAACAAAACATGTTATCATGATTCTCTGTACTTAACATTGCTACCTATGCAAGATTGTTGATACAGCGAGACAAAATTAGTCAAAAAAGCAATCATAAAAGTGTTGTGCACTTTTGTGTTTATATAACATCTGCACTCCCCTTCCACTAATGGGGGGGGGGTTGTGGATAGTATCAACTGTCACCAACAATATTTGAAGGTTTTGGTTATCATTTAAAAGTAAACAAATTAGATGTCAACTTTCCTGTTAAGCACACTCAACATCTTTTTAAAGAATATATATGAATAAAAAAACACACTTGAAATGGAATTTGTGGCAGAAATATTTTGCTACATAGAAGACCAGTAAACCACAGGCAATTGGGTAAATAAGTCTCATTGATTTGATTATTCTACACATGTTAAGGTTTTTCCATTATTCGAAATGTTTATTTAAGTACAAAAGTGGAGTAAAATGCCTAAAACAAAATCACTGGGTTACTTCTGTCTGAAACATTACCCCCTTAGCCTGTAATCACAGCATATTATTGCAATTTCTAATGCAGAATGTTCTGCAAAAGTCATAATATTGTTGAGAAGTAAATGGCTAGAGCTTTTTAATGCAATTTTGAAGAAGTTTGCACACATACATGAAAATATATTATTTCAAAGTTAGTGTGCATATACACTGTAGATACATATATAATTTATTTTTTTTTGTAAAAAAATAACAAAAAAAAACTGAAAATACAACAAACCTTGTTAACAGGTTTCGGCCTAATTTGCCCAGTGTTATCCATTTTGTCATTATGTCTCTTTCTCTCTTGATAAAAACTGTGAACATATTTTTTTTTTGTGAAAACTGTTATTCTTAAACGGAATGGCATTAACAAAATTCTGTTGTCCAGAAAAGTTTTAACGTGCAGTGCTCTTCCTCATTTGATTTCTCTAGTGTTTCTTTACAGTATACAAGGTTACTTTTTTCAAAATTCTTTTCCTGCTAAAATCTAATAAATGTGCAATGTAAAAATTGCATTTGTACTCATAAATATGGGTTCTTGGTTTGATTAAAAGGCAATACATTGTGCCAAATGTTTGACACTAGCTGTAGGAAGGGAGTTCTTAGACTACCATTAAAGACTATATTAATATATTAGCTGAAACAATGCTCGGATTATATGAATACCTTGCATTGCGCCCATCGGTTTTACATTTGATCAAGTTTGCAAAAATTGTATGTGATTTTATACCTGCTACAACTGATTCAGCATCAATATCAGGAAAATTCTCATACAAAAAGATTACTTCTTCCTCAGAAACTGCTAGAAAACAGTCAAATTTTCAAAATAAGAAGCACTGTTCATTAAATGTGAAAATCCTCCAAATATGTGGCGTCAGTGAATAAACAAAGATGTCGCTCTTTCCAGGTTTTAGCAATTAAATGTCATGAAATCTATTCAGTCAAGAAATCTATTTATTAAATGTCATGAATAAAATCTATTCAGTCATGAAATGTTCATTAAATGTCATGGAAACTATTCAGTATCTAAATAATCATGGAAAATGTGCCTACCAAGTGGTAAAATACATAAAGAAGTTGTTCCTGTCTTGTCTTTCCTGGAACCACTCGCCCTAAATTAGGGACATGTTTCTGCTTATGGTGAATCAAGCTTCTACACATTCGGGAACAACTTTAGATGCTCATGGAGATCAACACACACACCACTTCACTTCAAGCATTTTTTTCCAGTTCTCAGTCCATTTCTTTGGATTTCTCATCTCCATTAAAAACTTGTACACAATAAATATCTGAAGTATTCTTTATCAAGTCTAAAACACCTGAGGAGCTATCTTCAATATCATATCATTTTTTTTTTTTTACATTTTAAATGCTCATTGGTGGAGTCTATCCTTAAAATTAAGGAAGTCAGCAGATTTAAAAAAAAATTTACAGTTTTGAACTCAAATGGGATATAGCATTTAATGTTTCACTTATTAACACCAAAACAACACAAAAATTAGTACTGATTCCTCACCTTTAGTTATATTTAACTTGCTGTAGATGAGGGATTTTCTCTTTACATGCATATATATCACTAAGCTGTTCTCTAAGATCATAGGTTAGTTTCTTGATGAGAGCTTATCTGCTGGATTAAAGTTTAAAACTGATGGAAATACATTTTATTTACTCTTGATGTATCAAACATCTGCATTTACAGTGATCTCAGCTCACAACTTGAGCTTCACTGACATCCATCACACACAAGACCATTTGTACTTCACATTTATTCTCTTTTTCTCATGCAGGAATTCCTGAATCTGGTCCTCCCTTGATCTTCTACATTTTCTTTCTGTCACTTGTGCAGAATAAATTATCCTAGTAATCATCTCACCACTCATTCTCCAAACCACCCAAGAATATTTGTCCCCACCTTACAAACAATATTTTGCTTCACACTACTCATCTACAAAACCTCTTCATTCCTCACATGATCAAAACATATCTTGCCCCCACCCCCATAAGTAACACATCTCTACAGCTCGCAAATCACTCCTATGTTTCGTCTGCAGTACTCCACCTTCACTGCTGCACATCAGAGTAGGAACAATTACTGTACTTTTTCACACACAACTATTAGGGACCTTTTTGAGAACCTATCATTCATCATTTATTCAAAATCCTCCTGAAGCAGCTGTGACTTTTAAAGATTAATTTACTAGCCTACTAATTTCACCACCTAATTTGTTTTCTCTGTCAAACATGCTTCCTAAATATGTAAATTGATTTACCTGGTCAATCTCTTTGCCATTTAGACTGATCTGTTTGATTTAATACTAACAATTCATCTGTCAAAAACATAACTTTGGGTTTTTCCTTTCATATACTAAGTTTGAAATTCATACAAACTTCATACATGTGGGACAACATACGCTGCAACTCACTTTTGCTCTCTGCCAACAGGATTGTTTCATCAGCATGAGCAAACATAATTGAGTAACTACTCTCCACAGATAGCATTTACATAGTCTAATGACGACTCAACCATATGTGTCTCTTAAGACATAAAAATATTCTTTACCTTAAAAAATTGTTTTGGTAATAAGTAATAACTAATTATAATACACAAGCTTGGCAGTGAATGTGGGGAATAAATATCCTACCAGTTGTCTCAGATAATTTCTTAGAAACATCAGCTGATTTTTTTTTTTCAAGAGCTGCTTTCTCCTGCTAAAAGGGAGCAATTTTATTTGTCCTTTATTATTACATTTTATAGCTTAAAACTATCTTTATGCAAGATTGCAGCTCTCAAGCTGTATTTTTAGTGATATGAAAAACACATAAAATATTGTTTTTCAGATCCTAAAATAAAAAAATATATAGAAGAAAGTTTTGATGCAAAAATAAATAAAAAAATCATGCAACAGAAGTGAGCTTGTAATTTGCAGGAAATGCTGAATATACTTTCCAAAACCCAAAAGGTGATTTTCTTGTTTCATGTGTGGGCATTGCTCGACGAGCAGGGATATGGTTTCTGCCAAGAAGTTTCCAAAAATCCCAGTTGCAAAGGAATGTTTTCATGAGTTTTTCATCAATGTGAGATTATGAGAAATATGTATTTCCAACATTTCGAGGAAAGGTAAGTTGAAGCTTCAGTATGGCATAAATGACAAAAAAACAAAAGTACTTATTAATCCCAGCAGACTGGAATCTTAACCATCAATTAACTTGGGAATAACTGAATTATAGAAAGAATAACTATTTTTATTGGGATGCAAATGTCAAAGTTAACAACATTATATCAGCTTGCAAGGAAATGTTATGGAAAAAAATCTTTAAAAAAACTTTGTTATTGTAATTTTTAGAGCATTTTGTATACATTTGTATTTTTCAGAAGGTGTGAACAATGTTTGCTATTTTTTTTATTGTTTAAGACAGAACACAATGTTAATGGAGTATACAGATATAATTACTTCTATGGTGTAAGCAAAAATAGTTCCCATGGCATAAGCAAAAAAATTAAAGTGCTTATAATATGTTTACAAGTGACATTTTTGTTAAAAACAGTAATTAGAGTACGAATAATTTGTGATGGCCTTTTCATAGAAAGCAATTATTTTTCCAGAAAGATATTTTAAAAAATGCTAATGATTATTAGTCCTCCATTAAAATATGATTATAAAAATAAAAACATAAAAAATATCGTAATCCAAATTAATCAAGTATATATATTTACTAATTAATTAATGAAAGCCATACTAATTAATGTATGAAAACATAAAAAAATATCATAATCCAAATTCATCAAGTATATATTTACTAATTAATGTATGAAAGCCTGTCTCTCCTAGATAACAAAAAAACGAATGGACAATCAGAGGAAATTACCTGCTGTAAGTGTGGAAAAATCAGCCGATCAAGACGAAAGTTGTTATGCTCATATTTTTACCAGATTATATAATTACTTCAGGAAGTTTCACTATGTATTTACAAGATAATTATCAAAGGATGACAAAAAAAATTACGTCTGATATATACATAGCCTGAATTACAACAAACTTTATACTACATAACTTGTAAGACATCAAGAAAACTCTCGAAAAGCTGTTTTGCATTTCCTTACCCAGCTGTTAAGATCTACATAATTTATCACTAACAAAAAAAAAAATGCTTAACTTCAAATTGTGTGTCATTGGTAGGTATTTAATTTTGGTTAAAGTGCCAGTTTACTTCAAACATAATGCTCATAGGCAAAAGAACAATCTGCTATCAACCGTTCCTTAAATTTGTTTTCTGGGTGCCTATACTGTCAACTAATAGTTAAAATTTTCAACACAGCAGATATTTTTCCTTGT
Organism: Macrothele yani; assembly: GCA_039090855.1. Taxonomy (NCBI): domain Eukaryota; kingdom Metazoa; phylum Arthropoda; class Arachnida; order Araneae; family Macrothelidae; genus Macrothele; species Macrothele yani. Next base: position 38,243,625 of record CM077033.1, on the reverse strand, counting down.
AAAGTTCTAGAAATCGGAAGGTGACATAATATCATGTGAATCTCGATAATGAGATCGCAGTTTGATAGTCCTCAAGCAACATAATTTTCGTGACATGCCAGAGGAAAGAACACAGATTTCATTCCACAAGTTAAATCACATCAGCCATAAGCTGATATATTGAATATCGCACCGATATAGTGATTTTCTGATATATCGTAACTTGGATATCAATACTATATATCGAAATATCGGACAAAAATATCGATATTTTGAGATATTGATAAATATCGCCCATCCCTAACTGACGATGACGAACACGAAGTCACGAACATGTACTGGAAAGACGCCAGCAACCCAGCATGTTGAAGAAACAAAACATGTGAGTAGACACTTTTTAAAATTAGGTTTATTATGATATGTAAAAGTAACGAAATCAATTACACACATTTTTGTTTGATAGTAAGCTCACGAACTGTGTACATATATATATATATATATAATTTTAAAAGTTTCACCACCAAACGAGGGTGGCTGAAGCATTGTCACACAGGAAAATCTATGTAGTAGCTAAGATTTCATTTGACTGGGGTAGGGGCATAAATCTCACATCCATATATGTTTTACTATCTGTGCAAGTCTTTATCGTCAGGTATATACCTAGCGTTGTCTAGGATGTCGAATAAATTCGATCTGTACATGCTGATTTGGGAATTACGTAGGGCAGCATTGTTTTCGTATGTTTGTAGTCTGAAATGAATGCCATTTTTGCAATATAACACGCATAAATATTGTCTTACCGTTTTGTGCTTTTTTTTTTTTTTTTACGGCATAGTGTTCAACTCCTGAAGTTAGACAGAATTATTTCTAAAGCACAAACTGGCTGAACAATACTTTGGGTTTTTTTTTAAGACTCCTTTTCATTTGCTCATGTACTTAAGAACTTGTGAAGTATTATATTTGCACCAATAAATACAAAGATTAGCTATGGAGTACAGATATGTACAGGCATATTCTTTAATGAAAAATTTATTCCAGTGTGTTTATGTGGGTATAAAATATATAAAAAATACAAATACACACTTATATTTGCTAAAATTACATACACTGATGTCACAGAAATTGCACAAATGGCTAAAAAAAAAAAATCAAATAAAACTGGTCAAGTCATTTGTTTAGTATCAGTAAGATGTATGAGCTCATTTACTCTTGCAAAGTTCATCAATATTTTGAGTTTTCTTGCTTATGTACAAACAAGTTATCTTCAACATCCAGCTTATTTCAATATTTAGTTTTCTTGGTGGTTAAGGATAAAACACTAGTTTCACATAAATATGTAGTTGTAAAAGGCAACAAATACTTAATTAAGGCAGTGCTCGACAATGTTGGAAATTCTTTTTCCATTGGAATCCAAAAACTAGTCAGTGATTTCAAAGAACAAATGCTTTTCAAACCAACCAGAGTTAAAAGATGTCTCATAAGTTTTTTATTTGGCAATAGAAGATTACACATTTCTGCATTGTATGTGAATGAGTAACTAGTTCATTCAGTGGGAATGGGAAATACTGCCTTGTAAATGTTTGGAGAGTGCAGAGATGGACGATTATTAGCTGTTTAACATCAAGTTTCCAATTGTTTGCTCATTTTCTAATGATAATGAATTCAGTTATGAAAATTGGTCAGAGCTGTTCCCTGTAATTTGGTTTTCTCATAAAGTTTTTTGGTCATTGCTTGTGTTTTGTTTTTTCAACATAGAACAGATTGTTTTCGCCCTGTAATGAGAAGTTCCACTAGTTCATTTTTCAGAAATTTCAGCTAAATATGCTAAACTTCACCACACATCCTACCATCACTAGCCATAAATTCAGATTAATTTTGTTTTGAAAATTGGTTCACTATGTGACAAATCCGCATATGCCCCCCCCCCCTATTATTTTAGTGTAACCCACTTTGAGAACTATTGGTCTAGAGGATGTTCAAGCCGTACTGGTATCAGAGTTGGTTGTACATCAAGGTTTTTGGCAAGCAGTCACAATTTAACATATGGTTTGAGTCCCATATGAGGCATTAGTTTTGCCACCCTGGTGGTGCAGTGGTCTAAGCACCATCTTATGATTGTTTGTCCAAGTGGGTCCGGGTTTGAATCCCGGTATGGCATGGATGTTGTGTTTGTCTTACAGCACTGGCGTTCTCTCTTCCCTGGAACCAGTGACTTTTAAATTAGGGACGGGGACTGCTTATATCCCATTTAGTTCCTCACATTAGCCGTTAAAACCTTTAAAAAAGAAATTTGTTTTTTACATAACATAACAGCTTTGGCTTTCTCCTTCCTTAGAACCAATGGCCTCAATTTAGAGGTGGAAAAAAGTTTCATGTGATGAAATGTCACATTTTCGTTCAGGAAACACATTTGTGATTCTCCCTGACTGCTACATGGTTTTGATTGCTTTTAGGAATACCATTTCACTCACATTCCTTAGTATATAATTATCAATCATTTTGTGACTATGGTATATTCAGTTAACTCATAGGCACCCCTAGCTTAGTTTTCAGCAGGAAGAAGCAAACAATGGAAATCTGCATATATACAAACCCCATATGCCTCTAATTGAAAACAGCTTTTTACCACTCAACACATAAATTACATAAATTTAATTGGAAACCAGAAGAGCCAAAAAATATATTTTTTTAATTATATCTATAATCACCTCATTATCACATGTATACAGTAATATTTCACATATATGTCAGCGCAAACCAAAGCACGCATAAATAAGAGCGCAGCATAAGTAAAAATTAGTGTAATTCCAGCCAAAATTAAGTTTAAAATGTAATTAACATGAGAATAACATGCAAAATAAGAAAAATATCAATGATTGAATTTACTTAGTTAAATTTAACACCTTAAAAGCTTAGATTACTCAAAAATGTAAATTACTTGATCTCAAAATTTTAATTACATACCTTGTTTATATTTATGGCTTTTTAAAGTTATGTAAAACTGAAGACTGTTTCTGCTGTTGCCTCTCATTGAAAACAGCTTTTACAAGTTTGTTTAAACAGGAATGTGTGGCAATTAGATGTATCGGTGAGTTGTATGTAGTGACAGTGTTTCCAAAGCTTCTATACTGCTTTCGTGACAGTCTGGGGATCTTTTGTTAATTCTTCGTTATGTCTCTTCTTCATCATCCTGAATTTCATTGGCTATTTCTTGAATATCCCTCAATTCCCCGATAATGCATTTTCATTGATTTCTACAAACTCTTTAAAACTACTGAATCCACCTGAAATGGCACTCCAATCTTCATCATTGGCAGATTAGCGTCCTAAATTATTTTGTCGGAAACTTGTAATATTGACTTGTGAGTGCGACGCTGTGGTAGGCCTAACACATCACTACGGCAACGATGTGAAGATTTGCTTTGTTGAAAGGAAGATTCGCTTCGCCGTGCAATTCACGTGCGGATGACTACAAGTCCAAGCAAGTACCTTCTTGCCAAGAGAGCGAACCATTTTATACTCATATGCTACACAATATAGTTTGTTCATGTTTTGTAATTGTTTTTAAAGCAGACGTGAAAATTTTCATTCTTTCGCATATGATTCCCTGATCCGAAATAGAAAGTTTGGTAAATGTGTACTTTAGCGTCTAAATTATTTCGTCGGAAAAATGTAACTGTGTGGGAAAAGTGTGACATACAATATTTTAAGCATGCAAAATAATGGGAAAAGGTGCAAGAATATAGTATTTTTAGATAAAAGGAAAGTTTTCCGAAGTATTTACCTGAGAGTGCGATGGTTTGGAAGAGTACGTGCGGTAGGCATAGGACGAGAGAGCGGCAACGGCATCAAGGTGAAGTCCGGTGAATGGAAGCTTCGTTGAGAAGGGCATGTAACGGGCGGAAGAATTAAGAAGGAAGCGGTTTAGCAGTACGTAGTCATCGAAAAGTCTTGTAGGCATACGCAGAAAGAAAGAGGTTGAATTTGCGCAGCATTGTAAGTTTTTGTTTTTTTGAAGGGTAATTTTGAGAAAGCGGAAGTACAAAATCGTCAGTCATTTCGGATTTCGTCAGGGCTTAAAATTTCATTATCCGCCACAATACAAGAAGCTGTCTCCCTGCCATAGTGCGATATATGAATTGAAGAAAATTGCTTATTTTGAAAAATATCCATGTCACGAGGAAAAAAATGTGAGCTACGATGTACTGAATAACAGCAGAACTGCAAATGAAGTGCTTGAAGAAATCACCTACCTGTGCACATCTTCCAAACCAAAACTAAAACTTTGGGTTCAACTGGAACCAAAACGTCTTCCTCAAAACTTCTGTCGTACATAAATTATTTTACATTCCTTAATTTCTTTCCATTCGGAGACACTGTGAAACCACTAATAACGACATTCTGCACATATCTTTCTCAAAAATGAATAAAACAGGTTTGAACTACTTCTGCGCACGATTACACGACACTCTTCCGAAAAATATACCCTACTGCTGTCGTATTCTTCCACGCATTTGCTACCAACTCGTACTCCGCTCCGTCGCACAGCACCTTCACGTGGTGGCCGTTAGCATCGCTTCAGCCTCCCGCACCACCTGCTACAAACCATCGTACTCGCAGGTTAATACTTCGGAAAAATTATTTCCTTTTTATCTAAAAATAATATAATTTTTCACCTTTCCCTATTATTTTGCATGCTTAAAAAATTGTGTGCATCGAACTTTTCACCCACAGTTAAATTTTTCCAACGAAATAGTTTAGGACGCTGAAGTACACATTTACTGAAAGTACTAATATGCTTTTCTATGTTGTACAGAAAACTGGGGAACTATAAATTTCGGTTTTGGTTTGAACACATTTGCTGTGTCTCTGCACTTTTGGTTCTTCTGTTAATAGCTTGTTCGCACGCGAGTTTCTATCTTACTCATATGTATCTTTTGCAAATCGAAGAGGTTTTATCCGGTTTTTCCTGCCAACAACGTACAGGATACAACAAAATAAAGGGTAGCTGCTATGGACCTATTTTCTGTAGCGTATCACTACAACATTTATTGCTCTTCTGCCAATAACGTAAGTCCTCTTTCTCTTGTACCCGTCATTTCCACACAGCAACAAACCTTCCTTTTAACGGATCAAAGCTTCACATCTTCACTGGAGCGATGCATTATTCCTATTGCAGCTTCTCTTCACAGTGTCAGACTCACAGGTCCATATTACAATAAAAATCTTTAAAACACATTTAAAATATGAAATATCTGAAAAAATATGAAATACATTAAAATATGAAGTTTTAACCCTTTGTCAATAATCACAGGAGGCTAGTTCCATCAGAGGCATGCATTCAGTCGCTGACTTTAAACATTTGGAGCAAAATTACATATGCTTCCAATTTATGGACCTAAAGCATAATATAATTAAAGAAGTGATATTCTTCTGTCCTTGGCACTGCGTAACAATAATACAACTTCCAGTGATTAGCAGTGAAAAGCAACATGACATGCGATGACTGTCTTTTTTCTTGTAGTAGAAAATTATATTCTGAACTTCATTTTTAGATTTAATTGCCCAGTCTGGCACCTAGGGCAACTAGATTATTTATTTGCCTGCCCAGGTCAATGATTCACACAACCCAAGCATGGTATTTTTCAAACCCTGATATGTATAAGTAAAAATATATACAGTACATAATTTCATACATACATATTAATTAAAGCTTATATATTTCATTATTACTACTTTAGCAAAAAACTTCCCATTACAAAAAAATTACCTTTGCTTGTCTCTGTGGGCACTATTTCACTTTTACAGCATTGCAATCTTATGCGTAATGAAAATTTCTGTAGTACATACTAACTTTTTAATGAAAAATTTGTAATGTTTTAAGAACAATACGTTGCTACAAATTTTTTTTGTCCCCCTTGAATTTCATTATAACGAGTTTCGACTGTTATTCTTTTTTTTACTGAATCTGGTAAATGCTGGCCAAGAAAATGACAGTGAAAATATATCATGAACAGTTTCTTTGCTTTGCAAATGTAGTAATTAAAGTTAAATGTAAAAAAAATTGATTTCATTCTAAATTTCTGCGAGTGAAATCTTTCACCTGTGTCACTTTAAGCAGAGCTTGGAAAATATCTGAAATGTTACATGCGCAGCTGGGTATATACATAAATTATTTACCTACCCAGGTAGTAAAACCTGGATGCCAAGGAAAATTTATATTTTAAGATAAATCAGAAGCCACTTTTTTTTTTCAAGTTAAAAAATACGAAATTTTTTTTACACATTTTGTAATTCCTATTTTAAAGGTCTATTCAAAATGTTCAATATGCAAAGCATGTATTTCATGTTTTAAGATGATAGTGCTGAAATTGGTACAAAATGATACGATGAAATTGTTTTTTGAGAAATTTAAAGATTCTGCCGTGTTCTTTTCCTTTGTCACTAAACACCTGATTTGTACATCAATAAAAATTGTTTCAGTATCTTCAGGTATTGCCAAGATATTATAAATACAACTATTTAATAGCTTTCCAAAAAAAATTTTGTGCCCTCAAATGGTTTCCTTGTGGCAACACAACAATGAAAGAACAGGTTTAATCACTGAAGTCATTTCTAAAACATTCCAAACAGGAAAATTTAATATTTTAGAAATATTGATATGCATTAATGTTCTACAATGACTCAGTTAGAATCAGGGTCTAAACAAGTGTTTCTTCTTTGGGTGGGGGTCTGAGATTTGAAATTATGCCCTATCAAGTTCAAAAGCTCTCATTTCCATTCAAGTATTTTTTTCTTTTTCTTTCTGATACCTTAATTATGGGGAAGCAATGTGATCTTTCAAAAGCAGTACTTCCAGTTTTTGACATAATTTTACTAAACATGTGAAAAGTAGGTAAGTATCCAAAAATTAGAGATAGGAAACAAGACAGTAAAAGTTCTGGGAACACTGACAACACAGTGCTCAGTAGAATGTAAAATAAACCAGCACACAAGGCAGTGAATGTGAAAACAAAAAAAGCATGATTCAACCCTATGTCAAATGTAATACTAGCCAAAACCTACATGAAAAACCAACTTGGACACCATTGTGGATTGAATACCCTTATAGACGCAATGTACTCGGATGCCAGTTTGTAGTTCTGTTTGTCATTGATATAACATATAAATACAAAAATATGCCTGTACATATCTTTACTACATAACTGCCCTTTGTATTCATTCATACAAATACTACATAAGTACGTATGTGCAAATTAAAATGTCTAAAAGAAACTAAGTATTGTTCAACCAACTGTGCTTTAGAAATAATTCTCCAATTAAAACATGTCTAAAAGAAACGTAAGTATTGTTCAACCAACTGTGTGTACAGAGTTCGTAAAGCCTAATGTTAAACAAATCTGTGTGTAACTGATGTCATTATTTATCATATTGTAATAAACCTGATTTTAAGATATGAAAATATCATTACTCACATTTAGAACTGAATTGATTCAGTTATAATGTAAGTAACAATTTCACACTCACACACTGTTCCACAAAAAACATGCATTTACTTGCACACTCTTCCACAAAAAATGCATTTATGTAAAAGTCGGTGACTACTTGCCGTGAGGCTTAACTGAATATGGTCAAACTTCATATTTACAGGGATTGCCTTTCAAATTACAGCTTTAGTTAATACGGTCAAACTTATTTTTTCGGGTATAGCCCTTCAAATTATGGCATAGCTCAATACGGTCAAACTTATTTTTTTATGGGCAATGCCCTTCAAATTATGGCGTTGCTCAGTACGGTCAAACTTATTTTTTTATGGGCAATGCCCTTCAAATTATGGGGTTGCTCAGTACGGTCAAACTTATTTTTTTATGGGCGTTGCTCTTCAGATTATGGGCTTAGTATTTAGGGTTCAGACCGTAATTTCATGGGCTTTCACAAAAACGGGCCAAGCCATAGTTTTATGGGCAACGGCCGGGCCCCCAGTTGCCGGCCGTTGCCCGTAATCTAACTGTGAAATTTTTAACAGTGTACATTTCAATATCAGCATAAAAGGCCTTCAAAAAAAATTTCCCCTTAACACACTCACGGTCAATGAAAGTTGCGCACCAAGAATGAAGTATCGAATAGAACTGAAATTTTATGGACGTAATGATACAGATGATTGATACACATGATGGTAAAAACAGAGCTGCAGGACAATTACAGAGGGATCAGTGGCACGCAGTCCGGTCACCTTCAGCAGCTCATTGCACCACCTCGTGCGGCGATACATGTTGCAAATACGGTCCGGAATGGAGGCGAATAGACGCCTGATGTTGTCCTGCGGCAGAGTGGCCCACACGTGTTTGACGGTGTGCTCCAAATCCCGGATATTGCTGCACGACGGTATCCGGCATTTCAACTGGTCCCACACATGCTGATAGGAGACATGTCCGGGGAGCGGGAAGGCAATGGAAGTGTCTGGCCATAAAGTTGGCAGTCCTGGGCAACCCGAGCCGTGTGTGGGCGGGCATTATCCTGCTGGTATACCGCACCAGGGATTCCGCCCGAAAACGGGAGCACATGGGGCCGTAGGATCTCATCCACATAACACTGGCACGTAAATTATCCACGTACCACTACTAGAGCTGATCTGATATCGTAATGCGGCAAGCTCCCCAGATAATAATAATTACAGGGGGAGGGTAGTTTGGCGCTCGATAGAGAGGTCGGGATTGTGCCGTTGACCTGGAAGACCTCCACAACCGGACACGATTATCATCTGTACCCAAAACGAAGCGGCACTCTTCGCTAAACACCACACGTCGCCAATTTGTGGCATTCCACGTCGCTTTGGCCTCGCACCCCTGTAAATGAAACAGGCGATGTTCGGTTTTATAGGCAACACACGCAAGGGGATTGGGATAGCAAATTCCCTGCTGCGAGTCGTCGGAAAATGGTTCGTGGACACACGGAGCCACTACATCTGCCTGTATAGTGTACCGAGTCCCCGTGGGATCAATTCGCACCTGGCGCACGATCCGTCCGTCCTCTCTACCAGCCGCTCCGCCGTGTGGCACTGCCGTCACGTGTACACTGCTGCCAACACAGTCGGGCGGTTTGGTCAGAATGATCTACGTCGCGAGCTATACTGCGCGCCGGCCACCATACGGTTTTCAGCCCGATGATCAAGCGTTTCTCAAAGTCCGTAAGTAGCGTAAATCGACGTCTTTCATGTCTATCTCGATTTAATGCCACTCTGTACTCTTGCTTGCATCCGTCGATGCTTTTCATTTTCATGGGGCATCGACTGCACGCCAGTTAATAAAGCTGCCAGTTCGTGCTTGCAGCCCAACCAGAGGGTGTGCGGTCATGGGAAATCGCACTGAGCGTGGATGATTTGCACACCAGCCGGCACTCTAGCTATTTGCAAATTTTTGCAGTTGTAGCATGTCTTCTTCTAGGAGCGCAAATTTCATAAACATTGAGTGTGCACCAATATCACTGTAGTACTTAAATAGGCAATGATTTTCCTTTAAGTCAGAAATTTTTCTCTTTGATTTCGTTTTCATTTTTTGTATTAAATAAAGATTTTATCGGTTACAGAGCTTTAGCGTACAACAATTTCTCTAAGTAGTCAGTGTGTACGCCACATCGATTATTACAACTTCCGAAGAGCCTTCTCATTAGACATGGCTGCCAACTAAAATTATACAATTATTCTTTGGAATGCTTCACACACAGAAATCTGCAGCAATATTTGTTTGTTCTGGAATCAGAAAACTTATTATGTGCGAAACTGTTATTTTACTGAGTGTTAATACCATGGCATACATGTTTTGATTAACATTCTGAATCAACTCAAATGCTACAGTTATCTCTACAAAAACATTAATGACATTTAAGTAGTAATTTCCTTCAAAAATTTTGAAATACGGAACACCTGGCTGCAATTCTTTTAGTTCAAAAATGAGATCTGCTTTCCTTTTTCCATTTGACTGATCGTTGAACTTCTATATCTCAGAGTGACTCCATGAGATATTTAAAAAAATTGTTTGTTGTTTTATTTTCGTAAGGTAGCACACATACCATGATTACGGTTTTAAGAACTATTTAAGTGCAAACTGAAAATCACAGATCGGGTAATAACAAAGTTTTACTTGGGTCCTCACGTAACTCTGGGCAAAGTTATGTTTTAATAGTAGAAGATTTGCTTTTTCAAACATGCCCCGAAAACAGAAATACGCTCAGTATATAATGTCATACAAGAAGCGCATTGGTCTCTATACAAATGCAAGTAAATATTAAATTCCTTAGATGCTGCGCCCAAAGTATTACGCGAAATACACTAAACGTTAATTTTAATAATAATTATAGGACGATCTATATCTTTCTTTTTGTTCTGTATTGATGCTTTCTCGAATGCGTTAAATGTCATGCGACATCATTTACATTGATCTGGCTCTTACATCAATTTTTAATGGTATTCACATAACAGTTTCCGAGATTTGAGTGAAATCCGATTTGCGCTTTCGGCGGGGAGGCCTCTTGCAATGAGCTGCTTTTGCATATCCTCTTGACTTTTAATAATCGGAATGGCGTTTTGTGGAAATTTCGAACTCTGAGCGAAGCCATTTGTGTATCACAAGGCCAGCATTCCAGTTAAGGATATACAATGACTCTCAGATACACATAAGCGTCAATACGTCATGTGGCACCCCATTTTTAATCCGTGCTGAAATCATATAAGATTGTCAAATAAAGTATCTTGCATTCACTGCGTAAATCTACTGCAGTCTATGACGTGGAGCTTGTGTGAAACTCCGAGCGTGTCCACCCCCACCCCCCGATTCACATACACTAAGGTTTGCTTCCGTTTTGGGTGATGTATTTGTCCATTTCTAGGGAAAAGATGAAATATAGTTCCTGTGGTTAAATACCCATTTCCAGTTAAGTGTCTGTACATTAACCTTTCAAAACGAAATGCATTCAAATATTATTTCCATAATTCATTTTCTGAAGATCATACTGTTTAAATGCAAATTAAAAATGGGGGTTACAGTTTTTGTGATTGAGCACACTTTCCTTATCTAAATTTACAACATATACCAATAATTGTCGTTATACTATTCAAAATAATCACTGGAGCATGCGACTTTAGCTAATCGTGTGATGTCTGGGCAGCTAAGCGTGGAAAACCTAAGTCGAGAGTGATGCAGAGAATCAAATCATGCAGGTCCTTAAAAATTTGAATCTGTGATGTCAGAATGCATAAAACACAGATTGGGATACAGAGGAACTTTCTCCGGGAGTTGTCTTATTCTGCGGCATGTATCGTGATATTACGTTTCCTGACCTTTTTCTGTTCTAACGGTCTCATCGGCGTGATTTACCCATCACAACAGCGTCGAGAGCTATTGGCAGACAGGAGTATGTCAGACGCAGCTGAGTCTTGTCAGTACTAGAAGCAATCGAGTGTCACGGATTACCGACTGTGGATACCATTCCAGGTTGTTTACAGTGTTCGAAGGGTACGGGTACAAGGCCGTCCACGAGCAACTGTAGAAATAGACGTTACCAATCCGTCGGAACACCTGGCAAAATGCTACTCAGCTCCAACAGTAGCTTCTCTTGTCAACAAAAGACAGATTGTAAAACTAAATTAACCGTAATCACCTTCACCATGGTGGTGTTTATGTACGTAGATCAATGGTGTTTGACACCAGCAGTCCTCCTTTCACACAAGTGCCTGTAGACACTGCAATGAGAAACACCGTGGCTTAGGGCACAACAAGTTGAGTCAAGATCGATTCTCTGCCAAATGGCGATTCAGTCTGGAGTCAGAAATTCAAGAGTTCGTTTTTTTAAAGGAGCTCGGCACCTGAAATAATGTGCAAGAAACATGATATTACGTTGGACATTTCTTGATAGGCTTGGACGTTAGGACCTGTACGTCATCCGAGACGTCAGTCTGACGACCCAGATATCAGCAGCGTAAGTAGCACAACGTGGGTTCCCGCCTCAGGAAAATTTACGTCACCGTATCCACAGTCGGTAAGCACAGTCATTTTTCCAGGATTTCGAACTCGAGGGATCATGTGTTTTTCGCGGTGTGTGAGTGTGTTAGGTCGGTTATGAAGTCAGCGTGAATGTCCGGAAAAATATGGTGATAGCTACAGCTCTATAGTTTTAACTTTTTAAGTAATGTTTGGAACAGATGCACCTAATGCAAGGCCATCAATGAGACAATCAGGAATAACACGGTAACCGGACCAGTGCATGAATATGAATAGTCATTTTATCGCACAAAATTAATTTATTAAAATACATTTAAATGGTTAAGGTTGATTACTATCAGATTCATAATCATCTGTCTTACTCTCCGTTGTTTCTTAAGTGTTTGGTTTTTGTAAAATGTCTGCTTCTAAACTTTGACGTGCTAAAGAAATACAGTTGACGTGCTAAAGAAATACAGTTGACGTCCTAAAGAAATACAGTTGACCTGCTAAAGAAATAATCATTCATTACAACAGTTGACGTGCTAAAGACGTTACCATTAATTTCATCAGAAACGGCACTTGAGCTTAATTGACTCAGCGGCAAGAATAACTGGTCGAACAATCGCTCTTCTTTTTTTAACCAATATTATGCTCGACGTGGACTGCTTGGTGACATTTTGGAGATGTTTTTCATTCCCTCGCACATTAAAGTTTCCACACAATGAATGAGATAGACAAGCTTACTATAAGGACGAACTAGAAGCAATAGCAGAGTGCAATTGTGTTGTCTAAAACTACTCGTAAAATGAATCACTGGAAGGAATAACCATCTTTTACAGCATAGATCTGCGGATGCTGTGATTAAATGTTGGTGGGTGCCGTGTACTACGTAACCCTAGATGACTGATTGTTTTTCACCGACAATTCACGTGTTTCCCCGCATTTTTCTTCAACAGCGCGAAAACAGGATTTTGGAGAGCGATCGTAATATTCACACCGTATTTCAAATCGACTTTGTTACAACCCAGCGCCAAATAGCTTAAATCTATTCGGCATGCAATGCTTTACAATGGAACTTCACATTTTATTAAGGAAAATCTAAATATATCTTAAAGGGAAACATTGATCTTTGGGTTAATTATTAGTACCTTTGTTTATGGCCGTGTTCAGATTTTTTCATAAAATAAGTGGCAGCTGCAGTACGCTCTTTCAATACATGCACCCCCCGCATCTGCGGAGGTGGTAGTTACACTATTGTGTTGGGGAGAACAAAATATGAACTGACCACTAAGGCTCATACGTCTATATTGATTGAGCGCAATGTCAAAATCAACAAAAGAAGGATCAAGGTGTTGAATTATGCACCTAACTTTTCACTCGTATGATCTTTTTAATAATGTATTTTTTTCATATTTTACACCATTTCAAAAACACGTATATGCAACACCGTGGATAACAAACACGCAGATAACCAGAGAATACTGTGCAAAATCTCACGTTCACAAGAAAAACGCAGTGCACGATAAAATAAATTCCCCTGAACTTTTCTTTATTACAGTGTAAAATACTACGAAGAACACTTGATGTAAAATTACTAATATGAATCGTATTTTACAAACGTATTTTTGAACACAACATTTTAATCTTCCTTAACTCGTTCAATAAATTCTTATCCTTGACACTATACAAGTTTCAGGCGAAAATGACTTTGGGAACACCAATGTTGAATTTCTTCGACTTGTACAACGGAAAACTCTCCTTTCACACCAAAGATTGCAGCCAGTAACATTTAATTCGTCTTAACAAGTAGCTGTTGTTGTCCTCAGGTTGTATCAGTTGGAAGTTTCTTTTCGTGCAGACACGGTGCTCTGATCGTATTGATAAAAATCAGGAAGCTAGTAACATCAGTGAATCCGAAATCCACGTCTCAAGAGACAGCTATCATTTTTCCTTGAAAGTTACTCGAATCAGTCGTTCTGCACATGGTGATTTTCTGTCGAATGCTATAAGATGATCTCCGAGCAGTTCGGTCTCATTTATACCGCACTCCCAGCGAAGTGCCAAACACTTTCGTCAAGAAACATTTCTGAAAAGGAATCCACAATTTGTTTAAAAATATCTCTTAAGAACCATACGTAGATGTAAAAGGCCAGATACAGACGATAAAATGCAAACTACATAGGTGAGCTCAGGCCGAGATATTTATTCCGATCGCAAATACACTGGTGTGCAAAAATCAAGGACGAAGAGGAGAAATTAGTATAAGAGCGGAACTAGCAGGCCGAACGGACCGAAAGACAACTCAGGAGATGGACCAGGACCCGGGACTGTAGGGCCTGCGCATATATGCAGCATGAAGTGTTGGGGGGGGGGGGTCGGAAGGGTATAAAGCACACGGGCGGTGTACGCTGAGCAATTCGGTGAATGTTATTGAACGGTGTACATTGGTTTGAACGACGTCGAGTTGCTGCCACCGTTTGATATGGCCAACAGGAAATCCAGTACACGACATCTGGATGACTTTACCCGAGGTCGAGTCATTGGGTAGTTGGAAGAAGGTCGAAGTGTGGCTAGTGTGGCTGAGGAGTTCAGGATCGCTCGCAGCATCGTTTCACGAACTTGGAGATCATTTCAAACGACAGGAACAGCTCTCCAAGAGTTTAGCAGTGGTCGTCCACGAGCAACCACTGAGGCGGACGACCGGTATATTGTCCTACAGGCGAGAAGGGACAGACGCGAGACAGCGGGAGAAATGGCAAGGCACATGCAACAGAAAACTGGGCGTCCGTTATCACGTTTTACCTTAGCCAGAAGGCTGCAGAAAGGTAGTCTATTTGCACGATGACAAGTACGGTGTGTGCCATTAACGCCTGCTCATCAGAGATGGCGGTTTCTGTGGTGCCAGAAACATAAGAACTGGACACATTAGCAATGGGGTCGAGTTCTGTTTACGGATGAGAGCCGATTCAGTCTGACTAGCGATTCCGGACGTATACGCAACTGGAGAGAGCAGGGCACGCAATCACACCTCCAACATCATCGAAAGGGACCGGTTTGGATTAAGCGGAA
Source organism: Macrothele yani (assembly GCA_039090855.1). Classification (NCBI taxonomy): domain Eukaryota; kingdom Metazoa; phylum Arthropoda; class Arachnida; order Araneae; family Macrothelidae; genus Macrothele; species Macrothele yani. Next base: position 38,228,599 of record CM077033.1, on the reverse strand, counting down.
TTCTCGTTCGGGGCGGTATCATGCTTGGTAGCCGTACTGACCTCCACATCCTCAAACGAGGATCAGTCACTGGTGTCCGCATTTGTACCAAGGTTCTCCTGCCTCACGTGCTTCTGTTTAGAGGTGCTGTGGGTCCTGAGTTCCTTTTCAAGGACGACAACGCTACACATCCTCGTACAGTGGCTATCGCAGAGCTGTTGGGCCCGCAAGGTCCCCGGACCTAAATCCAATCGAACACGTGTGGAACCATCTCGGTAGACGCTTGGCAGCACTTCACCAGCCGCCTGCTACGATTCCGCAGCTGCGATCTGCACTACAAGAGGAATGGGCCGCGATCGCCTCAACAGCTCCTTGACAACCTCGTCCTCAGCATGGACAGACGTTGTAAATTCCTGCAACGCAGTCAGGGGTGATCATATCCCCTACTAAAGACTGGAATTTTCTTGGCTTCCGCCTGTCACATGGACGTTTCTGTCTTTTGTCCAGTTGTGTTTGAAGCTACCTTTTCAATAAAGTGCCTTTGTTTCTTTTGGATTACTTGTTTGGACGGTTTTGCTCACTTGTCCCATATTCTTACATCTTGGGGATCTTATGGCATGATTTGAGTCGATGTGGAGCACTTCTGCACGACGTCACATTCGAAAAACCGTCTCGTCCTTAATTTTTGCACACCAGTGTACATTGTAATTCCAATTGTTCCCTGTGTGGTTATAACACTGCAGTAATTACCGGAAAAATCAACATATGTTAAATGAAAGAAAACAAGATGTATGCAGTTAGAAGCAAATCAGAAAGTAGTGCCATAAAAAATGAATATTTACTGAAGTCCTGAAACCTAGAGGACGAACATCACACAAAACCCAAAGAACAGCGAAAAATTGTTGCAGGAATATGCTCCACTGATTTATTGTGTTAGTAAAAATAGAATAGTTTGTGACAATTAAGAAAGTCCATTGCAAAAAAGGAAGTCCAGGTCAATAAAGAGCAAAAAATACCGTAATGCATGAAAGAAAAAACAACTGGAGCAAGAATACCAGTGTTTCTATGGTAGAACGAATTTGTACCCCGTTATATTCAAACTAGATAGTTTTTCTAGCGTCCGTAAAAGAGGGAAACTAATTGAGGTCCTTTTGCAACAAAAAGTTCATGTTGCATCCGAGACATAAGATAAATTTTAAACATGTTGCAGAGTTTATCCTGAGCTGCTGTAAGTGAATAAGACTGAATCTCAGATGCATAGTTTAAGTGAAAGGGACAATCGATATATTTTACCTGTTTAACTGAAAACTCAGGTGGCGAAAATCGGGGAATGAGGAGTCTGGATGGAGCGTCTGGTTAACAGAAAGAAAGAACCCAACTTGTTTTGATGTGTAGAACAAACCAGGTCAGGAAAGCGTTTCGCGAAGGAAAGCAGAAGGCGTAGGATTACACAGTGAGCACACAGATATAAGAGATTTCCAGTCACTTGACAGAAGTAGAAAGGCGAAGTAGGTAGATTGTTAAACCGATGAAGAATGACAAGAGTCAGGAGACCTTTGGGTAAGAAAGCCAATGCGCGTTCTGTGCTTTGAAAGAAATAAAAGTTTGATGGGCACCATTCCACACAGTTGAATGATCAGTTTGCAGAACGTTTCTAATCGGCAATGGCTGTAGGTCTTTCAGTACAAAGGAGCATATTAAACAAACCTGGGAGACTGCATGAAAAAGTGATTGTTGTCAGTTAAGGATTACGAAACCGGAAGGCATGCTGAATGATAATAAATTAAACTGGCGCCAGACGCAACATCAGGAAAAATGACATTGAAGGAAATCTTAAATGTATTAGAGCTTTGCGTCGTTTTCTGGTGTACCAGAAGAAGCAGAGTAGACGTCGTGAAGACGTTTCCAGGACAAATCAGTTGACCAAATCTGGGAGACCTTGACGTTACCGCAAAAAATCACCTGAGGGTGGGCAAATGATTGTGAAACAGAGAGGTTCATTGAGTAAATTTGGAGTTAAATATGGCGAAATGTGAGCTCAGGTCATTGCCTTTCTAAGTCATATTGCTTTTCTACGGATCTGGTAAGCCCAACTGAATTAAAGGGTAGATGTTCATTTAGAGAAATTACCTCGCCGTCAGTAGTGGATTATTGGAGGGAAGAAATTCATCTATAATTGTGATTTCTAGAGAAATCCGACTTTTGCCTATAAACATGTGGGGAAGGCTACCGTTATATGCTTTTCCTCCATGTACTTTGAACCAAATGCATTTCAAAATACACCGCTTTTTATTGGTAGGTGGTCTGATAAAGTATTGAAACGTGCTTTAGAGAAAACTCTAAATTCCCTGGTAAATTGTCTGCTGTCTACTGTGTAACACGGAAAGCAATAATTTTAAAAACAAAAACGTATTTTAAGTATTTCCAAAATAAATTAAGAATTTGGGTGGATGGAAATTTAGTTGACATAGATTTCATTGTTGCACTTCATCAAACACACGAAGGACGGTCTCCGTATTTAAGAAACAGAAATATTTACAACTTCTTCATAATTCTCACTTTATACAGTTCGCTTTGCATTAAGACTAATTGTAAAAAGTCATTCAACTTTGGGAGTTTAAAAGGATTGCTCGAGGTTTGATCATCGATTTTTAAATCATTCAGTTTTGTTTTTGATTATAACCTTCTATTGGAGACATTCTGTGTCATTTCCTATTTCTTTTTGATTTCTCGACATGGATACTAAAAAGAAATTACTGGTGTGTAATACCCCTCCTAGCCTACAATTGTCACAAAATAAACATTCCACATGGACTAGTATTTTTGTATTGTTTAGAATAAGGAAAGGTTGATACCCTTTACCTAGTACTTGGTTTAATTTTAGAATAATTTCAAGTAAAAAAATCTGCTACCCAAACATATATATAATAATCTATCTTTGGAATATTTTGCTGAACATTTGCATTCACTAATTATTGTCCATGGAATTTTTGATAGTCTTATTGTACATGCGAAAAATGTAAAACAAATTTTGTTATTGTGATTACTTCAGTCTTCTTCCAATTCTTTGTTATTTTGATAGTTCTTGTTCTTGTCCAAATTTCTTGGAAAATCTGGATTTGTTTATTGTTATTTAATCACAGATTCCATGCACTTGAAAATTAATGAACCGGAACTCAGGTATTAATTTGGTTAAGTCGTTCAAAATTTTATTACATCATTCCTCACCTATCTTTACATGCTGAGCAAAGTAAAAAATTAAAAGGTCAGAAGGATCGTTATGGGAAACACTTTAAAATTTACAAAGCCCGAATAAAGAAACGTAATGCTTCACTAAAACTTTCCGAACCTTCTCCATTGAACGACGTACCAAATTTTCCTTTTACATTTCATTCAAATTCCGAGAAAGGCTTTGTCTTGAAAATACTCTTTTTTATTTGCAATATGAGAACTGTTCCATGAAGTCTTTAAATATAGTTTGTTTTGTTTGGTAACTTTATATAAGGACAAGAGAAAGTTCCTAGTTATAGTGTTGTTGCACGTGCTCGCGTTCACTTTCCAATAATAAAACTTGGCAGCCGTATAATGAAGCGAGTTCTTTACTGAGAAGATTAGATTGAGGAAAAGGAAATCTAAATTGGTATTGCAGAATGCTAACGTACGTGTGATTTAGCGAACATCTTATTTTTAAGTAAAACTCCAGTTATACTGCTGCAGTTTCTTATATAATGTTTAGAAAATTATCGGCCTAACAGCTCTTCATGCTTACGTTTATTTGTTCCTAACGTAATATGTTTTTATTACAATTTATTGTTTCACTTAGAAATATCCTACTAGTATTCAAACTCATAATTTGTATTTTAAAGACATTTATTTCTTTTTAATATTGAATTTTTGGTCTTCACAGAGGAAAGCAGGTTATTGGTTCTATTATGTTTCACGTTTCACCGCACGAAGGGTTGGTTAAAGATTAAACGATATTCGAAGAGTGCTGCAATTTATTTTTGGATAGAGATGACTTTTCAGATTTGTTTTTCTTTAAAAACCACAGGTATTCTTAAGTTAAATCAGATGCTTTATATTGTATTATGCATTTCAGTTACATTCACTTTCAAGAAAATTCACTTGCTTTTCAATTTCTACAACAATTATATTTCACAATATACTCCAAACAAAAATTGTCGGCTCTGTTAGCGAACACGTACAGAGTAACAACAACAAATCTTTTCATACCCAAATCACAATAGGTTATTCAGCCAGGGCCCTGGCAATTATAGTTTATATAGGGTGAAGGAAACTTCTCAGGTGAAGCACGATGTTAGGCATTTTTTCCCTTGGGATGTCACCTGATGATTAGGAGAAACCTTTTTGTTTCGTAAGTAGTAATTTAGTATACATTTGTGTGCATGTTACTAAATAAAGTAATTTAAACATTAAATTGCCCCATTTTATTTCAATGCCTTAAAATTTCTGCAGCTTCCCGGAAAATATTTTATATCTTTTGTTCCTAAAACCGGTTTCTGCCTGTTGCTTAATTAGATGCTTCTGTCTGTGTACAAATTGAACTTAATGCACGAGTTATGCCTTCTATGCCTCAAACACATGTCTCTTCCTTCGAGTAAAATTTTACACTTTTCTGCTGTCTGGAGATTTACCAAAATTCGCAGGCCGTGTTTAAACACAACATTTTGCTAACACTGCCATGTTCCATCTCATGAAACTGCAAGGCAAACCATTAATTATATGGTAAAAAAACTGAATGAAAGTTTCAAGAGTAGTCATTGTATATGAATTAGTTTGTACAGTAGCACGAAAATCCAACAAAATCTGTTAAAAATTAAAATTACCATGAAAGTTTCCTAGTGTATCAAACAAGTTAAATTAATTTTATTTAGGGCCCATGGGTGACAACGGAAATGATACACCTATGAATTTGAGTATGTGTAGACTGAAATTAAATGAAAAGCTTTAGAGGATCTGGGATCTGGGAGTGCAGTTGTACATGTTATTTTTTGTCTCCACGGTACGGAAGTCTGAATTACGAAAACGTTCTTATTTCTCAACGTAAAATGCATATATATATATATATATATATATATATATATATATATATTCTATAAAGAAGATACCTAAGCAAAAAAATACATATATAATTTTGACTCACACCTAGTACAACATAGAAAAGGTTATGTATCTACCTGTGTGATCAATCATCTGTAAGAAGTTCTATTTTGAATTGTTAACTATGGAACTCAATAATAGAGTAACATACGAGCCCGTAAGTTATTCTACCAAGCAGTTAGAAAATCGGTTTAAGGCATTCTTCAAGAAACTTAAAATTCCACAAACTAGAAGATATGAGCCTGAATTTCCATTTCTTTTTGCAACGGTTAAGTTTCATAAGGATCCTGTGAAGTTCAGGTTCATAGCTAGTGGAGTAAGGAGTCATAAAAAGAAAATAGATCTTGCTTTTGAAGATGTCTTAAAGAAGGTTTTGAAACACATTAGAAACTGTTCTAACTTGATGTACAGAGATTTTTGGATAATTAATAATAATGCAGAAGTAATTTCTACTATACTCAAAGTTTGTCCCCTAGATATTAATAGTTATGATTTTGAAAACCTGTATACTAATCTGCCTCTATCAGATATAATCACTACCTTTAAAGAGCTGTATGCAGAATTTAAACTTAACCAATCTGTTGATGTAGGAACTTGGAACTCTTATCTCAATTGCTGCATAATAAATAACCATATCTTATATAATAATACTCTCTATAAGCAAGTGAACGGTATTCCAATGGGAACATCAACGTCCACGCATATCGCTAATCTATTCCTGTTCTTTAAGGAATATAAATTCATTAAAAATCACCCCACCTGCTCAGATAACTACCTTTACACTTTTAGATATATTGATGATCTGCTGTGTATCAATAATTCAGAAGTTATAGAGAGTGATTTTGATAATATCTATCCTAGCTCTCTTAACTTATGTAAAACCAACCACAGTAATCAGGAACTTGAGTTCCTAGACTTAAGCATTAAGCTCAACAGAGGTAACCCATCTATTAGCCTCTATGATAAAAGAGTTAATTTTCCTTTCAAAGTAATTAAATATCTACACTGGAATAATAACATTTCAACCAAAGTAATTGAGAATGTACTAATTTCTCAGGTCCTAAGAATTTCAAGAATTTGCAGCAACAATTTGGACTTCAATTACAACATTAATATACTATTAGAAAGTTTTCTAGAGAACGAAATTCCTTCTTCTTTCATCAAAAGAACTTTAAGAAAAATTATTCTGAATAATGGAGTAAGGTTGGCAGATCTGCTTTAATTTTCTACACAGTTAATAATATGATTCTGACCAATCAAAGCCGTAAGGAAGTTGGCTAGAGGATGCCTATTAACTACCTAAAGGAACCTTAGTGCTATGGATATGACGGTCCTATTAAAACAAAAAATTAAATAATATAAACAAAATCACAAAAAAGCTTAAAAATCCGTTTATAAAAGAAAATAAAAACAAATAAAAAAGAAAACTAGTTATTCATCACTAGGATAGCTATACTAAAAATAGTAAAACCAACATTAAAATTAATAAGATTCTGATTAATCTATAGAAGCTCACTAAGGTGATTTAATACATGCAAAGATTATTAAATAAACTGCTCGTGTATTTTATAATATTTCTCATGTATTCTGGAGAGTTAATTCTGCTCTTTCTGATCATACAGATCCACAGTCTTATGTTTATATATTTTTTTTTTCTTTGGTTAAAATCTCCGCGCGTTGTTTTCTTGCTGTATGAGGAGGCCATCAGCCCCACCCTCACTGCCCCCAGCGTCTAGGGAGTGGCAGAAGAGGTCAGCCATGTTCTTCTCTTGTGAGGAGAAAAGTTTTTGTAACACAAGAGGTAAGCTCTCTTCCTTGTTTTTGGGTTCTAGGTTTTATAAGTTCAATGTTTGTACTTCATGTACCTTTTCTCTGTCGTTTTTTAGCTTTTCAACTTTTAGGCATTGATTTGTCTGTTAACATTTTTGCGGGTTTTAACTCTTTCTTTTCTTTGTAACTTTGAGCGTCTTTTGGGGTACCTAGGAACAGAAGATGGCTTAGCTTGTTCCTTTTCTATGCGCTGTCTATGCGCTGTTTTTTCAAAGTAGTTAAGTTCTTAATACTAATTAATTATGCACTTAAAGCACTGCTGAAATACTTTGTACATATTGCAACTAACTGTTTAAGGTATATAACTTTCACAAAGTTTTCTTTAGTTAATTATTATCTTTAACTTATTCTCGTTTTTGTGTTGTCATAAGTTGTAGAGTAGGGGGTTTTAGACTCAAGTTTTCTTTCAAAAATCTGTTCGTTATAAATTAACATTTCCTTTTTTAATTGCAATGTAAAATTTGGATTTCTTTTGCATTGTTTTTCAGGTTTAAATTCTCTCTCAAACGAACTTGGAATTTCGTTATGGCTGAAAATCATTTCTAATTATTATGTCACTCTCACAGCTTGAGTTCTCTTTAATCTTCTTCTCTCTGTTTAATAGTAACAGATGAAGAGTATGGGTCGGGCCAGGAAGGTTAATGGATGCAAGCGAAAATGTTAACTAGTGCTAGGTCATGCAACTCTAAGGAGGACATGACTTATATATATATATTTTTTAAACTATTTTAGGTGGGAATGTTACTTGCATCTATGGCCTTGCAGAAACCCATTTCCAACTAGGTCTTTGTGGAAGTGAGAAAATGCAGAGTTTTTGCTGGTCCTTGATAAAGCCAAGGCTCAGTATTCTCGACACCTTCTACATTCAGTTGTTTTATTTTATTTTTTTACCTTTTTTTCCTTTTGATCACACAGGTAGATACATAACCTTTTCTATGTTGTACTAGGTGTGAGTCAAAATTATATATGTATTTTTTTGCTTAGGTATCTTCTTTATAGAATGTGAATTCTGAATTTTCAAAACTGCTGCGTTGCGCGTTTTGATTTTCAGGTTATTTTGCACCCTTCTGTTTTAAATTCTAAAATTTTTTTCCTTAGTCTTCAGTTTTGCTCTTTAGTTATATATATATATATATATATATCAGACATGGGATGTAAGGTCAGGTGATGCGTAACATCACAGCCTCTCCTTGACAAATGTCGACCCCGCCTTCTCGTGGTGCATCCTGTTCCCACTAAAGGGGCTCTAACGACCGCCAATAGCGGTATAACTATACCATCGGGATTAGAGGAAATTCTATCCCACACTCACCAACCCGCTTGGCCAGCGTGGTGAGTTATGGCCAAACCCCTAAAAAATGATTCCACAACTTAAATCTTGGCCCTCAGTCTCCGGCAGCTGGAATGTACCTGGCCAAGGCAGCGGCCAGTGCGACATGAAGGCAGAGGGTGCTAAGAATCCCCGGAGGACCGGACTAGGCTGCCATCTGATGCTGACCTTGGCTACTTACAATGGACGCTCCCTATCTTCTGATTCAAGGCTTCTTGAATTGGAAGAGGAATTACAAAGGATCAAGTGGGACATCGTGGGGCTAAGTGAGGTAAGGAGAAAAGGAGAAGATCTCATCGAACTGGAAAAGTGGACATCTCTTCTACTATCGTGGGACAGATACTGGCAGAACTAGTGGTGTTGGATTTATAATAAACAAGAAACTGAAGGATAAAGTTGTAGAAGTTGAAAGTTCCTCTGACAGAGCTGCACGACTGGTTATCAAACTCTCGAAAAGATACCAGGCTCAGATTATTCAAACTTATGCACCCACCACAATTCATCCTGAAGAAGAAATTGAAGAATTTTATGAGGAAATTTGATATCTAAATAATAAAGGTAAGCAGCACTTGAAAATAATTATGGGAGATTTCAATGCAAAAATAGGGCAACGGCAACAGAATGAAACTTCAGTAGGTAAATTCGGTCACGGCAACAGAAAGCAGCGTGGAAATACTCTCGTTGAGTTTGCAGAGGCAGAAGGGTTTTTCATCTTGAACTCCTTCTTCAAGAAAAAGCCACACAGGAAATGGACATGGAGACATCCAAATGGGACGACAAGTGAAATTGATTTTATTATGTGTAACAAAAAATTCGTCATAGAAGACTGCAGTGTGCTAAACAAGTTCAACACAGGTAGTGACCATAGATTGGTGAGATGTAAGATGCACCTCAACACTAAACTTGAACGTGGCAAGCTCATAAGACAAACAAAACCTATTGACATAACCAACCTTAAAAAACACCATAATACCTTCAAGTTGGAACTGAAGAACAGGTTCTCTGCTTTGGAAGGCCTAACATCGGAAGAAGTGGACATCTCTGAAGTTAACAGAAAAGTAACCAAAGCTCTTATGGAAACAGCAACAAAATTAGCTGGGTCTAAGAACAAGTTGCATGTAAACAAATTATCAGGAAAAACGAAAATGTTGATGCAAAAAAGAAGAGAGATGAGGACAACTAAAGAAGATGTGACTTCCAAAGTGGAATATATAGAGCTATGCAAGACAGTAAGGAAAAGTATCACTGAAGACGTAAGAAAATTCAACTGTGAACTAGTGAGGAAAGCAATTGAAAACAACCAAAGCCTAAAGATAGCAAAGGGACATCTCAGTAAGGGAAGAAAACAGATTATGGCACTGAGAAAAGAAGATGGTTCTGTAACAAGAAATAGAGGCGAAATTTTGACAAGAGTGAAAGATTTCTACTCCAAATTATATGAAAGGGATGATACATGCACTCCAGACATCATGAAAGATACCAGTACCAGAGTTCCTCCAGTCCTTCCAGCAGAAGTTGCACATGCAATCAAGAACATGAAGCGGGGAAAAGCTCCAGGAGAAGATGGAATTACTGTAGACATCATACAAGAAGCAAGTGGAGAAATCGAAACAGTACTCGCCCAAATTTTCACTCGATGCCTTAATGAAGGAAAGATTCCTGAGGATTGGAACATCGCTACAATGATCCTGCTACATAAGAAAGGTGACATTGAGGATCTCGGAAACTACAGACCTATCAGCCTCCTATCAGTAGTTTATAAAATCTTCACTAAAAGTTCTTTCACACCGCTTGAAGGTAACACTGGACATGGCTCAACCGAGAGAACAAGCTGGATTCAGGAGTGGCTACAGCACAATAGATCATATCCACGTACTGAGAGAACTAATTGAAAGAGCGAGGGAATATGAACTTCCATTGTGCATGGCTTTTATCGATTATGAAAAAGCCTTTGATTCGGTGAAACCATCAGCATTTACAATGGCTCTGAAAACCTGCGGTATTGAAGATGCATACATTAATATTATTAATAACATCTATGAAAATGCAAGTGCAAAGATTCGGCTGTTTGAAAATACAACACACATAAAAATTGGAAAGGGAGTGAGACAAGGTGACACCATATCTCCGAAGCTCTTTAATGCCACATTGGAGAGTGTTTTTCAGTCGCTGAGCTGGGAAAACAAAGGGATAAAGATTAATGGAGATTATCTAACCCACCTTCGTTTTGCTGATGACGTAGTCATTTTTGCAACTACCCCATCAGAGCTGCAGAGTATGATCCAGGAACATGCTGACAAGAGTAAAGAAGTGGGATTAAAAATGAACTTTCAGAAGACAAAAGTGATGTACAATACTTTTACAAGAAATGAAGATTTATCGATTGATGGAGAAAAGCTGGAGATAACAGACACGTACGTTTATCTTGGACAGCAGATATCAAGGGAGGGTCACATTGATGAAGAAATTAATCGGCGTACAAAACTTGCCTGGAGAGCATTTGGAAGAAACAGCATAATTTTCAAGAGCAATATGCCATTATGTCTTAAAAGAAAAGTGTTTGATCAATGCATCCTTCCATTGCTTACGTATAGTGCAGAGACGTGGACCTTAACTAAAAGAGACATACAAAGGCTGCAGACAACTCAAAGTAGCATGGAGAGGTGCATGCTTGGTGTAACCAGGAGAGATAAGAAGAGGAACTCGTGGATCCAAAAAATGACAAGAGTGGAAGACATCATGATCAGAGTTAAATCCCTGAAATGGCAATGGGCTGGACATACTGCCAGAAGGACAGATCATCGATGGACAGCTGAAATTTTAGATTGGATTCCAAGGGACAGGAAAAGACCCAGAAGAAGACCACATGGGAGATGGGTGGATGAAATTCGAAAGTATGCAGGGGTGACATGGAGGAGACTGGCACAAGACAGACCGTTGTGGAGGAAACTTGGGGAGACCTTCGTCCAGCAGTGGATTGATAATGGTTGACAATGATGATGATGATGATATCAGACATAATGATGTTCAAACCAAAAACCCACACAAACTTCAAAACACAAGCCCCAACCACGACGAGCATGAACCACAAGAACCAGATGCCCCAACCATATACCAAAAACACGAACTCTGCGCCAAAACAAAGCCCAAGCAAAATCCCCCCAAAAAACTAACACTTGTAACTGACACTTAAATCTTCTTGCTTTCACTTGTCGCACTTGCGCTTTTTTACGAAATACCTAACCGCATTCGGTGAATATTTGCTTCCAATACTCAATTATCGGATTCTTGTACTGCCAGGTCGACGCTCTGGATGTTTGTCTTCTCTTACTACGTACGCTCTTTCGGCAGCTTAATTCCCTAAGCTGCTAAAAAAACGGCAACTTTAAGGTTCCCTCCAAACTTTGCGATGACTTCGAAAAGCTGGTAATCAATGCCGGTGTTCCGCTAATGAGAACGGCATGTCTGTCTCTATCTCAGGTAGACATTCGGCGCTTTGCATATTGAGTACGTGTTTAAAAAATCTTTAGATTCTTGATTTCACTTGGGATTTTGCTTGTAATTTGTTTTCGCACAGAGTTTGTGCTTTTAGGAAGAGGTTGGGCATCTGGTCCTTGTGGTTCATGCTCGTTGTGCTTGAGTCTTATGTTTTGTCTTTCCTGTGGTTTTCTGGTTTGAACATCTGTACTTCTCATAATCTGACACTTCGTGGGTTAGGTGCTTATGCGCATTCATGTGTACAGTCTATTCTCTTGTTTTTATCCTTCATTCATTTTTTTTCTTTTGTATTTTAATTTTTAAAAAGTTACTTTATACTGTAAGGGTGCATAGGAAAGTCCCTTTAGCATGGAATAGCTTGCGAACGAAAAGAGGTACAGTTATGCAAGTGAGATAACGGTATAGTAAAGCGACCACGCACAATTGAATGCAACCTATAGCAGCGCCCCTAGTGGCAAAAATCGGAAGTTAGTCATTTCAATTCGAAACCGAAAAGAGATAGAGCAAAATTTTCATTTACAAAGTTGTAGAGCATCAATAATTAGGAGAAAACGACATTTGTTTCACACGGAAATGTTTTCCCATAATGCGTACATTTGTCAATATTAGTTCAGTACGATATTGGTTTTCACATAAATGCGTATATATGTCAAACTGTATATACATATGTACGCATTTATGCAATAAATTGTGTGTATTTGCTCATACTTATGCTTATTCACTTCAAACGCTCACACAAAAGACCGCGCATCGATTTCGGACATTTTCGTGTATTCAGGCCCCAATTTATCTTACCCGTGTGAAACAAAGGTCATTTTTTACTAATTAATTGATGCTGTGCAACTTTGTAATTGGAAATTTTGCCATATCTCTTTTCGTTTTGGATTTGCAATAACTAACTTCCATTTTTCGCCACTAGGTGCGCTGCTATTCGTTGCATTCGATGTGGTGTAGTCGCTCTACTATACCGTTATCTCACTTGCTGCTCTGTTAATCTTGGCCAAGTGGAGGGGCATGCCTCTAAACACGACGATGTTCAGCACTGGTAATAATGAGGCATGGCCAACGTGTAAATCCTTAATTTCTGTTGGGCTCTTAACTTCTAATGGTCTGTGAGTATTGCTTCCCTTTCTTTCACAGTCAAGTGAAATATATAAATTTCATTTCTTTTATTGCCACTGTCCTCTTTACTCTTGTGCAAGGAGAAACAAAATAAGCAGGAGATATACACTGCTGGACAATTGCTAAGGACGGATCATAAACGGCTATACACAGTGCGTCAAATAATTTTTAAGACTGGCGCTATATTTCAGCCTACGTTGGCGCCACCAGTGTAATCGCGAATGCGTTATAAACCGCGACCATCTGCTTGCTCTCTGCCAAAAGTACTGCGCAGTTGTTAAAATAACTCAAACGAAACGGCCGTTCATTAGAGAAGTAACATTTTTTTCATGTTGAATTATTAAGATGGAACAAAGGGCTGTTATTAAATTTAACGCAAAACTTAATAAAAGTGCCTTGGAAACGTACCAAATCATGAAAAAAGTTTACGGTGAGCTTTGGTTTTGTAGATCAAATGTTTTCCTGTGGCACTAACGTTTTTTGAACGGAAGAGATAAGCTAGAAGATGATACGCATACCGGAAGACCAAGTTCATCTAGGACACTTGAGATTATCATTAAAAAAGTGCGCGATTTCGTGACAAACAATCGATGTGCGTCACTAAAAATGATGGGAGAGTCTTTAAACATCAACAAAGAAACGATTCAAACCATCCTGCATGAAGATTTGGGCAAAACAAAAGTATGTGCTAAATTTGTTCCACACACGTTACCCAATGAACAAAAATCAAGGAGAAGTGCACATTGCAGAGACATCATTTCAGCAGCTGAAAATGATCCAAACTTCTTAAAATCGATTGTTACAGGTGATGAAACATGGTGTTTGCAATATGATCCTAAAACAAAGCGACAAAGTGCTGAATGGAAGTCAAAAAACTCACCACAAGCCAAAAAAACAAGAAAATTTCCATTGAAAATCAAAACAATGCTTATTACATTCTTTGATAGTACACAAAGAATTTGTTAAAAGTGGACAAACAATTATTGGTGAGTTTTATTTAAATGTTTTGAGGCGTTTGATGGGCATAATTCGTCCAATTCGTCCAGAATATCGGGATGAAAACAGTTGGTGTTTGTTGCACAATAATGCACCCTGTCACACCTCACTTATAGTTTGTAGATTTTTGGCGAAAAATAACGTCTGTGTGTTGAATCATCCACCGTATTTGTCTGATTCAGCTCCCTGCGAATTTTGTTTATTCCCAAAACTTTAAATGACGTTAAAAGGATGTTATTTTGATGATATTTCGAAAATACAAATAGCTTCGACGCGTGCTTTGGAGGCAATTCCGCAAAGTGAACTGGAACAGGCATTCGAATCATTATTAAATCGCTGTAACAAGTGTATTGAAGCCGGAGGGACTTATTTTGTATAACAAATCAAAAAAATTATAATTTCTTATTTCTATTTCATTTTACAGACCCAGTCTTAAAAATTCTTTGCCACACTGTGTATAGCGCATAAAATAGTAAGTGTGGTTGGATGCCAAGTGAAATAATATAATGTCAGAATGCCAGGACATCACAAGAAAGACAATTTATTGTGCTCTGAAATCCAGAAGGCTTTGGAACGTGTTCAAGTGACAAACATGCCATTTTGTGCAGAATACGTAAACGTGAAAAAATGCAATTACCGTCCACAGGCGTTCTGGCGTAAGATGTCAATACGGGATATGGCCACCATGGAGGGAGATGCAAGATTCCACACGTCGTGTCATGCTTTGCACAACATTATGAAGCAGCTGTTGGGGTAATTTATCCCATTCCTCTGTCAGTGCACGGATGATGGAGTCCTTGTTTATTGGAGGGCAATGGCGACCAGCAAGCATCACACACATTTTCAATGGGATTCAGATCTGAAGAACGTGCTGGCCATACGAGGCGTTGAATATCCTCGCACTCAAGACACTCCTGGACAGCGACTGTTCGATGACATGTTGCGTTGTCCTCCATGAAAATGAATCTATCACCGACAGCACCACGGATCATGCAAACATGAGGTAGCAGAACATCATTAATGTATCGTTGGCCAGTCATAGTCCCAGTTGGAAGAACTTAGAGGGACGTACGGCCATTGATTATAATGCCAGCCCATACCATGACACTACATGTCGGATATCGGTCCCTTTCCTGTATGTTTGCTGGACAATATGCAGTACCACTATCACGCCAGATCAGTTGTCGTCGACAATCAGACGATAGACTGTATCTACTCTCATCTAAGAAGAGGACAGCAGACCAGTCGTTATCAGTCCAATTGCGATGTTGATGGCACAATTGCAAAGGGGCGGTACAGTGACGTCTGGTCAATGGGATGCCCACAACAGGACGGTGGACGTATAGTCCCCCTTCATGCAAACGTCTGGCGGCAGTTGTTCGGGAGATCCGCTTGACAGTAGCAGCCATAAACTGATTTGCTACCTCACCTAGCTGCGCTGCGCCGGTGTCTTTTTGTTGATAGCACTATGTACCGAACTTCTGCAGGTGTCGCACTGCGAACACGACCTCCCCCGTGACGTTTGCTACACTCTCCATTTGTTTGAAATAATTTCCAAAACCTTGAAACAACACTGTGGCTGACGTCAAACTCCCTGGCAACATCTGTTATTTTTCGCCCTTCTTCAATCTTGCCAATAATATAGCCACGCGTAAAATCCTCTAGGTGATGTCGGGAAAACATACTGAAAATTGCAAGTTCGTCAACTAATTCTTTCCCTTTCAACTTTGCGTTTGAACAACAACGCTCAATACGCGTCAAATCCTTTATATCTCTCACAGCGCTATGACGTCACGAACAAGTTCGGCAATCCAAAATTTGAATACGCACAACACGTCTTACTGTATCCCGCACTTATGCTAATTTCCACATTTTCCTGCCTTCCATTTTATGGTTGCTATCGTTGCTATTGTCATCCGTCCTTAGCAATTGTCCGGCAGTGTAATACAAGTTTGTAAAATCATGCAATGCATTGATTATACAGTAATACGCTTTCCAACATACCAGAAATCATTAATCAAGTTATCACTCAAGTTATAAGAATAATGGCTGTGGAATAAATCTCGGTCCTGTGCCCTCACCCTTGATCCCATATCGATGATATTCATCAGAACCGGTTCGGTATACCTCCGAAATAACATGATAAAACTTTGTCGCAATCGAAGCATTTTTACGTAAGTTACGATGCATGAGGGCTATGGAATAGATCCCGCTCCCGTGTCCTAACCTTTGACCTAATTTCGCCCAATTTCAACAGAATTCGTTCCCAGGCAGGCCAATACAACATACTAACATTTCATCTAAATCGAAGCATTTTTACGCAAGTTATGACGCATAATGGCGATGGAAGTGATTCCACTCATATGTCCTGGCCTTTGTCCCCGTTTTACCCATTCTCAATAGGGTTTGTGGCCAGGTGGTCCCCTACCACATACTAAAATTTCATCGAAATCGAACCTTTTTTACGTTAGTTATGACGCGTAACAGCAGTTGAGTGTTCTCGCTCTTATATGCTGACCTTTCACCCCATTTCGGTCACTTTAAATAAGGTTCCTTCCCAGATGATACCCTACCAGATACTAAATTTTCATCGAAATCAAACGATTTTTACGCGAGTTATCGTGGAGACGGACATACGCACACAAGGCGTGACGTAATGATGCAGATGGAAATCGCGACCATTTGCTAGCAAGATTATGACGTCATAAAACTTTAAAAGGATCCAAATACAACGCGTGACGTAATGAGACAGACGACGTGACCGCGCGCCAACATTCTCAAACGCGAGATCGTGACGTCATAAGATTTCTAAGCATTGGAAGCATTAATGGAACAACGCCATGACACTAAAAACGTTATAATTCGGGGTGGTAATTTAACCCACCAAACCAGTTCTCCTAAAGTCGAGATCAAGCTAAATTGATTTCTAGTACCAGAAAACGGCAGGTTAACGACTTCCATCAAAATTCTTAGAGTCGTTTTCAAAATAAAATGTACGTACATATATAAGAGAATTGCTACTTTAAGGGGGACGTCAAGTAATTTTGCTTCCTATAATTCCATTGGACAAACTTCTGTACACATTTTCTTCACAATAAATGCGTTCCCAAGAATGAAAATTTGAACATCGAATAAAATAGCTTCATTTAATAACTTGGAATACTTAATATTTACTAAACCATAACCGTAATAATATTTCTAAACCATAACCGTAATAATATTTTCTAAACCATAGCCGTAATTATGCAATCCAACATTTATTTGTCCACTGATGTCATCAAAGTACAGGTCGCGCCATCTTTTTTCTGGTTTCAACACCACCAAAGGAAACGCTATTATTTTTTAATATAATTATGCTTATGTTTTAGAAAATGTTAAGTATTCCAAGTTATAGTATGAAGTTATTTTAATCGGTGTTCAAATTTCCATCCTTTGGGAACACACTAATTGTGAAAGAAATGTGTACAAAAGATTTTCCATTGGAAATATAGGAAGCAAAATTACTTGACGTCAACGTTAATAGTGTGGGATAAGGGCAACGGAATGGATCCCGATCCTATGTCCTGACCTTTGACTCCATTTGTCCCATTTTCAATAGGGTTCCTCTCCAGGTGGTCCTCTACCACATACTAAAATTTCATCGAAATCGAACCATTTTTACGCACCTTATGACGCATAAAGGCAATGGAATGCATCCCGCTCCTATGCCCTGACCTTTGACTCCACTTAATCCATTTTCAACAGGATTCGTTCCCCGGTGGTTCCCTACCACATATCAAAATATCATTGAAATCGAACCATATTTACGCAAGTTATGACGCATAAGGGAAATTAAATGGATCCCGCTCTTATGGCTTGACCTTTGACCCCACTTCACATATTTTCAATAGGGTTCGTCCCCTGTTGGTCCCCTATCACATACTAAAATTTCATCGAAATCGAACCATTTTTACGTGAGTTATCGTGCCGACAGACAGACGGACGGACAGACAACGTAAAAAGTTGGAGCATATACGCTTCTTCAACCTAGGGTTGGAAAGCGTAAAAAAGGATATAATAACTTATCTAAAAATACCAGGAGACTGAGAAAACCGAAGTCTTAAATTTTTTTTCGTTATTTCCTCAGAGTGTTAGCTAAGTGCAAATTAGTTTGAAATTGTCCAAATAAAATCTCTCGTAAAAACGAGAAAAGTGAAATCAGTGCATGAAATGGAGCAGTATGTGAAATTATATTCTGATTCGAATGTGGATCACATTTCGATGACTAATTTATGAAATGCCTCTATCATGAATATGTTTGTCATTCCCCGCAGTTGCGAATGTTTCAGAATTTTTCACCTAAGTTTACTTTTCTAGCATTCCAAGACATGTGTTCAGATCGAAGATGGCCCCCAAATGTCAATATAGATTTTAAATTGTTCAGTAGTATATTATCTCACAAGACTAATGGTAAAGAAATTTCTTTTCCAAATTATCTACATTTTATCTGCTATTTCATCTTCGATCCCCGTATTCTTCCTATTATGATGGAAGGAGATACGTATTTGTTTCTGATCCCAGACGTATGCATAAAAATGTATATGAATTTAAATCAAGGTAGAAGTAACGCAACGTTCATAGATCCTTCAGCGAAAGATAATCCGAATGGTCCTAAAAGCGATAGGTAATTCGATCACACGAAGAATACCTCGAGAACTCTCAGACCTCGGAACCTCTCGAGTACTTCTCGAAAAGCGATATTCGATTTTGCATAAGAGAATTCGAACGATGATTGGTAGATATTTTTTGGTGTTTGGAACACACCTCGGTAGATCGCGGCAGCGTTGGAAAAATCAAAAGGATTTTCCAGAGTATTTTTTCATTGGAATGATTTTTATATTCTCTACTGTTTCTAGAAATTTTCATAAACCAACGAATTGTTTTTTTACTAAATTATGCCCATCACTAATTTTTGTGCTCTGAATTATTAGGTGTATTCTTTATCCTAAGTACATATTAAAGGTGGCTTCTTCTCACCTTCCTCTCGCGAATAACGGAAAGCCAGTCCCTAATTTAGGTCCACGTCTTCGAAGGAAATTGAGGGCCAGCGACGCAAAACAAATACAGCAGGCATGAGTGTTGTATTTGCATGCCTCACCCGTATTAGAACCGGGGCATTTTTTGGACGAATAGTCAGAAGCCAGAGCCCAGGACATTGCGACACCGGGGGTGGGTGTGCCCAAATCAATTAATGCTCACAGCGAAAGCATGTTCACATGCTACGTATGTTAGACACTATCTTGGTGCTCTGCATGTTGTTCGTCAGTATACAGAAATTGAAGTGTTTCATACCGACTATCTGAAGTGGAAGCACATGCGCCTGATCTAGCCCAACGTCTGCGCTATTTCTTATTCGCACGGCAGGTGGATGCGTTTAGTCCTTCGATGGTGATTATGGAATGAACAAATTCAGGAATCTTTTCATCGGTCTGCAAATCGAGATCTCAAAAAAAAAATTTTTTTTTTGACTATGCTATTTCCATGATTAAAACTAGAAATTAGCACGTCACGCACCTGTTCAGAACTCACAGTACTAATTTGGGAAAAAATAAAAAAATATCACATACGAAGTGCATTTACACTGCTAAATTTATGAAATGTAGGAAATAAAATCACCAGTAAATATGGGAACAGATAATGCAAATCTGTACTCACGAGCCACTGATTTAAAAACCTTTATGCAGATGTCAGTAAACGTCACGCATGCACCGATATATCCAAAACTCGTGGTCACTTGTGTTGCTGATTGAGTGAGGTATAAATTTAAAACTGCTGATTGTGTGCGATCGTCAACAGTATTGATCACAATGGAAAAACAGAGATATTTCGGAGTTCGATAAAGAGCTAATTGTGAGTGCCTTCTGCTTGGAGCGACGATTCTGAAAACAGCAGAACTGACTGCTTTTACAAAAGCCGAGATCCGACGGTCTTTGATCAATAAAAATATATCAGACTTTGCCTCTTGAAGATGCGAAACTGTTAGGCTACGACAATATGTCGGAAACCAGATTGCCATCGTCTGAGAAGGCTTATACGTAGAAACAGAAATTTCTGTGAGAAGCATTCGATTGAAGCAATGAGGAAAGGCTGTTCTTGACCCATATTGTAGCGAACTATGCGTAGTATATTGACAGTCGCACGACTGTAAGGAAAGTGAAAATTTTTGTGAAGAGCCGGAAAGTTCGTCTTCAATTTTATCAGAAACACCATGACTGGACACTGCAGGATATGTTGTACAACGCTTTGCGGTACATTTTGTTTGGCACCCACGGTTTGCAGAGAGTTTGAAGAATGCCCATGAAACAATGGATCTAGCTTGTCTTGTAAACACGCTGAATATTTTTGATATGGTGCCATGGTAGACAGCACGTTCCTTTGGCAAGGAACGGGTCTCCTCAAAATGCTGAAATGTCAGGTATCCTCCAAGGAATATCTGAGCATTATTTCCATTCAAGTAGTCCCCTTAACCTTGACATTCTAATCGATCAGGTGAGGTGTGTATCATTGAAGGCAGTACTATTCTCCCTCGTGCAAAATCTTTTCAACAGAGTATAACGTAGAAGTCTTTTCGTACTTCTACGTTATTTTAAAAACATAACCATAAGATGAAATAGTTCTTAAATTAAACCTTAACGGCCAAACGAAACATGTAAACAAAAGAAGTCAAACTTACGGAAAAGATGCTTTATTCAAGGTTTTCTCCAACACATCGTAACATGACATAGCACTTCGGATTAAACGCTCCCCACACCACACAGCTCTACAACACAACGCTCTCTCAGCAGCAGTTTACTCGTAGTTTATATCTCTCGTTCTTATCAAAACAGGCATACGTCACGTTCATTCAACCTCAATTATGTTGCCAAGAGTATTCGTTTGAGAGAAAATATATCACGTTAAGAGTGAAGTATAACTGAGAATAAACTCAATATTTACATAGGTAAAGAAACTAAAAAGGAAAGTTAATTTAGAATATTCGTCACAAGTGCTCAACGAGCATACAGCAAATTCCACCATCAACCCTGGACACTATAAAGCTCATATTCGACCCCACAGAATACATATAACATGTGTTAGAAGAAACTGATCCCGGAGCAAAGTCCTCTACTGTCAAATACCAGCCAGTTGATGGACTGTTTTGTGAACGCCTATTTTGCTGTAGGTGAACTCCAACATCTGGTGGAATACACGCCAAATCGCATATGATCTATAATTTGGGCTAAAAACGTCCAAACCGGTGCTGAATAAAAGGTCCTTACTAAGTGGCTGGTTTGTGCATAATTCTGTCAAACAGAAATAATGTTATGAAGTTTTCTTATTTCTGGGTTCGAAATAATTTTATGAAGTTTTCTTACTTCTGAGGAAATATGCATGTCGAAATTATTATGCAGTATGAGAAGCAGTAATGAAATAGAATAAGTGGTTAAAATACTTGACCATACAATTATATGTGTTTTTCTAATAACACTTGGCTTTTCCTGTAGCAAGACGTGAGATATTTCTGATTCACAAAAAATCATGTTTCATTTAAAGACCATCTCCTAGATAGTTCATGGAAAAAATTAAGTATAAATATTTTTTCGTTAGATTACCCAGACAAACACATCCAGAAAGGCTTGGGATCCCTCCAATTCTTGGTTTCATTGGTCAGCGCTTGAGTGGCGTGGACGAATCAGGTAACCGATTGGTCTCTGCTGGGAAAGAAAACTGGGCTTGATTTATTCAGGCATATAGACACGTCCTGATTCATGATTACTCAAAACGTTTTCTTTGTAATACATATATAGAGGAAGGTACTCAGTTAACATCACCGAAGATACTCCTAAGGACTAGCCGAATTAGTGAATTTGTGAGATACATATAGAGTTCATGAGATGTCATCTCCCACCTCGGCCGAAAGAGGACAGCACGTCAACACACATTTCAGCACTACGCGCCAGTGCATTCCAGCACTACGCGCCAGAACTTCCAGCACTGCGTGTACAGTGCTGGAAGTTCGGGCGCGTAGTTCTGGCAAATTGTGTGAAACCGACTTTCATCCTAAAACAATCTTAAGATCACGCATTTCACTTTAAATGTTAAACACACGTAGAGTTCAACTTTTAACGTGGTTAGACTACGAATATTTTTCAAATCGGAATAAAATAGTACCCTTCTCGTGATCTGTTGAACGTATAATATCAACAGGAAATACGTTAGAGTCAACGAGGAGTGTAGGTATACATAGAATTATTTTTATTTTCCCTCAATTTTTCAAAATCCCTATTTTTTAAAACTGTTGTATTCTGATTTAAGTTTTTTTTCAAACTCTTTTAAACCAGGAGGAGATTTAGAGTTGTCAAAACGGAACCGTATTTTCATACTACAGTTATCTAGGACAACCTGTAATTTACACATAAAATTGGCACTCGCAGAATCAATATTTTCTGTTATTGATAAATTGGAAAAACACCCAATGTCCTCTTGCCCGGTACATTCTGGAAAATTTATCCATCCCCCCACATACTGGGTACGATAAAGGGAGAGGGAGACGTGTAATAACTCCATAAGAACTGGATTGTGATCCGAGTTGAGAGTGGAAAGCCTTCAAATTGAGTAAATATTATTTAAGTTTCTCAAAACCACAAACTTCATTGTACCGGGCTAAATATACACATGACTTGGAAAAAAATTTCGTATATGAAAACCACCTGCATATAATTCTCACTAAAAATTGTCTTGGCAAACCCACACCCGTATCTGTCACTGATACGAGAATCACGAAATTTGAGCTTACAAATCCATATCCCCATAGCAATAAATCGGGAACTGTCACAGCAAATGTTTCTGATATTCTAACTGTATATATTTTTTCGTTTTATTATAAACACACACTATTATTAAATAACTTCTGGCTTCTGGCAAAATATCCCCATCGGATTGTACGGAAATTAACGGCGCAATCGGAAACTGAGCCCACTGAAAGAGACTTTTGATATAAACAGAGACAAAACTTCTAAGACTTGTACAGTAGCTGAAAGCAGAGACGTCACTTTTAGGACTTGTACAGTAGCTGAAAACAGAGACGTCACTTCTAAGACTTGTACAGTAGCTGAAAACAGAGACGTCACTTTTAAGACTTACACAGTAGCTGCGACAAAAAATCTAATTCGGAACAGAGAAACTGCTACTCCAAGAAAATCATGTTTCAGAAGGCAAGGCTTAGTCAACATTTTACTGTGTAAGGAAATTAGAAGAGTCTAATTTCTTCCTTCTTAACGAGATGGCATTCCAGAAAATAATTCAGAATAAAGAATTTACAGCAGGATCACAGATATCTACGATTAATGTAATATAAGAATCACCAAAAGTACGAGCACAAAAATGAAAACATCTGCTCAGCTCGGCAAGCAGAAAGCTAGAAAATACGATGATTGCCAGACAATTTGCGTCTTTTTATTCCTGCATTGTCCATGATTATGTCATATTTAAGAACATCCACTACTCAAAATATGTGTCCGGATAATTTCGATTATACAATATATATATATATATATATATATATATCATCATCATCATTGTCAACCATTATCAATCCACTGCTGGACGAAGGTCTCACCAAGTTTCACTCCACAACGGTCTGTCTTGTGCCAGTCTCCTCCATGTCACTCCCGCATATTTACGAATTTCATCCACCCATCTCCCATGTGGTCTTTTTCTGGGTCTTTTCCTGTCCCTTGGAATCCAATCTAAAATTTCGGCTGTCCATCTATGGTCTGTCCTTCTGGCAGTATGTCCAGCCCATTGCCATTTCAGGGATTTAACTCTGATCATGATGTCTTCCACTCTCGTCATTTTTCGGATCCACGAGTTCCTCTTCTTATCTCTCCTGGTTATACCAAGCATGCACCTCTCCATGCTTCTTTGAGTTGTCTGCAGCCTTTGTATGTCTCTTTTAGTTAAGGTCCACGTCTCTGCACCATACGTAAGCACTGGAAGGATGCATTGATCAAACACTTTTCTTTTAAGACATAATGGCATATTGCTCTTGAAAATTATGCTGTTTCTTCCAAAAGCTCTCCAGGCAAGTTTTGTACGCCGATTAATTTCTTCATCAATGTGACCCTCACTTGATATCTGCTGTCCAAGATAAACATATGTGTCTGTTATCTCCAGTTTTTCTCCATCAATCGATAAATCTTCATTTCTTGTAAAAGCATTGAACATCACTTTTGTCTTCTGAAAGTTCATTTTTAATCCCACTTCTTTACTCTTGTCAGCAAGTTCCTGGATCATACTCTGCAGCTCTGATGGGGTAGTTGGAAAAATGACTATGTCATCAGCAAAACGAAGGTGGGTTAGATAATCTCCATTAATCTTTATCCCTTTGTTTTCCCAGTTCAGTGATTGAAAGACATTTTCCAATGTGGCATTAAAGAGCTTCGGAGATATGGTGTCACCTTGTCTCACTCCCTTTCCAATTTTTATGTGTGTTGTATTTTCAAACAGCCGAATCTTTGCACTTGCATTTTCATAGATGTTATTAATAATATTAATGTATGCATCTTCAATACCGCAGGATTTCAGAGCCGTGGTAACTGCTGATGGTTTCACCGAATCAAAGGCTTTTTCATAATCGATAAAAGCCATTCACAATGGAAGTTCATATTCCCTCGCTCTTTCAATTAGTTCTCTCAGTACGTGGATATGATCTATTGTGCTGTAGCCACTCCTGAATCCAGCTTGTTCTCTCGGTTGAGCCATGTCCAGTGTTACCTTCAAGCGGTGTGAAAGAACTTTAGTGAAGATTTTATAAACCACTGATAGGAGGCTGATAGGTCTGTAGTTCCTGAGATCCTCAATGTCACCTTTTTTATGTAGCAGGATCATTGTAGCATTGTTCCAATCCTCAGGAATCTTCCCTTCATTAAGGCATCGAGTGAAAATTTGGGCGAGTACTGTTTCAATTTCTCCACTTGCTTCTTGTATGATGTCTATAGTAATTCCATCTTCTCCTGGAGCTTTCCCCCGCTTCATGTTCTTGATTGCATGAGCAACTTCTGCTGGGAGGACTGGAAGAACTCTGGTACCTTTCATGATGTCTGGAGTACATGTATCATCCCTTTCGTATAATTTGGAGTAGAAATCTTTCACTCTTGTCAAAATTTCGCCTCTATTTCTTGTTATAGAACCATCTTCTTTTCTCAGAGCCATAATCTGTTTTCTTCCCTTACTGAGATGTCCCTTTGCTATCTTTAGGCTTTGGTTGTTTTCAATTGCTTTCCTCACTAGCTCACAGTTGAATTTCCTTACGTCTTCAGTGATACTTTTTCGTGCTGTCTTGCATAGCTCTATATATTTCACTTTGGAAGTCACATCTTCTTTAGTTGTCCTCATCTCTCTTCTTTTTTGCATCAACATTTTGGTTTTTCCTGATAATTTGTTTACATGCAACTTGTTCTTAGACCCAGCTAATTTTGTTGCTGTTTCCATAAGAGCTTTGGTTACTTTTCTGTTAACTTCCGAAATATCCACTTCTTCCGATGTTAGGCCTTCTAAAGCAGAGAATCTGTTCTTCAGTTCCAACTTGAAAGTATTATGGTGTTTTTAAGGTTGGTTATGTCAATACGTTTTGTTTGTCTTATGAGCTTGCCACGTTCCAGTTTAGTGTTGAGGTGCATCTTACATCTCACCAATCTATGGTCACTACCTGTGTTGAACTTGTTCAGCACACTGCAGTCTTCGATGACGAATTTTTTGTTACACATAATAAAATCAATTTCACTTGTCGTCCCATTTGGATGTCTCCATGTCCATTTCCTGTGTGGCTTTTTCTTGAAGAAGGAGTTCAAGATGAAAAACCCTTCTGCCTCTGCAAACTCAACGAGAGTATTTCCACGCTGGTTTCTGTTGCCGTGACCGAATTTACCTACTGAAGTTTCATTCTGTTGCCGGTGCCCTATTTTTGCATTGAAATCTCCCATAATTATCTTCAAGTGCTGCTTACCTTTATTATTTAGATGACGAATTTCCTCATAAAATTCTTCAATTTCTTCTTCAGGATGACTTGTGGTGGGTGCATAAGTTTGAATAATCTGAGCCTGGTATCTTCTCGATAGTTGGATAACGAGTCGTGCAGCTCTGTCAGAGGAACTTTCAACTTCTACCACTTTATCCTTCAGTTTCTTGTTTATTATAAATCCAACACCACTAGTTCTGCCAGTATCTGTCCCACGATAATAGAAGAGATGTCCACTTTTCAGTTCAATGAGATCTTCTCCTTTTCTCCTTACCTCACTTAGCCCGACGATGTCCCACTTGATCCTTTGTAGTTCCTCTTCCAATTCAAGAAGCCTTGAATCAGAAGATAGGGAGCGTCCGTTGTAGGTAGCCAAGGTCAGCATCAAATGGCAGCCTAGTCCGGTCCTCCGGGGATTCTTAGCAACCGCTATCTCTATAAAATATATATATATATATATATATATATATATATATATATATATATATATATATATATATATATATATATATATATATATATATATATATTTTATAGAGATAGATATTCCTATTTTTGGATGTAGTGACAACGCACTAAGTTTTTTTATTTCAATCATACCAGAATTTTCAAAATAAGAATTTTTAATGAAGTGTTGCTTTCTCTAGATTTCATGCCCGAAACTCTTATGTTATGAGAGTTATTAAAAATAATCCTAGAAATGCCAAATGCTATAGCATCACTATGTTGCTTTTTGAATTCATAACGATGTGCGAAAGATTATTCCATAAAAAATTTCCAATCAGTTCGATGGCTTTGAATGATTCCAATGTTAAAGTCTGGACAAACGGGGGAGGGGAGGAAAAGTGATTAAGAACAGAGAGAAAATGCGTGCGCTGAGGAAGACTGCTCAAGCTTATTAAAGGGAATAATTTTTGAAATTGAAGAAATCGTTATAGCTTTAGACAAACTTATTTTGCAACTAACAAGGGACAGTTCATGAAAATTCACATAGCGTACTGTAAAAATGATTACTCGCTGCGTTAAACTTTTAAATAATGTTTAGTTTCCAGATAAAGAGATTAATTATTTTGGTCATGCAGAAAATATAATGCCCTTGAGCAGTTCAAGTGATTTCTGGAAAAACTGAACACACCAAGATTACTTCTGAAATAGTTTCTGAAAATTTTATAAGAATTATTTTCATTCGTTAATACCACGATCAATAAGCGTTAGATCGTTTTGTAGTATCATTTATTTAATTGCGAAGCATTAAGCCATATATATCCAATCACTCGAGAATTCTGATATAATCAATATAATCCGTGTTAAAGTGCACTTGTAAATAAGATCCCTAGCGCAAATTGCACAGAAATAATTTTTATTTCATTCTTTTTTCTACTCGGTATATTTTGACAAAGTGTTTTAGTTTTGAAAATAATCTTATATACACTGACGGAAAAAAAATCCCAACACCACGAAAAATAAGTTGTAGAGGAATGATATGGCGGCAATACATTTGTATAGATAACATATTTAATCGATTAAGATTTCAAGATCACAGCTTAATGTAAGGATGCTGAATGCAAACATGCAAACGTTCATGCATTGTGTCGTACAGGTGCTGGATGTCAGTTTGAGGGATGGAGTTCCATGCCTGTTGGTCGGTCAGTACAGAGACGGTTAATGCTGGTTGGGGGTGACGCTGGAGTTGTCGTCCAATGATGTCCCATACGTGCTCGATTGGAGAAAGATCTGGTGATCTAGCAGGCCACTGCAACATGTCGACATTCTGTAGAGCATGTTGGGTTACAACAGGGGTATGCGGCCGAGCGTTATCCTGTTCGAAAACACCCCCTGGAATGCTGTTCATGAATGGCAGCACAACAGGTTGAATCACCAGACCGACGTACAACTGTGCCGTCAGTGTGCGTGGGATAACCACAAGAGTGTTCCTGCTGTAATAGGAATTTGCTCCCCAGACCATAACTCCAGGTGTAGGTCCAGTGCGTCTCGGCCACAGACAGGTTGGTTGCAGGCGCTCCCCTGGCCTCCTTCTAACCAACACACGGCCATCACTGGCACCCCGGCAGAACCGGCTTTTTGTCAGAAAACACAACAGATCTCCACTCCGTCCTCCAATGAGCTCTAGCTTGACACCACTGACATCGCAAACGGCAGTGGTTTGAAGTAAGTGGATTGCACGCTAAAGGGCGTGTGCTCGGAGCTGTGCTTCAAGTAACCGATTTGTAACCGTTCGTTGTGTTAGTGTGGTAGCAACTGCACCTAGAATTGCTGCCGCAGACGCAGTACGATGCGCCACAGCCATACGACGTACACGGCGGTCTTCCCTCTCCGTAGGGCCACGTGGCCGGCCGGAACCCGGTCTTCTTGAGGCAGTACCTTCCCTTGACCACCGCTGCCAACAATCATGCACATTGGCTACGTTCCTGCCAAGTCGTTCTGCAATATTGCGGAAAGAAAATCCACCTTCTTGTAGCCCTATTACATGACCTCGTTCAAACTCCGTGAGCTGTTGATAATGGCTTCTTCGTCTTCTTAAAGGAATTATTGACTAACGTCAACACACTACGTCAAATCTCAACAATAACTACCGCTCACGAACGTTACAGCTCGCATTTACAGCAAACCTGCTTTGCATGTTCCGAGGAGAGCTAGTAGCGTCACACGTATGCGCCGAGCGCGAAATTTGAATAGACGTCATCTTACAGATGTACTCTCACCGCCTACCAACTGTCGTTTATCTAACACAACCCTTTATTGGTGTTGGGATTTTTTTCCGTCAGTGTATGTTTATTTTTTTTTACTTTAGGTTTATATGAACCACAGTTCTTTTACTTAAAGGTTTCAGAAATATGTAAGACTGGAAAAGCTTTTACATTCGGTAATAAATTAAAAACAATTGATATATATATTTTAATTATAAACGTCCAATATTCACCTTTATACTGGACAGTTTTCGCTTTTAAAGAGAGATTTTGCTCTCTACAAACCCTCGTAGACCATTGGTTTTCAAATACTTTTCTCCAGGGACTACATTTTTGTTTCGTGGAAACAAGGCAGCGGGTGTGAACACTTAATTTGGTAAATATAAGTTGCATATATACTGACATGCATGTATTTGTATTTTAAGATTCATTAAAGGTGATATGAAAATATAAAATAAAACTTTTATTGCTGAGAAATGAAAAAAATACAACCTATTTTCAGAAACTAGTTACTTGTATTAAAGTAAAAATACTAACACAATATTATAAATTTGAATTTTGTCAGGAAGAAATTAATAGGAGTAATGGAGGTGATGCCCTGCTATAAGTTTAAATTCTGAAGTACATGTTGTAGTCAACAAAAATAAATCAAATATAAATGTTTTGACTGTTATATATTAAAAATATTGATAAACGTTTTTTATAGTTTCATATTCGGATTTTATACATTTCTTTTCTGTTTAATATTTTACTCGGGACTGAAACCCTTCGTATGCAGCATTTGGCCCGCGGACCACCTTTATGGGCCTATATTTATTTGTTACGGTCTGTTATCTGGGTCAGTGTTTATGACCCAGATAATAAGCTCGTGAATTTTAATAGGGCTTATATAATGCACATGACCTTTGCTACAGCCATTCACAGGATCGCAAGTTACATGGTGTAAGAACAGCGTTGAGGAGTGTATTGCGACTCTTAATAAAGCCGAAGAGATGATTAAATTTCACGGTAAGAGAGCACAGGATTCCTGCTGAATCCCTTGCGAACTTTGTTATTAATTTCTTACTAGCTTTCTCGGTGATTTAACAGTTATTATTAAAACACATTTTTTAAACTTAAACACCATTTCATGCAGAATACCTTGTTCGCAAATTTCAATTCATTGCTTCTCTGCTACACAAACTTTCCTCTGAGTAGGTGAAAATTTTACTGAAATAATCCTGTGGCAATAATCCACATTCATTTAAACCTCCTTGTTATTTCCCGAGAAAATGTGTGTTTATCTCATTTTATATCCAGCACAGATATGGTATTATAATACGGCTTTTCATTATTTCCTACCAACTTTGGGATCTGGGTATTCTAAGTCAACTTTTTTTCATTACAAAGTTCAATTAAAACTCGCAACTACTAGCTCTTGGATTCTGCATATAACACAGCCAAACAAAAACAAAAACTCTGGTGACTCGGACGTCAGACCTATTCTGGGGTATATTTGGGGCACTGATTCCAAAAATGGCATCAGTTTTGCCCTATCAGCTCTAGCTTTGGAGATAGGGCATACCCGCCCTATACGCTGATGTGCAGAAATATTGTCATTTTATGTGCGTAAAGTTAGTGTATATTTTCATTTTATGAGTGTAAAACCAGTGTCTGTTAGTCTAATTGGGAGTTTGTAAAATACTATACAACCAGATAGTCTAATGTGATCTTATTTTGGTTGCAGATTGAGTAGACGCCATATCTTCCCCACGAAGAAATTGCTTAAATCATCCAGATGTATTTTGCCACATTTGTGGAGAGTACACCCTTAAAGAAAGTAGGAAACCTATTTCTGAGTTTTTGAAATGGGCACACCTTGTTTTTTTTTAATTTTTTTTTTTTGGTGTTCAGCTTGTTGTTCGAAATAAGTCGTGGGCTCCCCATATTGTATGCAAAACTTTCTCGGAGTATTTACGGCAGTGGAGAAATGGAAAAAGGAGCTCTCTGAAATTTGGAATACCAATGGTTTGGAGGTAACGTAAAAATGCGACATGATGACTGTAATTTTTGTCTTGTCAACATCAAGGGCATCAGTCGAAACAATAGAAGCAATTGGACATATCGTGACCTCGATTCAGCAAGACGACCGCATCCACACTCAAATGAGGTACCCATTGCATCTTTCATCCACCTACCAGAGCTGCCAGAGGATGAGGAATCAAGCATGTCCGATCATATACAAGATAACAACAGTCAGGAAAGTGACAGTGATATCGTAGGAACTTCATGAAGTGCTAAAACTTTTAACCAACATGAACTGAGTGACCTCATCAGGGATCTGAACCTCTCAATGGAGTCCTCGGAATTGCTGGCCTCCCGGTTGAATGAAAAGAATTTACTGCAATCTGGAACCAACATTACGTCTTACCGTAGCAGAGAAGACGATTTGCTGCCCTTTTTCTCAAAGGATAGCAATGTGTTGTTCTGTAATGATCTCAGTGGCCTTCTGAGGAAAATGGGTATATCATTATACGTGCCAAACGAATGGAACTTTTACATTGATAGCGCCAAGATATGGCTCAATTCCAATTGGCCACTCAGCCTGTATGAGAGAGATGTATGAGACAATATCGCTAGTGTTGAAAATCCTGAAGTATCAAAAACATCAATGGATGATTTGTGTAGGCCTGAAGATGGTGAACTTTCTCTTTGGTCAGCATAGTGTTTACACGAAATATTCGTGCTTTATGTGTCTTTCGGATAGCAGAGCCAAACACGACCACTGGATAAGAAAAGTGTTGCCTCTCAGAAAAGATATGGTAGTTGTAGAACTGAGTGTCATTAAGGATGTTTTGGTAAGCAGGGAAAAAATCATCCTGCCACATTTACATGTCAAGATAGGCCTAATGAAACAATTTATAAAGGCTTTGAACACAGAAGGTTTGTGCTTTGGCTATTTATCACGTACATTCCCTGGATTGCGCACGGAAAAACTGAAAGCAGGAATTTCCGATGGTCCCCACAGAAGGCAGCTTATAAACGATCCACATTTCATTGATTTAATGGACAGCACTGAGTCCTGTGCCCTGACTTCGTTTTGTCTATTTCTCAAAATCTTTCTTGGCAAACATAAGGCAGACAACTACTCTGAATTAGTTAAGAACATGTTCTCCAATATAAATAAGTTTGGCTGTAATATGAGCATCAAGGTCCATTAACTTCACACCCACCTAGATCGCTTTCGAGAAAACCTTGGAGATTTAAGCAAAGAGCAAGGAGAAATATTTCACCAGGACATAAAAACTATGGAAGACAGATGCCAGTGTAGGTGTGATACCCACATGATGGCCGATAATTGCTGGAACCTTCAGCGGGATTGTCCTCGTAGGTCTCATCCTAGAAAGTCCTATAGAAGACGTTTCTCATATGTTGAATGACTGATTATTTTATATGCTCTTGTGTTGGAATATACGGATTTGTATTATGTGCTTGTTTCAATATTATGTATATAGTATCAATATTTGTTAAGATTATGTCAAAAATAGCCTTATAAAAGACGTTTCTCTTATGTTGAATGACTGATAATTTTATATGCCTTTGTATTGAAATATACAGATTTAGTAATATGTGCTTTTTTCAGTAGTATATATATAGTACCAATTTGTCAAGATCATGTCAAAAATAGCAGATCATGCGACGTGGGATCCCGAAATTTGTCGGATGACAGGTGGAATCAGCATATAGGGTGGGTATGCCCTATCTGTAAAACTAGAGCTGATATGGCAAAAACTGATTCCATTTTTTGAAATCTATGTCCCAAATATATCCAATAATAATTTAACTTTCAAGGCACCAAAATGTGTGTTGGGCGGGAAAAAAATAATAGGTGCACTGCCTCGTCGCTCTCCGTCATCCAACACTTAGTACGCGCCAACAAAAAATAAATAAATGCAAGGATATGAGGGAGGACTAACCTTAGTTTTATTTTCAATGATTTGGACGATAGGTTTACAGTTCTCAATGCGAGTCTGTCATCCCGCGCGGCGTTTGTCCCTCACTTCTGCCAACATGCTTCCCATCTTCAGTGGTGTCGCCACGTATACAACCAGAACAATCAAGAGTTGAATACCGTGTTGTTAAGTGACGAATCGCGTGTTTTCTGGATCACCACGACGTTACAAGTGTTCACCATCGTCCTGGGGGCAAGAACGAAACTTAGTGGGTAGGACACCGCCACAATTCTCCAGCACCAGGTGCCTTGGCGTGGGGTACTATTATTTAAACCTCACGGTCATAAGCGTCATCATAAAGGGATCTCTAACAATCCACAGTATGTTACAGTGTTCTGAATCCGGTTGCTGTCCGATTTCTTTATTAGCACGTTTTATACTTTACGTATCAATCTCTAAAGGGGTTATATGTACATGTGTTATAACCGTGGTAAATTAAATTGGCAATCAATTTACCACGGTCATAACACATTTTACAGATAACCCCTTTAGAGATTTCATCTCTCCATTCTAAAAGGTCACGGTCTATCCTTGGTGGTTAATAAAACGTGTGAAACGTGTTATTTGAGCCTACCTTTCTCAAAATGTACTCCTCCTTTGGAAGGGGCAGAGACTTCGAGAAACTTTCTCACGAGATCTTTCGCTGAACGGCAAGTAATCCTTGATCATTTACCCTTATTCCTCGGTCAGGCTGCACAACAGGGGTAGACCGCCGCTCCCGCTCCTTCACGAGGCACCGCAGTTTAGGAACTAAAAAAAAATCTTTTTCGCCAGTATTTATTATTGTTATAAAAAGAATTGAAGATGACTCTACCTCTTCCTGACGATTTTCTCTTACTTCCTGTACGGTTTTGACGTACCATGTCTGGGAAGTGATTTTTCTTGTATCTTAGTTGTCCAGGAACTTCCGTACTACCTTACTATCTTACAAGTGCTCAGGATAGCTGCATTCTGTAGTTCCATGTAGGTATTAGGTTGAAGGTCTAGTGTCTATATAGAGCTGTGAAAGATCTTAGATACACCTCATGTTGCTGATATTACTGTGGGGACTGTGAAAACGCTCTCCACATGCCACATTTCTTTAACTTCGTATCGTAGGTCGTTGTACTTTAACAGCTTCTCTCCGTGCGTCTTCTAGATATCGCACGTGTTGGCTCAGGCTATGTCAATCAGGTATGTTGACTTCGCCTTGACGACCAGAACGATATCCCGCCGATTGTAGTGAGTGTTCTTATCAGTTTTGATCGATCTGTCCCAGTACTTCTTGTGGGTGTTGTCTGCTAGAAGCTCACACTTGTAGAAGGGGTTAGGCTCAGTTGTGTGAGGTGATGCTATCTTGGCGATTATACTGTTATTATTATTATGTTTTTATGATAACGATAACATTTTTTCGCGAGGCCCTTAAAATATGTTTCCTATATTTTTTTTAGTTCTCAATATCCCAGCTACTTTCTAAACAGGTTGCTTCCCTTCGTCGTACCGACAGTGAAATTTCCAGGTTTGAAATGATTATCATGTCTTCCTTAATAGTTTCCCCATTCATGAGGCAAATTAAATTTCATTGTTTTGTGATTCCCTACGTTTATATATTCAACAATTTATGTACATGTATATACCATGTATAGAAAATTCAAAAAAAGTTATTAATTTCTCAGTCATTTCACCTTGCAACAAAAATCAAATACTAAAGCATGTACCAGGGAAAAAACTGATACAACCAATTTATTTTAGAAGTTTAGAAGGATCTTTATTATTCGATAAGCAAAAATGATGACTCAGAGTTAAATCCCTGAAATGGCAATGGGCTGGACATACTGCCAGAAGAACAAACCATCGATGGACAGCCGAAATTTTAGATTGGATTCCAAGGGACAGGAAAAGACACAGAAGAAGACCACATGGAAGATGGGTGGATGAAATTCGAAAGTATGCGGGAGTGACATGGAGGAGACTGGCACAAGACAGACCGTTGTGGAGGAAACTTGGGGAGACCTTCGTCCAGCAGTGGATTGATAATGGTTGACAATGATAATGATGATGATGATATACCATGTACTTTATTTTTAAAATAATAGAGATAACAATGTCAAAGTTGTTTTGGGACGGTATGTATGGAAACCAACTGTTAAGTGACTTTAAAAATAACATTGGAAATAAAAAAAAGTAATTTCGTACATCAGCACGTATAGAAAATTCAAAAAAGTTATTAATTTCTCAGTCATTTCACCTTGCAACAAAAATCAAATACTAAAGCATGTACTAGGGAAAAAAACTGATACAACCAATTTATTTTAGAAGTTTAGAAGGATCTTTATTATTCGATAAGCAAAAATGATGACTATGTAAAAATATCCGTTACGCAGAATCCCTCGTTCTCGGAAAGAAAATCTTAGATTTTAGCACTACTCTCTCTCTTTCTCCCTCTGACAGGGCACTAAAGATGTACGAAATTTTACCCTTCCTCGAGGACGGTTTGTCTGAATATGTACGCGTCTTCGAAGACGGTTTGTCTAAATATGTACGTGTCCTCTAGGACGGTTTGTATAAATATGTACCCGTTCTCCTTTGAAAGTACCGGTCAGGCTCGTAAAAATATCATAACTATATAGAATTTTGAATATCATGGCTTTGCTGAAAAATATCTTTTGTTCATGCATATACAGAAAGTAAATATATCTCTGCTTTCACAGCATTAGAATTGAAAATGTAGTGTACTCTGACATTATCGATTTTCATCATTTAGATTAGTTATTTAGTCCTGTACATTGTATATGGCGTTTTCCAGGCCCTTGGTCAAGCCAATGATTTATAGAGGCTTCTACGCCTACCTTTGGGAGGGGTTCCCCATTTAGGTGGATGATAAGGATAGCATTTAAGGCCCCCTGTTGACGGCCAGTACATAAAATGTTTGTTTTTTTAATGTATAACGCTGAAAAGGACCTTTCAACAGTTGCAGTACTCCCGGATAGAGGAAAACTAATTCTATCAGGTAAACTATATTGCTGTATTGTGTGTCATTTTGTTGCAACCACTTGAAGAGCTGATGTTTTTTAGTGTTTAAGGATGCTATATATTTTAAGTTTTAATGCCACCCGTTCTTAACAATTCTTTCTTTATCCAGTCGTGTAAAAAAATAACTAAAATTTTAAAGTAACAGCTGTACGTTTTGGCTGCCAAAGGATATTAAATGCTGTTTTTCTGATGGCCACTCGGTGAAATCAAACACACGAAATGATGACACAGGATGTTCTTGCTGTTTAAATCTAGTTTTTAAAATGTCCA
Organism: Macrothele yani; assembly: GCA_039090855.1. Lineage (NCBI taxonomy): Eukaryota > Metazoa > Arthropoda > Arachnida > Araneae > Macrothelidae > Macrothele > Macrothele yani. The sequence continues at coordinate 38,192,704 of CM077033.1, read as the reverse complement.
CTGTACTGTCGATAACTTCGGCTGCAGAAATGGGTCGATATCCTTATCTATTAAATTTTTGTATTCCCTTTGCAACAATCCCGGTTGAAAATTTAGTTCAACTAAATGCGGTAGTGTAAGTTCAAATTTTCTGGAAGCTTCGAATACTAACATGTTTTCAGTCTCAAACTTCTTGGACGAAATGCCAATAATAGATTGAAAAATCCAAAAGAAACAATAGGGATTTTTCAATTTATCTGACCACAGTCCTTAACAAACTTTTTGCAGTTTCTGATTCTCCTTTGTCACGTTGAGCAATGTATTCTAAATGCAATAAAGTGGCAGCGAAGTTCAAAACCAAGAACGTTAGTGCTCTAGATAGACTGGCAACGCACGTTATATTTTGTAATCCTCCATATTTCGGTAGTTTTACTTCCAGCACTTCAGCAACCTTTATTAGTTCTCTCTGTCATTTGGAGACTCGTGGCAAAAGTTGAATACCTGTTTTATTATGTGCTCAAATGCAACCGCATATTGCTCATTTTTCTTTGAATCAAGCACACCCAGCCGATAAATGTGGTTTACGTAGTGCACTATTATTAGGTGTGGATATTTCACTTTGACCATTTCATGAACTCCACTATAAATTTCCATATTCGTTGCAGCTTTATATACATTCAATAAAATCAGTTTTTTTTCGAGAATTGGGACAGAAATGGCAATATCCAGACCTTTCAAAATACCATTTGTATTCTGTCGCTGTTAGCATTATCTACTGTGAGAAATCCTACCAGTTTTGTGCTTGATGCACGATTTTTGACGTATCTTACATAAACAGCTCCTTGCTCGAGAGCACTTTGATCTGTGGATCCTTCTGCTATAATCGATATAAAATTTGCTTCAGGAGTTTCAGTAGTTAACTCAATCCTCAATGTATAAGTAATAAAGATAAAAAATGTTTTGCATGCATGCTCATTAAAACAATTGTTTCCTAGGTCTAAAGTGTTTTTAATTTGAAGTTCACAAGAGCTTTGAAATTTCACTACAGTTAAGTTTTCGCGTTTAGAACGAGGTAAGATGCATTAAACAAATGTTTCCTTTTCTCAAATTTCGCAGCGCTCAGTTTTCTGACAGTTACAGCTATCACCTGTTTTGTGGAATTTGCTTGAGCAATAACAAACTCTTTGCACTTTTTATGATATTTGCTGATATCGTGAGTTAGCAGAATTTCTTTATGAAATTCTTGCGCAGTTCCACCACTTCAATTCAACAAAGGGATTTTTTATATCCCATAAGTTAGGGACTTCTTGACACCATTTACAATACATTTTTTGTTCTTCTTCCCGGAATTATACCCATGGAAATTCCTTTCTCTAGATTTCCAGAAATGTACGTCTTATCTTTTCTCTGTCGTAAGTTTGATGATGATTTTCGTTCTTTTCTGAACACGTTTTTATGTTATCATCTGATGGATCATCATTGCTTTTGTCTACGGTTTTCGACTTTTTATTGCCATCGTTCCCACTAGCAAAAAAAAAAAGTAATCACATTTTGCTGCCATTTGATCTTGTTACACAGAAATGAGAATTTTTTATTGAAAACTGACGCTTTCATGAAATATAGTATAGTGCACGTAAGGAGGCTTTAGGTAGATCAAGGTCAAGGACGCCAGGAAATATGTGAAGAACAGTAATGCACGGGAAGTCAATAATATTACGACGGGAATCACACGTGAAAAATGTCAGGGTCACAGGAGAAGGGGAGAAGCAACCGTTGTTAAATTGCATTGGTTAATGCTGTGTATGTCACTCCAGAATTAACCAATAAAACTAAACAACGGATGACTGAGGGGACAGCAATCAATGAGAGATAAAGCAAGAAGAAAACAAAATGTAAAATCACCATTGTTACAAACCCCCACGCACACTATCACTTCTTCAGGCGTAAAATTCTCACAGGAAAATATAACTTTATAAGAGAGAATTATATAGCAGGACATTGGCTTAGGACGTTAAAATTTTGGAAGAGGGGGGGGGGAGTAGATCCTAGCGGAACCATTTCATCAAAACAAAGAATTTCTAGCACTTAAGAGAATTCGAAATTTCCTAAAACTGTGGCACCTGGTATGAGACAATTTTAAATTTGCAAAAAAAATCGTAAAATAAAAATGTACCAATCACAATCATACTGCAAGCTTGCGGAGAAAAATGGGCCGTCGAGAGATAAATCGTCCATAGGGCCTTAGAAGATAAATCGTCAGAAATGAATTCTTGACCGCAGAGGACGGGCGGTTTTGCTCGAAATGCTGAAAATTATCCTGGATACTTTTTTTTTCGATGAAATTACATATTCCGATTCATATCAATTTGGTTGTTTTCAATAATACTCCAACCTGCATTTGCATCATACTTATGTATTTCGGGCACTTTCCATACTGTATAGAAGGTAGCGTAAAACGAAAGTAATACAATGCCGCCAACGATGCATTTTGTATGCCATTACATATACTCCGAAATACAGATGGCTCACATATCCAATTTTCTAGAAGAATTATAATCCACGATAGGAACGAACACACCATAAATGAAAAACAATACAACAATTACAAAAATTTCGAGCATAAAGCAATTATTCTTTGTGCACTTTTTATCAGTGACCGTAGTCACTTAACAGGACGTAAAAAGTCTCGCAGCCAAGTCAAACTACTGCAAAGCAAATCTTAAATGTAACATGCATTTACTATATTTTACCGAAAGTATTTTTAAAATTCCTCCATATCGTAATAACAAAATATATTTAGTATGGTAGGTTGGCACTAGCCAGAAGAATATTGTGATAGTAATAGAAATGACACACTTTTAAATAAAATTTTCCACTTATCTATGGTTTTTCAACAAATAAAGAATACTGTTTTGAAAATCCTTCCAATACTCTGGTTTCTTTCCTGTGTTCGATCCTATAAAATAGAACGTATACCGATAAGAAGGTTTTCGGGACAAATACGGTTTCCTCAGAAATAGAAATACTAAACTCATTGTAACATAAAAACAACACTGAAATAATGTAAAGACAGAATTTTTCTTTTTTTAGCAAAACCGCAGTTTTATCGAGGTTGTTTAATTTCAAACGATGTATTCGATAATCTGACTAGAAAAGTTTTCTTAATTTTAATTTTTCATGGAATTGGTATTATACTATCACATTGTAAACTCATTTCGTATTTACTTATTGACAGCAGATATATTAAATAACCAGAATGTGTCATCTTCCTTTGCTTCGCAAAGCTCTTATACAGTAATTTGTTTTGAAAAATGCATTTAAAATCAACTGAGAATGTGACAGCGCCCAAACTGAGCGCTGCACATTTAATTCGAAAACCCATTCCCTAGTTTATTTATTTTATTTAATTATTATTTTATTTATTTATTTATTTATTCATTTATTTATTTATATATTCATTTTTATTAATTCATGTATTTTTTTAAGAAGGAGTACGTTTTATTCTGCCATATATTTTCGGGTGAATCTTTTCTTGTTTTTTTCCTCTCCGTCGCCCTTCTCCCAGCACAAGGCGTCACAGGACAGACTGACACTGTAAGGAGTAAACGCTGGCGATAGCCATCGGCGAGCAGGCTTTGTAGTATGTTTTATTGGGGCAATAGAAGTGTACACCGTCTATAGCATCAACAATGCGTGTTGGGCCGACTGGAGACTTGTTGGAACCTGGCCTAACAGTTTAATTGGGGTAAGGATTTATGGCCGGTGGTTGTATCAAGCGGCAAACGTAACTTCAAGGGTTCTCAGAATTTCACTGGAGCGGGTAGGAATCTCCAGTGCTGCCTTTTTATATACAGCACACAACATATCTCTCAGGTTAACGTCTACTTTTTTAATCACAAGTTCAGTTGTATAAATGAAGGTGTCCGAATAAAATTTCTAAGATTGTAATCCTGACTGCCTGAGGTAATAATCTTGATAAACGCTTTTTAAATATCCATTTTTTTAACATCATTTTTAACCAATTAGTCTGTCATATGCTCAGAGAGAAACTATTATTCTTTGAAGCTAGAACTTTCAGAATGAGTTGCTGAATGGCTCAATATGAGCTGCACATTTAGTCAGGTCATTCAGAAAAACGTGACTCATTCCGTTGTGCTATTTTTTGATGAAGCTGAGCATTCCTTTTTAGCACCTCATAGAATATCAAATATATATGATGAGAAAGCTCTATATCTTTGGCGTGTGTTTTAAAGGTTTAGCGACGACATCGTTCAGGTCGTGCACACCAAGCTTCACCATTTCTTCTGTCATTCTTGTAAGTCTTATGTATGAAACAGCGGTTAATGTGTACTTTAGTGTCCGAAATTATTTCTTCGGAAAACTTTTACCGTGTGGGAAAAGTGCGACGTACAATTTTTAAAGCATGCAAAATAAGGGGCAAAAATGCAACATTATTGCACTTTTACGTAAAACATAAACATTTTTCCGAATATTTACCTGCGAGTACGATGGTTTGCAGTAGTTCTTACGGTAGACTGAAGCGACGCAAACGGCCGAAAATGAAGGTTCCGTGCGTCGGGACGCAGTAAGAGTTGGTAGTGAATGCGCGGAGGAGTACATTAAGAATGGGGTGTATTTTTCGAAAGAGTGTGATGCGTCGTGTAATCGTGTGATAGTAGAAGTTCAGACATGTTTTTTTAATTTTTGAGAAAGAAATGTGCGGAATGTTGTTATTATTAGTTTCAAAATATCTCCGAATGGAAATAAATGAAGAAATGTAAATGATTTTATGTAGGACAGAAGTTTTGAATAAGACGTTTTGTTTCCAGTTGAACCCCAAATTTTGGTTATGGTTTCGCATATGTGAAGGGGTAGGTAATTACTTCAAGCACGCCATTTGTAGTTATGCTGTTATTTCATACATCGTAGCTCCCTTATTTTTGTCGAGAAACGGATATTGTTCAAAATGAACGATTTTTTTAAAATCAGAAATCGTATATGGCAGGGAGCCCAAGAGCACACTTGATTACGCAGCCCATCCGATCTGGAAGTCACATAATTTCAGACGTATGGCCAGCTTACGCAGGGATAGAGAACTTGAGAAGTGGAATTTATATTCATTTCGTAGTTATGCACAGCGAAAAATTTGTGAATCCACTGGATCCTTATATTCCCACAAAGAATGTGGAAAATTTTTGGATTCGGTTGAGAGGAAGTTACGACTGCAGTTCGGAACCCAGAAAGTACTTTTCGGCTCGTACATGCATGAAATCAGGTTTAGGTCACTCTTCCTTGACAGAACAATTTTTGGCAATTTTCTACGTACGCTTTATCAAATTACCCGTGAGAAAACACGACTTAAAATGCTGCGTAAAGCCGACTTCTTTCCATCCGCGTATTCCTACAAGATGCTTCTTTGCCTACATACTGCTCAACCGCTTTCTGTTGTATTCTTCCGCCGGTAACTTGCCGTTCTCAACGAAGCTTTCATTCACCGGACTACACATTGACGCCGTCGCGGCTCCGTTGTCCTACACCCACCGCACATACTCTTCCAAATATTTCGGAAAATTTATTTCCTTTTATGTGAAAATAAAATATTTTTGCACCTTTTCCCATTATTTTGCATGCTTAAATAATTGTGCGTTGCACTTTTTTCACACAGTAACATTTTTCCGACGAAATAATTTAGGACGCTAATGTTAACATTTACCGAAACATCATTTCCTAGGAATGCTGCTTTCCCATCATACTGGTTTTGGTTTAGTAAGATCAACGCACTTAATATGAGCGAAATACCAGATTACAATTACTTTCACGATCTTTCTTTTTGTACCATTTAATCACATTTTGAAGTCTAGATAAATCGTATACGGAGCAAGCAAACACTGTACAGCGCTGACGTTTTGAATATTTTCCATATGTCGCGTTCAAAGCTTATCACTTTAGAACTTACTTTTTTTGTCAGTGCTGAAACATATACAGCATATTGCAGTACAATGTTAATAGAGAATGGCAACTAAAGATCACCGTAAGCTGTAAATCTGCGGCAAACGTGGGATACTACAAATAAATATTGCCCTATGAAAAAAAAAAAAAATTTACAATTCCTCAGGCTGCCTTAGTCATCTTATTATATACAGTGTATATCATAGTCTGCGTATTTTCCTCTCAAACGTGAAAACTTAGATTGAACGCTAAGCATTTATATTTCAATTTCTAAAAAAATATCAGCCATTTCGAAGTACTACTGATTATAAGCCTTAGAGGTACAATTGCAAAATAATTTAAAGGAACTATATTTGTGGCTCTCGGTTATCGACCAAAATCTACATTCTAGTATTTTACATACACGTACCCGTTATAAAGTAATTTCCAAGATTTGTCTTAAATTACATTACAAATATTCTTATGCCTTCAAAGTTTATGCAGTAAATTATTCTAATTTTTTTAGATTTACCATATATTTTTTAAATTCTTTGGAATTGGGTATGAATAGAAAATAATCTAATGACGCGAATAGGATTCGCCCAAATGCTATTTTTTATTGACTGCTACAAGCTGGTAAACGTTTCCTATATGCAAAATCCTATATGTCGTGATAGAATCTGCTAGTATTGAGTAAAACTTATTAGTTGTATTTCGTATACATTGAAAATGCACAGAGCTTCGCTGCATTCCAGTCATTGTTCTCAAAAAAAAAACGTTGACTGCCAAATTGCTGATTTCTTGAAAACCACTAATTCATGAAAGTTGTGAATTGGGAGGATTCATAACTTATTTACAATTCTCTTCGGTTTCTGTAAGGTACCTAAAAGACTATGTGATAAATACAATATTTTCTTTCGAAAGCAGTGCACCTGTAGTATTGTTTTTTTCTTTGAAGCACAAATATAAACAAAAAGAAACACACTCAAATGTAACAACTCACACTATAAAAGCCGAAGTGTTTAGTAGCAATTATAAGTTTGAACAGAATTGCGAAACCCTACTCATAAAATAGTACTTGAAATTTTTAAGCTATTCCAAAATTTAGAAAAGAAAAAGAAGAAAAAGTTTTGGATATGAAAACGTAGTTGTTTTTAACATCCTGGTGAAAAGCTTGCCTAGTAGTGCTCTATAGAATCACTACCACCAGGATTCTGAAAGAAAATAAAAAAGCGTTATAAAACGATACATTGTGCAGCCCAAGCACTACAGTCAACCATAAACTCTGGAGGAAAGAATGTTCCAGAATCACAACAGCCCAATTCAACGGAAAATTTAGACCCTTTTTAATGTACCAGATGTGTTCCATAAGTAATGCATCCGGGGAAGTGTCCCACGCACGATTTGGTATCTAGCAACCTGTCAGACAACAAAATATTCTTTGTGTCATGAGCTTCATTTTGTTGCGAAATAGAACTCTCTATATCTATTTGATGTAATTTTGTTTAAATGAATGATTCTGTTTCAAATGTGTCAAAGGATGTAAAACAACCATCAGTTATAGAGACAATAATACATAGATCAGTAATAGACACAATATATAATGGTATTATTACACACTCAATAGAGAAAATATTGGAAATAGCTACCTAAAAGCGGGTAGGTCCTCCAATACACATGGAGACTTTGACTCCTCTCGATGCAGAAGGGTTTGAGGATTAATGCCATGTATGCCTATTGCAGGACTGTCCACAACTCCTCCCAAGACGTCGATCCAAGAACCATGGATTTGACAAATTTCGAAATATAGAAATATATACATACCGGGTGTTCAGTTAATGCGGCAACAAACTCAGAGGGTTGTTAGTAGACATCAAGAGGAACAAAAATTGAAATGGAACATGCTGTCGCAAAACGCGTTTAGTCGGTAAAAATCACGAAAATACGTATGCAGGCTCTGAATCCACAGGAGAAGGAAGTCGGATGTCAGTTGATTATTGAATGCGTTCATGGATTCACTCACGATATCTTACGTAACCAGCGTCGCGAAACACATGCACTGGGGTAGGCGCACGTGCTGCGGGCGACGTAAGGCAGCGCCATTCCGGTGGTAGACACGTGTTGCTTGGCCTCCGCGTTCGCCGGAACTTAATCAGTTGGGCTTCTTCCTCTGGGGTCACCTTAAAACACTCGTTTATGAGACACCTGTGGAAACACCGGAGGATCTCACAGCGCATATCCTCTTCGCTGCCGCAGATATGAATAGCACACCCGGTATCTTCGAGTGCGTCCTGGAATCGTTTTTACGTCGTTGTAGACTGTGCAATAACGTCCGCGACCGCCATTTCGAACAAAACCTGTAATAATTTCGTTCACATCATTCTCATCGTTTCCTTTCCATCAATGTTCTGTACACCACAAGCTGTGTTGTAAACTTTCTGTCAAATAATTATTTTTGTAGTTATTACTGTACTTTTTATCGTCCCTGTGTGACGTCAGAACCTGCATACGTATTTTCGCGATTTTTACCGACTAAACGTGGTTTGCGACACCATGTTCCATTTCAATTTTTGTTTCCCTTGATGTCTTCTAACAACCCTCTGAGTTTGTCGCCGCATAAACTAAACACCCTGTATATACACTGCTGGCCACCCAAAATGCAACACCAAGAAGGACAAGAGATAGCAAAGCCAGATTTACTGGACACATAACAAGAGATACAAAGATGAAACGATTGAGCTTACAGGCACGTGCGACGTGCGGAACACGCAGTTCGTGTGGCCCCTATGGCTAGCAATAACGGCCGCTACACGCCGCGGTATCGAACGAAAGAGGCTTTGGACGTGGGCTTGGGGTGTGTTGGTCCAGGCTGCTTCCACACGGTGCCACATTTTATCAGGCGTAGCCGCGGGTGGTGTTTCCCGGGCCACTCAGTTGCCAAACAGCGACCAGACCAGATGTGTTCGATGGGCGATATATCGGGAGAACAGGCGGGCCACGGCAGCAGTGACACCTGGTGGGCCGTGAAGAATTGTTGCACGATGCGTGCTACGTGAGGGCGCGCAATGTTTTATTGAAACGTGGCCGCTGGCAGGTCCTGCAGGTAAGGGAGGACTACAGGCTGCAAAACGTCGGAGATTTAGCGGTGGCTGTTGAGTGTACCGGCGATGCGTACCGAAGGGGTGAGGGTGTCATATCCAATTGCGCCCCAAACCATAAAACTAGGCGACGGACCGGTATGGCGATGCATAATGCAGTCGCAATACAATCTGTCGCCACGGTGCCGTCACTCGCGGATACGACCATCCTGGTGTTGAAGGCAGAAGCAGGATTCGTCGAAGAAGACAATGTCGTGCCATTCCGTAGTCCAGGTTAGGCGCTCAACGGCCCAATGCCACCGCAGTAGCCGGTGGTGTAACGTCAACGGTAATCCGAGCAATGGGCGCCGTGCGAAAAGTCCCGCAGCTACAGACAACGTCGAACTGTACGTGCTGACGCAGATTGTTGCTCAACACACCCTAATTAATGCGCTAACGTTCGTGATGTGGCGGTGCGAGCTGTCAATGCCCGCCGCACAACATGCCGGTAATCTCGCTCGGTGGTGTGCCGCGGCTGCGGCAATCTCTCACGTCGGTCCGTCCGTCCCTTCTGCGCCCACCGAGTCCATACTCGCCTCACTGCGCCAGGATGTCGTCCCACACGGGCGCCTATGTCTTAGAAAGATAAATCGCTGTCGCGGTAAGCCACTATTCGTCCTCTGTCGAACTCCGAAACGTGCTGGAATGACTGCCGAATTCTGGGACGAGGCATCAAGAAGCTTCCCACGCACAGGTCCGGCAGCACAACACACTTGCACTACTTACACGCCGCCTTCTGTGCACCCTTCTAATAGTGCTTCTTGGTGGCGTGCCGGGCGCATATGGTTTGCATATGCCCTGCAGTGCTAATCGTTTGCATGTCCTCTCGCAGGCGACGCATGCTGCGAATTTCAGGCCAATCGGATGCATCCTTCTTGGTGTTGCATTTTGGGTGGCCAGCAGTGTTTATATATAATTTCTTATAATGTATCTCACAGTAAGCGCACTCGAATGATCTCACAAAAGACAATTTTTGTTAGGAGAAAAAAACCTTCACTATCTGAACTATGAGATGTTTTTTTTAAAATGCCGAAATTTCATGTATTCCACCTTTTCAGAGAAACAAACATACTGATGAAAAACAGTCTGATAAATAACTGAGTTGTACGTGTACTTTGATACTCTTCTTTAAGTTTCAAAGTAGTATACGGTCTGTAAGAAACTGGTAGTTTTATTCATTTTTATTGGTGTAGATAAACATATGTTCATAATATCATGGTTTTGCTCGTCAAGCGGTTGGTTTTTGAAGGCTAGCTACTTAATCACACCATACATAATGCAGAATAGTAGGTAATTAATATTTTATCATTGAAAAAGCAGTACGGTCGACACGCCAAAGCAGAGGGTTATGTAAGTATGAGTATCTCCACCAGGGGTAGTTAAGCTTTAATACATACCGCTCACTTTTTTACGCTTTCAAAACCGTAGGTTAAAGAAGCGTGTATGCTCCAGCTTTGTCCGTCCGTCCATCCGTCCGCCTGCCCGCACGATAACTGGCGTAAAAATTGTTCGATTTCGTTGAAATTTTAGTATGTGGTACGGGATCACCTGAGGTCGAACCCTATTGAACAAGGGACAAATGGGGTCAAAGAGCACGACGTAGGAGCGGAATCCATTCCATTGCACTTATGCGTCGTAACTTGCGTAAATATGGTTCGATTTCAATGAAATTTTACTATGTGGTAGGGGACCGCCTGGGGACGAACTCTGTTCAGAATGGGTGAATTAGGGTCAAAAATCAGGACATAGAAGCGGGATGCATTCCATTGCCCATATTCGTCATAACGTGCGTAAAAATGGTTCGAAGGGGACCACTTGGGGACGAACCCTATTGAAAATTAACGAAATGGGGTTAAAGGTCAGGACATAGGATTGCGATCCATTTCATCGTTCTTATCTCATATTATTAAGGTTGATGTCAAGTAATTTTGCTTCTTTTTTTCATTTTTTTGATTTTTTTTTTTGATTGGAGGTTTAACGACCACCGTGACAATGGGCTACAAGCAGTTGCCCGTCCCTAATTTATGGACACTGGTTCCAGGGAAAGGAGAGAACCAGTGCCATGAGACAAACACAACATCCATACTTCACCAGGATTCGAACCCCGAACACCTTTCGGACGTATGATCAGAGGCCATCGCTTACAGCACTGCGCCAACGGGGCGGCTAATTTTGCTTCCTATACTTCCAATGGAAAAACTTTTGTACACATTTCCTTTACAATTAATGTGTTCCCAAGGATGAAAATTTGAACATCGATTAAACTAACTTTATATTATAACTTGGAATACTTAGTATTTTCTAAAGCATAAATATAATTATATTAAAAATCAATAACTTTTCCTTTGGTGTTGTTGAAACCAGAAAAAGGCTGGCGCGACATGTACTTTGATGACGTCAGTAGGCAAACAAATGTTGGATTGCATAATTATGGTTATCTTTTAGAAAATATTACGTATTACAAGTTATAAAATAAAGCTATTGTAATCGATGTTCAAATTTTCATCATTGGGAACGCATGAATTGTCCAGAAGAAAGATGGCGCGACCTGTATTTTCATGACGTCAGTAGACTAGCAAATGTTGGATTGCAAAATTATGGTTATGTTTTAGAAAATATTAAGTATTGCATGTTATAAAATGAAGATATTTTAATCGATGTTTAAATTTTCGTCGTTGGAAACGCATTAATTGGGAAGAAAATAGTACAGAAATTTTTCCATTCGAAGTACAGGAAGCATAATTACTTGACGTTCACCTTAACGGAGCAATTCTTGTATGTATGTAAATTTTATTTTGAAAACAGCTGTAAGGATTTTGATGAAAGTCTTTAACCTACCGTTTTCTGGTTCTAGAAATCAATTTAATTTGATCTCTACTTTAGGAAAATTCGTTCTGTGGGTCAAATAACCACCCCGAATTACCACACGTTTTTAGTATAGTGTCAGGGCGTCATCCCATTAGATTTTGGCGTAAGGTCACGCCATCTGTCTCATTACATCACGCGTTGTTAGTGGATCCTAATAAAGTTTTATGACGTCCCACTCTTGAGAGCAGGTGGTCGTGATTCCCATCTGCCTCATTACGTCACGCGTTGTGTGCGTACATTCGTCCGAACGATAACTCGCGTAAAGATCGTTCGATTTCGATGAAATTTTAGTATGTGGTATGGGATCACCTGGGATGGAACCCCATTGAAAGTGAACGAAATTGGGTCAAAGGTCAGGACATAGGAGCGAGATCCATTCCACTGCTGTAATGCATCATAACTAACGTAAAAAAGGTTCGATTTCGATTACATTTTAGTATGTTGTAGGAGACCACCTGGGGACAAACCCTATTGAAAATTGGCGAAATGGGGTCAATGGTCAGGACATAAAAGTGGAATTACTTCCATTGCCATTATGCGTCATAACGTACGTAAAAGTGTTTCGATTTGGATGAAATGTTAATATGTTGTAGGGACTTGCCTGGGGACGAATCGTATTGAAAATGGGCGAAATGGGGTCAAAGGTTAGGGCACAGGAGCTGTATATATTCCACAGCCCTTATGCATCATAACCTACGTAAAATTGCTCCGATTGCGACAAAACTTTATCATGTTTTTTTGAAGGTACACTGAACCAGTTCTGTTGAATATCATCGAAATGGGATCAAAGGTCAGTGCACATCAGCGAGATTTATTCCAAAGCCATTTTCCTCATAACTTGAGTAATAACTTGAGTAATGATTTCTGGTATGTTCGAAAGCATATCATAATCAACGCATAGCATGATTTTACTAAATAGTGTATCTTTGTTGATGGTAAAATTTCCTCACCGCCCACTGGTGCCGCAGTAATCCAATTTAGCCCAAAAGCGAAGTAATTTTTTAGAGGGAATAATTTGTAAAAAAATATGTACTTAAATTTATCATTTATTTGTACTTTATGCATGTTATTATATTTTATTTATACTTTACGTGCGTAATCTACATCATGAACGAAACGTATTTTGTGTTATCCTCAACACTCTGTATTTACGCATTACCTTGTCTTAATTTTCTATTTTCAAAGTTTAGCGACGGAATTGAAAAAAGTAAATTGCAAAAGCAATTTTTCAGAAGTCAAAGTCACGAAGTTATTAGAAATGTATTTCATATATGACGGAAGAACAAAATATGTAACAACGGACGAAAACCTCCACGCTCACCATGAAAACTTGAATCGCCCACTAGTAGGCGGTAGTGACCAGGTTGACGACCACTTTATCTACACCTATAAAAACGAACTAAAACTATGAGATTTTTACAGATTTCGTTACATGAAGTATTTCTGTTTTAAACTATTATAATATCCGCAAATGAGAAATTTTGAAACTGGAAAGCTTGCCTAGCTTAATTTCATTTTGTACGACACAACATAAGGTAGAGATCAAATATTTCCAGTTCAGATTTGTAATTCCAAAAATTTTATAAATGAAGAATGAAGTATCTAAAAATTCCCAGCTTAACTTCGTACATCGCAGTTTTTCCCGAATTCCAAGTGATGAGATACCAGCAACGATCGGTAACAAACATACTGGACAACATAATGTTTCCTTTCCGCTTTCAGAGGTCCATAAAAGGCTGCAAAGGGCCGCGCAGCAAAGCAACAAAGCGTTTGCCCTTTAATGTCTTTTTACGAGGACCAGGAGACCCAAACCGTGCCACACAGAGGCACCCCACATACATATGGAACACCCACCAGCCTGCAGATTTTCTTATTGACAACTTGTGTCCATGGGCGCACGAGGTCGGCGTCCCACTCGAACACTGTCATCAGCTCGTAGCAACTAGTAGCATGACTCATAGTACAACGCCACATGTTGCCAGTCTTCCAAGATCCAATTACCGTGTTTTCAAGCTCAGCTGAGGCGCTGGCTCCGTTGGCGTAACGTTAACAAAGGCAATCTGGTGGGTCATCTGCTCCCATACCCCATGGACGCCAAATAAAGACACCCCACACATGCATGGAACCACTTCCAGCTTCCAGAGTGCCTTGTTGCCAGCTTGTGTCAATGGGCTCACTAGGTCTGCGTCACACTCGAACACTGCCATCAGCTCGTAGCTGCTGGTAGCATGAGTTATCGGACAACGCCACATGATGCCAGTTTCCCAAGATCGAATTACCGTGTTCTCAAGGCCGGCTAAGGTGCTGGGTCCGATGGCGTGATGTTAACAAAGGCCATCTGGTGGGTCATCTGCTTCCATACCCCATGAACGCCAAATAAAGACACCCCACGTATGCATTTACGATGCTCTAGCCCGATGGATACATTTCTGGTACCTCCTGCATAAAATGTGGATTTTATTTAAACGAATGTCGCTTGTTTCTTAGCACGGACAATACTGGTCATATCCCAACGTTCATTGTAATTCAGCACCCGTGGTCCGGCCACCGACTGTCCACGTGGGTGGTAATGCCTTCCATGTGGTATTCTCGGTACACGCGTCCCACCGCGGATGTCCGCACAACTTCAGAAATTTCATATCCCAAACGTCTAGCTCGTACTACCACTCTCGTGCCTCTTTGAAACTTCGATAACTTCCCTCGGCTTGCTACATGTTTACTGGTGGTACATCTCTCAACTGATGAAAATCGTGGTGTGTGTGGAATCGTTAATGAGACAGCAGCGACAGTTCAAAATTTTCATACTGCTATTCCATGACTTTTGGCATTTCAATGTACAATTCCCTTCTCAGAAATATTTACTCAGATATGAATAAACAAGACGACTCGAAAGCCTTCAAGACAAATATGAGAATTAAGAAGCCGCCGATATTTGTATTGCACCCTTTTGAACATTTGTGGCAGCATTTATCCAAATCTTATGACTTAGAAGCGATGAGAGAATTTGTCTTACGATGTTCGAGGCTCGCAGTGGCTTTCCGATCTTCTGTATGGTTTGATATACACTATATATTGTGTATTTTAGTATATATTGGTAAAGGTCGTTAGAAACTATTAAACTGCAGTCAAGTGTTTTGTGTGTGCATTATCGTGAAGCATTTTAAATAGGCTGGTCCCTCTAAACTAGATGCATGATATCAACACTCTGGCGTTTTCTAGCACTTTCTGTTGGCAAAAACCTTCGGCAGTCAGTTTAATTACAACGTGAATATTTGTGTTTTAAGCTGTAAAGTGCAATAATTCTGGCTTTGCGAAAAATACCTGTTAGTTAGAAACAATCTGACTTATTAAAACCCCCGTAGAACATAGTTATTAGAATCAAATTTTAAATTCTCAGTAATTGAACTGAATATCTGTTCTCAGAAAGACCTCGAAGATATTTTTTGCAGCAGGACCCTAGCTTTTCTGATACGCCACTAGACTGCATCTTAGAAATTTAAATTACTTTCTAAGTACATTTCGTGCATGATTTGATGGAATCCTGATCATTTTGCCAGACGCTACTTCAAATACCATTTTTAAATTTTCTTCAGGGATGTACTCCTGAAGGTAAGTAAATTAATTGAAATTCAGAAAAAAAGTGCCTACTGCGCAATTAGATATAATTGTGTTTTTTGACAAAAAACTGAAAGCTTTCCTGACCATTTTAGAATATGCAGAAATTGTTTCGCCCTTCACTTTGAATCCCACACCTTATTTTCGCTTAACAAATCTGAGAATACGTGATGAAATACAGGATTTATAAAACAGAAAACTTTTCTGCGTAAAATTCTATGTATACCAATTAGTAGTTAGGGGCACAAAGGAAAAGGAAACTGACACAGTTGTCAAGAATTAGAGAAAATATTAACGCAGAGTAATGCAGAGAAATTAATCAGAAAAGAGTCAAGAAAGCAATAGCACATATTTACGTATAACATAACAGCGCCGAAGGTGAAGATCCGTTCTGCGTACGTCATGAAACTTTGTTTGTTTTGAAAGAGGCGTCATACCAAGGCATGACCTTTCCCCAATTTCATTTTCTTCACATATCCTGGAATATTATTTACTCACTTTACTCTTGTTACTTAAAAATGTTGACTTTCCTGTTCATATTGATAATTTCGAGAAACAATGGAATGTGAAAAAGAAACGCATGTTACTCGAGTGAGAGCCGAAGTATTTACTAATCAGTAATAACGGCGAGATCGAGATATTAACATTGCAATGAATTGTCATTTGTCATGAAGAATCGTTCATGAATGGTCTGTTTCTTTTCTTCTTCAATGATTGGAAAAAACGGATGTGGGCTTTGAACATGTCAATGAGTATTTTTGTGAGATCTCGTAACGAGAGATGTTTTACGAGGTGGGGTCGTTTAGCACATGCTCAACCCATAACTGGTAGGACCAAGAGACACAGTGCATCCAGGTCCGACTTTACAGGTAATCATCTACTCATTCCGGTCCCCAAACACACGGAGTCGGCGGAAAACCTGCAGACTAGATGGCAGCAGGACAGGAACTCGAACACATGTCAGAAACGTCCACCTCTAACATATCGCGTAATGACTTAAGCAATTGCGCTATGGCGGTGGTCGGTCTGTCTCTATTAGAGACCAATATTCTATGCTTATGACTTGGACGTCTTAGTGTTTAAAGAGAGACGAAGCTCAACTTTTCGAGAAACTTGATGTTTGTCAGGATTAACAAATTGATACCATATATAGTTGTTTTATAAACTAGAAGCATTTCTATCACTTTCAAGTATATTTTATATTTTGGTAAAAATAAATTGCTTGGGCTATGATTTCAATAGATATTGCACAAATTAATTTTATATGTTATTGTGATAAATTATAAAAAAGGGAAGCTTACTTATTATTTTTTTTTTCTGTTCCATTATTCAGTTACCTGCCTATTGTTGTGTACTTTGAATGAACGTTATGCCCCGTTTTATTGATCTTACGCTTCAGATTGAGATTAGGGATTTCCCGTATCTTACACATCTTTACAAAATGTCACCTGTTGGTTTTTGCATCTCCTGAATTTCTTTAATTTCATATGTTTCTTTTGGCATCGCTTTGGGATGAAAATTTCCGGGCTCCTTTAAATTCTTTAAACAAGTTACCCACTGGCTCATAGAAATACACGTCATGCAAACACATTGTGGGTTTCAAAATTGAATTTTAAAAATCAAATACAACATTCTTATAATTTAAAATTATTCATAAAATACTGAATTTATTATCAGCAATTCTCTTTTAAAATCTCAAATTCCTTTGATAGTTGCTTCACAGTGGATATATTCATGTACGACTTTTAAACTCTTTTATCAGAATTTGTGAAACAATTATAGATTAACTACCATGTAGTCATGTAATTTCGTCTAAATATGTGATATAATAGAAAGAGTTTAACACAGACAATAAAAAGAAAAGAAATGAAAGATGTAAAGCTGATACGGTAATACAAATTTCGATACAATAATATTGCTTGTCGGTTGCTTCCTGTTTCTAATGAATGAAATCGAAATGCCGGAAATAAAGATTTAACGCTTACCGCACAAAATAAAGAAATTATCACATTCGAATCATTTTGTGTCTGTCGTACCTGTCAGAAATCAAATGCCAATGTTTGTGTCACTAATGTGTGAAATTTCTCAAGTAAACTTCTTTTTTTACTGTTTTGCTGAAAAATAACTGTTAAAGATTATACGATTTTAAGCAATCTCAACTGTTAAAGAATATGTGATCTATATTGTGCTGTTTGGGAAAACAAAACGGATGTGTAACGTTTATCTTTAAACAAAGAAGTTAAAATGTCACCATTCTTCAACGATTTTTTCGAAATCCATTGATAAAACTATCATGCGCATGGAATCTTCAGGAACTCAGAGGAAATCTACGCACTACCTGTAAAGTTAATTTATTTCATACACGCTTACTGAAAAAATATTGTGTTCTGGGGCTCAAATGTTTCACCGCAAAGAAAAAACTTCCCTTAGCTAGTATATGCTCTAGTTCTGATTTTGTAAATGTAATATGAATTTCCTAAATCAGAATCTATAACAGTAATGACGTATTCCAATTTCGGCACAGATTGATGTAAAGTAAGAAAAAAAGGTAGAGAATTTTCTCCTCATCTAAATCATATGATAGCAAAAGACTTCATTTATTTACCAATACTAAGCAATGTTTGAGAAAATGCATCTAGAACGAATTAGTATTGCAGGTATAGGATAGATTTTCCCCTGAAGCTCTTTTTAAGTTACATTTAGCGTGTGACCAGTATTATAACATTTTTAAAATGGATAATGCGCGCTAAACAAGAAGGCCGTTTTTAAAAATTATATAAGCAATGATTTTGAACAACAAATGAAGATAAAAGAAAAGTGAGGTTTACTAACTTATGGACCGATGCATTTTCAAATATGTTGGACACAAATAAAATACGATTTATACATATGTTGTTGAGGATGCTGCTCTGAAGCTATGAATTTAATACTCACAACGTTTTGGCTGGATTGGAAACTTGAATTACCGATACATGATCCGTTCACAAGAACAAGAGGCAGATGGTGTTACGCCTAACATCATTTCAAAAAAATCGAATTCTAAAGCTGCGTTTTACTTATATTAATAATGTCGCACATTTACCGTTCTTAAGAGAAAAACAAATTAATAGTTTAACATTTATTGCACCAGTCAATTTCGAATAAACAAAATAAAAATTAATATCGAAAGCACTTTGACATTTCGCTAGTTTGTGTTTTAACTGTTCAGGTGCGTTGAAGTGTCCAGTTCGTATGGTTCCATGTCTGTTCATTTTGGTTCATATTCGTCGGCGACGAGAAAATGTGGTTACCATCTACTTTTTCGTCGAACGAGTCCTTGATACGTGACTGCAATACTGGATCACCCTATCTGAGTGTCATCATAAACTAATGCACGTCGGCTGCAATTATGAATAGGTACTTGCTGACAAGCAGTAAATTATCCTCCTCTATCTGGGAGAGAAAATGTCACAGGAAAACGTCTGCCTGAAAGTTGCAGCCTATCACTTTCATTTTACCATAGAGTCAGGACGTATTCTATTGAGATTTCCATAGCACTTTGCCATATCCGCTGTCGTACAACTCATCGGCAGTAAGTGAAATGTGATATACCAGAGAAAGCTTTCTCCCAGACATCCACAGTCAAATATCTTAAATTTTCAGCCAAACTGAAGTTGTTGTCTGTGATGAGGGGCAGTGATCATCAGTTTACACATAAAGCAGATACAATGGAGGATTCGGGGCAGTGCTGCACTGCGTATACTGCTCTATGCCCTTTGGTTGCAGACCCTGTTCATTTGTGCCAAGTCATCACGCATAGTTTTACGTATAATACCGTACAGCGTCGTCTCTCCCAGAGCAGTAAGCATCAGTAGCAGTTCAATTACCGCCACCTGATTACGCTTTCCTCCGCATCCCATCAACTCTCAGTTCATTTTACCTACGTCTTATCCTAAATATCCGAAAATCCTCGCTGTTTATATAAAGTGGGTGAGTCAAACGTTTTGCCATATTTGCATAAACGCATGAGCTGTGGTGTGTATGTTGCGTGTTTAAACTAGTTGAAGTCGCGCATTGCAGTCAGTCGAAAGGGATATTAAATGGTAGTCATTGAGGTTAAAAGGTAGTTCTGTCTGTGTTTGGGAAACCTAAACGATGAACAGTAACAACCGCCTAATTACGGATCTTTTGCTTTACGTGGGTGAACTTGGGCATAACGCTGCTCAAGCTACACGGAGCATTTGTCATGCGAAAGAGGAAGGTTCCGTACACCACAGCACCGCAACCAGATGGTTCAAGAAATTTTGTTCAGGTGACAGAAACCTCGATGATTAGCTGAGGGTAGGTAGACCTCTAACCGTGAATTCGGAGGCGGTGCGCCAGGCCGTAGAAGCAAATCCGACAACCAGCACCCGGAGTTTATCAAGCGAGCTGAGCATATCACAGACCACCATGGTTCGTCACATTCAGGACTTCTGCAAGGTCTACAGGAGGTGCTGCATTGTCCCTCACGAACTGACGACATCTGAAGTAAACCGGCGGGTGGCAGTGTGCACAAAACCCTGAAAAAACCCTCTAGATATTCCACATTAGGGACTCAGACCCAACCTGTCTGCGATGACTTGCCGTAAGCCGGTGTCTTTACCTCTGCACCCAATCGGCACAAATATTATATATTGACATCAATATTGCCATTTTCCGATATTTTCTGCTTTCCTCGTTATCTGAAGTTGCGTACAATGACAAATAGTTTAGATATTGGAGCAAATATCCTCATTTTATAATTATTATCATAATTGACATGAAGTAACTAAAAGCTTTAGTTTTTCATGTATATTCTGTCAAAGGATCCAAAAACATTTGTTAGTTCTTTAGAGCGCCATCACTGTTAATTTTGAGATAAATAATAGAAAACATTAACATAATATATAATACTTCTTTGTACCATTTTTCTTGGAAAGGAATTTTGCTCGCGGATTTCAACTTCTGCAAAATGGCAAAACCCTAGTCGCATTTTTCTCTTATTTTATGAGCATTACTAATCAAAATGAAAACCGATAAATTGTTTTCCTAATCATATCGTCATCATGTTATGCAAAATCATTCGGAAAATATGTATATATAAAAATGTTGCTTTATTTTCAGTCTTTTTTAACATCATTCGGGAAATGTTTGTTTCGTTGTGATCCACAGGAAATAGGATGTATTACATACTGGATAATTTGCAGTCATTTTTTTTATTGGAGGTTTAACGACCACCGTGAGCAACTCAATGGGCTATGAGCAGTCGTCCGTCCATAATTTAGAGTCATTGGCTCCAGGTATGGGAGAGAGCCAGTGCCGTAAGACAAACACAACATCCATGCCTCACCGGGATTCGAACCCGGACCCCTTTCGGACGAATGATCAGAGGCCATCGCTTAGACCACTGCGCACCGGGACGGTCTTACAGGAATCATCCCGCTCTTAGTAACGTCGAACATGTTTTAATCTGTGCCAAGTATACGATATTTCGTCTGTAGCACGAACGGTAAATTCTACATGCATGTTAACTTTTTAGTCACTGCTTCTTAGAGTTGTAGCCTAGATAAACGTGTGACATTGACGATTAGTTCTTCAGTGATAACTCAAAACCGACTCTTAATTCTTTATTTTCTTGTGAGGATGAAGTCAACCATCCCTTCCCGGCTATCGATCAGGTTCCGTTTTTTGAATCGATTAAGTTCCGTTGGTAGAATCGATTAGGTTGCGTTTGTTGAATTGGACCAAAAGCATAACCGAAGGAACTGCATATCTTTTAATACAGTGAATGTGCATTTACATTTTTCAGCTTTCTGATAATCTTATTTATCCTTCTTGTTCAGGGGCCATGTCATAGCAACGTCTCAAGGGATTATACACAATAATATGCGCAGTTGCGGTAGAGAGTATAGCAGGATATGTCGGTTATGATTGGCTAAATAACAATAGGCTTGCTTGTCAGCTATCAAATAGAAAACCCCAGAATTGTGTAAATTCCCTGAGTCAAAGTTTTAGGAATAATTAAAACAATAAATCTTACATTAAAATAACTCTGGAACACAGCGAACTGTTTGGTCGTCCGTGGGTTAGAGAACCGACTTTAGCTAAACATACAAACACCAGGCCGGTGATTATCTAATCTGCCAAATCTTTTTTTTTTTTCTTAAGTGTGTCAGTTACTAGATATGTTAAACTAGCCTTGTTGTGTCACTGTTATAATAAGGCGCAGTTTTTGTGCGCACGTTCTTCCTTACGTGTTTTTATGTTTGCAAAATATCTATAAACTTCAAGCATATGACGTTTTTGCTATCCTTAAATTGAAAACTGAGTTTTAAGCATTTGAGAAAGGTCAGCAACCGAAACACGATACAAGTCGTGATATTTTTCTGTAATCACGCCTAAATATTTATTCTATGATATCGTCAGTTAAAAAACAAGAAGAGGAATGAAAGAAAGAAAGGCAAGTGCTTACTTTGAGAAAGGTCCTAAAAATCATCAATGTATACGAGTACTACTGAAGATATTATTGAGTCATTGCTGGTTATAAATCAAGACATTTATGGGATTTCAGTGATCAAGTGATCCATTCAGTGATCCAGGAATGCATGTCAGATGTCAAGATATATTGGCAACTTTAAATTTCAATATATTGTGGCATCAAAACGTGTTCTAACTTAAACACATTTTCATCTGTTCATTTGTAGAATGAAAAATCGACTGCCAGAGACTGCCATTGATGATATAGCCATGTACCTACTGATCCTTATTTACTGAACGACCCTTATTTTCAAAACTTGAAAAAGTGGGAGAAAATATGAATTTAAATAACACTTAGCAAGTTCCTAAAGACTTGCAAATAGACATATTGCTCAAAAACCTTATGAATATTAAAAGCTTTTAAAACATAAATTTAGATTGTACTAAATTCCAAAGATAAAGATAATTTACCATAACGATTCTTTACATATCTAAAACCATGTATTTAAACTATTTTAACTGGCTGCAAGTATTTCCTTCAGAAAAAAAGTTTTTTTTTAGAAATTTGCTATTAGGTTTGATGAACTGAGGATTCCAAAATTTAGGAATTTAGAAAGCGGGTTTGCACTCTCCACTCTAATATTAAGGTATTGAAATTCGCTAATGGTAAGACAAATAAACATGGCAATGATGCTGCGTAAGCTAGCAATAAAACGTCAGAAAACATTTCTGAAGTTGCGAAATTTCAGGAGCAATCCAGGTTTTCCCCATCTTTGTGGTAGCTTTGCATCAACTGGGCTCTTTCTATGCATAAACGAAATGCCAAAAAGAAGCAATGTACATATTTCTGGAAACTCAAGCCCAATAATAACGAACCATGATTAAAGTCATTTAAACATATATATCCAACAAAACATAACTCTGTTGACAAAACTTTAACTGGTATGGTCACTACATGTAACGGTTGTTCCCCAGTTACGTTTAGTCACCATATTTACCAAACTTAATTAAAGAAGAATCACAGTTACGTTGGTCGCCACTGTCGAATTCCCTAAGAATTTTCTTAATAAAATTCACATGATTTGCCTTCAAATCACTTAGTTCGAAGATGCCAATATTTTGTGGTCCTCTGTTATGAGATAAAAAAAGAAAACAAAAGAGATCTGAACTACAAGCTTACATGGTGCAACAGTAAAAATGTACGCGGCAGTAATGGCAGTATGTAGTGGAATGGCTTGCTCTGAGTACTTGCCAAAAAGAATGCGCGAACAGCTGTTACACCACGATATCTCAAACGGAGAGAATAATATTCTTTTGGTAGTTCTGTTTGTTTTCTAACACACAGGATAAAACTGAGACCGTCGTATTCTACAATAACCAATTAAGCAAGCTCTTACGTACTTGTGCACCAGAAAATAATTCTACATTTCTGATTTTTAACACACTGGCGGAAAGTGAAGTGCTTCTCGGTATAAAAGCTCTCCTTCCAGCACCAGGAGGAGGAAAGCCGCGGATGGCTTAGTGGTTAGCGATTCAGACTGTCGATGCAAGGTCCTCAGGTTCAAATCTGGGCTGATCTTTCAGAGATGGTGTGATTCACTAATAATTGCTGAATATTCGCCGTGCATCGGACGAGCACGTTAAGTGACGGCCCTCAGGCTGGACCCACTGGTTAAATGGGTATCCTTTCCTATGCCCCCCCCCCCTGAAATTATCTCACCCCTCTGTGTGCAACATCGTACTTGTACGGTGGCGCCATCTACTGTACTCTAATCTCACTACAAACTGTACTCTAATCTACTGTACTCTAATCTCACTACAAAGTTGCTAGACTTGCTCTAATTCCTTCCGTTTCCGTGTCCGGCCCAAAAGGCGATCTCGCTGTAGGTGGCTGGGACCTAATCTCTACTCACTGTGGATGGAAGTCCTACAAGAAAATGACAAATACTGTAAAAGCCAGGAGGACAAACATCGTGTTTGTCTGGTGGTCAAAATGGTCTATGGTCTTCGGAGAATATACATATACATCACTAAGGGCTCTGGTTAGCTTCGGAAAAGTGCCATCTGTCATGCTAAAGTTAAAAATCGATAGCGCTTGATTATACTTAACGCTTGGATTTTGCAAGGTCTTCCATTTGGGAAACTCAGTTTCACAAATCGAGGAGCACTAATATCCATCACACGACTCTGGCAAGACTTACGTTGTTCATACTCACTACCTTTTTCTATTGCGGGCATTTCTAAATCGGGGCTTTTTATTATTTCCATAATATTCCTCTGCTTTCCTTTCGCGCCAATTGGGAACAATAATTTCTTTTTAATGGTCATCTCTCACTTATCCTTTCAACATCGCCAAACCAAAGAACAATACCTTTCTTGACACAACTAAAAACATCCTACTTCACATTATACTTCTGCAACACGTATGTCTTTCTCACATCATGAGAACGTGTCTTGCTGAGGTCCACCCGTAAGCAATACATCCTTCCGGCATACAACTTACTTCTATGTTTCATTCCGTATTACACAGGTTTGACTGCCGTATATCAAAAGTACAAACAAATACGCTGATTTTCAGCCATTCGGGACTTTCAAAGGCCCGTCAAACATCATAAATGACATTAAAGCACTTATGACTTTCAATGATGAACTGACTTCTCTATTAATTTTAAAATTTCATCCTTTGTCATACATGACGGATAAATATACCAACTTTTACAGCTGATCTAACTGTTTACCATTTATAATTATGCCTTACCTACCGTTCAGCGTTAAAACTTCCTGCTGGAGAAACTGATTTTCCATATTAAGGTCACATTTGAATATCATACAAACTTCGTACAACCGGGGCAACATATTTGGTAACGCATTCTTTGTCTCCGCTAAGGGTATTTCTCTATTACCGAAATGCAACCGGAAGAAACAGGAACTACGAAGGTATGAACTGAATCACAAATCAATACATAAAATATCATCTGTTACTTGTAAAATGGTAGATTCCTATCCATCCTATGGAATTAGATAACAAAACAGAGCTGTAAGGTACTCAAAGTTGTCTTTGTCAGGTTCTTAAACGCAATGACATTAAATATTGGAACCTACACGTTTGAACAATGGCTTGATCTACGATTCCCAGCTGCTTACTTACTTCAACAGAATTGCAGACATATATGTGTCATAAAATTCTATCGTGATAACGATACAGTGGGATGAGAAGAATTTCTCACCCTTATGAGATAATATAAAAACTATTCGGCTGAGTTCAAGTTACAAGTGAGCCTGTTCGCTGAGCTTCACAGAAAAGAGAAGAGAAAAAAACCCTTCAAAAGTTAAAAGTCAGGCTCTCGAGATGTGCGTTTCGATGACTTAGAACTGGCAAATTTCAGAAATACTGGAACGGGCACACTTAACACAAATTGATGTGAGATCGGCTCATCAGATACCGAAACCAGGACGATTATTGGAGACATTTAAGGCACAGAAAATTTAAATTTCGTAAGTCAATACTTTGGAAATCTGAACTAGATTTCTGCAAGGGCTACATTTACAAAGCAAACAGTTCTGGTAGAAATCAACAACTCTCTCTGCAAGAGAATATGCGCATGTTGCACGTGAAATTAAATAAATGAGATAGTGACAAAATTGCATATTATAGATAAAACTGTTTTAAAATATGCTTGTATAATATTTTACCTATTCATTTCATTTTCACGTAATTGCTGCATACTTCTTCCTTTCAAAAAAAACTGATATAAAATCTTGAAGTACTGTAAGAGAAATTTCGTCATTTATCAGAAAAGAAAGCTGTTGTTCAGGATTCTAATCCCGCCTAACTCAAATAATGCCTAAATGCGGTGAAGCTGCTTTGTTTTTGTTAGAATTTATTGGCGTGCATTACACACCTTCAAAGAAGATTCTTTTTTACTAAAATGGACTTCAAAAGTTATGTGGTGAAATTTAATAAAACATACGTTTTCAACGAACTACTGAAAGCTGTAACTTTTTATAAAAATGTGTGATACCGGTGCTTTATTAATTACACATTTTATAAAAACTATAGCGTATTCCCATGTTAACCGAAAGTTTTGCACTGTAAAATTTCTACCTCCACAACGGACTGCAGTGTAAAAACATGTTCGTTTTTAGGAAGATTGAAAAATATGCGTTTTGCTGCATTGTGCAAACCTACTAGCTATTTTATTGAACATTGAGACAAAATCCAATGTTTTCCTAGAAACGTTACTCCCTACATTTCGAAGTTGAACATATATGATATATAACTGCATTCACTTATGAACCATATTTGTCTTCAAACAGAAGTCATCGCTCATCCATGTTTATAAGTAAGTCACAGAAAAATTCTCATCGGCCACCACCGGGAATCGAACCCAGTGTCTTCCCGCGCCGGACATGCTAACACCGCACCACAGCGGCCTCGAATTCCTCCAGACTCACTTACGACAAACTTGAGTCCGCTGCAATTCAGTCAGCATTCAGTCGATAGTCTAATCAAGTTGCAGTGGAACGTTATGAAATGCAGATGTCACACATATTTGTTAAATGTGAAGTACTTAAGAAAAGTGTGGCATTTAAAAGTACTTAAGTGTGCAGTACTTAAAAATGAGCATCCGCTGGGTAAACAATAATATTAATCAGTGTCAGGTAAAAAATAAGAAAATTACAAAAATTTTAGACATGCTTGTTAGCTGTGGATGCTACCACAGCTACTTTGACGGAGGTTTTGATAGTTCTCCTTTAGGATCCAAACTTTAGCAAGCAATAAATTAAAAACAAAATCGATGATATTTCCTTAATCACTAGGTTTGTACTAAAAAAACTGAATAATAGCACGTGTTTCGTCCTCAAAACGAATATTCCAAAAAGTTATATTAACGTAATTGTTTACAAAAAAAAATTTAAATTGAAATGCACGCACTAAACGCGCTCATAAATAAATAACGTTGCACTGCAATTTGATTAGTTTTGACTTTCGACTGACTGCTGACTGAATTGCAACTGACTGAAGGTGCAAAAAAAAAACGAGAGGTTTTAATATGCTATAGAAATTTTTAAGGTGTTTCTGGAAAGGTGTTGAAGTTAAAAATCTGAACTGAAAGCATGGGGAAGCTCTCACAGGGAGACCGGTTGACGTTGCACCGTCGAGTTTCTTTGTCTGGTTTCGTCCAGTTCAGTCTCTGTGTTTCGCCTACGTTGTCGAAGTTTTCCGTAGTTCCGAGAAAATGCGTGGGGGCAAAGCCGTTGATCACGGCAAAGCTGACTGAGGTGACGCATGACATGAACTTTGAGTCTACAATATCTTCTATCTACACTGCTTCACAGCAAGCTGCAGGAGCTAAATAATTTGTACTCAATGCGTACCTATACACAATTGCTTTGCTGCACAATTTCACACTTTTGGAATCTTGTCACATTTATTGAATTTCTATTCCTAATCCCTTCCCGGAGCACAGTTTATGAACCGCTGATCTAGATCCATGGTATACATTTATCTGGCATACGGTCTTTCTTCGGTGAGATAACCTCTGAATCTGGGAGAACAGTTTAACGATATATGTATGTATTTCCACGACAGACTGAATTTCTGGCATATGAAAAATGTGAATCGAAAAGATCCCTAGGCTCTTACACCGGGATGTAACACCCGTTTCAAGAAGTTTTTGAATGTAAAGAAAGGCAGGAAAACTGGTTGATTAGTAAATTAATATATCTTTTTAAGCCCTTATACACTGCGTGAAAATTAAAAAAAAATCACAAAACGGACTTTAAGCAATTTTTTAATTTACTATAGGTTAAAACGTTCAGAATTACTACTGTTACTGCCAATTTCAGCAAAAGACACAGAATTGTCCGTCGTACGCATATGATGTATAAAGTAGTTCTTTTAAAAGTATAAAATGTACATGTGGCAACAATTCCGCTCTTAGTTGCTTACTTAATTTATTCCAAACGATATTGTGTGAAAGTTTTCTCAGAAACCCGTAAATACAATAAATGGTTTTTAAGCGAAAAATGATTTAAAGAGCGACAATCTTTTTGCTCAGAAAAAAATTAGAACTTCGCAGCTCCTAAACTTTGGAAAAGCACTGCAGCATTTTCACGCGATTATGAGTGAAAAATATTTTTTCATGAGATATTTACTACCTCATTTAAATGGTTACATTAGAAGAAATTCGTCTGTATTCTCAAAACAAAGTTCAAATATGGAATAAATATGCTTGGACGAAAAAAAATTGCCCCAACAGTGTTTCAGAATGTCTGTGTTGTTCGAAAAACTAAAAAAACATCCAATAATTAGAGATCTTACCCAGGGCTAAATCATAATTTATTAAATTTCCTAAATGATTAACTCAAACACACAATAATGCATTAAAATTTTGAACAGAGCATTTCCGGCAAAATAGCACGTTTTTGTTAAAAGTTCAGTCTAAACGTATATTTTATATCCATTTGTTTTTACGAATTAAGAAAATATATTAGGGTTAGGAAAGAACTCCTTTGAAACGAAATATGTGCAACAATTTCTTTCTTTCGGAACCAATGTCTGATAGAAACGCAGGAAATGTAACTGATTCATTGAAATGAATGACTTTGCATATTTGAGCATGGATAAAAATGGTGAGATGGCAGCCGTAACTACTCTCAAACAACTCTATAAATTTGACCAAATCAACTCTTGTATTGAACTTTTGATGAATCTTACATCTATGATGCTATTTATTATAAGCAAATGAAAATACGGAGACTGCATATTTCAAGACATATTAAAATCAAAACGATGGAAGACAGTGTAACGGTAATTATAAGGAGCGTAAGTTTCGAAGATATATTTTTTGAATAAGCCACTGTCCTTTCACTACAAATGCCGTCTTCGTTTTTTTCTTTGCATTTTTTGTGTTAAAATCATATCAAGTGTCATATATAACTACAAAACTTAAAAGTACAATTTAAACCAGACATTAACTTTTTTGAAAAGTTGTAATGACAAGATAGGCATGTAACATCAGCAGATCTACCGCTTCCCATCTTTCAAAATTTCTGACTGCAATTCGTTATATTTTTTTTAAACGGGGATAAGAGCAGATGAACATTTTTTAAGAGCGTAACGGATTTGGAAAACAGATTTATGGTTGACTGAAATGAAATCGAATTACCTTGCAGATAAGCCGTAAAGCACCGATTTTATTTCTAGGCAAAGTAGGTCGTTTTACATAAATTTATTAGAGAAAGTGGGAACGGTTTTTATTATTACCCTACAGAGTGCAAGTTTATGAATTTCAGTTCTTAACACTTATGGCTATTGCCTACCGTTATTTCGACTACAAGGCTATATACACTCTACGTTAAGATTCACGATAATAGTTGCACACAGAAGAAAGAAACAGACAGAATGAAACTTGGCGGGTAAGTGTGACATCGTGAGACATGAAAACGATTCAATTATCAAACTCGTCCTCGCTTGAGACGCAAGCAAGGAGGGGTCGTAGTGCTGTGCCTGACCGGCTACATACAGTCGTCCAGTTGCGCGTCTTTCCCGTTTCTAGGTAATGTTGTGTTGGTTACATTCTTTGCAAGTGAAGGTTACATCCTTAGCAAGGAGGAAAGTTCAGAAGCAATACGAGCAGTTGGAGGAGTTCAAGAGGAGACGCATCGTAGGGCTCCGGGAAGCAGAATGGTCTTATCACCTGCTGCCATTCTGAGTGGCTCCATGTCAGTCTGATACGACACCTCTGCAATCTTTAGGGACGATGCAATGGTGTTAAGGGCAGTCGTCTAATGGTTTGCGCTCTACAGCGGCCGTGCAGATATCACCATAGCACGCTGTTAGGGGCAGTGGATAGACACGCGACGCAGAAGCGACAGTAAGTGTCAGGGCGTACTAGACAAACCACGTAGAGAGGACCGACGGGTTTTCCGACATGTGAGAAGTGACACAACAGCCACGATTGCAGAAATTCAGAGAGCAGTGGTGCCCTCCATGTATGGACCGGTTGGTGCCAGCTCCATTGGACAAGGCAGGACGTAGGACTACACGCATGCAGACCATTAGACGACTGCCCTTAACACCATTGCGTCATCCCCAAAGACTGCAAAGGTGTCTTGTCAGACTGTCATGGAGCCACTCAGAATGGCAGCGGGTGATCTTCAGTGACTAGTCCCGCTTTTATCTTGGAGGAGACCACCAACGAAACCGTGTGTGGGGTCACCGTGGTCAGCGCGAAAAGCGAAAATTAACGGCTTGTTTCCGAGCGTCACACATCCAAAAGGCCTGGTGTAATGGCGTGGGCTTCAATTGCCGGCGATGCCAGATATCCTTTGGTGTTCATTACAGACATTTTGACAGCCCAGCTTTATATTAGTGAGGTTCTGCCGCCAGTGGCCGTACCTTTTCCGTACGCTCACTCCGATGCGATTTTCCTACAGGACAACGCTCGTTCGCATACTGCTGTTGTCTCGAGAACTTACATTTAAGGCCCTGATACTCTGCCGACCACAAATCGGAAAACCATATTTCGTTCGCAGGACTAGAACTTAATAAGCCGAAAGTTACAAAGCATTTTATTCAAACGAAAGGTACACCAATCCCGAATTAGAAGACAACGGTTTAAAAGATAGAAAAAAAAGTGTAGCTTTTGAAGTAAGCAGTTCTTACTCATAAACCGTACCCTTAACTACTTACATATGTGTTCGCTGACAAGATGAAGCAAAATGATTGATATAAAAATACCTCCACAAATCTTTGGAAAAAGATTCAAATTTTCATGAAAATGTATAATGAATTATTAAAAGTTTTGGTTTATATTCTATGGCAAGGGCATTTATAAATAAAATTAATAAATGCCCATGTCATGGATTTATAATAAATTAAAAAGATATGGTGGTCGCATAATGAGATTATTAAATTTGCCTTCAAGAACTGCTGTTTTCTTTCCAACTGGTTTATGGTTTGCTAGTAAACCGTTCCTTTTTACAATTGTAAGGCGAGTGTTTGAGGAATGAAACAGGAATTGTAAGGGAATGAAAGAAAGTTTGCCACGTAAAACTATTTTTGGAACTGGTACAATGTGTAGAGTTGTTGACCACAAAATGCCCCTCACGCAGCTATTAATTGTACGTAATACGTATTTTAGGCATGTTTAATTTTATTTAACTTCTTTTTCCGGCAATTTAATTTTTCCCTGAGGTAAAACCGTGTTTACGTCGCGTATTTTAAGGATAGTCGTATAGAGAACAGAATTGTCACACACTTTCCAGTTATCCGGGTAAAGTAGTGCATGAGTACACCGGGACTCTGTAAATATGGCATTTAACAATACATGTACCTTGATGTTATTTCAACATGAGTAAGGATTACATGTGTAATTTGATACATGAAAAAGGGAAATTGACAGACATTTAAAAATTTGTCAAGTACTTCTGGTGCAGTAAATTAAAAATATAAAATATATTTTGTAATCATCATTGTAAGCGATATTCCAATCAGGTGAATTTCATAAATGACACTCGGCAATCACAGAGATTGTGAGTTTGAAAACATTCTAAACATTTCAAATCTCTGAACGGAGGCGACATCAAACTTCGTACAATGATGATTCCAGAAGTACCCTGACGCACATTTACTCAAAGTGCATTGCAATCTTTTTGTCCAATCGCCTGAACCTAAAGTTAATCCAAATCATCTTATCTATACGTTTCATAATTTAGAAATGCAGACAGAAGAGCAGCTGCTGAAAGCCTGCGATCCAATAATGAAATTAGTGAGATCAATCGTTCTGTGAAAGTAAAAAAACAAAAAAGAAACATATCTGCGATTCATATGTAGTAAATTTCCATTATTCTTAGTGGTGAAATTTGTATTTACAACAATACGAAAAGTGCAATGTTTCACACAAAACACTGTGCTACATGAATTTTTAAGAATTCACAGTTGCCAAATATATTTATTGGAGGTTTGCTTGAATTTATAGTGATCAGTGTGCTGACCGGGCGCTCAGAACACCTAAACGAAATCGAATTTGCTTTACGTAAACAGTTTGCATTATATCTTAGATACTACTTACTATAACTTTCAAGAATAGCATGGATACAATTAAACAAACATTTACATGGATCATACTATATATGCATTATGTGGTTCCTCAAAACTGGAAGTGACGGAAAAGATTAGTGTATTCTTCATATTTACTCCAAGGGCTGTGCTACGAGCAGAAATTGTTTCTAAACCTGAATTCAAAATTCTGTTGCCTCAATTGCTTGTTTACCTGAAAGGTTTTCTGAGCCAGAATTCTGAATTCTTTGCTTGAATTAAATACTTATATACTTGAAATACCACTATGGCGCGCAATACGGCGTTAAGACTCCTGCTTCCCGGAAACCGATCATGCGGCTCCTCTCGAACTCCTCCAACAGCTCGTATTGCTTCCGAACTTTTCTCCGAGATATACTATCTCTTGAAAAGGATGCAACAAACATACGAGCCGGAATGGCAAAAAGCGCAACGGGTACGCCCATATATAGCAAGTAAGGCTCCCAGCGCTATGACACATCCTTGCTTGTGTCACATGCGAGGTCGGAAAGCTTGATACTTGCCCAAATCCATTTGCATGTCTCACGATTCCACACCTACCAACAAAGTTTGACATTCCTGTCGGCGGATTTCTTCTAAGTGCAAGTATTATTTTTGGCGTAGAGTATATGTATAACCTTGCAGTCGATATAAAAGAATTGCACAATTGAAATAAGCGTTGATGAAGATAAAATTAAATGTAAACATGCACTTTATGGGGTAATATTACAAAACTGTTCCCTCGTTCACTAATAAACTTATTGTAAAACGACTCACTTTGCCTAGAAATAAATTTTGTGCTGTACGGCTTGTCTGGAAGGTAATTCGATTACATTTTAATTAACGATAGATCTGCTTCTTCGTTAAGCTCTTTAATAGTCATTATTCTGCTTTTATCACCGTTTAAAAAGAATGTGACGCCTATGAAGTAACCCCTCTCCAAGTCCTCCATTATATTTGGAAGTTAGGAAGTAGTAGATCCTGCTGTATGTAACACGCCTGTTTTGTCACTAGAGCCTTTCAAAAACGCTAATGTGTGGTTCAAATGGTACTTTATGTTTCGTAGTTATCTATGATTTACGTGACATGATTTTATTACAGCCCAAATGAAACCCACCATAAAAAAAAAGATAATAGCTTATTTGTCATGAAAGATAATGACTTACTCGGAAAAACAAAATCTTCCAAATTTATGTATGTATAATTCTGGTGACACTGACTTCCATCATTTTGATTTTTAATATGTTTTAATATGTGTTCAAATACGCAGCCTCCTTGTTTACATTTCCTTATAACAAATAGTATCATAAATGCAAGATTCATCAAAAGCTGAATGCAAGTGTTGATTTAGTCAAATTTATGGAGATGTTTGAGAGTAGTTACGGCAACAATCTTACCGTTTTTATACACTGCCGAAATATGCAAATTTATTGATTTCAATGAAGCAGATTTATTTCCTGCGTTCTCATATCACACATATTGTCATCATTGGTTCCGAATGAAATGAACTGTTGCACAATTTTGGTTTCAAAATAATACTTTCCTGGTGCTGCAGCTGCATGGAAAATAATATTTCAAATCAAAAAGCAATACTCTTGCAGTCAGTGGCTAAATAATATTTTGTAATATTACAAATATTCTTGTTTTACTAATAGTTAGAAAATTTCGTATTTCTACATATAATTCTTCATTTGCTTAAGGAAAACTAATAGCATTTCTCTCTAAATTGACGTTGGATCGCTACATCGTTAAGGTGTCATTAAAACAAATGGGACCACTTCTAAAGACATGAAAGTGAAATTTGCTTCTGATAGTATGTTTTGACGATCAACGGCCTCCATTCCAATTTCGATTCTCGTTGTCTCTCCACATCATTTGAAGGGTCTTCTCGCGTTTAAACCTAACTCAACGCGAAATTGGCCAAATATTTGTTTTTCGGGAAATAATTTTTAGTAAAAATAATTTTAATATGCCGCGCAAAAATTTTGATTTTAATGCACATGAATATTGATTTCACCCATTTACCTTTTACTAGATATTTCCATTCTTAGAAAATTGTGCAATATTGTCATCACATTGACAGACAGCACAACGGCCAACTAGGTATTAATTCAAAATTTGCAAAATTATGCGTATTTACTTTCGTGACTGATGCGATAGTATATTTATCATTGAAATACCGATTTATTTTAAGGAGGTATGTTACAGCGCCTCCTCAAAATGTCTGCGTGATTGTAGCAAATAATGATGAAAGCATAATTTGTTTTTAATTGTTTATACAGGTAATCCAACGAATAATTGTGAATTATCGTATCTTCAATTATTTAAAGTCTCATGCATTAAAAAAATATTTTCTATTTATATTCAGGTAGTTCACTGTTGTTAATTATAATTTAACAAAAAAGAAACACTCGATTTTCAGATTTGCTCATTTCTGTTTTGCGCTTGATCTGGTTCTTTCCGAAAATCAAACGCTGAGGAATACTGAATGGATCGACTAATATATACGGCACTTTCAGTATATGATGTAACAATAATTGGAGTATAAGTAGGTTTTTGATACTACACTGACGGAAAAAAAAATCCCAACATACGAAAAAATAGTTGTAGAGGAATGAAATGGCAGCAATACATTTGTATAGGTAACATATATATTCGATTAAGGTTTCAAGATCACAGCTTAATGTAAGTTCGAGAAGAGCCATTTTAAATCAACGTAGAAATGCTGGTACATTAATAACCGGTGTAACCGCAACAGAATGTTGAATGCAAGCACGCAAACTTTCATGCATTGTGTCGTACAGGTGCTGGATGTTACTTTGTGGTGATGTAGTTCCATGCCTGTTGCACTTAATCCAGGTCAATACAGGGACGGTTAATGCTGGTTGGGGGTGACGCTGGAGTTGTCATCCAATGATGTCTCATATGTGCTCGATTGGAGAAAGATCTGGTGATCTAGCAGGCCACGGCAACATGTCGATACTCCTTGGAGAGCATTTTGGGTTACAACAGCGGTATGCGGGCAGGCGTTATCCTGTTGGAAAGCACCCCTTGGAATGTTGTTCATGAATGGCAGCACAACAGGTTGAAACAACAGACCGACGTACAACTGTGCCGTCAGGGTGCGTGGGATAACCACGAGAGTGTTACTGCTGTCATAGGAAATTGCTCCCCAAACCATAACTCCAGGTGTAGGTCCAGTGTGTCTCGGCAGCAGACAGGTTGGTTGCAGACGCTCACCTGGCCTCCTTCTAATCAACACACGGCCATCACTGGCACCCAGGCAGAACCAGATACATGTACTTGGGGTGCCACTTTTCCAAAATAAGAAATCAACACTGCCAACGTTTTGTACTAGTTTTGTACAGTTTTGTACACCCAAAAGAAAATTTTGTACACAACCCGAAGTGGTACTTTTCGGCTCTTTAAAAGTGGCACTCCAAGTACATGCTGGAGTGCCACTTTTTCAAAATAAAAAATAAATACTGCCAAAGTTTTGTACTAGTTTTGTACAGTTTTGTACGAGGAAATTTTGTACACCACCGGAAGTAGTACTTTTCGGCTCTCTAAAAGTGGCACTCCAAGTACATGCTGAGTGCCACTTTGTCAAAATCGAAAATAACTTCACTGCCAAAGTGTTGTACTAGTTTTGTACAGTTTTGTACACCCCAAAGAAAATTTTGTACACTACCGAGAGTAGTACTTTTCGGTTCTCTAAAAGTGGCACTCCAAGTACATGCGCAGGTGCCACTTTCTATCAAAATCCAGAAATAACTACTGCCAAAGTTCCTCACTAGTTTTGTACAGTTTTGTACACCCAAAAGAGAAAATTTGTACACCACCGGAAGTGGTATTTTTCGGCTCTTTAAAAGTGGCACTCCAAGTACATGCTGGAGTGCCACTTTTTCAAAATCGAAAATAAATACTGCCGAAGTTTTGTGCTAGTTTTTGTACAGTTTTGTACACCCAAAAGAAAATTTTGTACACCACCGGAAGTAGTACTTTTCGGCTCTCTAAAAGTGGCACTCCAAGTACATGCTGAGTGCCACTTTCTCTAACGAAAACTAACTACGGCCAAAAGTTTTGTACTAGTTTTGTACAGTTTTGTACACCCCAAAGAAAATTTTGTACACCGCCGGAAGTAGTACTTTTCCAGCTCTCTAAAAGTAGCACTCCAAGTACATGCTAGGTGCCACTTTCTTTAAATCGAAAATAACTACTGCCAAAGAGTTTGTACTAGTTTTGTACAGTTTTGTACACCCCAAAGAAAATTTTGTACACCACCGGAAGTAATTACTTTTCGGCTCTCTAAAAAGTGGTACTCCAAGTACATGCTGAGTGCCACTTTCTCTAAGGAAAATAAAGCCGCTACCGCCGAAGTTTTGTACCTGGTTTTGTACAGTTTTGAACACCCCAAAGAACATTTTGTACTTTACCGGAAGTAGTACTTTTCGGCTCTCTAAAAGTGGCACTCCAAGTACATGCTGAGTACACTTTGTCAAAATCGAAAATAACTACTGCCAAAGTTTTGTACTAGTTTTGTGCAATTTTGTACACCCAAAAGAAAATTTTGTACACCACCGGAAGTGGTACTTTTTAGCTCTCCTTTGTGGCTCTCGACTTTGTACTTGTAGTGCCATATTTCTAAAATCGAAAATAAACACTGTAGAATGGTGTAATATAGTTTGGCACAGATAAAGAGAGTTATGCACTCCTATCTTTCGAAATCCAGAAGTTAACACTACTATCTCTTTCCAGTTTATTACATACTTTTACTCCTGTTAATTATACACAACCAGCTGTTTTTGTGTTCATTATATGCAAATTTTATTTGTTCAAAGATTATAATTTTCGTGCGGTTGTCTTGTATAAACTAAGACATTGTCGGAGCCTTCATTTTTATAGCAAAGGAAGAAAAGAAACAGTTTTTTACATTTATTTTGTTAAGCAATGCTTTTCGGCAAAAGCATTTCGGAAATGCGAAGAAAAGGAATTCAAATCAGCGCATATCATCGCTGATCCAGCCAATATGCCGAGCGAGGTTGGGGGAGAGGGAAGTTGCAAAACACCTCGGCGCATTCACAGTGCCGTAACTAACACCACTTGTGCAACCCCGGAAAGTTTATTTCAGCACCCCTAAGCATAATAATTTTTCCAGAATTTCGGACACTAGGGAGGATGTGTTTTTCACGGTGTTTGGTTTGGGAAAATGGGGATGTCAGGAAGTTAGGGAGACTAATGTCTGGTAAAGTAAAGTAACTACCTATAGAGCCCTGGAGTTTTAACTTTTAAAATAAATTTTGGAACAGAAGTACATAATGCAAGGTTATCAATCAGCCAGTCAGATTTAACACGGTCAGCTGTCAGATGCATAATCATGAATATACGTTTTATCGCATTGAAACGAATTCGGTAAAATACATTTAAATGTTTAAGGTTAACAACTATGAGACTTTAGTGATCGTTCTTGGATATGGTTTTATAAAAACAGGGAATTCAGTATTCTACACTGCAAGAATGCAATATGGATTTCGTAGCTGCAGATATTAATTTGCATGTACAACAAAACTTCAATGCAGGCCAGGAAAAAAAGTGCGTGTGGAAATGCAATGTGCAGGTATGTATTGTTTACAAATATACGAGTACTATAATACCCAGTGTTCGAAATGTGCCGGTATGGCATACCGGTAGTTAACAAAATGGAAGTGAGCATACCGGCAGTTAAAAAAAACGTTATTTACCATCCCGGTATGTAATAAATTATAAACCCTTCACAAACTACGTAAAGATATCAGTATGAAAGAACAAATTTTAACGCAAAAAACGGCAAATGGCATTTTTAACGGATAAAATTGATAATTAGCAGCTGAGACTGAAAGAGACCGACCACAGACCCTTCAATGAAGTTTTTTTAATTTTTACATTAATTTTATAAAATTATATACATTAATTTTTCAATACCAAAAAAAAAAAAAAAAAAAGCAATTATACGGAATGGAATGTATTTCTTTCGAAACCTCCTATTTATACTATGTGGATCTATGGTCTACACCATACTGGCAGTAGCTCTGTGCCACTTCGACCACTGAGTGTACCACATAACTACATAATACAGATATAATATAAATTATAATTGTATGATTAAAATACAAGTGGAAAATTAATTATGCGATAAGTGGACATTTTCATGTTTTTAGGCCTAAGTCTTTCTTTCTAGCCTTCATTTTTTGGCGAAATTATTAAGCGTTGAGGTCCATTCTTTTGGCAAACTGCCTTTCTATGCAGTGACAATTCCTGCAGCCTATCTTGTGACATGATGCTTCTCAAATAGTTTTTACAAATTTTAATTTGGAAAACGATCTCTTTACAGAGCAACTGTGACGGGTAGCCGTGAGTGTTAAGAAAAACATCAAGGCAATAATTACATAGTTTAGTACAACCACCGACAATTGTAGGATCCACATCCTCCACGAGGAATCTCCATGTGGCCTCGCACTTTCCTTCAGCAGTGCACCAATAAGGCGATTGCAGAGCGATCATATTACGACCCAGAGCCAAAGGGTCGAATAGCTTTAATGTGTAGGACATCCAGCAACCGAAAAATTGTTATGCCGTGTGTTGATAAAACGTGAAAGTGCGATGTATTTGTTTATTCAACTGACGCCATGTATTTGGGGGATTTGTACTTAGGATATCAGTGCTTCCAAAGTGTACCATCCATTTTTTTAGTGTTCACAAATTTGGTACACATGTAAACAATTACTTATTTTACACTTGCAGGTGTCACAGCTCATCGTAAATTCAAATAACGCAAACTTTCAATAATAACTTTTGGAATGTCGTAATAACATTTGGAATGTCCTAATTCCATTGCATTTTATTTTCATTTATCATAGCCTTAATTGATTGAACTTACTTTTTGTTTCGAAATGCATCCACCCCTCTCCCAAATTTTAATTTTCACCTAAAGTCAATATTTACCTTAATTTTAACATTTGCTAAATTTAACTATTAATTACACACATGAGCAAAACCTATCCATAACAGTTTGAAATGTGGTCAGGAAGGAAAAAACAAGATGATGGATGTGAAGACGAACTTTAGGCGTGCTCAAACACAGTGATCTGTTTCCTTCTGTTCGACAGGCTATTCTTATTGTTCAAACATTACCAGTAACAACCTGCCTAGTGGAGAGGACCTTCAGCACTATGAGAACGGTTAAAAACCTGGTTAAGGTCAAAAATGGCAGATGGACGTTTATCTGGATTGTGCATGATGAGTATTCATCGATAAAAGGTTTTTGAGAATAAACATGAACTCATTCAAAATGTAATTGATAGATTTGGACAAAACCCAAGACGTTTGCAGTTTTTATTTCATAGTATCTCTTCTAAAGTGCAAGAAACAAAAAATTGAAGGGGATATAAAAATTAACAGATAAATGTCTATAAAAAAAGGGGGTTTATACTCATATTTAATAAAGGACGATGGAGCAGTGCAATTGTTTTACGTAACCCCAAGTGAATGTTTCCATAGAAAAAGACTTTATTAAGTTGATTATTAAATTTAGCAAGAAGCCTACAGTAAGGTTAAACTTTTGACTCAGATATGAATAATCAGTGACCAGTAATTGGTAAATGACATAATTATTATTATTGTCCGTTATTTCAATACTAAATATTGACTATAGAAAGAAAGATGTGTCCAAGTTCCCAAACTTTGGGGGCGGGGGGGGGGACATCGGTGCTCCGAACCCACTCCCTAGCTTTAGGGGCTCGATGCACTCGCCTGACCCAACCCCCACTATGCCATATAAAGACGCAGGGGTACTATAAATTTAAGCAATAATTATGATAGTGGGAGTATACCAGTTTTCCCCCTCCCCCGGAAAAGTTGCAGCGGACGCCCATGCTCATGGGGGATAACGCAGCGGGAAAAAGTTTCCGGCCCTTTATATGATTTTTTTATCACCAAAATGGCGGTTAAACAAGTTCCCAAAGTTTGGCCAAATATTTTAAAAACTACATGACAAAATGATTATGTACAGTTTCGCATTTTTAATACATGAAAAAAAAATCTTTACTTTTTAAAAACTTTGTTGTAAATCCGAATGTTATTTTGTTTTTATATTCATACCCCTACTACTCCTTCTTTATTAGCATCGCTCTTTTCAAAGCAAATTGTTTACAATTTGATTTCTCAATAGTATTGAGTAAAATATTCTCTAATCTTTGCTTGTTTAAAATTTGTCAAAGTCAGAGAAAAAACATAACTATGAACGTTATTAAGTTTTGCACCATCTATTTCATGGCTGAACTACAACAACAAAAAGACGTCCGCACCATGCCAAGAGTTGTAGCTTGCCT